>JAJTIY010000023.1:0-723713 GCA_021365275.1 Xylariales sp. PMI_506 | reverse complement strand
CTCGTCGACCGCCTTCCCATACGTTTCACGTGCTGCTGTACGTGCCTGCTTCGCCCCGAACCCAGGTACGCTTCCTCCCACCAGTGCTCTCTCGTGACGCCTCGTCGGCCGTACTCCTCCGGATGAAAAGGCCCTGCCGCCGTCCTTCAGTACCGTCCGGTTACGTTCGTCCTCCAAGAATGAATAACCCGGCCGCGTCTCGCTCACATCGTCGTGGAACGTACGTATCGGTGGCAGTAATAACCCCGGCCTCGTACCTGTACCTGTACCTATTATACCTGTACCCGTATATCCTAATAAACAACTCGTCCTCCATCATACGTTGGAGCTTAACTACCAACCCGTATACATTTCGTTAAGCCGGTCCATATTGAAGCTGATTGTGCTGTACGAGATCTACAGGCCCTGCCAGTACACTTTACCGTCGACCGGTTCGTTATACTGGATCTCCAACCCGTACGACCGCATCTCGAAGATCCAGTCCATCGGCGACGGTATCGTGTCCTTATATGTCGTCGTCATAAACCGGCTCATATGGGTACGTACGAGCGTGAACAGACCAACGTATTGGTCGGTTGTCTGGTCGGGCCCCAGTTCGGCTGTCTTTTATCATCTCTTGATTCTCCGCCCTGGCAGATCCATACAGTGCCGTACGAGCAGGATCCGGGCGATCTTGATCAACGTCTGAGTAGACGGGGGTGTACTCCTGCGCCGTATCCACCCGCCCGTTTTCGACAGCCCCATCGCCGCCAGTACGCCTAGTAGTATATTCTCTCGTACGGTTTGGTATCGAGTGGGTGGTCCAGTAGTACGATCGCGAACGCCACCATCGTCTTATCTATCTGCCGTTGGGATACTGCCGTACGGATGTCGGCCCGTATACGGACCTGATCTACCAGTTGGTAAACAGTATCGTCTACTGTGTTATGAGTCTGTACGTCCTCCGCCTCTTACTTTACCGTACTGGCACCGTACGACGTAACCTAAGATCCGCTGCAGTATTTGATGTAACGTCCGGTCGTCTTTTTCTCTATATAGCTGGAGAACGGGACGTACGGTTTAACGTTGACGGTCTTACGTTTGATCTCGAATAAGACAGCATTACCGACCACGTACTGCCGTACGAATGGATACTGTTCTGTACGATGTATACGAACCGGCCCAGATAGCTTGTAGTGTCTCTGGTAATGATAGTAACCCGTTTCCCCCTCTTCCTCCTCCTCCTCTTCCTCCTCTTCTCTTCCTCCCTCCCCTCTTCCTCCCTCCCCTCCTCCTCCTCCTCCCCCTTCGTTTTATCCCTCTGTACGTCCCTCCACCTTAGATCCGTTTGGTCATTACCGAGTTCGTAAATCACTATACGGTTAAATCCTTTCAAGTGTTATACCTAACCGGTATGGTGTAACCAGTAGTTGGTGGTATACTTCTCGTGTTCTTCCCCGATGGTCTCGGCTTCTCTCGTACGGACGGCCAGATCGGCCTATTGATCCTCCACCAGTTCGGCCGTCTGATCAGATACCGCCGGCGGTGTTGTTGTTGCTGTTAGTGGTGGTGGTGGTGGTATCGGTGTCTGGTTCGTACCCTGTCTTTTATTCATAATCGGCTCTACGCCATCTTAACCGATCTTTATCGTCTTCCTCAGACGTGGCGATCACCTCGAACTATTGGCTCCCGTACGGCTCGTGAAGAAGCGCTGGTAGTGTACCCCCGTACGCCACGGTGGTACCACCACCCCCCATCATCTGCCCCATCATCTGCCTCATCATCTGCCTTTATCACCTCCGTACGATCCACACCAGTACTTGAACTGGCAGCGGAAATCCCATCTTCTCCTTGGTCAACGCCCGTACGGTTGGCAGGGTCTTCAGTCCTGTTGATCCTATTGGTAGAATAAATCGGGTGGAACCTCTGGTGGACGTACGATGGTTCTCCTAGACTTGTTGGGCTTCGTAGTCCCCCCGCCACATCTCTCGTCGTCTATTCTTCTTCTGTTTCTGTCGGTCGTACGATACCGGGTTCTCCCAGTTATGCTTCGTACGGTAATGTTCTTGGATATGCTGGAGGCGGAGAGCGATATACGGGTATTGGTTGTATCGTAATCTATCGGTCCTGGGTTCTTTTAATTCTGTAACCACCGTACGTGTTACTTTCAATTGGGGTAATAGTCGTACGGTGATATCAGTTTCCGTACGGATAGCCGGTATTGGTGCGGACTCCTGGAGCTGTATGAGGCGGCCTTACGTTCCGGAAGTGAGATATCCGAGTGGTACCGCCGTAGGTGTAGATGTACATGATCAAGTATGATTACGTATCTAATATACGACAGATATAAATGTGGTATTGATCGTGGTAATAAAGCAAATCCATTATGTAACGGAAGCGTTAAAACCCTGAAGGTTTTGGTATTACCACCTCTACTACGGTGAAAATCAGCGGGGACCCCCCACTAAATCTGGTTAGGGTATGCTAGAGAGCGGAATTCCTTCACCAGATCAGCCGATGCGCGATTCGGGACTCGACGGAGTAGAATCGCACGGTCATCTACTTTTCCAAAAGCTACTTTTTAATCTTTACACGACTGTTATATTCCATAAACTGGCCCTGATTCTCCCTTCTCCCTCTCCCTCCCCTCTCTCTTCGTGCGGACCGACCAATCAGATAATTTACATCTAAGTAAATCACAATTAATCGCGTCCTCGAAGGCGTTAAAATAAGGCCCGAGCGTCCCGTACCGAAATCAAATCACAACTAATTAGTTGTGATTTAGCATGCGCGGGGAATAGGTGGTTAGTACCGTTACGGGCTGATCATCAGCCGGTACCTCAGTAGCCGTTGACTGTACCGTATGAATATCCGCCGTATCGTCTTTTCCGACCAGATCTGTTCTCGTACGGGTTCAGGGTTGGTTTATGATAAATGTATATAAACCTCTTTTTCGTTGTTGTCGTCGTCGTCGTTGTCGCCGTCGTCGCCGCCGTTATCGTCATTACTGGATTCGTTATTCTGGTATCCGGTACTCTTCTGCCTTCGTCTTCGTCTTTTCCTTCTTCTGTCTGTCTAACCCTCTCCCTCACCCCCTTCCCGTTCGCCCCTTTCATCTTATTCTCTCTCGTACAGATCCCCGTCTGGTATGATGGTATCGTGCGTCTATAGAAACGTGTTAGTCGATGTACGTTGTATACGGAATTTTTCTAATATCTGTTAGAACGGTAATACCAGTTATAGATACTGAACCAATAACCGTCCTACTTCGTTTAGTAAATAGCGGTCGATTATTTTAGGCTGTGTCGTCGTACGGAAACCCTTATGGTACGAGACCCGTATAAGTACCAGTCCGTTTTATACGAAGATGTTCCGTATGTTCTTACCCGTTATCGAGTTATGGTGTCGTACGTTCAAGATCTCGGGCGTCCGCGCCGGTTGCTTAGTTACTAAGTGTATTACCATCAGTAGTTTACCCAGAAACTCGTCGACCGTCTTCCTATACGTTTTACGTGCTGTTATACGTACCTGTTTCGTCCCGAACCCAGGTACGTTTTCCTCCTACCAGTGTTCTCGTGACGCCTCATCGGCGCCGTACTCCTCCGGATGAGAAAGGCCCTGCTGCCGTCCTTTAGTACCGTCCGGTTACGTTCGTCCTCCAAGAATGAGTAATCCGGCCGCGTCTCGCTTACATCGTCGTGGAACGTACGTATCGGTGTAGTAATAACCCCGGTCTCGTACCTGTATCTGTACCTGTACCTGTACCTGTACCTGTACTTATACCTGTACCTATATGTCTTAATAATAACTCGTCCTTTATCGTACGTTAGAGCTCAGTTTACTAACCCGTGTACCATTTCGTTAAACCGGTCCTATATTGAAGTTGATTGTGCCGTACGAGATCTACGGACCCTGCCAGTATACTTTACCGTCGACCAGTTCGTTATATTGGATCGCCAACCTATACGACCGTATCTCGAAGATCTAGTTTATCGGCGACGGTATCGTATCCTTATATATCGTCGTCATGAACCGGCTCATATAGGTATGTACGAACGTGAACAGACCAACGTATTGGTCGTTGGTCTGGTCCGGGCCCCAGTTCGGCTGTCTTCTTATCATCTTTTGATTCTCCGTCCTGGCCAGATCCATACAGTGCCGTACGAATAGGATCCGGGCGATCTTTGATCACACCTGAGTAGACGGAGGTATACTCCTGCGCCTATATCCACCCGCCCGTTTTCGACAGCCTTATCGCCGTCAGTACGCCTAGTAGTATATTCTCGTACGGTTTGGTATTGAGTAGGTGGTCCAATAATACGATCACGAACACCACCATCGTTTTATCTATCTGCCGTTAAGATACTACTGTACGGATATCGACCTACGTACGGACCTGATCTACTAATTGGTCAAGTAGTATCGTCTGTTGTGTTATGAGTCTGTACGTCCTCGGGCGCCTCTTCACTTTACCGTATTACTACTGTACGACGTAACCTAAGATCCGTTGTTAGTATTTGATGTAGCGTCCGGTCGTCTTTTTCTCCATATAACTGGAGAACGGGACGTACGGTTTAACGTTGACGGTTTTACGTTTGATCTCGAATAAAACGGTATTACCGACCACGTACTACCGTACGAATAGGATACTGTTCTGTACGATGTATACGAACCGGCCCCAGATAGCTTGTAGTGTCTCTGGTAATGATAATAGCCCGTTTCCCCCCTCTTCTTCCTCCTCCTCTTCCTCCTCTTCTCTTCTTTTTTCCCCTCTTCCTCTTTCCCCCTCCTCCTCCTCCTCCCCCTTCGTTTTATCCTTCTGTACGTCCCTCCACCCTAGATCCGTTTAGTCACTGCCGAGTTCGTAAATCACTATACGGTTAAATCCTTTTAAGTACTGTACCCAACCGGTATGGTAAACCAGTAGTTGGTGGTATACTTCTCATGTTTTTCCCTGATAATCTCGGTTTCTCTCGTACGGACGGTCAGATCGGTTTATTGATCCTCCACCAGTTCGGCCGTCTGATCAGATACCGCCGGCGGTGTTGTTGTTATTGTTAGTGGTGGTAGTGGTGGTATCGGTGTCTGGTTCGTACCCTGTTCCTATCACAATCGGTTCCTACGTCCATCCTTAACCGATCTTTATCGTCTTCCTTAAACGTGGCGATCACCTCGAACCATTAGTTCCCGGTACAGCTCGTGAAGAAGCGCTGGCAGTACACCCCCGTACGCCACGGTGGTACCGCACCCCCCCATCATCTACCTCATCATCTGCCTTTATCACCTCCGTACGATCCATACCAGTACTTAAACTGGCAACGGAAATCCCATCTTCTTTTTGGTCAATACCCGTACGGTTGGTAGGGTCTCCAGTCCTATTGATCCTGCTGGTAGAATGAATCGGGTAGAACCCCTGGTGGACGTACGATGGTTCTCCTAGATTTACTAGGCTTCGTATTCCCCCCGTTATATCTCTCGTCGTCCATTTCTTCTTCTGCTTCTATCCGCCACACGATACCGGGTTCTCCCAACTGTACTTCGTACGGTAATGTTCTTGGATATGTTGGAGATGGAGAACGATATACAGGTATTGGTTACATCGTAATCCATCGGTCCTGGGTTTTTTCAATTCTGTAACCACCGTACGTATTACTTTCAATTGAGGTAATAATCGTACGGTGATATCAGTTTCTGTACGGATAACCAGTACTGGTACGGACTCCTGGAGTTACTGTAAGACGGCCTTACGTTCCGGAAGTGAGATATCCGAGTGGTACCGCCGTAAGTGTAGATGTATATAATCAAATATGATTACGTATCTATATATACGACAGATATAGATGTGGTATTGATCGTGGTAATAAAATAAATCCATTATATAACGGAAACGTTAAAACCCTGAGGGTTTTAATACTACCACCTTTACTACAATGAAAATCAACGGGGCCCTTTATTAAATCTGGGTTAAGGTATACTAGAGAACGGAATTCCTTCACCAGATCAGCCGATACGTGATTCGGGATTCGACGGAGTAGAATCGTACGGTTATCTACTTTTCCAAAAGCTACTTTTTAATCTTCGTACGACTGTCATATTCCAATGGTTGGCCCTACTTCTCCCTCTCTCTCTCCCTCTCCTTCTTCGTGCGGACCGACCAATCAGATAATTTATATCTAAGTAAATCACAATTAATCACGTCTTCGAAGGCGTTAAAATAAGGCCCGAGCGTCCCGCACCGAAATCAAATCATAAGTACTTAGTTGTGATTTGGCATGCGTGGGGACTAGAGGATAGGACTACGTACACACCTTCCTGGCCTTCTAAAAATCCCACTCCCGGAAAAACAGCTTCATGCCCGCCAAGCTATTGTTTTCAAAGACGCCGCCAGACGTACAGCCCAAGCCTATCTAAATAACGCTTCAGAAACGAATCTACTACATTTCCTGATTCTACCAAGGGTCCTAGGGTTAGCTCTTAAGAAAGGAGCGTTATCCAAAACGCTAAAAGCCTTCCCGGCTACCGTACCTAACCCCGACGAATTCCAGCACCCTCACAACCACACCCCACCACCGATCCCGTCGCTCAAGCCAAAAAGCTACTGGAGAGAGGGTACGTTGGGAGGGCCGCCAAAGCCCTGTACGACCAGGTGCCTAACCCTAAACCCTAACCTAACCCTAACCCTAACCCTAACCCTAACCCTAACCCTAACCCTAACCCTAACCCTAACCCTAACCCAAGCCTAACCCTAACCCAGCCCATCAACGTGGACCATATAACACAAGCCTTCAAGTCCATTGGGAAAGAAAAAGCCCCAGGCCTTTCTGGATGGTCAAAAGATTTACTGGAATTGGTTTTTAATGAGAAACCAGTCCTGGATCTATTCATCCATCTGGCTAATCTAATACGCCAGAATAAAGCCAAAGGAATGGAGATGCTATGTGCCTCCAGATTGATCAGCCTATCCAAAAAAGACGGTGGTATCCGCCCTATCGCTGTTGGAGACCTTATATACAAGGTGGTTACCAAAGCCATCTTAATTGGTCTATTTAAGCCCTCAATGCTACTACCTAACCAGTTAGGTGTTAAAAGCCCTGGGGGTGTAGAACCGATTATAACCCTCCTTCAGGAAGCCATCGAAGGCCCTAACGCCAACGCCTTCACACAAGCCGTCTCCCTTGATTTCTCCAACGCTTTTAACGCCACCGAACGAGCTGCTATAGCAGCCGCTATCGCCAAATACGCCCCCACTTTCTATCAGACTTTCAGGTGTATATACGATAAAGCGAGCCTATTGGTCACCACTAACGGCGAAACCATCGCCAGCACCCAAGGCGTCCGTCAAGGTGACCCTCTAGGACCTCTCTTTTTCTCGTTAGGCGCCAGACCTACCCTGGAGGAAATAATGGCCAGACTACCCACAGCGGTTCTGGTGGCGTATCTGGATGATACCTACTTACTGGACCCTAACGCCGATACACCTCTATTAGAAATAGCTAAAGAGGTGTGCTCCAAGTCCCCATTGACCCTCAACCTCACCAAAACCAAGGAATACATAATAGAAACCCTCCGTACCCACGGCTTCGAAGCCTTAGGCTCGTATATAGGCCCCGAAACCAAACGGAGGGCTTTTTTGGCATCCAAAATCGATACCTTTAAACAGGTAGTCCTTTCGATCCGCGACCTCCCTAAGCAGTACGCGTACCTACTCCTTAAAAGTAGTATCCAACTCCTACTTCGTCACCTACTCCGCCAACTTAACCCTGAAGGTCTGACAGACCTATGGCTCCAGGTGGATCATATTATTACGGATACCATACTTGATTTAACGTCTCGAACGCCAAACGATCCTCTAAGTGGTGTCTGTAATAACCTGATTTTCTTACCTATCAAAGAAGGCGGTTTAGGACTACTTAGCCATGCAGACGTAGCCACCGGAATCTTTACAGCTACCCAAGCTGCCTGCCAGCCTACCCTACAACGGATCCTCCAACCAAAAGAACCTCCTGATTCTTTTGGTCTGAATAGTTCCATCCCTGTTACCACCGCCAAACAGGTATTACGGGATAACCATACCTACCAGATGGAGGCGTTAAAAACGGGGCTATCACCTACCGAATTACATACCGTAATCGAAAACTCCAGTTACCTTAGCCGAAAGTGGCTCCGGATCCTGCCCACCCAGAAAAACTTCATTTTTGCGGATACCGAATTCACTGAAGCCTTACGTACAAAGTTATTGATCTACTGTAAGACAGTGGGTGACCCCTGTAACGAATGTGGTAACGACGTCGCTATTAACCACCAGGACCTCTGCCGGGGTGCCGAACGGAGGTGGATTAACCGTCATAACGCCATTCGGAATACCCTTTTCAATACCTTAAATGGTAACGCCAATTTGATGGCAGAAAAGGAGCCATTAATCGACCCCATTTCGGAAACGAGAGCCGATTTCAGTACCTTGATAGGTAACAGCCGTTATTATTACGACGTGAAAGTGATAGCTATCACTAAGAAGAACGCCCGAGACGACGTATATAACACCCTCCAGGAGGCTTTTGACGCCAAAAAACTGAAATATAAAAGCCTTGGCTCCCATTTTCGACCTCTGATCTTTTCGGCCGGAGGACTTATGGCTTTAGAGTCCGCCAAGTACTATAAAGAACTCCAAACCATTATGGGCCCGTATATAGCCAGCTGGATGGACACCTCCATTTCGTTGACTTTGGCAAAATTCAGGGCCCAGGCTGCCATCTCTATCAGCGGATCAAACCCACGTCCTAAACACTAAGGCGTTAGATTACTCACCCGTCCACTTACTTACTTACCCACCCACTTACCTACCCACTTACCTACTTACCCACCTACTTACTTACCACCTACTTACTCACCACCTCCCTACCTACCTACCACTTACTTACCTACCTACCTACCTACCTACCTACGTATATGTATCCCCTTTCAGGCACGTATACGAATCGCCTCTTAAAGAGCAGTTTTATAATGGGCCACAGCTTCCAACAAGCAGCCACCCTACCCTGTAGTACTTGGTCATAACACCACTGTATACCAAAAAGTCATGTAAACCAAGAGTCGGATTTGTAAATGGGCAGTTTAGCTTTGATAGTCAATAAAACCCTAACCAACCCTAGCCTAACCCTAGCCCAGCCTAGTAAAATCGTACGGTCATTTACTTTTCTAAAAACTACTTTTTAATCTTCGTACGACTGTTATATTCAATGGTTAATCCTGATTCTCTTTCTCCCTCTCTCTTCGTACGGACCGACCAATCAGATAATTTATATCTAAATAAATCACAATTAATCGCGTCCTCAAAGGCGCTAAAATAAGGCCCGAGCGTCCCGTACCCGAATCAAATCATAAGTACTTAGTTGTGATTTGGCGCGTGTGGGGAATGAAGGTTAGGTTTTATCTCTACCTGGGGGTTGTCGGTGTTTAACTGAAGAAGTTCCGACAAGTCTCCGTCTCTGTATGTAATAGGTGCGTTAATAGTAGCGCACATGGTCCGTGCACTCAGTGAGGTGGGCCGTGCGCATCCTTTTACACCGTGTATAGTGAGGCTGTGGCGGCGCTAGGCCTACATAACTGGTCGTCTGGCGTTGGCCCTGACCCTGGTCGTAACATATATAGTCTTCTGGATCCAGGCCAGCTCGACAGCAGTCGGGTGAAAGCCCCCTCCTATAATGGGCGTTACGGCCAACGCAACAATCGTTACCTACGGTAGAACCTAACGATAATTAATCCAATAATCGCTAACCTCAAATGTCACTCGATTTGTAAGGATACTGCTGTTTGTATGGAGCTCTCTGTAACTTGTCACACAGGAGCCAAACCATTAGTAACTTAAAGGTGCGCGCATTACAGCGTGGCCATTCCACTGAACACTCAATATAGGGAAAGGACAACTTATGATATTATCCTAGACAAATAAAGACTGGATATGACTCAGACCCGCCACACTGAGTTAACCCCGTGCCCCATGTTCAAGCTATCAAACTGTAAACATATGGAGTGTGAAGAGAATCCCTGTTGTGGCATAGCAATTCAAGAGAAACAATCAATAAGACGTGAAGTACCGGTACTAGCAAGCCAAACCCCGAAGAATACAGGAGGGAGGTTTCACAATTTGGTACGAGTTGACAACATCCTAATCAAAAACGAACCTTCCACTGCGCGAGAGCCAGGCAGTTAGCCACGAACCGCAACAATTCACCGTAACGCAACAATTCTCATGGTGTGACAATGTTGAAGTTAGGGTCGCCTGGGTCCAGCAGTAGAGCGAGTTTACCTAGCGCATTCGAAGGATCCTCAACCTTGATGCCCGCCTGCGCGAGCGCAGCGGCATCCAGCCCAACCACTGCCAACAATGGAAGCGTGCGGGTAGTTGCTGTAATGTTCGCCTGGGCGGGAGTCGACTGCTGTGCGGTTGTGTAAATAAGTGCCCCGTTGGAGAGCCACAGGCGATAGCGAGAGGGCAAACGTGGTGGTGGTGGGCCAGCCACCCCGTTCTTGATGGATGCATCAAGCGGAACAATCCTATCGGTGAGCACTACGTCAATCGAGAGCTCCTGGACAAGCCAAGCCTCAGGCCCATTGATTTGAACGGCCATAGAGTCGAAGAGCATCTCAGGGGTTAGTTGGGCTACGACGTCAGCCGATCCGGTGACCGTCGGCGTGCCAAAGTTACCGTACCGGAGTTCGGTGGTTCCCGATATAAAGAAGTTTCGCCAAGTTCCGTTCTCGGCCCCATATCCCATCTGCTCGTAGATGTCGGCCAGTAGGTTTCGTGCTACAACGTGCGAATCGTCGGCAAATACGGCGTGGTTGACAATCTCCGCCGCCCAGCGGAAGTCGCCAGCTTCGTACGCCTCACGGCCCTTGCTAATGATCTGATCTATGCCGCCAGCAAGGGCAACGTAGCGTATAGCCCGCTCCTTAGGTATGTGCTCCCATAGGTGGGCCGGATTGCCATCAAACCAACCAACGTACCGCTGGTAGACGGCCTTGACGTTGTGGCTGATCGAACCATAGTAGCCGCGGGTGCTCCAGAGATCCCGAAGTTTTGGCGGCAGGACCATGTGCTCGGCAATCTCTGGGCCGTTGAAACCTTTGTTGATCAGACGTAATGTCTGATCATGAATATAAGCGTATAGGTCGCGTTGGGAGGTGAGGAACTGGATAATGCGCTCTGTGCCCCAAGTCGGCCAGTGGTGGGAGGCGAAGATGACTTCGGTCTTGTCGCCAAATAAGTCAATAGTCTCAGTGAGGTATCGAGCCCATCCGTGCGGATCTCGGACCACGGCACCACGCAATGTCAAGAGGTTGTGGAACGTGTGCGTGGCATCCTCCGCAGCGCACAGGGCCTTGAATTTCGGAAAGTAGAACAGCATTTCAGCAGGCGCTTCAGTATCTGGTGCCATTTGAAAGACGATGTCCACGTCGTCAATAGTTCTGCTCTCCCCAGTCGTCGTGATGATATCGGTTGGTGCGATCAGGGTGACCACCCCCGTTGAGGTGGTTTGCCCTAGCCCAGCACCAATCTGACCACGGACCCCACGCTCTAGGGCAGCGCCGTACATGTATGCAGCACGACGGCTCATACATGTACCAGTGAAAACGTTCTCGGCAACTGCATGCTCGAGAAAACCCTCTGGCGCGATGACTGGTATCCCTGCATCAACCTCCTCCTGAGTGACGAAGCCTTTAACGCCACCGAAGTGATCGACGTGGGAGTGTGTGTAGATGATAGCACTGACAGGTCGATTACCACGATGCTCTTTGTACAGCTTGTAGGCTGCCTGGCCGGTCTCAAGCGAGGTAAGAGGGTCGATGACGATGACACCCGTTGTACCCTCAACGAAGGTGACATTCGAGAGGTCAAGCCCACGAACCTGGTAAATCTGATCGTGAACACTGTACAAGCCAGCCGTCGCGTTGAGCTGCGACTGGCGCCATAGGCTCGGGTTTGCCTCGTTGGGTGCCTCGTTGGGTGTCTTATCGTTCAAGAAGCTGTATACGTCGTTGTTCCATACCACTGCATCGCCTTTTCCGGGGATGATGTTTGGTGTGAGGGTGGCTATGAATCCTGTTTTCACATCTTCGTAGTCTTGGTCATCGTCAAAGGGAAGGGTATTCTTGACCTGTTCTTGCTGTGCAATGATTTTATCAGTTGCTGGCTTGGAAAACGATATTGGAAGCGTGGTAGCCGCCATCTTTGGAAACTTGTTGGAATCTTTTCTGTGAGAAATTGAAAACTTAAGTTCCTTGCCAGCCTTTTTTTCTCCGAGAGAATTGTGTAAGATTTTATATTCAGATTTTGCTATATTGCACCAAAAGTCTGGAGTGCCGCGCTTAACGTTGAATACTTAGCAATGAAGGGTCTCTTGTTGACTAATTCTTCAGCAGTGTGGTGTCACGACATTAAAGCGAAGTAGTAGCAATGAGGGGTCTCTTGTTGACTAATTCTTCAGCAGTGTGGTGTCACGACATTAAAGCGAAGTAGTAGAGGTTGCTTTATCACGAACCACTGCCATTAAAGTGTAAGAACCGACACAATCAACGAAGGTCACCGGCGTACAGTCGCATAAGAGAAGTATAAATCCCTCATTTTCTACATGCATGTTGAAGCACACCATCTGAGTACGAGATTGAACAACGTCACACAACGTTTCTATCCACTTAGCGAGAAAACACAGAGACGCTTCTGGAAATACCAATCCTCAACACAAATCTTCCAAATATCTTCATATGCAAAATTTTGGTCGTACGTGAGGAAGTAGAAAACCCACAGGCTGTATTTGAGCGCTCTGGGTGGTCGACAGATGTTGTTGTATACTTCGCGGATCTACACTGTTTAGGGGCGACAGTAAGCCGAATTTCATTCGTCCGTGACGTTTCCAGCACCACCGAAATCATGTGCAAGTAGGCAGGTATCAGCGGACCGGTCCGTGGGAAACTTTCCTACGTAGTATCTCATGGTTCACTAAATACCAGGTACCCGGAGCCTGCACGAAATGTCCAACCCCGCCTCAATCCGACCAACCGCCTACAAGAGAACCGTCTCGGCTAATCATGTGTTGCTGTTGGCCAGCTGCGTCATTGCTGGCGTATGCATCAGTGTGAGCTGTTCATTCGAATGCAGCCACCTGCGGGGCTCACTTAGTAAGCGACTTTAACCTAGCCTCCATAGACACTGGAAGTTACGTAACAGATGCTTCCCTATAACCTCGAGCAGCTTGGTGGCATCCTCTCTCTGATAATTACTCTCCCTGTAATAAAGCTCACAAGCTTCTACGTTATTTTGATATAACAGAGTACTCCAAACCGAGGGCGTTGTATTATGATCAACAATATCTTGTCTAAGTATAAGAAAAAGAGCCGATAAAGATTAACTAGACCCAGTGAATTTGGATCAATGTAGCCGCTAGTCTGGCTTTGACACAGGATTACACTTGGACTAAGAGGCACAACAATCACAAAACTGGCTTGCATGCTCAACACTCCAAGCAAAATTGACAACCAATCATGTCGCTCAGTCCTACAGTGATGTCACATTCGGTTAAGCCAGCAAGTTGAAGGAACGTCGGGACTGGACTTGTTCAACATCACAACGCGGCAACCCCTGTGCCGATTGCAACACCACGTTTGCTATCCGTTCACCGAACCAGCTCGATCAGTACACCAAAGCGCACGTTCTCCTCACCACTGGCTGTAAGATAAAACAGGTTTTGCCTAGTGCACATTCCAGCCCTTCGCTAGATTGGATCAACCCGGACACTGCAGCCGAGATTTTCAGAAGGAAAACTCTGCTTCAGCCAAAAATACGACTCTGGCTTACGGCCTTATCAATGACCTAAAACGCCTGGATTTATCGTGCTTGAGTTCACTGCGGTTGTTTCCGCTGGACTTGGTCGAGCTGTTGTGGCTGACAAGGTGGCATGACACACAAAATAGCACGATAATCGACACTCCATGCTGCTACGTCATGATGAAGATGGTCAGCAAGCCAGGATGAAATATGGATTACCGAATAATGACACAGTAGCCACAAGCTTCAGCAACTAGCTTCTGGATTCCCTCCCAGAAAGTACAGCTGCGGTTACATAGACTCAAGTATGTAAACTGCTTTCGCACATATCAGTGCGAATTCATAATCATCATTCCCAACGTACTTTGAACTCCGGGTAAATAAATAGCCTGAACGATACTCCTCATACCTAAGAATAGCACTAATCAAGCCCCAAACGAGCATCCCACCAGCTTACTACCTAAAAGTATCACGGTCAATCTCAACAAGGCGAAATGGATATATAACGATGATGATTGTTTGCTACAGACACTAATGAAAATTTTTGATTGAGCCCGACTCGCTGATTCCAGTATACTGTAAATGTGTTATTATGGGCGGCTGATCATATACTCCTCCTTGGGGAGAACTTGTAACAGTACATAGGAACTAGCCCTCCAGAATGAGCCAAGAATCAATCTTAGCTTAGACGCTCCTCGCCGCTCTTATGTCATGAACGCCTAGTACGCAACCACTTAATTCTTATGACTCGATTGAGTATAGTAGCTTCGGTCCTCCACATTCCTTATATTATTCATGTTTAATAATAAGGGTATACGGAATAGATTCGAGTCTCCTAGAAACTATTTGACCGATACCGCCGTACTTTCTGAATACTTTATACGAGTTAAATAGTGCTAAGAGTTCTTTCTTGGCCTGACCAGATACAAGGCTAACAGGTGGTCTTCTTATCTTCTTAGCTCGATCGTGCAGTTGAGAAGTAGCTAAATGGTTTAGTGTTCCTAGATAGTGGCGAGCACGAATATAACATATCATACTTTTCGGGTATTCAGGCTGGCCACTTACGTAATCCTCTGTTTGGGAACTTTTACCAGTGTTAACGTCACAGTAAACGGTTGGGGTTGATGACATTGTGGCTTTCTTTTTTCGGCTTGATTTTGGTGGCAGAAAAGTGCGGATGACGGAATTTGTATCAGTAGAAATTCCCGCAGGCTTTGGTTCTACAGGAAATTAAATGATTAATGTAGATTTATTTTACGGCGGGCATGTGCATCTGATAACCCCACCGAGCGCTGATGTATCAGTATCCATACCGCTGGGCCAACGACCTATACTTTATTGGCAGAATGATACAGGGGTCAACTCGGTTATCGATCCAGGCCGACTGTCGCACCGTCATACCAGGAGATAGGTAGTGATAAACGAGTACGTTAACTAGGTAAAGAGCACGTGTCGCGAAAAGTGCCATCCCTGGCTAGGGGTGGTCGTGGCTAGGGTGGTTAACTTATCTGAGAGACCAGAATCCGCGCTGATCAGACATCTTGGAAAATCTCACTAGGCTTTGAAAAAGAGTAGTTCGATATTTTCCCGAAGTAGAATCAGCTTACCCTGAAGGTCGGGCTGACTTGTGGCGTCCAAAAGCCCAGCTGGGGTAAACCCATGTGATGACTCTCGGCAGGAGGTTGGGAAATCAACTTCAGTACGGAGCTGTTCCACGTATGCACCTCTAGTTCACCAGCTCAGATTTACTGATGTATTAGCAGCCAGTAGAGCAGGCTACTTGGTAGGTTTCGACATCTATAAATACTTAATGAATAATTGAATTTCGGTTAATCTGAAACAAATTCCTCATTCAGAATCGTTTCTTTATTTATGTTATAAAGGAACTAAGGGAATTATTCATCAACGTATTAGGTCTGACAGATAACCTAGCCCGTAGCCAGTCCGGATATCTGCTAGCCTGTTCACACAAGTTCCATACTCACACACCGCTTGGCGTCCCATGCTTCGCCATGCATCACACCGTGCACGTAAGCCGGCCCTACAGTCTCCCATTGCTTGCCCTTTGCCCTCAAGACCAGTGGCATCTTGCAACCCTCAAAGAGCGCCACCGAGTCGCCATAACCACTGCTGGCCGGAACGACTGCGAGATAACCCCTCCTGGTTCTCGCTAATCGCCTGTAAAGTGTGAGCTCGGTTGCGGTCGAGAACGTGCGGTCTCCTCTGGCCTTTGACGTCAAAATTCCCAAGATGGCGAGAAGTATCGTGTAAACTGCCCCTAGATAGTGTGCACCAAAATACCGTAGGACCATTAGCTTCTTCGGCCAGCGGAGAGTTGTTCGCCAACGCTCAAACTGCTTCAATGTCGAGACCGACCCTCCTCGCATGTTCCCGAAACACATAGTTGATGCAAACACCACATTGGCAGGCTCGCCTGTCGGATATGGGTCGCGCTTTTTATCCAAGGCGAGGTATTCCCACTTGGCCAACGTTTCAAAATAAGAGCCGACGCTAGCATACACTTTTGCAATAATTGAAACTGTGCTGAAGAACGAAGTCGTGCTTGTCTCAACATCCTGACCGCCGACTGAGGGGACAGTCAATACTTTTTCAATCTGTATAATGTCATCGAGAACATAACCAGACAAGCGAAGAGTGCGAGGGGCTATGAGCTCTGGCGTATAGAGCTTGGCGGAGTCTGAGGCGCAATATGGTGCGAATGGCGATGCATGGTAGTCTTCATCTGTGGACCAGGCCTCGCTCCTTTCAAGGATGTTTATCGGCGCTGGAGTTGATACGTAGCTCCAGTCCGGGACCCAGGATGGTAAGGCCAGATGCTGCCGTGGATTCTCCATGCGATCGGTCGTCAGTATATCCAAGGTTTTACTTTCCCACATGACTTTTGTAGCCGCTTCCAGGTAGCTGTCCTCGATGGACATGCCGTAGTTAGGCCTCAAATTTAATATTTCCGCTTCCTGTTTTGAAACCAGACCAAGAATCGAGTAGATTTTGTCTCTGGGATCTGTGGCGTCCAAAGTTCTTGTCATCCACATGAGTCTCAGCAGATCCAGCGGGCCTTCATCTACTGTGCCCCCGTCGAGAAACTCAGAGATTGAGAGTTTGAGAGATGTGATCATCATGAAGCCACTGCGGAAAAGCTTTTCTGGGCGGCCCCTGAGTGCCTTTTTGCCTGAAAACAAAGACAAAATAGTTCCAAAATAGAATATATCCCAGGGCAGGACGCTGGGGCCACACATAGCAATGACCTCTTTGGCAAGGCAGAATTCTTGCACGACCCAGCATCGCTGGAACCAAGGGCGTTGCAGCAAGCCCGACAAAGCGTGCGATTCGATATCGGTCACATCAGAGTCGCTGCTTTGAGTGTCCGGCTGGCGTTGTTCACCATCATCCTCATTTCGTGGCTGTCGTTGGGGTTGAGAATCCTGGTGCATCAGGCCTTCTTCTAATTCTGCTCTACCGCCCGCTTCGTCTGTTAATTTCAAGCGGTACTGATCTAATTTCTGCTTGAGTCGGGTCTTCCTGTCATGCCCCCACAACAATGAATCATCCATATCGTTGAGCAATCCATTCCGATGCTGATACATTCTTTGGCAAAGAGGGAAGACAAGATCGCTATCATCAGCGTCTTCGCCAAGCCACACCACCACCTTGCTGGCGCTACGGTATATCGACCGCATCAAGAGCACTTGGGAATTCCTTTCCTCCATATCGTCCTGATTGATGCACACCGCATCAATCCATAAGCAGCGATCGTCTTCTTTGTTGCGCAGATGCCGCAAAGCTGCCTCCAGATTACGTGTAACCGCGAACTGCTCATTATTGCAGTAGATTGGCAGTCTGCCAGCTGCATCACCCCAGCAGTACGACAAGGCTTCATAATCGCCACAGGAGGCAAGACTCTGCTTCGAAACTGTGCAATGCAATGGGTCTGTTGAATTGTGAGCGGCATGGAGGGTTAGGAGGCGAAAGTAAGGCATATCGGGCCCATCTTCGAGAGGGCCATATATCGACACTGCCATGTCTAGAGCTGCAAGTTTACAGTGATTAAAACAGTGGTTTCTTCAGGTAATCTAAAAGCAGGTCAGGCGCATCGGGCACTATTTATTACAATCCTATGACAATGATCAGGGGTTGTCACAGGGCGCGCTGAGTGAACTGGGACGGATGGACGTACGCTAGTGCAGGCACAGGCACCTGAAGGCCGAGGCGTCTAGGGTCAACGACCCCCTTCGCAAACTCGTCAACTTTGACGCATGTATCACCGCTCTTTGCTCCGAACATCTCAACCGCCACTGCGAAATCAAATTTCATTCTCCTCTTACACTCTCCTAGGCTTGACTGGTTACCCAACTACGAAGTTGCTCTGAGCTTATAGCCACAGATCAACCTCCCTGTGAGTCTAAATCAGCAGCATAAGTTTCAGCTTTGGTAACCGACAGGGGCATGTGGCGCAATTGACCTACTTTTAGAATAGCTCGAGACCCGCCCCTCCCGCGACCCGAAATAGGAAAGTTTTGTAGAGACCTGAAAACCCTATAATATTTTGTTCCCAATTTTGGGACACCGAGCAATTGGTTCCTTTTGTCAATGTTAAGAGGAAAATATTATAGCTTGATGCTGCGCATTGTCCCAGTAATCGGGTGGTATCTGCTGTCCAGGAGGGCGCTTGTAAGGGTACACCTTCCGGAAGGGAGCTTCGTTAGACTCTGAAGCTTCCATCGTGGCGCGACTATCTCCAGGTTCTGCCATGGTTGAGTATGGAAAGGTGGGGAAGCAATCAAAGGGACAGTTTCAATTTCTTGTCGAGGGCGGTAGGCCCGGTATTTACCATACTGCTCCAACCCAACGCAAGTATATAAACCCACTCGGTCCCAATGAACAGGCAAGAACGCTGTTAAAGCTTATGTTGACTTGGACGACAATAGTGGGGACTAAGACAAAGGGCACGGTATATACTCCAGTCGATCCATAAAGCACCACAAGTTCAGTCAATATATTACACTCGTTCCGGATTTACTCCACTTGTAAAACAGGAGGTATTATTGAAGTATTTGAAAGCTGTTTTCGGAGGTGCTCATCTCTCTTAGACATCTTAGAGCATCTGCAGGAATGGAATTATGTCCACTAACTTGGATTTTATGTGTTGCCGCTTTAAGTGCGCGACAATGTGGGTTCCATGCGGGGTAAAGATATTTGAATTAAAGCTAACCAAGACCCATTCGCGGCAGGCTCTCACGGATCGACTGATCAGAACAGTGCATTCATAAATATAGCACCAATTTTATGTCAAGCTGGCGTGTATCAGCTTCGGTTGATGCTCTTCCGGTATTTCGGTTTTCTTATGATAATTTCAGTTACAGTTCGATAATATGCTCTTGAGAAGTACTTAAACTGAACAAAGAAAATATTCTGTCATTTACAGAATATTCCCTGTTGGGCTTGTGCGATTTGCATCCTACTTATATTGTCAACCATATTTCCCCACTAAGTTGCAGTTGCTCGAGACTCGTTTTCCCACTAGCCCTCTATACCTCGTTCACTCTCAGTCGACAACAAAGTTCTCCTCGTCAAGTTTCGTACAAGCTTTGATTCAGAATACCCCAAGCATAAGATTGACTTAAACAACGATATGGAGATATTATCGGCTCTGCAGGGTGGCGTCTGGTCTTTGACTTCATTGTTCGCATTGTTCTTTTCGACTACCGTGCTCATTGCTATTGTGTTCTCCCAAGATCCAACAAGGGGAATATACCCTACATTGAACGACCGGAGCCCTTTCGAGTTGTCAAGTACGCGAGTAAACCGGAATTTCATTTCCAACGGTTGCAAACTGCTAAACCGACCGTTTTAGCGCCTCTTGAAAACTTGACACATGGTTGCCGGGCTTTCGAAAACCACCACTGTCAGTTCTCACCATTCATTGTTACCCTGTGAGTGGGTCCACATATGAAAGCGATTTGGGATCCGTACGAATTGCGATTTCACAGTTATGCCTTGTCTGAAAAACACTGTACGTTCTTCTCCTCTATATGAGTACCTTTAGAAACATACAATCATTTATGAACATCAGCATCAGGTCTAGTATATTATGGACCTAAAATCTTTACTCTCGATATGCTTATAGTCAGGGTTCTACTAAACTCGGTCAATGACGAAATAGCCATATAAAAACAAAGCTCACACAGCAGAATATGCCGTGAAGTTATCTTCACAAATTGGCTCTTCTCCTCTCTCCATCCGCCACCGATTAGTTGCCTCTAACGGCCCCCGCAACCCTTTAAACAACCACCCCCACTTTCTTAGAAACCCTTCTGACATCTCCCACCCCGTGATGTCCCAAGGTGGCGACCACGCAATAATACCGCGTCGCTCAACTTCGTCGTCAGGAAAGCCCTCAAACAGCCCGCCACTGCAGTCAGCCCACAGCTCGTCCTCGTCAAATGTATTAGCTCCTCGGATCAGACGGTCTCGTGCCTCGGGACAAGGAAATAGATCTATCCAATCACCGTGTGGTACCGTTTGCTGAAGAGTGGTCGGTAGGAGTGCTGAAGGGAGTATTTCGGGGTTGATAGGGTAGGGTATGACGTGGACAACTTCCTCATCACAATCGAGCGGCGTGACCAGGATACCAGAGATTAGGGAGCGATTGACGGCTAGAGCCCGGAGGGCGTTGAATTGTAGGAGTGTGATCAGGTGGTCTGGGCAGAGAGGAAAGAGAATTTTATGTAGCTGCCCTTTAGATTTATACGACAGCAAGGGGTTTTTCGAGTTGTACAGTTGCTTGATTTGGGATGCTGAGACAATGGAGATGGATTCCGTTTCAATATCCCAACATTCCACCCACGTTTCTGATTTGGACAGTGTCCCGGTTGCAACACTTGGTGCTTCAGTCTTGATTGCTAAGGCTTTTCGTTTTCCTATGGGACTATTAGTTTCGAAAACTAGGTGCTGCTCGGTAGGAATAGCCGGCTCTTGATTTGATGAAGAAGAGGCGCTTCCTTACGGTATGCCCTTGTGCTGAGTCTAGTCTGTGCCCTTCGGCGTGCTGCGGCATCCTTGGTACCAGTCCAGTCATCATGTCTACTTCTCGCCTGCATGGGGTGAGAAACTGGGTCATCTTGAAGGCTGTAGGCGTACAGGACGTACCTCGGCCAATTGTGGCATCAATGCGAGCTGGACGCGTGGTGCTGTCGAATTTGCTGACTGATAGTTACTGATCATAGTGCCAGCGGAAGTCGGACATGTGGTGATGAAATTGGTGATGAATGATTCAAGTTTTTTCGAGTCAACCAAAGTGGTTTACGTTATGCAGCCTGCTCACAGTCACGAGTTTGACACTCGGGAGCGGAGAGTTAGACACACTAGGGCCTGCGAGATGGCATAATATCATTGGTGTTCGTACAGCATCTAACTTGAACAATTCTAGCCTCATGCAGTCTGCTCACAAATTGTGGGCCAGGCTCATGAGCTCCAAGGGTAAGTGATTTGCTCAACTTGTAGAGAACGGGCAGTGAACCCCACCTTTCATGCCGCTGGCTCACTGGTTTGGAATTCCCACTTGCTCCATCACTAGAGCATGTCAAGTTTAACTTAATGTGATTGGTCCCTGGATCATGCAGCTTGCTCACAGCGTTTCATGCTCTGAATAGCTCCAAAATATAAGTAGCACTGACACTATTTAATAGGAACAATATGTAAAAAACTTATACTTCAACGCATCCTTTGTATTATTAAAAGCACAGAACTCTACTTAAGCCATTGGAATTTCTGTTTCTTGATATTGCACTCCCGGAGATCTACTCCAATACTTGTTTTGAACATGGCTTTCCATCCCGACACTCTCCCCGATCTCAAGGGCAAGGTATTCATCGTTACTGGTGGGAACTCTGGCATGTGAGTATTCTTCCTTCCTTCAGTCACGAAGCTCAAACCTCTGATTTCATTCAACCACAGAGGCTACTACACCGTGGCCCACCTAGCAGAACACGGTGCCCACGTTTACATGTGCGCCCGGTCTCCTGAGAAGGGCAAAGCAGCCATAGCTGATATCCTGAAACTGTACCCTTTTGCCAACATCGAGGTCCTTCAAGTTGACCTCATGGATCTCGCCAGCGTTGTCGCAGCCGCCAAGCACTTCCTCGCTCGCGAAACAGCGCTGCACGGTCTAGTCAACAACGCGGGGATCATGGCAACACCATTCGAAATAACCAAAGACGGCCACGAAGCCCAGTGGCAGACAAACTATCTAGCGCATTGGCTCTTGACGGAGCAACTGCTTCCCCTAATGCTACAAACCGCCAATGCGCTTCGACCTGGTAGCGTGCGTATCGTCAACGTTACTTCATCAGGCCACTTAGGCGCACCCAAGGGCGGGATCAATTTCAAAGACTTATCGCTCAAGGAAAGCAACCCCTGGGTTCGGTATGGACAGAGTAAGCTCGCCAATATTCTCTACACCAAGACTCTGGATAAGACGTACGGTCCCGGCTCTCCCAGTGCGCGTAATGAAGGGTGCGAAATATGGGTATGTTCCGTGCATCCAGGTCTCGTTGAGACGAATCTTGCCACGTCAGTAGGTAAATCTGGGTCTGGCATGACAAGTGTTTTCTCGGTCTTACGCAGATTTGGTCTTATATGGCCTGCTGATAAAGGGTCTTGGACGAGTTTATTCTGTGCGGCGAGCCAGGACATGAAGGCGGAGCAGAGCGGATGTTATTTGGAAATTTACCAGAGGTTTGGGGAACCATGGTGGCAGAGCGGTGCCGCTAAGAATAGTAAGATTGCAGAGGAGTTGGAGGAGTGGACTGAAAAGATGATGAAGAACGAAGGGTGGGTTGGGTAATGGTGCTAGCAAGTTTCGGTACTATACGATTATATTGATGAGATCTGTTGTTTAATATTCTTGTATATCCCAATTAAATTTGTACTCCGTCCACGGCTTTACACTGAGTCGTTCTTTATTTATCTCGAGCTGTTATATCTAAGGCACCCATTTGCGGGTTTATATCCAAATTGACTTTCAACAAAATATTCCACCAACGCCAAACTCAGTGGATGAGATCCTTTGCCGTTTTTCCTGTTGATGGACAGGGGCTTGTTCTTGTTGCTTGCTCCTACTACGTTACAACCCTCTTATTATTCGGGTGTTGCGCTGATACTTTACTATAATTCTAGGGTGTCTAATGCAAGTTCATAAAGAGTGTTACCTGTTTCATGGGGTTAGGACGGAAGCTGAATAGGTAGTGGATGCTTTCGGGCTTGCATGATGACAAGGTATTCCTGATCTTGAACTCCGTATCGGGCTTACTAAGGCCAGTGGCAAGATAACGATGGTGGCTTGGGCTTCGGTTACGAGTGAGTTCATACAAATGCGAATATTCACAAGCAAATGATTGGGAGTAGAAGATCATAGTAACAGCTAGTAAGAAGATTGTGAGATCTAATTTAATGAGGAGCCAACTATCTTCGTATAATATGGATCCACTCCTTTATTGTCAACCAATCAGATCCAACCTCGGTAAAAGCACCCTGGCATGGTAAAAAAAGGTCTCAGCTGTATTCAGTGTTGCATTCACGAATCTACTTCATCCATCAATCTGTTCATATCGTAGGATTGAGTTGAGTCAACGCATCGCCCACATGTCCCCACGTCGAGTACCTTTGCCAGTCCCACAAGATCGCCTGTCATGGACGGAGCAGATGAATCTGAAACAGGTTCAAGAGACTGTCTTCCGTAGCACGGCAGGCGCACCGTACGGAAACTTCACCAAGAGGAACGGGGAACAGAGGCCCCGGGCATTTGGTGGGCACGTATATGCCCAAGCAGTTTATGCCGCCAGTAAGACAGTTGGAAAGGGGCTCGTGGTCCACGTATGTCTTACGTTTTCAATTTTGTGCACAGTGTGATTAGCCAATTGGAGACCATACAACAGAAGAGCGGGAAGTTTGCGGTAGCGCTCGTTTCCACGGAAGCAGTTTGCAGCAGTTTTACTAAGACTTCTTACAGTCGGTCACGGGTTATTTCACCGTCCTGGGCCTTGCAGACGAGCCATTTACATACCAAGTAAAGGTCATCAGATCGGGCGGGAACTATTCCGTTCGGCACGTGATAGCCACTCGTAAGTGTCCCATCTGACTGGTTCGTCTCGCCATTGATCATTATGGCAGAGGAGGATGATGCGACGATCTGTTTTACATGCCTCTGCTCCTTCAAGAGACCGGAGCCTGGATTCATCAAGGTTCAAGAACAACATAACGTCAAGAAGAAGTTCGAAGCCATATTGCAGGGCAAGGAACCGGAGGAGCTAGATATCAAAACGAACATCAAGAATTTGGCGTATGTTGTCTGCCCAAGACACGTAGCAGCTAGCTGGGTTAACTAACAATTCTGAAGTATCGATACTACTAACGTGCAGACCCATATCAGTCCCAATTTCTCTGGCTTGCTAACGAGTGTGGTTCCCCTGGAATCTATAAATAATGGCCGCCGTCCTCTAGATCGAGAGGGTCTTTACTTCTTTTCTGCCAACCTGGAGCCTTCGCTGGATCCGGACTACAACCTGGAAGCCTGCGCCCATCTCTTCCACTCGGATCGCGAGAGTATCTGGTCCATTATTCGTTCTTATGAGCTGCTCGACATACTCGACGTAGGATCAAGTCTCAGTCATACAGTGATCTTCCACGTCGGCGGCGAAGAGTTGAGTTTCAACGACAAGCAAGGTCGAAAGCGCTGGTTCTATCAGGAAACCGAGTCGAAGCGCATCGGCGACGGGAGAGTGCTGCACCAGGGAAAGATTTATAACCGTGAGGGTGTGCTAGTAGCCAGTTCAATGCAAGACGGAGCGCTGAAATTGAAAAAAATGACAGAGGCGGAAGTCAAAGAAAGAGAAAGGCGACTGAACACCCCGCCGAAGCTGTAGATGTTGGTCAATAGACAAATGCAGGTATTTGGTTCTGCTAGACGCAAACTTGCCAATATATTTATTAATGGATTAATTGGCCGCCCCTTGGCTTAAAATATCTTCCGGTCTGTAGATGTCACAGAAATAACCGCAGTTCAGCAGTAGTTGGAAGTTGGAATAAACAAACGTTGCTTGGAATTCTGAGCTGCTGTCTTGGTAAACAGCAAATATTCCGGCAATATCGCAGACAATAGTCTCCCACTATTCATATAATCTCTTCCGCTTGAAATGCAGACGGTCTGGCTCGACAAAGCCACACAACGGCTCCGCAGCTGCTCCCCATCGCGGTCTCGTGCAGCCTACGGTCAAGTGATCGAAAAGTTTCCGAGCTACTAAGAAATTCAGCAGTGGACGTTAAAGATACAACAGCTCTTAACTCAGCTATCCCAGCTTCCGAATTATTATGTCTCGGTCTTCAACTGGCTGTTAATTTTGAACGCCGGTCTAGCACTGAGATGGGGCACTTGCTATATATATTTGATTGAAATTTGCTTTCCTTTCTTGGTCACAGTATTGGACTGGAATTACAGCTTTATCAATCAACGAAGTTTAAATTCTTTCCAGTAACGGTGGGTTCATGCGAATAGCCGCATATTATACGAAATAAGACATTGTAAGTCTCGTTAATCAAATCCCCCTCATCAACCAGTCATTTAGTGTCAATTCAATCGAGTGTAAGCAGGGAAGAAACGAGGACACGACCCTTAAAACGCATCTGCGGGGGTTAATGGGCCCATGGGGTCGTAATGGCCCCATCGGTAGTGATTGTGGCCAGATGGTCCCACACCAAGTTAGAGAGTCCCAGTCGGCGCTAATACGCTTCTGGTAGACAACAAGATAATCGAGTACGTGATTTCGCCCCTGACAACCTTAATCTCACCCCATCTGACGACTTAATCAAGGCAGGAGGGCCCTGGCTCGATTACAATGCAAGTGTAACTAA
The DNA here is from genome assembly GCA_021365275.1 of Xylariales sp. PMI_506. Lineage (NCBI taxonomy): Eukaryota > Fungi > Ascomycota > Sordariomycetes > Xylariales > Xylariales sp. PMI_506. The sequence continues at coordinate 697,984 of JAJTIY010000023.1, read as the reverse complement.
GTACAGTCTGTCCCTGCTCCGTACATTTTATGTGGCGCACGGTCTGACTAGGGCAACAACTTTGTAGGATGCGATCACGATGGCATGACAATCAGGCGATTCAATGGTTCCCAAAGGCCCGAGACACGCTGTTTATAGCCGCCACACTCGTTAGAGCAGCTTCATGGTCACTCATCTAATGGTACATAATATCAAGGGCGCACACGAAAGATCCATAATTCCCGATCAACTCTGGCTGTATTGCTTCTTCCGGTGACATAATTCTCATCACTATGAAGATTTGATCTGCAGCAACTGACCTTTCAATTGCCCTGAGCTTTTGGGACAATCAACGTATCTATCATTGAGTTGTAATACATCCGGTTTGTTAATCGGCTTTGCAGTTTAGTCTGTTAGAACAGAAAAATATATACTACGTATGCCGGGGTAAAGCGTAACGATTAGTATTTCGAAGGAGCCACCATCGTTCCCCTTAAACGTCCCCACCGGCTAGCAAGCGTTGTGCCGTCAACGCGGATCCGCGTTCCTTCTTGTCAACTTCTTGTGGTGCCGTGCAGAGCTAAGAACCCCTTGCCAGCAGATGGGGCAGTGACTGCTTTCCAACCCATGGCGCTTTTCCAGGTCTGTCTGGACCTCTTCTTGTTTCGACTACACGCCACATTCCACATCCCTAAGTTTATCCTTGTTAGATAAGTTTTCATTGTTACGGTACTTGTCACACCTCTCGTACTTGTGTCTAAAAGAACATGTCAAATACTTAACGTTCCACCTGGGCAGCAATGTACCGAATGTATTATCCCCAAACATCTTTTCACTGTGATTTCCCAGCATTAACCCAGCTATCAGTTCTTCTCCCGTTATTATTAGTACGTACCTCAACTTCTAGATACGCTAGCTTTGCGATGTAAACATTTGATTCCACTACACGTATCGTCTGTTGTCGTTTTCGCCTATGCTCGGCGCCCGAATTTGTTTATAATGACACACTGACCCTGCCGATGCCACTTTATACTTTTCGTCTCTTCTGCTTTCTTGTTCTTTGACTACATCGGAGTTAGATTATATAGGCATAAACTCTGTTTGCTTGACAAGAATCGCCGCCTGGTGCAGGCATCGTGTTACAAGGTATGGCCTAACTTTATATTTCCACGACCCACTTATCGGGACTTTGTTCACGTTCACAGCATCTCTACTCTTCCTCCACTTTATCAAACTCTCCTTGATTTTGTACTATTCAATAATTCTTTTATTTTGCCTTCCTAAATTTTCTTTCTATGTCTACAAAAGATCTCAAGATTGCTAATAGTAACACCACCTGTCTTCAGGTTTTGCATTCATTCATTATTGAATTTGGCTTCGGCTGGCCGTAGTGTATCGTTTTCGCTTCACCGTACTTCGGTTCCTTTCAGAGTGTCATTTAGTCGGTTGTCTCCACAGACTCTAAAGGATCAACCAACATTTATCTGTGGTATTGCCCTCCTGGACGACTATTATTCGGCACGAGTTCTCTTCGCGTCGGTTAAGATAAGGGCAGAAATACACAGAGCGGCTCTTTATGCTCTGTCCGAGCGGCGTTTTGTTGTGGCATCGGAAAGGAACAACACGGCTCAGTACCTAAAGGAGAACACGCGGCCGCTACAATGGATAATTACAGGTACACCAACAGGGATAGCACGGGATCGCTCAAGCAGTCAGAAAGATCTAGATGGACGCCCCTAACTCGTATGCTGCTTTCGGGCGAGATGACTCAGGAGAAACAAAGAGAGTTGAGTCCTCGGGAAAATTTTGATCGATGGATGGTCAATGAAGGTTACCGCCGAATGTGAGTCTCATCAAGTGATTTGGTGGTTAGGTACTAACATCGGCTAGTTTCGTTTTCATCTTTTCGGTTTTACACGCTGCCGTGTTTTCTTTCGCTTTTGTCAAGTTTGCCGTTATGGACAGTCAAAAAAGCAACCGAGAGATGTTCGGACCAACGTATATGATTGCACGATCAGCGGCTTTGGTTCTTCATGTCGACGTTGCTCTAATTCTCTTCCCTGTCTGCCGCACCCTCGTTTCGCTTGCGAGACAGACGCCTTTAAATGGCATCATCCAATTTGACAAGAATATTACTTTCCATATTGTAACAGGCTGGTCCATTTTCTTCTTCTCTTGGGTGCATACCATTGCGCATTGGAACAACTTAGCTCAGATCGCTGCTCAGTATAACCTGGGAATTTATGGGTGGCTGGTAGCTAACTTTGTATCGGGGCCCGGCTGGACTGGTTACATTATGTTAATCGCTTTAACAGGTAAGCTTTTTTTCTGATCGAAAGCTCTATAGGATATTCTCATATCCTTTCTGGTGGACTTTTATGTTGACTGACCTTTTAGGCATGATTCTCACATCGTATGAAAAGCCTCGGAGAGCCAATTATGAACGTTTCTGGTACACTCATCACATGTTTATCATCTTCTTTCTCTTCTGGGCGATTCACGGTGCCTTCTGTATGGTTCAACCAGATACTGCCCCTTTCTGCATCTCTATCGGAACGTCAGCAGTTGGAGTGTTCTGGCAGTACTGGATGTATGGTGGTTATGCCTATCTTGGCGAACGAATCGCTCGGGAGATTCGTGGCAGGCATAAAACATATATCACGAAGGTGGTACAACACCCAAGTAACGTGGTCGAAATCCAGATCAAGAAGGAGAATACCAAAACCCGCGCTGGCCAGTACATATTCATCTGCTGCCCAGCTGTCTCGTTATGGCAGTACCACCCTTTTACCCTGACGAGCGCACCGGAAGAGGATTATATTTCTATCCACGTGCGTGTCGCTGGTGATTTCACCCGTGAGCTTGCAACTGCTCTTGGCTGCGACTTCGATCGTAAAAACGACTCCTCCAAGGTTATTGGAGTTGGTCAGGATGACCCGGAGGTCGATCCCGCTCTGCGTCAAATACTGCCCCGATTATATGTGGATGGACCGTTTGGGTCCGCCTCCGAAGATGTTTTTAAATATGAGGTCGCGGTGCTCGTTGGTGCTGGTATTGGTGTGACGCCTTTTGCGTCTATCCTTAAGTCCATCTGGTACCGAATGAATTACCCTCAGAAGAGGACCCGTCTCACTAAGGTCTATTTCGTCTGGATCTGCAGAGACTTTGGCTCATTCGAATGGTTTCGTTCATTGCTTCTCGCCATTGAAGCGCAAGATGTTCATAACTGCATCGAGATTCACACATACCTTACGGCCAAGATCAAAGTGGATGATGCAACGAACATTATGATCAACGATGCCAACGCAGACAAGGATACTATTACTGGCTTACGGTCTCCAACAAGCTTCGGGCGCCCAAATTGGGATATGATATTCCGCGGCATCCGTAAACTTCATGCGCCGTCAGAAGCAGGCGTCTTCTTCTGTGGACCCAAAGGGCTTGGCAGCACTCTCCATCTCTTTTGCAACAAGTATAGTGAACCAGGGTAAGTAATCTCCAACCTATTATCATTGAACTTGTGCGTTAACAAAACCCTTCGGTAGTTTCAACTTTGTTTGGGGGAAGGAGAACTTTTAAACAACCTTACTTCGTTATTCTTACCAGTGGTTTACAGCATCAGCAAAAGTGTGGCCGTCTACCTCTTAGCGACTCAAGTCCACATGTTGTATTCAGACAATCACATAATATCGTCAATATAAACACCTGGTTTAATTCGATGAATGGGATCATTCGCAAAGGTTTCGTCCCGCCCTGCGCCGAGTCCACCAGACTTTCACAATCTAACTTTTGCATGACATTCTTTGTTATAACTGTTGAAAATCGTGGAATCGAAGCGTACAAGTGAATAAATTTAAACCATGGATTGTTGCGACAAACCGATAAACATGGCACAAACTTCAAGCATTTAAGAAAACTGAAAAAGCGAATACAAAGAGTAAATCACACCCGAGCGGCCCATAGTGCGATCGGGTTCATCGTCAACCTAGGTGCATTCATACATAAAGAAGGTCAGACCAATCCAGTGATACAATTGCATGTGTAGGTTGACCGGAACTCCTCTACGATACTTGACTTATACTTTGCACCACCACAAGCGGCTCTCACCCACAATCACGGTTTGACCGCATCGCATCCTGCTTCATGAGATATCGGTGTGGCTAGAGCACAAAAGCAAGAGAAGAAATTGGTTAACTATCGAGATACTCTCACAATTGATGTAATAACCGGCAACAGGCACCAATTGTGAGCCCCGCTTGCACTGGAACATTTCTCACCTCTGGTTACGACCTGCCCGCGTGATCAGACAAAAGATACTGCTGTGAGAATTTTCTTTCTGCGTGGTAGTAGATTCTTCAATTTAAAATTCGGATCTGTAGATCGGGGCGCTGGTATGGGAAAGCTGGTCCGAATCTTCCGCCCGACCTTCCGGTCTTGGCATTCAGGTCGGACAGTCCGTACCCCCGATCTACGAATAGCCACCTACCTAGCTAGGATGCAACGCATGTGGGCTGCGAGACTTGCAAGGATGTTAGTCTGCAGCTGCCTTCCCGAATATTATGTTTGAAACTAATAAGTCTCAGTCCGACGGCACATATGAGCAAAAGAGGAATACAAATTAATTAAGCTACCATTGCAGCATGGCTCGCGGGATTAATTCGAAATGCTTGGTTGTCCTCAGCCTATGACATGACCGGCTGTCTACTGCACCCCTATTTGCAGATATTTATGTTGTAAATTGACTACATAGGACCGACAGTGTCTAAGTCCGGCTCAACCGGGCACGGCGCAATTACTGAAGCCATGACGCTGGTTACGTTTCTAGAAATGGCCAGCTTCTTTGTCGTGGCTTAATGCTGGCCCAACAACCTCTTATTAAAAGGCCAGGGTCGCGACTGCAGTTGGACCTATGACTTCTTGATTGTCGCCACTCAATTCAAATTTTCTTTGGTCTTCGTCTGAAATTTCAGCCTCTGAAATTCTTACCCAGCATGCGTTGGGCAACCTTTGCTGCCCTATTGGCGTCGGCCGGCTTGGCCGCGGCTCAGAGGCCAGGCACCTACATGGATCGAGTGAATCGACAGCAGGAGAGATGGCAAAGGAGTGCACGTGAGAAGAAGGCCTTTGATGCCGAACAAGCAGAACAAGCCAAATACAAGCGTGACGTGGAGCCTCAATTCCTGAATGCCAATACAACGCGTATGTGTATTATTATGGAATAACTTTGATTTGGTGCCCTAACCTGATATTACTTCAGAATACTCTGTCAACGGTACTAATTTCCCTGGCCTTGATTTCGACATTGGTGAATCTTACGCTGGTTTGATGCCCATTGGAACTTCCAAGGAAGAACTCTTTTTCTGGTTCTTCCCCTCTACCAACCCTGCGGCAACGAACGAAATCGTTCTTTGGTTTACCGGTGGGGTATGTGTCGCCATTGTGACCTATACTGATCTGCACATATTCAATTGATATAAACTAACTTACCATTAGCCTGGGTGCTCGTCGATGTCTGCTTTGCTCGAAGAGAACGGACCTTTTACCTGGCAGCCCGGTACTTTCGGGCCAGTGCAAAACCCTTGGGGATGGAACCATCTGACCAATGTCATCTGGATCGACCAACCCATTGGTACCGGTTACGATATCGGCGTTGCCACGTATACAGACGAGTTCGAAGTCGCCACACAGTTCAGGGGCTTCTGGAAGAACTTCGTTGATACTTTTGGTCTACATGGTTACGAGATCTATATCACTGGCGAAAGTTACGCTGGTTTATACTGCCCGTATATCGCTGGCGGTATGATTGATCAAAACGACACGGATTATTTTAACGTTAGCGGTATGATCGTCTATGATGGCGTGATCTCAAATATCAACTCGGATATTGTCACTGTGCCCTTCGTCGACTACTGGTCTGGCTTGTTTCCCTTTCGTGGCGAAACCATCGAGACTCTACATGAACAACACCAAAGCTGCGGGTATGCCGATTACTTGGACAAGTATTACACATTCCCCGCTTCAGGCTACCAACCAGACCGCCAGCCAGGTATCAACGCCAATATGAGCGACTTTCTTCCTGAATGTATCATCGGAGAGATCGTTTTCTCCGAGATACAACTGTTAAACCCATGCTTCAACATATACGAGGTTAATGCTCAATGCCCGTTGCCCTATGACCCCCTCGGCTTCTCCGCTGGATATTCTTTCACTCCCTTAGGAGCTCCTGAGGTCTATTTCAATCGTTCAGACGTAAAGGCAGCTCTGCATGTGCCAGCGAATGACAACTGGGCAATGTGCAAGAATGACGTGTTCTTATTTGGCGACCGATCACCCGCCTCAAGCTTGGTCCAGATTCCCAAGGTCATCGAGAAAACCAATAACGTCTTCCTGATGCACGGTACTCTTGATGCCGTCCTTTTTATGAACGTTACACTTCTCACGATTCAGAACATGACGTGGAACGGCAAACTAGGCTTTGACACCAAACCTTATGAACCATTTTACGTTCCGTACCATTCTAACCCATACCTTGGCACAGCAGCAGCCATGGGAGTTCTTGGTACTGCTCATGAGGAGCGTGGTTTGACCTTCGTGGCTGTGACTCTTAGTGGTCATGAAGGACCAGGCTACCAACCCGCATCAGCTTACCGCCACCTCGAAGTTCTTCTTGGCAGGATTCCCAACCTTCAGTCCACACTGCCGTTCACGACAGATACACACAAAACTCCCCAGCAGAAAACTCCTTTGGGTAATGGAACGGCGCCCCTATAAACGGCTAACTCTCTTTAATCTGAGTTAAAAGTACAATATCACCGGACAAAGTGTTTCACGCCGCATCTGAAATATCAGAGGTGTGTCATGTTCATTACGTGAACCTACCTGAGAGTGCACAAAACATATACAAACTCGAATAGATGTCGCTATTGTTCTAGTGAAACGATACTAACATTTGTATATATTTCAAAATATTATATTTTTAAACTATCACTTTAGCGCACGAAAATCATGGGTCAGCATTATTTAAGTTCGCTCATTAAGTGTAGAAAAGCACCGAAGTCAGACAGAGAGAAGAGACCGCGTTTAATAGATCCAGTCTGCCATAGAGACGACAAATTTCTGCACCAAGCTCTGGATACATCGTGACTCTTCATGAACTGTATTATGTACTCAACTTCTAAGATTTGTTAGACTAATGTTGGTGACAAGCCAATATCCAAGTAACGGATATTGTTCATTGTGCTAGTGAAAGTATCAACATTCATTGATGACTACCGCAGAGAAAACTTTGTGCAATTTACGCAGTGAGAGGGGCCAACTGCAAGAAAGGGGAGAGACATCAATTAGACTGCCTTCCACCTAACGATCAGATTCTGACAGAGATACTCAGTGAACAGGAGGTTAGTTCCCCTTCATTAAGTTGGAAGTGGGTAGCCGATGGTCGCTACAATCGGAGAAAAGCACGACTTTGATGATACAAGCACAATCAATGAGGAAGATGTGAGCTACATTACAAGGCGTTCCTTTTTAGATTATAACTCAAGAGGGCAAATTCCCCATCCACTTAGCCACCATGCACTGGTGTTCCTTTTCTTGGCTGTTGCCTCATCCATGTAACCTTCGTGAAGCATTTCAAAGGCCTCCTTTCCAAGGCTATCGTGCACTGTATCAATCCACGGCAACTCTTTCAGCCTGTTCCGGGCTTCAGACCATGTTATATCCGCCGGAACTACCTTCCTCCACCCCTCACAGAGCCATTTCTCCTCTAGGCCATACAGCGACATTGCACCGATAAGTAAAAGCCACATGAGCAGATCGCCCCTATTGTCAGGCTTTCTCTCTTCTCGCGATAAAACTTGACAGCAGCTTTCGCGGTATTGACAAGCCAGGTATGGATAACGCTCACCAGCACCCTCAGGGATCTGAATTGTGGTGGTAAAAAAAACGAGCATAGCTAAACGTAGGCACTCAGATACAGCGTCATGACTCGTATGGGGTTTTAGTAGTAATAAACGATACTGAATTAGGCAGATAGAAATCTTGAAGTCGATGTCTTGTAGCCTGTGTCGATTATTGAGTTCATTGGATAGATATTGTAAATCGTGAAACACGTTGGATAATTTCGTATCATGGATAAGACGTTCAAGAGGTCGCGGGAGACGAGTTTGTAAGTCTGATGAGTCGATTGAGGGAAGATGTGGTCGGCCAACTAACAAATAACCGTGGATGGAGTTATTTCCTACATTAGTATAACGGAGGCTGCCAACGGATAAGGACGAGGGGCTGGTAGTATCTGAGTAATAGGGTTGGAGTATTGCGTCTGCGAAGAGGGGTCTATCCCCAGTATGCAGAGCGTAAATAAGGTCGACCCTGATAAAGCAGCAGTTAGCAACCCAGTTTTCCGTCCCCGTCGCTTCTTCATGCTTCAAATATGCAGAGCCAATGCAAGGGAAGGAACTGACCGGGCCAACCTGATGTACAGTCTGGGGTCGTGGAGGAAAGCTCCGAGGCCGCCGCGCAATCGAACAATCTGTTGCAGGCCAAGAAAATGGGCTTTGGCGGCATGGTAGTCCGTGACGAAGGCCGACAAGATGACCAATGATATGACAACGGCTACAGTCGAGTCGCCTATCTTCGATCGAGCTAGACTCTGGTTCACAGACGCGATTGTTCGACCTAAATAATAATACGTGCTCTTTACCGAATCACGGCGCATAAGACGATCGTTAATGATCGAAGTCAAGAACAATGTGCAGTAAAGGTATGCGGTGTCCTCGAAGATCCAACGTACTCCATTATCGTGGGCACCATCAAGGTCGATACAAAGCTCAACGGGGTAAAGGATATGCGTTTTATGCGACAGAACTAGGAGTGTAGAGTGAGTTATAATGGCGCTTTCATAAAAAAGATTCATAACGAGCTTTAGTCAATTGCACTTACAATGGGCTAAATGAAAACGAGCCTCCGCATCCGTCCCGTCCGCAACAATGGAAAGATCCGAGCAAGGCGATAGTGGTACAGTGAGCCGAGCAAAACACTCGTCATATCGAGCCTCCCCCTGAGCATCGAATGGGTCCCGGTAAGTCATCTGCATGGTGGGTTGACTGCTACGCGTTGGTACGGTCACCTTGGTTTCCCTAACCGGCCCAACACCTATCCGATAGTTTCTTCCATTCATACATCGGCTGCGGATAAGCTTGCGATCAGATGACCTAGCTTTACCACGGTCATCCATGGGAATGAAAACAAGATCGCGTGACGCCATTTTGTTCGGCGCAATACCATTGATCGGGGATGTGAAGCCGAAGGGGATAAGATTAAGTGTTACTACAGGATATGGGCTACTTCAGGTACTATTGCGTTGACTTTGGTCGTAAAAAGAGTACACTTGGTGAAACATCGATGTCAGAAGAGATCAAAGTGGGCCAACCCAAAGGCAACGGTTTCAACCACATCGTGACATAATTGGCTAATCGTACGAATGGAAATCTTGGCTCCACCAGACTGTTGCCCTACTTAGGAAAAGCGTTCTAACGTTACCCACCTATGTGGTCGAGCATCCTTACCTAATCGAGCAACAATACAAGGCAAAATACCCATATGTAGTAGTTTTGCTGTATGTAGAAAAAGCTACGAAGAAAAATCACACCAATGATGACATATTATAGTTGTTCATCGTTAATACCCGAGATAGCATTTGCATCCACTAGACTGTTTACCTTTTTAGGAGTACCTCTGGTAAATAAGCCTGGATGAGAATAAGTCAAATTGTTTAAAAACACATACCACGACGAACTGCCTTCGCGTTCTGCATGTCTGAGAGGAAAACTTTCATTCTGCATATGATCTCCAAGAGAAACTTGCCGATTTCCTAAATCTTTTAAGAGACCTCACTACAGATATATATGTTGATCACTCTACTGTTCATAATGTCCTCGTCTATCGACTTGCCCCCGCTTCAAGAGCTTTACATCCGTCGATGGCTAAGAGGCCAATTTACTAAACCAGTTCCGCCATCTCAAGGTCTAGACCTCTCGGGCCAGACAGGAATAATTATTGGCGGCACGGATGGAATTGGACTCGCTTGCGTTCGTGTCCTTCTTGAACACAAACTTTCAAGATTGATTTTAGGAGCTAGGAATATGATCAAAGGGACAGGCATTGCTACTAGAATGCAAGAAGATCATAAAGACGCAGAGATCCAGGTGTGGGAGTTAGAAATGCTCTCGTACGATTCTGTACGCACTTTTGCTGGCCGCTGTGCATCCTTGGAGAGGATCGACTTCGTCATTATTGGTGCCGGCATTTTCCCTTCTGACTTCCGTCTCAGCCCTTCAACGGGACACGAGGTCACTATGCAGGTTCATTATTGGTCTACAGCACTTCTGTCGTTTCTTCTTATCCCGATATTGAAGCAGAAACGTGCATCAGAGAGGCCGGTTCACTTGACTATTATCAACAGCGATTTGGCTCACACTGCTGAACTGAAGGAAAGGCACTCAAATCCGCTGCTCCCTGCCTTCGATGTTCCCATTCGTTGGGGGGTATCGGTGGTGGGAGAACGATATAACTCGTGCAAGATGCTGATCATGATGCTGGTGTTAAAGCTCAAGGATGTTGTTGATCCCACCGAAGTCATTATCAATTGCCTGTGCCCCGGTATGGTGAAGCCAACACAGCATGAACGCGACCAGTCAGTGGTTTTTAGATCAGCAACATGGTTGGTCAGAATGCTGCTAGGGCGCTCATTGGAAGTTGCCGCGTGGACATACTTAGACGGAGCAGTGGAGAAGGGTGTTAACTCACATGGGAGTTTTCTGGCTTCCTGGCAAATCTCGCCGTAAGTATTGTTTTTCATTAAAAAAAAAAACTATCTCATGTTAGCTTTCTGCTTTCTCTCTCTATTCTTATCAAGCATAACAAGCGTCACTAATTCTTTTGTTGATGCGTGACAGATTTCCCAAGTTGATGTATACTGAAGAGGGGAGGATTGTCGCAAATAGGATGTGGGAAGAAACTCTGAAAGAATTCGAGCTTTTCGGAGTTAAAGAAACATTTACATTTTGAATGGAGCGGATATCCTTGCGAATTTCAGCATTGACAGATTCCATGTTGAACTTTTTTTAGAAGGTGATATAACACTTCTTGTTTTACTCATATCATATACCTACTCTGTGTTGTAGAGGACCTTGGCTCTTTTCCAACTTTGGAAACTTTTATCACAGTGGCTTAACAGATTTTGTGTATAATATGTATGGTGTATTGCTCTTAACGGCAAGAATTTACCTTCCACGGAAAGTAGTTCGACTGAGTAATTATTAAATACTAAGAATCTAGCGGATTGTGTTGTTTGTTCATGTTTTAGTAAAGGTGTATCTAGGACAGTGGTGTGTTTTATCACTTGAAAGAGAATGCCTATTGATCTTCAAGTGGAGTTTTCACGGGAACTGTACATGAGAGCACGTAGAGTGTTCTAGTGACCAACGTGTTAACTCGCAATCCATAAGCTCTTTGAATTAGAAAACATGATTGCAACACCATACCTTAAATATTTCACCAGCAACAGTTAATTGGATATCATATATACGCAGCTTACTGGGACACCACAGATGACCTCCGTTTTCGTTTCAAACCAAAGCCACAATTAAACTAGTTACAGTACAGTACAACGGATGTTAGAATAAGTCCGAGAGATTAGGTGGTATCATTTATCCCGATTTGATTCGGTCGTACCCGAATATTTAATACCATTGATTTAAAATAACATGAAGAAAATTAGCAAACTCTAAGGAAGCACCTTGGTATAAGAATATGATAACTTTGTCTTTCCTCAAGGTAGCTGCTACACCTTCCTTGATGGAGCTTGTATGTAGCAAACTCGGTCTACCGGTTTATCACCCACTTGGGAGCTGAAAAAAACAAATTCTTGTCATTTCACACGACATGAAGACATACAGCCTGATCTTACATCTTTAAGTATTTCCCCCTCTTATGGGAAAAGAATCTGACACAGCTGTATAGGGATTTCTTGCTGCTAGCTTCGTTTTGGTCGTTGAGTGAGCCTACGCCAAGTTTAAAGGACATTCGAGCATAGCATAGTCGCATCCTTAAGGCAAAGCGCTCCTGCAGGTTAAATGTGCGGCAAGCTGGTATAGATCAAAATGGTGAAACTACCCAGGTCGCCCAGGTCCAATCCCAGGTCAGATTGAAGAATGTGGGGACCAAACTGTCTTGAATGATGAATAGGTGTAAATACAGTATTTGGCCGCTTTGCCTGGCGTTGCCTGTTTTCATTTGTCGAAAGCGAATTATTCCTATGGATTCGGGTTGAGGTGCTGACAACCTTCTGTTTTGGGACAGTCAGATGAGTAGTACCGGTCTCCTTCAGATCGAAAGTACTAATTATTCCCCACTTTTGGCAAAGTCGAGCAGCAATCCTTTTCGGCATATCTAACGGCTGTCGGTTGTCGGTACCGCCATATATTGATGTGGGTAACGAGGTTGGAAGGGCATGCGATTGGACCAAGAGCCAAGTAGGTAGAAGAATACCGGAACCCTGCGAGATCACTGGACGACTTGGTTACAGTGGGTCGGCTTCTTAAAATAGCTACGTCGCAACGAACAGATGATGGCTGACGTACTCACCATAGTGGCACCAGAAGAACAGATGCTGCTTGATAAAGCACTCTTGGTCTTCCCGTTGCATCTGATCTGTGGAGTTGGGAAACGGGTGGTCCATTGGCTGCTAGAACTGTAGACGTGCGGGTGTGTTGCACTGTGTCCGGGGTGGTCTATCCAGCCGCAGGCCCAAGCTCAAATGCGCGCCTTCACTCGCCCGAGGCACCCCGGAACTGGCAAGTGACACTGAACAGGTTGCATTTCATGGGCGAACCCACATGACAAAACTGCTCGGAAATAACCCCAAGACCATGCCCAGCGCTTCGCTATAAGTCTAGGTTGTCAAAAGCTGCTGGCCAAGGTTGTAACCGAAATTTTCATTCCTTAGCATAGTGGTAGTGCTCTGCTGATTTGTGTCATGGAAGCCGTTTTTCTTATCATTACCCCTGGATTGCCCCGCATTTGCTTATAAGGACAATGGGTCTACACTGATTCAAAACCTGGTCACCCGGCTTTCAGATGCCACAGACCACGCGTATCGATAACGTACAGAAGAGCGTACTGTCGCGGCGACATGCTAAGATTTGCTCGGAGCAGGAAACCGACTTTCTGCGATGTAACGTGGGAGACACCACCACCGCTGTTGTTTTGGAAAATTGTTCTCCCCAGTGCCGCACATGTAAATCGCCCGAGGCGGCGTGCCTGGGAGGATGCAACACCAGCGTAGCTTTGCCAAGGGAATCCTCTATGCAGGCACTGAATTTCCATAAACTGATAAACAACAGGTTGATCATGCTAGGACGTGCCAAACGTTGAAGTCTTGTCTATAAGAATGGGCCCAGTTCCGCACACCGGGCATCTATTGGCTTCCTTTGAACGGAGATTCTAACACGCCTTTTAGCATCTACCTCGTGGTTTCCTATGGAGTCCCGTGCGAGTTTTAGTAGCCTCTGGCTTTTATCACTAGCGCTCATCCGCAGCGTTGTAGCGGACGCGCCTCTGCTTCACGACTTTGCAGGATATGAGGCCGGATCGTACGGCACGGTCCCAAATCAGACGTACCATTCTTCTGAGATCGTATCTCCGTTGTGGCAGGTCAACACTTGGAGTGAGCAAGAGGTCGACGCTTTGCCGTACTTCTACTTGGCGCTTCCTGAGGTTTGGGGAGGTCAAGGTGGAGTGAGTTCTCACTATGGTCCCTATCTCTTCTCAACGGAAGATCTCTCCTTGGTCTATGCGGACCCCGTCTGGAATCTTGTCAAGGGCCTGGGAGTTCAAGTATACAATGAAGAGGCTTTTTTAGTGTTCTTTGCCGGGATACTAGTCGATGAGCAGCATGGCAGCGGCAAGTGCTATCTGATGAATTCTAAATATGAGATCGAGTACATCATTTCCGCAGTGAATACCACCGAAGACGTGGATCTTCATGAGTGTCTACTGACTACGGATGGCACGGTTTTGATTACGTCGTACTACGATACGCCATACGACTTGACCACTATAGGCGGGCCTGTCAATGGATCGCTCACGGACAGTATGTTCCAGGAAGTTGATGTAGCCACTGGCGAGCTGCTTTTTGAGTGGAAAGCCATTGACCATTACCCCTTGAATTATTCCCTGGAGAGATATGTGAATGGATCTACTCAGTCGGGACTTGACTGGTTCCACCTGAACAGCGTCCAAAAGGTAAGTGTTTAACCTCCATGGTCTTTATATCGCGAATCAAAGCTCCCTGCACGAGTTGCTACAAATACTAAAAATTACCGTTTTTTCAGACTGCAGAGGGCAATTACCTCATCTCAGCTCTACTGATGGGCATGATTAGCTACATTGACGGCCAAACGGGAGAAGTATTGTGGTCTTTTGGTGGCTTTGCCAACAACTTCACTGATCCCGCCGTCGATGGAGCTATGCTATTCTTGTCACATGATGCGCGGTTCCGGGATGATGCTATGACGCAGCTTACGTTCTTTGACAACAGCGCCCTGACCCGGGAACTCAACTGCACCATCAATTGTTCCCGTGGCCGCCACGTTCAGTTGAACTACGAAAACATGACTGCCAGTCTTGTCGGCAATTTCTACCATCCCCAGAGTATTCAAGCAGGGCCAGAGGGCAGCTATCAAGTGCTGCCAAATGGAAACATTTTGTTGGGATGGGGCTCTACACCATCCATGACCGAATACAACTACACCACTGGCGAGTGTATCTTTGATGTGCAGTGGGGAACCTTATTGAATGGTCCAGACAACTACCGTGCCTTCAAGGTGGACTGGGTTGGCAACCCACAGTGGGATCCTCTCATCGCGGCAACTGTGACCAACGATACCGACAGCACCGTCTGGGTCAGCTGGAATGGCGCAACTGAGGTCAAAGAATGGATACTCGTAAGTCCACTCTTACACTCAATTTGATTCGGCGGCTTCATGCAATAGATATTGAATTCTGCTTTTGCTGACATGAACTGGCATCACCCATAGCTTGCATCGGATAATAACAGCACCTGGACCTCATCCCAAGTTATTACACAGGTGGCCAAGAGTGGATTCGAGACTGGCATCCCGATTAACTCGACTTCGGGGCCATATGCTCGTGTTGCTGGATTGAATGCGAACGGAACGCTGCTTGGATCCACGGGGATTGTGGATATTACCACAGGAGTTGTGACTACTGCTTCAGTACCCGTGACTCTATGATGCATGTAAAACATAACTGCAAGCTTGTATATACTGGAAACTTCATTACATTTAGTTCGCAATCAGCCCGAGCTTATCTTCGAATCAATGTGCATAATAAATCATTTTTCAAATAGTGGCATTGTAATGTACTTGGGGAATTTCCACGAATACGGTGATTGTGAATAGCCAATTGGCCGTGGAGTTAGTCTACATACGTCCCGGAACTAGTAATAAGATAACTATATTATTCTTCGATGTATATCACATCAGGCATAAAAGGGTCTCATGTTAGCTGGTAAGCCAGAAGAGTGGAACAACTGTGTAACACCTGGGTACGAACTCCTTACCATTCAACACATAGGTAACGTGCATGACCGAATGATCAAACTCTCCCGTCGTTTTCTAAATCTTGCTCTATATGTGGAATTAGGATATTTGAACTACAGGGTGAATGGAAATAACTCAGATTGGCGATTTACTATGATGCAAGTATTTAACCATCATTTGAGAAGTTCATATTCCAAAGTCACAATAAAGCTATAATAGTAAATAATCAAGGTCTTCTTGGAATTGTTTCATACTGAAGCTTGATAGCAGCGCCATGTTTTTAACTTTAAACCAGCAGCAGTAGGTATTATAATTCATAAATTTTGACTACCTTACTTAAGAACTAAACCATATTAGACCAACCTGACATGTTGTGATTAGTTGAGTCTATTAGCTTCAAGATTAGCTTCAAGACGAATTTTTTGAGACGATTAATAGAAGCACATAAGAAAAACATCACAAGAGTAGTGCTTGATTATTTACTCGTATTCCAAATATCAGCGTTAGCTTTAACCTGAGCATAAAGTTTCTTTAGAAGCGCCTTTTGTTCTTGAATGGATATTAATATACTTCATATAGGCTCCTATACTTGAAGTCTATGGGTCAATCGTAGAAAAGCTGAGCTTCTCCAAGGTGTAGGACGGATAGTTCCAACAATCAGGATCTCCGTTGACACTCCAAGCTCCGAGAGCCATGAATCATGTCAGGATATATAGTAATAATTTGACCCCGAAAAGAAAACCTTCCTTCCATCTGGTCTTTATGAGAAAAAGGGGTTGAAAGTCATTCCGATCATCTACCTATCGTCGATCGCTCTGAAGCGTCTGTACTTTTAATGCTAGGAGTTAACGATCTGTTCAACCCATTCAATTCATCTAGCCTCTTTCGTTTCTCAAACTCGTCCAAAAGAACATGGATGGTCTCTAACGGGAATTCATGAATCATTGGACGAGTTTCTGCTGGGCAGACATCGGACTCATATTCTTTGAACTCCTCCATAGCAAGATTAAGCCGCAGCAGTTGATTCCAGGATACAATAGCGTCGCCAATTAGGAAGGAGGAAACTTTGGCCAAGGCCATTTCCTCGATTATCCATCGTCGTTTAAAGAAAGGTCGATTAAGAAAATCGGCAGTTCCAAGTGCTGCTTCCGAAGATGGGTCAAAGTGGTGTATGATTGGCTTTGCCCACTCATGATATGGAGAGTAGTTCTCGGGGTGTAACTCCCTGTCGCCAGGCTCCTGGAATAATTGGGGCATGGCCTCGTCAAAGTCTCTGATCAGAGCGATACCCGCATCTGTTTGCGGAATCTTCAGGCCAACCCATCCAACAACCGTCTTCGCCTTCCAGTAGACGCGGGACATGATCGCCTTTTGTTGCGACTTCTCCTTCAAGTCCTCCGAGTTCAGGCAAAGGCAATCGATCCAAATCCTCAGAGGGCTTTCTCTCTGCGCATTTATCCCGGATCCAAAGTGTCTCAAGAGATGCTGTAGCCACCGCGGCGACTTGGAGGACTTTTGCGAAATCGCAACCCCCATGCTGCTTGTGTAAGGGTAAAACACGGCGCGAACATGCTTAAGCGCCCGGGAAATGTGTGCCGGAACCACGATACTGAAGTTGTTTATGGTAATCTTTTCTGTCTGCGCCGTATCACCCAGCAGCGACGAGATGGCAACGAACTCGGAATCTTCGTGCAATGAGTGCACCACGAGGCGACAGACGACGGGCTCATCAATGGCGCTGGCGGGTTGAAGCTCTAAGAAGCGTACCTCGCCCTTAGACCAGTTCAGCTTCTTGTACTGTATTCGAGGCCGAGGGTTCTGATTATTCGTCGCCATTTCGGGCACTTGATTCGTTCTGCCGAGTCGGCAGAATTTCTCTAAAGGTGGATGTTGGAGACTACGTATTACCGTCCCTCAGGGTCACTCCACCCGCTCGCATTGGGCGTTATGCATTTAATGTGGTACCTCAAAACCAACCAAGCCGGCGGGTTCCCATGAGGGAATATGTTTCGTTTGATCCTACGCACTAGACTGCGGGTCGTGACACTAGCTGGATACTGGTGAGGGAATCCCTACTGATATTTAACTTAAACAAGACTAGACGCGCCAGCATGGCATTGGGGCTTGGAGCCAAAGACTCCACACCACCTCGAGGGCCGCCCACTCTGACTTACTGGCGGGCAGGCGGGCTTCTTGCTCCTTGCCGCTACCAAAGTACGTGCCGTAGTCTTTACTGTAAACCCAAAGGTGAGCCGCTAGTACGGAGTACTAGTCCCGTGATGCTTTCCTAGCTTCTTTCTGGATGCTCATCATTGGCTGCTTCGAGTGCGATCAGCAGAAACCGTTGCTGACTTCCGGCCGGGATTTGATGACATCCCACTGACCACGTGTGGCAAAGGGATGTTTATCAGTCCCACAGCTCGACGACACACCCCGATACAATTTCTCAGATTATCGGCATAAACTACTGGTCACAGCTTGCAGTATCGATAAGGAAACCTGCTTTTTAATAATCGTTGTACCAGTAAATAACTGTGTATCGTTTTCAGCATATGCTTTTGACGTGATGGGCTGGAGATCGTGTGGGAGAAATCGATGGCAGGAAGGCTTCGTGTTTTTTATTATTATTTTGGGCGGGGTTCTGGCGCGTTCGGTATATAAGGACAGCGAAAAGAGGAGCCGAGAATCCTAATCGAGTTAAGGATGGATGGATGACCATGCGTTACGTCTTTCATCTTTTCCAGAAATGACCCGATCAACCATGATATGAACTAAGTTAAGATAGTACGCTGTCTTAGCGTATTCACTGGTGGGTTCCTTGCTGGATGGGCACAACACAACGTCAGCCTTTTGCTATCTAATTTGTGATCCTTGTTGTCTCTACTCTACATATGTCACGGTCACAGGGTTGCTCCATCAAACAAACTACTATGTACGTACCACAAATACGAGTACACATAGGTGTCTCGGGTAGACTTAACAGGCCACCTCCTGGGGCAGCATGAGCCATGCTGGGAATAGCTGTGGACAACAGCCGAAAATGTGCGTGCTAAAGAAAATCAAACGACTAAACTGAGACCAGCGTTAGATTTCTTGTTGCGGAATTGAAGTTAGGGTCGCCAGGGTCGCTAACTGGGATATCCACTTGCTACAGAACTTTTGGACAGGGTTTCATACCCACATCCGTGGCTCGGGGTGGGCAATATACCCGGCCAGCGACCAGGAGTGAGCAGGGTATAAAGTGGATATTACTCCAGCTTGCCGGCCGGGGTTTCTAGGTGGGCACCGTTTGGTGAAGAACCATCCGGCTACCATTCACTCCCTTCGTCCACATCTCTCGAGGCGCCCAGTGATGCAGCGTAATTCTTGTCTCTGGGGCCAGTAACATGACCTTGGGTAGCTACATCGCAGATAGCTCTCCGAATATGTGTACCCGCAATGCACTGCAGGTTGATAAAGTTGCATGAGGTGTACGTAGCGAGGGACGGCCAAGCGGCAAAAACTCGATCGTTGCGGAAGTCCCACATAACTTTAAGACGAACTTCCCAAGTATTTTATTTCCCAGTTCTTTCTAATTCTTTAGCTCGTCCAGGTTCACAGAGAGCCATCCGCTTCCTTACATTTCCTTAGATCAGCCCGCCACTTTCTTAGAACTACCAAGACAAGATACCTTGTCTAGTGCCACCATCATGTCGTCTTTGGTTATAACTCCATCCACTCAATCCGACTCTTCAGATACAGGAAACTCGTACCGAGCCAGTGATGATACCTCTCGGGAGGTCTGGCTCCGGCTTCCCGAGTCTTTGTTCTACTCTATCATGGCAGCTGAACCAGTAGTCAACCCGTTGTATGAAGCTTCCAAAGCACTTTCCGACGAGTGGGTCGCAAAGTGAGTGATCTGCCGAGACACTGCCATAGCAATTCACCTTCTAATGACCAGGGGCTCTTAGAGCGCTAAAGATGGACGATACCCTAGCCAGGAAGTGGAAGAAGTTGGACATAGCGTACATGAGCGCCATATGTGCTCCTAGGGCTGATTTAGATACCTTGAAGCTAATGAACGACTGGAATGGCTGGGTTTTTGCCTTTGATGACCGTGTGTCTCATCCCTGCCATTAAAGCTCCGTTATTACGGTCGGTCAATCTTGCTAACTACTCACGGCGATCAGCATTCGATGAAGGCCAGTACACGAGCGATCCGATGAAAGCGGCAGAGGAAGTTGTCCGCACTCTTTCTCTACTTGATGATGTTCACCCGATAGTCACTGCTGAGGAAAGCCCGACCAAGTACGCTTTGCAATCCTGCTGGTTGCGTTTCAAAGAGCGAGCGAGCCCTACTTTGCAATACCGATGGAAGCACCAGCTTACAACGTACTGCCTGGGAGTACTTCAACAAGTAGGAAGGCAGGGTGAAGCTTCGCAGCCCACCGTACAGGAGTACATGGACTATCGCGCTGGCAGCGTAGGCGCTTATCCCTGCCTAGGTTTGATGGAGTAAGTATCCTTCATTCTGAAATTCTCGGCAGTAGCAGATTCTCATACTTGCGACACAGACTCGCAGAAAATATTGACATCCCACACCACGTTGCCGACCATCCGTCTCTGCAAGCAATTGCGAGAGTAGCAGTTGATCTAGTCACTCTGTCAGTAAAAGTTCCTTGGCTCCACCGCGCTTATTACAATTTACGGCGAACTAACTTCCAGCAGCCAGAATGATCTTTGCTCGTACAGAAAAGATCTGGAGCAAGGCGAGACGAGCAATATTATGTTTATCTTGAAAGACCAAGGACTAACAAATCAAGAAGCATCTGACCATGTGGGGGAGATGTTAACCGATTGCTATAAACGTTGGTATAGCGCCATGGTTGAATTGCCGTACTGGGGCGATAAAATTGATAAGGATGTTCTCAAGTATATTGAGGGCTGCCGTAACCTTGCTCTAGGAAACTTGACCTGGAGGTATGTATATTCTACGAAGTGAAAGAAATCCAGTTAACAGCATCTCGGCAGCCTTTACACTCCCAGATACATGGGTGACAAGGGACAAGAAGTCAGGGAAACCCGAATGATTAAACTGTTTTAATGAAACAGTTTCATTTACACTTTCTCGCGGGTTGTCGTTCGGCCAAAATATCAAACCCTCTTGAGCTGTTTTCAAGCTTGTTGTTTGGTATAGCATCATGGGATTCAGAGTTTCGGCGTGCCTGGCTCGATAAAGATAGTCTATTATATAATTACAAATCTGCACATTGTTAGTATGGTCCCTTAGCTAGGCCGTGTCGTATAACCCACTGATTCCCCTATTTAGATCTATCAGTATATCGCATTTGGACTACAATGAAGTTTTATTTGCAAGAAGAAAGAAAGCCCGGAATACTAAGTAAACTATTAAAGGCATAGTTTTATAAACATCATTAAATAAAAGTAAATAGTCAGCCTTCGTTTAAAATTAGACCATCCAACATATAAACATAGACGGTGTGGGTGGAAATTTTTATATTTTAAAAAGTAGCCGCGTCTTGCTTCGTACATTATCTTTCAATCCCCGGGCTTTATGAGGATCTTATCAAGCTAGCCACTTTAACGCTAACTGTTACCTTTCGAACAGGTCTTTTTGAACCAAGTCGTGCCGACTTACGTACAATGTACTATAACCAATTCTTCGGCAACCGGGGTCCCGTCTGTTGAATAGGATAGATCCGAGGCACGATGTGAATTAAACCTAAGCCCATCCGTTCATTTTAAAATATAGCTGATATCAGAAGCCACTAACGCTATGCATGATCGTGTGTTGGGGTTGTATTGTTCAGTGAAGTAAGGAACAAATATAGTATGACAACCTTTGTCGAAATGTTGTAAGCTCAGGCTTGCTCGCCTGAGTATATCTGAGCCGCAATCAATCACGGCTTGGTTATCCTGAGCCTCAGCAAGAAGTCACGACTTCAAAATCGAAGTATTGGGGTGTTAAAACAGTATTATATAGTATACGCTGTATCATTGTGCACGAGCGGTAACATGGCTTGAAATTGGAATCATTAATCAAATACCAAGAAAGGAAAAAACAACCTAACGTTGAACTCTAACTCGGGCAATGAAGTACATCAGGCCAGACATCAGGCCAGAAAAATGGAAAGAGATGAATACATGGTACTTGCAATCCTTTTTCAGGATAATTACCCGATTTGGTCGTCGTATAGCTGAAAGAATGGTAGCTAAGGGTTTTACTCAGAATATCCCGCTTTACGATAGGGATAGTTTATGACAAGGCTTGGCTTGGAACTTCTTTTTTCAGGATAATTACCCGATTTGGTCGTCGTATAGCTGAAAGAATGGTAGCTAAGGGTTTTACTCAGAATATCCCGCTTTACGATAGGAGTAGTTTATGACAAGGCTTGGCTTGGAACTTCTTTTTGTTTTCTCTTTTTTTTTTTTCTCTTTTTTTTTTTTCTTTTTTTTTTTTTCTTTTTTTTTTTTCTCTTTTTTTTTTTTCTCTTTTTTTTTTTCTCTTTTTTTTTTTTTTTTTTTTTTTTTTTTTTTTTTTTTTTTTTTTTTTTTTTTTTTTTTAAAAAAAAAAGGATTTATTGGACTGTACGAATACAAAATTTGAGGCAATAAACAGCAACAGGGAATTGTAGTATCAGAGATCCTACATCTGCAAGCCTTGTGCATCGCGATGATCAGGAGTTTGGGTCGCTAGTGCTTACCTCAGAGGATATGCCAATTACAGAATAACGCATATAACTATCCTTTTCCTCACATTTGTGTCAAATCTAATCTTCCTTCTTTCTAATTTTTTCTGGCGATTGATTTGGGAGCCGTTGCACATGCGGAAACTTTGACTGATCAAACCTAGTGAACAACAATCCATACAGAAATATTTGCCTGCACAGATGGAGAACCAGGGCCAAATAATCTATGGGCGACAGCGAAACACTGATGGTGTCTTGCCCGAAAGCCTCGCCAAAAGGCAGGAGCATGAACCACCGTCGGACTCGTTTTCGCCGTCCTGGAGATTCTGGCTTGTATTTGTTGCTCTGTTTCTCATATCATTTTCCTCATCTATCGACATGAGCATCATTATCAATGCGCTGCCTACGATTGTTAGCGACATCGGCGGCGAATCCGTATACATCTGGATCGCAAACTCGTTCATGATCGCCGGCACAGTTCTGCAACCCTTCTACGCCCAGTCCAGCAATATCTTTGGTCGCCGACTTCCTATGCTAACAGCACTTGCCATCTTTATCATCGGCAGCGGCATATCAGGTGGCGCCAAGAACGCAGCCACCTTGATCGCCGGGAGATCCATCCAAGGTCTTGGAGCAGGAGGCATGTACGTGCTATTAGATGTCATTCTTTGTGACATGGTTCCGCTGCGAAGTCGCACGAAATATCTCGGTATGATGTACTGCGGAGCGGCAATTGGAACAGTAGTAGGCCCACCTCTCGGAGGTTTATTGGCGGAACACAACTGGCGGTGGATTTTCTACCTCAACATTCCCATTGCCGGTGCCGCCATGATTACCGTCCTGCTGTTTATGCCGCTACGGTACACGCGAAGCCCCACATGGAAACATGCCCTTCTCCGAATCGATTACATTGGAGAGTTGGTCTTCATTCCTAGTGTTCTCGCCGTTTTACTTGGCTTGATACGTGGCGGCGTAGAGTACTCATGGAACTCCTGGCGCATCATCATCCCACTCGTTCTCGGATTCCTTGGCTGGGCAGCCTTCCATGTTATCCAGAAATACGTGCCCGAACCAACGATGTCACCACGACTATTCGGAAATCGCACCTCCGTAGTTGGCTACATATTCGGCTTCTCTCAGGAGTTGTTGATATACTTCTTGGCGTACTTCCTCCCGATATATTTTCAGGCTGTTTTGGGGTCGAGTCCACTACGATCCGGTATACAATTTCTTCCAACAACCGCGGCACTGCTCCCAGCCAGCATTGTATCAGGTATACTGATCGAGAAGACGGGGAGGTATAAGGCCATCCAGCTTGCTAGTTTCTCACTACAAGCGATCGGGTTTGGGCTATTCAGCATACTTGACGAAAATTCCACGACTGGGGCTTGGGCTGGCTTCCAAATCATTACAGCCGTGGGTAGTGGCCTGACACTGGCGACCTGCCTGACCGTTGTCTTGGCCTCGCTTCCTGAAGAAGATGTAGCAACAGCTACGGGAGCTTACTCATTCACTCGACAATTTGGCGCTGTGTGGGGCGTAACTTTGTCGGCAGTTGTCTTTAATGGGGAGTTTGATAAGTATGCATATCGTATCATGGATGACACAGTCCGGAGCCGCCTAACAGGAGGTCACGCTTACGCGCTCGCTGGTAACGGGTATTTAAGTACTCTCTCGGAAAGTACACTGGCACAAGTGAGACAAGTTTATGTATTGTCCCTGAGCAGAGTGTGGTATGTGGCAATCGCATTTTCCGTGTTTGCATTCTTCTTGGTTTTTGTAGAGAAGAACATCAAATTACGAGATAGTCTCGACACCGAGTTTGGCCTAGTCGATCAGACACTGGACTTGAAAAGGAGTGGGGATTTGGAACTCAACTCAGCACAGAACTCAAGCCCGTAGAGAGTTGAACAGACTGTCACGTCACGGCACAATGCAAACTGGAGAAGACCCCAGGCTCCCCGTTGAATATATATCCTACTCCCTCAATTTGTCTTGCTTGTCCACTGTTCGCTCTTCCAATTCAGATTGGCATTCTACATTCGCCCTCACACGCTTGCAATCCATCTAATCCATGTTATAACACAGAATCTTTTTAATTCATTTCCAAAGGAGGAAATACTGTAACAAATAATCGAAAAAAGAATCAACTGATCTTTTGGCTAGTATTACATTTGCTTGAACTCGGTTGACACTTCATCACACGATGATAAGCACTTTCCTGATCCCTTTCCTCGACCGCGTGGTAATTGCAGCCTTGTTTGGGTAGTTTGAAGAAATGCCTCAGCGTTGTGGGATCCATTGAAAAGGTATCTATGGCACTAGTCATGTCAGTGCAGTCGCGATCAACAAACTTGTATTGTTGTCCCGGTGGTGCATACCCAGACTTCATTCATTTCTACCAAGGTCAGTTCATATCAATTCGTTTTCACATTATTTCCAGCCCGTATATTTAGAGGAGAGCACTAATAGTATTAATTCAAACACTCTCCTTTGGTCTCCTTGATGATGGCGTTATGCTCAGGCAGGAACTGCATATACATGCATGCAGGAGATCCTGAACATATCTTTGTGTACCGCGCCTCCTCATCGCCCACAAACCTCTTAGTGATGCCATTAGCAGCAGCCGCCTCAACCAGCAATTGGGCATGACAGGCTCTCTCCCATGCGATGAAGAACGCCGCAGCTTCTCCAATCGTCTGCCCACACGTGATGATGCTGCTGCTGGAGTGTTAGAATAGTAGCTTCGCAAGATGTGTGATAACCTACCCGTGATTCTGCAAGATGGCATTCTTGATCTTTGGGCCGAGAGCGTCGGCGATATGCTGGCCCTCTTCCCTTGCAAGGACGATGCCGCCGAATCCTTCATAAACAGAGAGGTCATCGTAAAAATGCATGAGTCTGCGACAAGGTTTTAGTAAAATAGAGTATACAAGAAGTGTAATAGTGGCAGCTTCGAGACGATCACCTTGGTTTAGCATCTCAATAGGTTTACCAAATGTCGACCACGCTCTTCCATAGGGTGCATGCAAATGACAAGCAGCATTGATGTCAGGCCGAGCCTTGTGAATGGCAGAGTGAATGATGAAGCCAGCTGCGTTGACTTTGTAAGGCATGGGCTCCACAGGCTGGCCATTCTCGTTGACGAGAACCAAATCACTGACATTGATTGTTAAGAAGTGCATCGCATACGGATCTTGGGAGTGTACTTAGACTACGTTTCCGTCTACACCTGGACAGCTACGTTCGATCGAGGTCACTTACTGATCCAGAAGCAGTCTGGCCTCACGGGATCTAGAATTCTCCGATGCAATTAGAAGGCGAGCCATCAGAGCGGCTTTCTCGCCAGGATGCTGAAATGTCAAATACCTCGCAGACTGATGTGACCCGAGGCCCCGCCAGCGAAACCCATCTTGGCGAAGATACGGAATGATCCCGCCATCTGCTGTTTCCTCCATGTGCGCACTTCAAGCTTGTCGGTAAAGGTGGGCACTTCCTGCAGACGCGTAGGCTTGGACCCATCGAGCGATGTGTTTAGTACAGTGCCTCCATCAGCATGCCTGGGGGCTTCTAGCCCACTGGTGGCTTCTGGTTCAGGACCCACTAACGTGGTTTCGGTGATAGTGGTCGTGGTAGGCATGTCAGGGCGTATTGGTGATATAATCAAGGCACGTTTAGATAGACTCTGGCAATATTATACCTGCCTAGCATATAAACTGTGGCAGCCCGTGTTCCATACAACTACTGGGCCTGGGAGAGTGCGCGTGGGATGGTGGTACCATAACCGCTGGTAAATAGGCTCGTCGTGGTTGCAGGTGGGTCGTGCTCCAACCGGGCCGGTCGTTGCCGAACCGCCTTCGACTCTCCAGCACTCTTTAGCACCCTTTAGCACTCTGGATGTGAATATGCGAAGCTGCCTGGGGCAATTCTTCTGCTGCCGCAGATCAGTCACCAAGGGGAGTTTCTTTTACAATTATGCTTAATGAATTCGAACAATAGAAACAGCTCGCAGTCTTTGTTACTGTTGCTTCGTGCATGTATGACTCTTCGTCTCCGATGTCGGCATCGTTACGCTCCACGTCATCATTTGCCAAGTTTCTATTTAAGCAGACAACAGGATCAAAATATAGTTATCTTGCATCTTGGTTGTAGCTGAACTCTAGTGAGAATTTTCGGTTGCAGCCGAGAAACAACGAGTACGTGCCTCGAAGGGTTATCACAAGAAGGACCACCAACAATGTCGCAGCTCGATGATATGCGACTGAAGCTGCGGGGATTGCCGGCATTGAAAGGGCCCTTGCCGGACTTCGATCCCAGCTCAACTCCAAGCACACCACATGCTACCTTTCGAGCCTGGCTCGATGAGGCCATCTCGGAGGGGGTGGTAGAGCCGCATGCAATGACACTCTCCACTGTGGATGAGCATGGATGGCCTGACGCCCGCGTTCTCCTTCTGAAGAATGTCGATGGGCGGGGATGGCATTTTGCTGCTAAGTCCGGCAGCCCCAAGGGGAAGCAAATTGAGAATAACCCACACGCTGCGCTCACTTTCTACTGGCCACAACTGGGACGCCAGGTGCGCCTCCGCGGTGAGGCTCACCAGCTCCCGGATGAGGAGTGTGCAGAGGACTATCTGATGCGCCCACAGGCATCCAGAATCGGTGCCATCGCTTCAAAACAGAGTGAGGTTCTGGTCTCGCCCGATGACCTGGTAAAAAGCTTAGAGATTGCTCGGAAGTTTCTGGACAGTACTCCTGATCATGTTGCTCCGGATTGGAAAGTCTTCACTCTAGAACCGACCACGGTCGAGTTCTGGCAAGGGGCTACTGATCGATTGCACAAACGCTTGGAGTTCGTAAGGACTGAAGGATCATGGAACAAAAACGTTTTGTGGCCATGAACTTTAGAGAATAGGGCGGGCAAATATCTCTACCGTATTCATGTCAGTTTCATAATAAGCAAAAAGAAATTGAGATTATTTTGGTATCGTATATTTCCAATTAATAGGATAGGATATTTGAAGCCAAGAAAAAGACTGCATGTACACTAAAGATGACTTGCCAAATCTTGTCACCGTTTGCGCAAACAAGGATAAGTACAGCCGTAATCGCCCAGAAGGAACCTGCTAAGAGTCCCATCTCCAAGAAGTGTAGTATATACACGAATAGGAGTAAAGAAGAGGAGGAAAGCACTCAAAGATAACTATATACAAATAAAAAAGGCATCCCCACACACGAAGTTCTCATTGTCTGCCAGTAACGATCCAGTGCATGACTACAGCTAGAACTAGATCCCAGAGTCAGGTTGCGCGGGGGCCTTGGGTTCCCATTTCTTCCACGCAGCGCAATTGTTCTTGTACGCAGTAAGTGTGGCGGGGGGGATGAGGGCAGCCTGCTCGGTGCGACGCTCCATGAAGTCGGCCGCCAAGCCGCCGCTGACATGCCAGGCGATATGGCAGTGAAACAGCCAGTTTCCAGGGTTATCAGATTTGAAGGCCACGACCAGCCAGCTGTTGGCGCCGACCATGGTGACATCGCGGCGGGTGGGGTCGAAGTAGTTCAGGGAGCTGGAGGCGGAAGCCGTGAACGTGCCCGATCCGGTGCCGAGAACAAGGAAGTCATGTCCATGGATATGCATAGGGTGCGGCACAGGGGAGAGATTCTGGATGACCCAGTACACCCAAGTGTTGGCCTCATCGACAAAGATAAGATTCTCACTGGTAGGGTACGATGTATTGCCTTCGAGGACGTAGTCCAGCACTGGGCGGTCCCACTGCACAGTGGCGGCACTACCGTCAATTGCCCATACCAGTGGCGCGGTGAAGTTAGAGGTGATGTTAATCTGGTGGGACGACTCGGCCGCATCGACTAGCAGCGTAGTTTTGTCAGCAGACTGACCTACCACAGGCCCGAAAGAGAAGATAGGATCCTGGCAGTTGTAGTTTTTCGGCGGTGTCCCCTTGTTAGTGGGAAGCGCATTCGGAGCACCATTGTAATGGAAGATGGCGGCCGGGTAGGGGTTTTTAGAGCCTCCACAGGCACTACCGGCAAACATAGTAACGTTGAACCAGTAGTTATCAACCGGCTGCGATGCGTCAATAAGAATGTCATACCGCTGCCCGATGGCGACGAACAGGTCCTGCTGCGTGCTGGTGCTGACCGGAACGAAATCAGTGCCGATTACAGTAAATTGGTGGCCCACAAGCGAGATTTGGTAGTTGTTCTCTGAAGAAGGGTTCACGATGCGAAGACGGTGACGCAGACCGGGGGTGAGGGTGACCTTGGCGTAAGCACCTTTAGTTGGGTCTGCTGGGTTGATGTTGGTGCCATTAAACAAGACATTGTCGCTCAGGGGAGGTGCACCGCCCTCAGCAACAATCTCATCTGCGGACTTGTAGTAGTAATCTCCGATGGGGAAAACTCCAAGGTCGATATCGTAGTTGTCGGATGCTGGCCCGTCGATTTGGATGGGCCCCCAAACGCCGTTACCATATTGGGCTGAGAAGTGAGAGTGATACCAGGAGGTACCATACTGGGTGGCCCGGAAAGTATAAGTCTTAGATGATCCAGGTGGGATAGGGCAGTCAGTGACGCCATTGACACCATCAGCGAGGTTGTTCTGAAACTGACGAAGGCCATGCCAGTGAATGCTCGTTCTGTAACTTTCTGTTAGAAGTGCCGTATACCCACACCCTTTCCTTTTGGGTTAACAAGGGCTCGAGGGTGTTTTCCAACTTACCCATTCACAGCCATGCTGTTCTTGATGGTTACACTGATCGTATCACCCCAGTTGGCTTTGAGGAGCGGGCCTGGGAGCTGACCATTGATAAGCTGGACAAAGCCCTTGGTGACTCCATCAGGCCCGACCCAGTTATCGTGTTCAGTAATTTCCCAATTATAGGATACCGTAGTGCCTGGAGGGGTAGACGTGTCATAGTCGGTAGTAACGTCAAAGCCATTAGCCCAACATGCACGGTTGGTAGGTGTATTGCAAGTGCTAGCACGAGGTTCTACCTCATGAGATGTTGGTACAGAGGCAGCCAAGCCAGCAAGGAGCAGGCCAGGCAGGAATGCCTTTAAAGAGGGTAAAGAGAACATCTCGAAAAACAAAGGGTTTGGTTTTGTAAGTCAACGGAACGAAGCTTCACCGCTTCTAAAGCGGGTAAAGAGAGAATAAAGCAAAAGATCCAGAAAAGACTGTCAAGAGTAGAGTGAACTGTGATGCTGCTGTAGTGACTGATGAAAAACGATTGCTAATTCCTGGCAGACACGATAGCTTTTATAGATAAAGCTCCATGGTAGATCTATATCTCCAACGAAGTGAGAAAGCTTTTCATAGCACACATTGAACGAGTCCTATTGTGTGTCTATCAATATACCCGGTCGTCAGAAGTAGGCTGAAAGCGCCACGATGGGTGCTATAACCGAGAGCTGGTCCATCTTTAACCGAGATATTGCTGTGCGACGATGACCATGGCGATACGATGTTTTCTTTTTTCGGTTGACTTGCAGGAATCTATCGTCTCACCCCTGGTTTCATCCGACGAATTTAAATTGGCATCAAAGAGCGGGTGAATCGTGCATGTAGAAAGCGCTAAGCTTGCAGATACCACATGGGGCGTCTGTTAACGTCATCTCACACATAGTGCTATTCTTAAGAAGCCCATTAACTTTAACAGCGCCTTGAGATGAAAAGGCTTACCGCTATGATAAGATAGAACGGACCACGAGTGAAGGCGGGTACTGATTCATGGCGTAAATGATCACGATACTCCACTCATGGTTATAACCGAAGGACACTCAACCGATAAGCGAAAAAGACACATAGGATCCAATAGCCTTCAGTCGGCTGCATTATTGGAGAATTAAAAAGCAGGGAATCCTTGAGCTGCGGTGTATGTATTGGGATCATCATAAGCTTAAGTTGCCGGTGGTCTACTCAGCCGCTGACGAAATCTCTGCCTCGCCGGCCTCTGAGGAACAAGCCACGGCTTACTTAGGAGCGGCAAGCATCGCTCACCGGCATCAGAAAGTGTGGCCGTCTCTAGCAACCCTCACGACAAAATACGAAGCCAAAATGAGCAAGGATTCGTGCAGCTCAGCCTGGGATTCGGGGTTTGTGTTATCAGATATCTCCCAGACTTAGCGTGAAAAATACCCGTAGATATTGCTAGCTGAATCAATATAGTTCCTTGTGGCGGCACTTCTGTCCCGTTCCAGAGTCTTGGGCCGATGAAACGTTCAGGTTAGCTGACACCTGGTACAGGCTCGAGCCCTACTCAAATGAATCTATTCCTGAAGCGTCACTTCCGCAGCTTGCACGGCAGGGATTAATGCAAGGCCCCTTGCTTTTAATAGCCGCTGGTCAGCCTCGATATGACAAGTTCACCAGTTTGTACCCTCGTAAGATGGGGGCGCTGAGGGCACTGGTAAGAGATCTGGCATCCAGCGTGACTAGCCATTACTCGCACGATCGGTAAAACGGCCCGCACTCCTATCGGTGCCTGCAGCTCGCGCTAGAGTTGTACATACATAAGTTTCTTCCGACAACGACTAGAAAAGTAAGCTGCATTGTTGACGTTCCTGCGTTACAAGCAGGTAAACCATCTTGCAGAGTTCGCGGGAAGCTAATTGATCTTCACTAGAGCATGCTCGGTAGTTAACCCTGCCATGGATTAATTTTTTTTTTTTAGCCAACCGCAGTGTCCGACTTGGAAGAGGGTGGTCAAGCGTGGCCCAGAGCGGGCTCGGCTGAGTTGAGTCTAACAAGGGTTGGGGCGGGTTCCGACGTTCTTCGGAATATGCCTAAATGCCACGAGAGATGTGACGGCGGGTGGTAACCGAGGTCGTAGTGCTAACTACTTGGTAACCCAGCCTGACCAGCACGGGCGAAAAGTGGGTGCCACATATCTCTCACCCCTGTACGGAGAGAGTGATGGAGCTTCTTAGCTTTTTATCTGTGCGTGGGTGGGGAAACCTGGTTTGGGGAAATTTCGTGGCTTTGGCTTTGCAGCAAATAACTTGGAATATGAATTCAATAACGAGCCCCCGGCAGAACCACACAATATGTGTCCTGCATACAGATTACAGAGGCATGTATGCGGCACGTGGTGTCATGGCCGGGCAATAATGCAACTCTGGGGATTAATATCCGCCGCCGAGAAGGTCAAATCCCAACATGCGTCCCTAAAAGCTTCAGGAAATGTCATGCTGCCTTGAGTTAAGCCCCTTCTGGAAATAAACAGACAACCGCTGTTCTCTACGTGTTTCTAGTTTCCAACTGTGTCAATCTGCAAATCAACTGCGCGTACTGATAGCGCGCGTCTAATAAGTCTGACACGCTTGACCTGTGAGTGCGGCGTAAATGGGAAAGCCAACCGGAGGCAAGATAAATCAGCGGCTACAAATAATAATACAGTACGTATCTACCAGTAATCAGCTGAACCACCCCCGGGCCACGCTTTTCCAGTCAAAATAAGGTTGCGTGCCGCTGCCGATCGTTTCTTTTTATCCTACCCCTGGTCTAACTTAACATAGTTCCGTCGTCGAGAGCGGAACTGACCGCTAACGAACTAGAACGGAACGCCCTCTCACTGAAGAATCTTTTCCGCTTCATGGCGATAAGAAATACAGTACAGATATGTTGAGAGTGCGTGATTACGCGTCCTTCTCCCCAAAGTAAAAGGCTCTGCAGGATGCAGCTCTCCCAATAGTGAGCATTCTGCACTAGCAAGCTGCATGAGTGGCTTCTGAACGACTTGGCATTCTCAGCTCACCGACATACTTCCTTCGTATTAGAAACCTAGCTGTATTTTTTACCTCCTTCCGCTATATCCGGACTTTTTTTCTGGGCTGATGGTTACATGATACTTGAGATAAGCGAGTGAATAAAGCAGGGGCGGATAATTCGAGCTGAATGTTGACCAGGTACCTCCAATTGGGGTTGCAAGGCACTTGACTCCAGGATTGGGGCTCACTGCCCATAATGGCGTTATGGTGGCGTAATCTAGCTTCCAAACGAAGAGATACAATTAGTAAATTTGCAAGTTGTAGGCCAATCGGAACCTGCCCCTATCTTACCTATATTTCGATATTTTACAGCAGTACCAGGGTCAAATAAGCCTTTCTCTACGCTACAATCTGTTCGATAGTATCTTTAGGAGCAATTTGTAGTCATTCTCACATGGTGAGGCCTCAACCAAAGTTTGGCTAGATCTTGCATTGAGGTCTTTTCTTATTGAGGCGCTAACGACAATGTCTCGTGATACCAACAGGTGATAAACCAGCTAATGAGGATTGGTTCGACACTCACCTCCATCTGGGCTACATCACATTCTTTGTCATTACACCGAAAACTTTTCTCTCTTGAATGACCTCGCTGCAATTGCTCTATATAGTAGTAAGCTCCGACCATTGAATACCCATAAACTCGATGTGGTTTGCATGCAGTGCGTCATTTTCTCTTCGGGATGCAGTCTTGATAATCTTGTGAATGTCGTGATTATAACCACAGAACCTAGACAGACGGCTGGGAATGTAGTTACGCTTGTGCGTATGTGTTGAAGACTGCCACCTATGCACCATCACGGTGAGCAGCTCAAAGTAATAATTATCTGGCAGCTTCCTCCTCGGTGGGCTTGTGTTTACTGATGTTTTTCCATCCCATCCCCCAAGAAAAGCAAAAAGCAAGCACACCGAAAGCAGTCATTAAGTAGAAGACCCTATCAATACTGATGGAAAACGCTTCGAGAACGCCGTACAGCTCCGTGCTTCCGGAAGGGACCAGTGCTCGGACAGCTGACGCGCTACTGCCAGCATCCAAGGCTACCTGAGGGGATACTGAAGGAGCCCTTATCACAATCTCTGAAAGCAGGCTTTGCGTGAAAATAGTATTTGCAACCACAATGGACACCGCGGCGCTCATATTTTGGCAGAAGATAAGAAACGCAATTCCTACTGAGATTTGATGCTTAGGCAGAGCATTCTGGATCGCAGCAAAACTCTATGTAGTATCATTAACAAATCAACCGAGGCGACGTAAATACAATATCTTTTCAATTCTCGTAGCTTTACTCACCATTTGCATCGCAGAACCACGACCTGCTCCCATAATTATTTGATAGCCGACCCATTTCCCGGTACTTGTTGTGGCTGAGAGAGTCGACATCAGACCAGCCCCAATAGCTGTTGTAATGTCGGCGAAGACAACCCACGGGAGATAGTAGCCAATTTTTGATACTGCGATAAGCACATTAGCAATGGTACTCATATCCACTTATTTTTAGTAACTTCACCTGTAGCTCCTGACACAATCACAAAGAGCAGCTGAACCAAGATACTCGGCAACAGGTAAACCCCGCTCATCGCAGCCCCAACACCCTTGACTGCCTGAAAGTAAATCGGTAGATAGGTACTTATAATAGTCACCACTGCTATCATAAATACCGTCTGGCTAACGCTGGACCATACAATGTGCTGGCCAGCGACTGAACCTGGTATCATGGCCCGGTCTCCCATTCTCCTTTCCCAGAGAACGAAAAGCAGTATTGCCACAGCTGCGCCGCAGAATAGACCGATGATTGTAGAGCTTCTCCAAGCGAAGGTGGCATTTGAGCCTAATTGCAGCGCTAGCAGTAGCATGGTGACGGCTGGCGCACACAATACGAAGCCGATCAGGTCGAGCTCTGGGATTGTGCTTCGAAGTAGGTGACTTGAAAACGGCTCTTTGTCATCGGAAATTTCGACAAGCAATAAGACTACAGCTGCAATGCCACCAACGGGGAGATTTATGTAAAAACCTGTGAAAGCTCTAAAGTCAGGCACGGTAGTGTAACGGGTTAGCAGGATGAAATTTAATACGAACACCATCTCCAGGTTACCCATTCTGTCAGAGCTCCTAGAACGTGTTAATTAGCCAAAGCATCCCAAAAAGTCTGTGGCCACATTGTTCGAATGCTTACCTCCAATAATGGGCCCTAGTATCAACCCAAACTGGCTTACTGAAATTGGAAATGTTTTAGAATATTTTCTTTTCTGCAGGGTCCGTGGCTACCAAGTGGTACGGCTGGAAAGTAGAAATGTTCGTATCCTTACCTGCTAACATGTACCCAATATACACTAAGAGTGAGGAGTTAGTCATAAAGATACAATGAAGTGAGATATGCCCTGTTCAGGGAGGTAAAGAAGATCAAGCATACACGGTTGTTTACTCGGCGGTGCTGTGCCCGCCAAGATAGTCATCCCTCCGTTCATTAATCCAGATGCCCCCAAGCCTGCAATGGTCCGACCACCGATGAGCACGGCTGAAGATTTCGAGACACCACACACAAGTGAGCCCAGTTCGAATACGATGAGAAATATGAGGAATGTCCACTAGATATAGGAGCGCTCAGAATTGTTAAGTTAGTTAGGATATATTTCTCGGTCAAAACTAACCTTGCAGCGGAAGTACGTGTACAGTTTACCGGTAATTGGTTGAAAAGCTGCACTAATATCCCGACAACAAATTAGATTCGGAACGCATGCTCAATAATCAAGGATCGCATATGCATTGACTTACCTAGCCAGCTGATAGGCCCCGATGTACCACCCAACATCGGAAAGAGATCGGAACTCGGCAGTAATTTGTGGAATCGCCTGCAATGAACATCAGTTATCGCTAAGATCTTACCTATGTAGAGTTCAGGATACTTGTTTTCTTGGGAACCATACAGTGCTCAGAACGGATTGGTCCAGCATCAGCACGAAAGCAACTATCGTTACGCTTCCTACGACCGAGAAGAGCCGGAAACCTTTCAAATGCATTCCATGTCTTCCCATTATGGCTATGTTGGGGTTCTCGTATTCTAGTTCAATAATCACTGCTTGCGGCACAGTCATATCGGTTGGGTTGACACTTCCGTTCGCCGCAGTGGTAGATTTGGTGCTTGACGAGAGTGCATAGACGCCAGCCTCTTTCTCGCTCAAGACTTGGGGGTTCTCTTGGAGAGACATTTTTTGAGCTTCTGATGTAAAACAATTGAAACGAATTTCTCTCACCCCAATTAAAGAACATATTTCGACGCTGTTCTGCAATTTATTTACATTAGGCGAGAGGCGCTATGAACCGGATTTGGATGAATTGACTTTCAAATCCGTTTCCACAAGCGCAAGTCAGCGCCAACCCCTGTTGATGTGCAAGGGGGGGGGAGGGGGGGTCTGCCCGAAAAAGTTAATATTCTTCCAGCAAAAGGGATGCTTTATAGCATGTCCAATATTCTTATTGAATATGTGAATATGGATTCTAAAAGTAACATGTGTCCTATGGGTGAAATATATCCATGAACCAATGCTCATCCTGAAAATTAACCAAATCAGGCCACGAGCCATCTGGATCTCCAGCCTGTCCTGCACAGCTTGCCAGGTTATCTTGCATGGAGGCAAACTTCTGGCTCCAGGACTCTGTTGTCTTCCTTAAGACTTCAGCAGCACGGGAGAATACATCATGCTCGGCATCCCCATGCTGTACTTTGAAACTCTCATGGGCTTGATCCATCCGGGCGGCTATTTGGGTCATGTACCCCAAGATATCTACCTCTGACCTTACTGACAAGTAATCCCAACCAAAATGGCGAGGCATAGACAGCCAGTAGAGCACTTGCAGGCTGCGGCCAAAGTGGAACATGATTGAAATAGGCAGGTAGGTATATTGAGTTGAGTCGAATAAAAGGAAGTTATCCAAGGAGTGTTTGGCTGCACAGACACAAGCTTGCAGGTACCCTAACCTCTTGAGGTTCACGTTCTGGTCTACCAAAGACGAGTTTGGTGGTAATAAGGCCAGCTCGTAGATCAAAATTTGTGTGCCGTAAAGAAACGAAAGAAGGAGATCTCGACTCTCTTGTCAGCCAGTCATCTCCGAAAATAGAATTAGCCTTCTGAATCGCCAATAACCTACTATTTTGAAGAACAGCTGATGACAGGCTAGCCCTGGTCTGATCAAACAGTATTTCCAATGCTTTAATGTGGAACATCTCGGAAGCATATTTGTGTGGTTCTCTCGTAGTTTGTCTGGCGACACGAGCCGCTTCATTCTCTATGCACACTAATCGAGCGATAGAGACGAGAATTTCATCATTTGGATGACCATGCTCCTCATCATGAATCTTTCTTGGATTACTTAGAGTTTGAACGGCTTCATCCATGGAAGAAGACCAATGTGGAGGATCAAAACGTAACATGATGGACGCTCTAATCAGAGTCATTAGTATCGTAAAGGACATCAGTCTATGCGGATTAGAAAAATACTAACATCGATGTTGCAGTGTAAAATGCTAATAAAGCCCGCCTCTTCTCTGATGGCCTCACCTTTCCTGCCTGAGGCACGACAGGGAGCGAAAATGGTGTCGAGCTACCCAAGTGCGAATCCTCAATAAAAGCGGGAATTTCATTAATCCTCAGATCCGTTGCTAACGCGTATGCCATATTGGAGAGCATGCAAAGCTGGGGTTGTCCTGAATTAAAATTATGTGACCTATTTTGTAGGACATTGGTATTATTGCAATTAATTCACATCTCGTCTTCCAATCGTTGTGGATTTGGTGCTGGGTCTTTAGCTTACCAAGTCAAATATACGAGCAAACCTAGGAATATATCCATATTTCTCTCGTTTTCCACAATCACCCGCCTTGCTAGTGTCTCGCGTATTGTGGTGCTCAATGACACCTGCTGGGCCGGAAATCTAGTGGAAGAGGCTACGATGGTCATCCACAGAAACGGCATATCCAGCTGCAGTTCGCGGGCAGTCACTGTTGGGGATAAATAAATAAAAGGGTAGAGTTTCAGGTGGCCGTTGCGGAAGATATCCATGCAGTTCTCGTCTTCTGATCGTAGGCACTGTATAGATATTGCCGAATGTAAAGGAGAGATGGCCGGTGGGCCATTCAGCCCAACTCCTAACAGCGACGGCCGAGACCCTCCTGGACGTTGCTGGTCAACCTGGAGCAACGACACGATGTCGTTCAACCTCTCCTCCAATCGCTCCCTGCTCCCAGTTCGGGCCGACCTTCTCGGCCTGCTGCCACGCTTCCTCGTAGATACAACTGGAATGCACTCCTTCCCAAGACGGTGACACCTAAGCGAACGTACCACATCAGATTGTACTCGCCAAGCGACAGAAAAACTGGGGACGGGTTTCGGTCTGCACTCACCTCTCGCATCGACCTTCAATTCCGGTGATACAGCTGCATTTGGCCCGGGCACAGTTTGTGCAAGCTTGGCCATAAGGGGCAGCATTGCCAATTGGAGAACCGTCCGCGATGCCCGCCATAGTACACGCACAGTTTATAATCGTCCAACAA
The DNA here is from genome assembly GCA_021365275.1 of Xylariales sp. PMI_506. Lineage (NCBI taxonomy): Eukaryota > Fungi > Ascomycota > Sordariomycetes > Xylariales > Xylariales sp. PMI_506. Next base: position 660,362 of record JAJTIY010000023.1, on the reverse strand, counting down.
ATGCGAGGACTCCCCTTGTGTGACAGTAAGAAGATCACGTTAACTGGACCGCGCCACTTGATTTTTCCGTCCGCTGCCCATGAGATGGGTCAATAAGTGTGATTGCATGTGCGACCTTGCTTGAGGATGATGGGCAGCCGGATTTCGAGCACACGGTACAGAATCCGCGGAATTCAGTGACCGGAATTCAAACGACTGCTCCTGATTGGACGAGACCCACATTCGTCATGTTAACTTTTCCATCAGCTAACACGGAGTGGAGTCATGGAGGCTTTCGCTTCATCTCCCATGGTAAAGCCAATTAGACTGGCATCGGGGTTGTACCCACCGTTCAGCTCTCTTCACGATTGCGTCACAACATGTCTCAAGACTCACTGGTTAGTACTAAGATCACTCACCATTTCCTAGAAGAGTGGCTCTCTGAATGTGTAGGGTGTGGCCGAGGTATCTTTGACCTCCTGCTTTACTGGCCCAAACTGCTTCGGTGATAGAGGCCGCAACAAATGTTCCTGTCGCAAGAAGCTTGGATTCCGGTTTCCTGGTGCGTTGATATCTCTAGTAACTCTATAACAACCAAGAAATCCCTTTGTTGACTACGTCAACAGAAGGCAATCCTGAAAAGGTATATCATCGTGCTATACACTCCTCATTTTCGACTCATCGATCATGATAAATAATTATTGGAACATTAAGAAAAGACGCTTCCTTGTGAATCTATCCCAATCGCACTATGACTTTTACATATAATTGTAAGAAACATCTTTTAGTCAGTTCTGAGAACACGCTTCTTTAGAATTTTGTTCGACCTCGCAGAGCACTGTTATGAAGCATCATTAAGCTAACCGGAAGATCTTCATGATAACCCCAAGTTGTACATGGATACCATCACTGGAGACGCAATCAAAATATATAACATGTGTGTGTTTCGAGCTGACCTTCCAAGTTTGCACATAATGTGATATGGATCCCACTTCGATTGTTATGGGATCTAGGTGACTGATCTGATACAACTTTCCACAAATACTTGTGAAGATGTGAGCTAGATTACCAGAAACGCTTGAGCTACATAAGACCGTTACCGGAGTGCAGACAGTTTTGCTTGCAAACAAATAATTTCATGACTCAACAGCTACTTCAACCATTTTGTACTGTCAGAAAACACAAAATGTTTACTTTACACCAAGACTTATTGACCGCTCAAAAACAGCAAGATTGATTCATTTGCCGGTATCATATCTTCACAATGAATACTATATAATAGCGACCCTCTTGATTCCACTACCGATTACCGGAGCCTGGTAAGCACTTATATGTCTTGGGAAGGAATAGAGAAAGATATCTTGGCCACAATTTCTAAAATGCACAGTAGCCGAAGCCATTTCTCCAGGGTTACAAACATCATGATAATCCTGCAGAACTTCAAAGTCAAGTGTTCTTTTGGAAGCGATGTCGTTTCAATGGAGGTCATGATAGAAATAAGCTAAGATGGTCCGAGCTACTGCTGACTGGTCAGCATGCAGTCGAACCTTTAGAGTGCAAGCCAATCATCATCACCAGTGGTTGCCAGCCATTAGCCAAAATAGTAATGATGGCCATACCCTTCACGTATTTGGCGATCATGGATAACAGGTTAGGGCTTGAAGGGTGTAAAAAGCCCTTGAAGCTTAACCTGTGCCACGTGAGAGTTGAACTATATTCAGATCATGCGAGTCATGCACAGCTCAGATAGGCATTTGGATCTGTTTGAGTTACAGCCTCAAACGACAGCCCATTATTCATAATCTTATCGTGACGTCAGTGGGCTCGTGAGTTCAACAAATTGTCTTGCCTGGTGACGCAACATTACATCACAAGGATCACAGATCGTGGCCTTCATGTAGACTTAAATGAGCCTCAATGAGCCTCGCTTAGATCGGGTTTTTGGACGTGCTTCTATCACACAAGATTCCATCTGAAAGAAGATACTTCAAGATAAAGACTACACCATGGAACGCATGACTCAGAGAACCAACGAGGGGATGCCGAGCACAGGCGACAAGAACCTTCAGCAAGGTGCTGAAAGCGCTCTAGCCACCAGTGACTTTGGCAGCAGCATCTACGAGGCCCCTGGAAACACGGCTTCTACATCTACAAGCAGCAATGTCAGGCAGGGCGTCGGTAGCTCAATGCCCGACAACAACGAGCAGCGGACTCGAAATGAGGCCGCCGCAAATTCACAGGAGGAGACGATCGATGATCAAGCCACTGTGCGTTACTCTACAGTGTAAACACGGGGATGGGCGCACATTTTCCAGATCGAGTGCATGCTAACACTGGAGTGTTTCGTCAGTACGGAGGCGGTACCGTTGGGGCAAAAGCACAGAGTGGAACTGGGGAAGCTCTTGATGCCGATGGGAATCCCACGAGAAATAGAACTGGTATCGGTTCAATGGTCCTCTAAATAATTAGGAGTCGGCAGCATTTGGACAAATGAAAAAGTTTACGCATGTATAGTTAGACACTGATTCAAAGAACAATCAGAGCCGAAATACAGATCAAGTGCCATGAGGTTTCTATCTGAGCAGCCTACTGTTTATAAATCAGGCTCGCTGTTGTTGTAACTTATCAACGTCAAGCCACCGCAGTATTTTCCTTCAGCCAAACCAATCCTCACCGCACTCATACTTAAGTTGAGGGGCATACAATTGCATTCCTTCAGGGAGGTGCGTCTTGTCCAAGTTTTCGACGGTGCTCGTCGTGTTACTCTCGGCCGTCCGCCGCAACACAGCTACACCAATATTGTCCGGGAAGTCGGCTAGAATGCCGGTCTCCCCACGGCACGAGTGGTAGTAACGGCTACTTGCCTCACGCTCACGATCGCGGCGCCGGTCCTCGGCCGGATCCCGCCAGTAAACGAAGAAGGCACCAGTGTCTCGTGGGTTCCCCATAAAACTGTACACAGCGTCGTAGAGCATTCCCATGGTTACACTGCCGCAGCCATCCCCCCCACGGGGTGGCTGCGGTCTTAGGATGGCGGTGTGGTAGCTCTGCTCGTTCCTGCCGCTCTGCTCGGACCATCCAAGCAGCGGAGCGGCGGGTTGTTGCACCTGCATGCGGCGCCAGGTGGCATCCTTGCGCAGGTATGCTTGTCGACGTCTCTCGCCGCGCTGTCGGTGGATAAGGGTGAGGCTGCTGCCCTTGACGAACCGGAAAGGCTCGTCATGCTTGCTGATCTTGGGACAGTACCGGTCTCCCTGTTGGGCTGGCAGGAAGAAGGTCGGAAATTTGGCGTGTAGGAGTGGATTCAGTGTCCTGCTTTGGGTGATATCCGCGTCGGAAGATGCCGCAACGGGTTCGAGGTACAGGGCCTGCTGAATTGTACGTGATGTCTGTATGAGATCATGCCACACTTTACAAACCCTCTGTGCTGAGGTGAGAACGGTAGCCATGTCAGCGCATATGAGAATCATTTCAAGCAGTTCCATGGTGGAGAGTACTCGTAGACTGGCGGGCTCCATGATGATTGTAAAGCACAAAATTGCACACGGTTTGCTATTAGTACAGCACGCAGAGTTCTCGGCCAAACGCCACTGGATCTTTTATGTATTGACTACAATAGCCTTGACACGAACCAAAATGCTCTTCAATAACATAGGCGCCCTCATCTCGTAGGCAGCCTCGGGCTGGGTGAGGCAAAACGCTACAGTGGTCGCCCATGGGGCGCAGCACACTTTGCGGCTTTTGCTGCAATTTTACAGTTGGCCAAGCCTGGGCGGCCCAGCAGGAAATAGAAAAAGTCTCCAAGTCACTACACGAGATGCAATATCATTTCAAGGGAGGGGGGGGAAGCTCGGAGGCAAAACTCCCGCCCTATTCTCACGAAAACAAGAAATTGAGGAAAAGGACCGATTTGTAGCAGTCGCTTAGCTGAAACAACGAAAGCAGCATTTGCTACCTCTCGCTCAAGAATGGAAAATATGGGATGGCAAATCCCGAGGTGTTACTCCGCAATGTGGAGACCAAAAATGCATGTGCTCGCACGATAAACACACCAGACCAAAAGTCAAAGCTCCTCCCCGCGAAACTACTGTAGCTACCCCAGATTCGATGTACCCTGGAGTCCGGGGTAGGAAACCATGGCTTCCACTATTTACCCGGCTTTTCCCCTCAGCGAACGCCTTTGCTTGTTAGCGCCACGAGTTCCTGGTAAAGTAGGGTTCCTGTCAGAGTGGTAGCTTTACTTGCTGCTGTATATTGTCAAATATTGCTGACGTTGGTGGATAGTTACATTGAATATGAGATGACCATAGGCTGACTTGGGACGTTCACTGTGCCATCGGCAGTAAGCACTCGGGCTCAGCAAAACCTTGATCCTTGATCGTACGAATATTAGTTGGCCCACTCTTCCACGAGGCTCGCCCTTGGCCGCGCGCCCGGCCGCTCGTCACCAGGTAATCCGTAAGATTAACTTATGGTTAACTACAAAGTTATTAGCTAAGGCTTGGCTACGATGTCTGGGGCTCCCCACGTTCGGTGCTCATTAGCAACCTGGTAATCTCCATCGCATTGCGTCTCCGACCTCCGTTCCGAGACAAAAGTCCGAGCACGGTTGCATTGCTGGGGCTGACGAAACCAGTGGTTACGCTCTCGTGATCGGCAGGGCATTTCCTCGCAGACCGCTCCAGCGACTGCTGGTGGGATGGGGACAGTTCGACAGGCTAGGGATGGCCTATATCACTGTACCGTTAAGTTCCAGTCGGCTCCAGTTCTCAGCTTTCGGTCATCTCGGCACCACATGGAAGATGAGATGAGCGAGCTAGATGTGACCGTGGCCTGGGTCCACCTTGTCCCACTGGCCCGGCTCCAGGCCGTTTCCACCTTTTTTTTTTCAATCTGGGGTAGCAGAGCTACAGTCCGGAGGGGCGAGCAGGCTTTCCCCGCATGGCAATTGTGAATTGGCAGATTGCGTCTTGTTGGGCATTGGGGAGTAAGCCAGGGGTAAGAGTCTTAGCCTTTCTGGAATGTGGAGGAATGACCAGTCAGTACGACGCAAGACGGGCCAACACACCTCGCTTGGGTTATACTCTGCTATAGTCTGGCCGATGAGCCAATAGTAAGCAATTATTTGCCATATTCTCCAACCACAGGCGAGCATTTGTCGACGCAGATGAGGGGGAGCCAGAGTAGCGGTCGCTTATTACGCACCCGTTATTGCTTGCACTCTATTACCACCAGTCAGAAGGTGCGACTTTAGATGTGGTCGACCAACCCGACATATCGCCCCTTCGCGGCATCGTGCATCTCAGCGTGACGCCCAGATCTAGTGCGTCCGCCACAGCAAACTGCCGTGTCCTTTGGGCCCGTAAGGGCATGTGATAATCCCACTGCCCTCAAAGAATGCCAGTCAAGCCCCACCGGAAGATGAAAGCGGTATTAACTGATTACGCGATACAACGGTATACGCCATCATCACAAGCTTGGTGCTATGGATACCACTTCCGAGGCAGCATCCGCAATATACCTCTCCCCACTTGGATCGTATGGTACCCCAGGTTATTAATATTCTAGTCATGCATGGTGTGGTATGGTATATGTATAAAGAGACAAGACAGTCCTTCTCTTCCACAAGATACAACTACTCTTACCTCCTCATTCCAGACGAACCAACGAATTCTGTACATAAATACAATTCTATATATTTACCTTTTACACCACACACAACACAATTACTCTGCCCATCATGGTTCGCTTGGCATCCCTCGTCGCTCTTGCTGCTGGCGCCTCGGCCGCAGCCATCAACCGCCGTGATGTTTCCACCATCCTCGCCAACCTCGAGGCCATTGACTCCTCCACCAACTCCCTGACCAGCACGGTTACGAGCTGGGACGGTTCTCTGCTTGGTGCTCTTACCATCAACACAGCTGCCGGTACCCTCGAGTCCCAGATCGAGGCTGCCAACACTGAGGCCGAGACTGAGGCCGTCTCCTCGAGCGCTGACTCGCAGACCATTATCGCTTATATCACCGGCACCGCCACCCCGGATATCGCCGCCTCTCTCACTGCCCTCATCGCCCGTGAGGCCGACTTCGCCAGCTTGGGCATCACCTCCCTGGTGCTGAACACCCTCGAGACCCTGCAGGCTGACAACGACGCGCTCGGCGCCACTCTTGTCAGCATCACCTCCTCCGACCAGGTCGCTAACGCCGAGGCCGCTCTCGCTGTCATCGACGCTGACTTCACCGCCGCCATCGCTGCCTTCTCTTAAATGTGTTGGCCATGTAAATCTAAATCAAATGAATTGGGAAAACCCAAAACACCACTGTATGGAAGGAGGTCCAGGAGAGGCCATCGAGACCTCTCTGAGAACTCTTAGAAAGGGAAACGGAGGAGAGAGCGAGGAAACCTTTGCCACTCGCAGCTTGTTGCTTCGTGTCAATTTTACCCCGATGAACGTTGTTCAACATTACGTAACATCCATTTGCAGTGTAATATGATATCCAAAGTATAATAAACGAAATACTTCTATGCTCTTTTGATTAGTGACGTTATAAACATGAATACTCCGCGATGGATCTTTGACCGTGTCTTGGGCATTGTGACTAAGATTTAATCCTCTAGATTAGTATACTATGCTATTGGGTTTGGTTTTCCTTATCTTTATACTCCCGGACATTCGTTGATACAGTGGAGCGGGATGAACGTTGGCATAGCTTGAAATTTGGAAAGTCAACACAACAGCGGGTAGTAATTGCAGAACAGTACGTAGGTAATCATAAACTAGGTTTTATTGGTCATTGCAACTGAACGTGCCTCAGACATTACAAGCGAGGCTGTTTAATGAGATTGAAGATCATATAGTTAATACAGTACAAAGTGGTACAGAGCATTGCCTTCATAAAATCCAAGAGACACTTGTCACTCACTGATTAACTTACTTTCACGTAGGATATGATGCAAGTCAGGAAAGCTAGTCTGAAAATGAGCTCTACTAGTAATTTTATGCACAGTATTTTTAATATTAAAGATTAACGGTAGTCAGGCTATTTTTGTATGTGCAACATCATCTGTTCGACAAGATCCCTTAAGATCTATTACTCGTACCAACCAGAGTGTTGAGGATGTTTATACCTTCTTTACGTCTTCTATTGTGAGGTCATTAATGTTGTTAAATATGGTACACGAGTCATCAAGCTCGCAGACGGTCGTGCGCTCGAGGTTCTTAGCCACCGGGCCCGTGGGGCCGGAGGTATAGTGGCACTCGCCAAAAATGCAGTACTGGCCCGGGTAGCTGTCCGGGTATTGCTCGTCACCCCAGCAGCCCTCGAAGGTGAGCCAGTTGGAAGTCTCGTCACCTTCTTCATCACCGCCCGTTGAGGCGCCGCCGGCGATGCTGAAGGTGCTCGTGGAGACGTCGTACCAGTAGCCACGGTAGTTCTGGGTCATGTCCCACGCAAATCCGGCGTCAGTGGTGTCGCTGATGAGGCCCAGGGCAAAAGTGAAGTCCTGTGTCCCGGCGGTGGCGTAGTTGGCGTGCGAGCCTGTGGCCACGTAGGTGATGGGCCGCTCACCGTGGAAGTCCATCACATCCCAGTAGTAGGCCGAGCCGGCGTTGTGCTGGGAGAGGTAGATGGCATATGGCTCGCCATTCACGAAGCGGATCTAGAATAGCCATATATGTTAGTGCCAACGATTCGGAAGTCGGCTGATTGGATCAACATACCATAACGTGTTCCCAGTCGCCCACGTGGTCATCAAACTTGATATCGAGCACACTAAGAAACGAAGAGCGGTCAGCATTTACTAGTACGGTAGAGCATATTTACATGCGACTTTAGTTTTCTTGTGTTTGACTTACAGTGGTCCGTAGTTGTACGAGTAAAAGTAGAAGTAAAACACGTCAGTCGTAGTCGAGTTCTTCTCGACGGCGATGATGGTGCCCGGAGCGCCGCTGTACCCGCTGCTGTCTGGCTTGCCATAGTCGGACAGAATCCAGGCAGGGTTCGTCGATGGGGTGTCGTCGGCGGTGAGGTAAACGCTGCTATTGTACTGGTTGACGTTATCGACAGTAACGGAGCCGGCGGCCGCAAGAGAGACGTAGTTGACCTCGGGGATTATGTTCTCCAGGTGCGTCGCGACGTCCGAGGGAAAGTACGACTCGCCGCTGTACAGATACGACCACGGGGCATAGGTGATAGCGTAGTCAGGCAGGGCCTCGCGACGATTCAGTTTGGGCGAGGACGGAGCGGCAGCGGCCAGGACAGCGAAGGCGCCCAGCGACGTCAGGGCTCGGCGGAGGGAAGCCATCTCGTCGGATGCAGTACGTGCTTCTCGGCAGCAGAAGTACCAGCAGAATAGTACGGTGAGGGGTCGCTCACGATGTCTCCGGTCACACCGTTGGGAGGGGGATCAGCTTATCTTTTGACAGCGGGAGAGCAGCGCACCATCTGTCACGGTCCCAGGGCGGGCACCTGCGGCGGAGCTGCAACCACATCCTATTATATACTATATATTTGCGACACGCAACAGGAGCTCCATATGGTAGCCAAGCGCTCGCCGAGTTGGTGGCTTCAGGGCCATGCCGCAAATGGCTGACGGTCATGCCCTTTGCCTTGATGCTGATCCCCACCCTGGTCTATCTCCGTTGCATTGAGACCGGGGTCATGCGAACCTGGTTAGGCCCTCTTGGGTACCGAGATCGAATCGAGAGGTGGGAAACGCAACCGATGACTAGCCCCACGTGCATCCAGCTGTGGTCGCCAAATGAGTGAAACAGACAGAGGGCTCTCAAATCCAATCCAAACCCGGCTTGGCTATGTATTGTATAAACTTTGTAGCCCTTTTATGACAATGCCAATGCTTTGCAACTCCTCAGGAAAAGGCAGGATCTATTTGGGTGACCCTACGCAACCTCATTCTATCCCTGTACCTATACTAACCTATCGCAGCTGAAAAGGACCCCCAGCTAGTGAGGTGATCAGCAGCTTTTTGGTCCATTTCTCGCTTGGGCAAGATACAGGGGTTGGGGAATTGAACCAAGGCGCGCCCCTCGTACGGGTAGATCGGAACGCATAATTAATAGCAATAAGGATATTAAGTTTGAGCCTCGTGGGGATAGTGGAAAACTCCCAGTGTTCGGTTGACGTTGCACTAATTTTACCAATGTAGCATTATGCGAAGGGGTATAGCAAATCACACGACGCCGCGGGAACCATCGAAAGAGACCGTACGAACTAAATCCATCTCTCTGCAGAGGTACCAACTCAATTGCTGGTCGTCTGAGCGTTCCCACGCGAAGGGATCCGCTGCGGTATAATTTCCGGGTGCCGTGCCTCTTTTCAGGGTACCGACCTTGCATGCAAGCAGCAGCATGCACTTTTTGGCTTGTGATCGAGCCCACAACTCGGCCGCCAGGTACACCCGCACAAGCGAATGCACAAAGCATTCTCTGTTCGGGGGAGTGCTGAGATCACACGATGCTCGTTCACGCCATGGCAGGCCGCCCTGCTGGTGTTCGCAAACAAATTTGGTCAGCTTTGATCCTGTAATTTATAAGTGAGCGTTGCACGCCCGCCGGTGAGGACTTCCCATTCTTGAAGACCTTTTTGGGGAAAATGATCACTTCGGGAATGGGTACGCGCGCTTTAGGCGCCATCTTAGTGGAGTCTCTCTGAAAGCTTGTCTTCATTACGCATCTGGCTCCGATATGCCAGGGGGGTTTTGCCCAGTTCTCGCCGCTCGGCACAATCCGCGGAACCTAGATTGAGCAGGGGGGTTGTACGTAAGTGCCAATAAAACCCAGAACTGTTCTATGCGTATCCTGCTAGGATCATAGCAATGAGCATTACGTAGATCGGATTTTATCCTTATTTCAGCTTACCTTCTCGTTGGCAAGCGAACGGCTGGTAGCCGGTCATGCGCCACCTCCTGTGGAGCAAATAAGACCATAAGACAAAGTCGGGCAGGCAAGTCACCGCATCGAGAGAGCATGACAAGATTCTGGCCCGAGGTCGGGTAAAGTGTAGCTTCCTATATTCTCTGGTAACTCAGCACTATTTACTTCACTCGAACGCATAAGCGCAAGCCACAATATTATCAGCGTGGACGGGCCCTTTGCATTTCGCATATCGCATATTGCTGTTTACCACGAAATGGCTACTAATTACTACGCCTGCGTGCTCATTCATCTCTTCATCAATTCCATCCCCTTCCAGTCCGAAGCTTTAGAGAGAGAAAGGTCACTGGAGGGCTGCTTAAAGATATGTAAGCCAATCGTTTGACCAGACTGAGAAGCAAAAAATTGTGAAGAGCCTTCTAAACAACAACCTTCTCATCGGCCTCCAAGTGAAGCGTGTTGAGCACGGTCTTGGCGTCCCTCTTCTCCAAGCTCTTCTTGACGGGGTTGGGCGCCTCGAAGACCTCGGCAAGCTCCTCGAGGGTGCGGTCCTTGGTCTCGGGGAAGTAGAAGTAGATGACGGCAACCTCGATGAGGTCCCAGAAGACAAAAACGAGGTAGAAGTAATAATTGATGTTCTCAAAGGCGGGGCCGCTAGCGTACTGTAGGACGGTGCTCGCGGCACTGCTGGCAAAGTTGCCCACGGCGGTACCTTTGGCGCGGGTGGTGGTGGGAAGCGTCTCGGCGATGTACATGCTCTGAAGGGGCGTCCAGCCGAACGAGAAGACGATACCGAAGATGAAGATGAAGGCAATGGTGGCGTTCGCGGCGCCGGTCTGCGACGGGTCATCGGTTGCCATCTTGGACGTTCCAGTGATGATGGCGAAGCAAATGGAGCTAAAGATGGTTGTGTAGATCAGAAGAGGCCTAAAGTTCCTGGTCAGCCTCCATTCATTGTAGACATGATGCCAGCTTATTTTTTTTTCTTTTCTTTTGAAGGGCGGTCTTGAAGCCAAACGACTAGTTCACGGGGGATTAATCGGCTTACCTTCTTCCAACAACATCTGTCATTCGAGCACCGAGACTAGCTCCAAAAAAGGACAGCACAGGGTTGATGGCGTTGAGAGCGAGGACCTTCTTTTCTTGGGTGATACCGGCAGATTTGAGCATAGCAACCATGTAGTAGCTGCTGAGACTGTTGCCAGAGATCTGGCCAAAGCAAGCCATGCCCAGAACGCAGATCAGACGACGGCGAGCCGAGTGGGTGTTCCACAGCTCATGGTAATCCCACCATTTCTTATCACTGGAGTCGACACTGACCTGCTGGGACATCTCCTTGAGCTGAAGCTGGACGATAGGGTGATTGGGGTCGTTATCGCCGTGGTATTTGGCCAGGACAGCCGCTGCCTCCTCGACGCGATCGTGGGCCATGAGCCAGCGCGGGGACTCGGGCAGGAACCAGACGGTCAGGACAACAATGCCCGAGGTCAGCATCTGGCACCAGATAGGAATGCGCCAAGCATCGGGGCTTGAAAGATAGCTGCAGCTGAATACAACCCAGCTGGCAACGATAGAGCCGATGTACCAGGTGCAGTTGTAAAGGCCTGTGATGGTTCCTCGCCACCTGGGGTGGGCAAGCTCGCTGACGTAGCACGGTGCGGACACGCAGCAGAAAGAGACGCCAAATCCTAGGACCTGAGAAGTGAAAGTCAGAACAAATAGTCTAATGGTTTGAGGCGAGAGCGAGGCTTACGAAACGACCACCCAGGAACATGGCGTGGCTTGTCGAGGGCGCTTGGATGCAGGTGCCGATAATGACAATGACCGCACCGGCGAACATGCCGGCTCTTCGACCCAGGTAATCATTTGTTGGTCCGGTGAAAAAAACGGCGGCGACAGAGCCAATGTTATACATGGCGAACACAATGCCAGTGGATGAACCAGCTACCGACCTATAAACAGCCACCAAGTTAGCCAACACTGTTATCGCATAGTGGTTTCCGAGGAAATAGGCATTTTGTGTAGCTTTGATAGAGATGGGTTGCTCTTGGGTGCACCTACATGTCGAAATAATCTTGGTAGGCAGTCATGCCATTCAACCCGCCCATCAAGGAGCCGTCGTAACCATTGAGACAACCGCAAAGGTAGCCAGAAGCCAGGACAAGGTAGAGCCTCAGCATAGTCTTAGACCAGGGAGAGTATGAGACGCTGTCGACATCATGAGCCAGCTGAAGGGCGGCGCTTGCATCCTGATTGTCGACACCCGCGTACGGGGTTGATTCCACCGGGACTTGCTTCTCCTCGGTGTCCGCCATTGCGACAAAGCAAGGTCCGAAGTGATGGAGAAAACGTTCTCGTGTAATTTATGCGATGCCTGCTATAAAGTGCAGTATTTCACTCCTTTGTTGCACAACTTGCACAAAGTACAAGTACTCTATCCAACGAGAGTTGGAAGTGCGATTAAGTCTGGGACCAGAGGAAGCGGTTGAATCAGGGAGACGTCGCTGAACTGGACAGCTCTAGTTACATTGCATTCTGCCTGCCGAAGCTCCCACTCTAGTTATATATATACGTTCATCTCAAGACTTGTTTGGTTCGTTCACTGCGCACGGTATCCTGCGTACCGCGTTCGGGCCGCAGAGGTTCTCCAACCCTGCACCTCAGAGCATCTGGGCCATGGGCCATTGAATCCCCGCAGTCATCCGTTGTGGCCTGCCAATGCAGAGTTTTTGGGGTAAGAGGCTTTCTTGCAGGGAGGGAGCGCATCGTGCTGCGTGAGCTGGAGGTACCCAATGGCAAGAGGGCAAGCGGCACAGAAGCTCCCAGGCTCGGGGAGAGCTACCCCTAGTGGCCGGTATCCGGTTCCAAGTTGGGATCCGGTGGCAGCATCGACGCCCTAGGTGTGTGCATGTGAGACGCTGATGCTAGGTGCACAACACTGCTAAGAACAGGCAAGATCATATGTTGGGGACGGAGTGGAGCATCCGTGTGCGTGCGTGAGTGTGACAGGAAGAGAGAGCGCCACTCAGAAAACACTTGGTGCAAAGTCCCCAGCAGCCCTGGGATCGCTGCCGGTGGTGGTGCGGGGAACGGTGCAGTCCCCAGTGGTCGGCAGGTAAACGCGCCAATCACCGGGCGGCTTGGCGGGGGTTCTGCCGGGTCCTCGCTTAGTAGGGGGATGGGATGGCCACTAAATGTGCTGAAGGGCAGGCGCCATCCCCGCCTCCACCTCCGCATTGCTGGTCCACCCCAAAACCCCGGACCACTCTTGATTTTATTTTTGCTCGCCTCTGCTCGTGATGCACTTCACCCACGGTCCGCGTCGGTCCGGGCTCTAATCTCTCTCTTGTGCTCTGGTTCACGCCCGTCCTCTCGCCTTCCATTATTGTGGTTCGTTGTCCGGCTGTCGCTCGCCTCTCTGGCCGAGGGGGGTGCCTCTATGTTCAATCATGGATGATGACTTAGCAGAGCCTTCGAAGAAACGACTGAGGACATCCCATGCAGTACGTCCTTTTTTTTTTTGCTCCTTTTCCCCTGGTTCTCTAGCCCACATGCATGTCGGCACATCCCCAAACACCCCACGCGATCGTAGGGAGAGACGTGGGAAAAGAAAAAAAGAATTATGAAAACTACAGACGCAGCCCTCCTACGCCCGGGTGCGTTGCATGGCATATGCTGACGGCGATCCACATTTAGTGCGATGTCTGTCGATCCCGGAAGATCAGGTTAGTGGCCCATTGGATCATGAATCCCGCCGCTTCGGTACTCACAGCGGCCAAAATCAGCTGCTGGAGGCTCTATTGTATGTGATTGCGAGCTAAATGTCGGTCCAGGTGTGATGGGAAGCAGCCGTGTCAAGCCTGTAATGTCTCCAAGCAGGAGTGTTCGTACGGGTCCGAGGCCAACACGTGAGTCGATGTCGCATGCGCATACCCAGCATCGTACGATACACCAGCTGATAGCCTGAACAGCCGCGGGAAGAGCGACCTCATCCTCGAAGGTGTAATGAGGGTTGAGAAGCTACTCCAGCAGATGAACACCTCTATAGTCGTCAGTGACCACCACGAGTCCATCCTCTGGAGGCTCCGCGTGTCTCGGGCAAACTGACAATGGCATCATAGCTGCTCTCGCCATCTCCCGCCGTCCATACCCCCCAATCTGCCGCTCCTCCGCTATCCCAGAGGAGCCTGTCCACGGATGATGTGAGCCCAGGTCATCACCAGCAGAGCAATTTAGAGAATGCAATCCTGGACTCTTTGCACACCTCAACCACCGAATCGATTCTGGCGTGGTCTTACTTTGACGCCTTTCCATCCATCCGCCAGAACTATGTCTCCATCTTCCAGCTCGAGCAGTCCCGGCCAAGGCTGCAGATGAGGTCCAGCTTAATGTACCCGTACCTGTCTGGTGCTGAGCTCGAAACGATCTTGAACTCGTTCCAAGATGCCGTGAACTTTTGGTACCCAACGCTCTCACTTACACAGCTCGACCATGTGCGTCTACTGGTGTCGCACGGGCTTCACGAGGGTACGGACGACCCTGTGGCTGCATGCTGCGCCCAGCTTGTCATGGCGCTTGGCTGCGCCAGCGAGGTCGTCCACGGCCTGGTCCAGAACGAAGATGTAGTCCCGACACAGGAAGACATACGCGCCAAGAATGCCAGGCGAGCCATGGGGGAGCTGTATTTTGACGGTGCCATGAGATCGCTGCATGCCGTGCACGCAGAGATGAGCTGTGCTGCAGTCCAGTCTCTCTTTTTTACGGCGTAAGGCCCATTTAGCCCTTGTTCCACCTACACTTTTCGTGTTGCTTACGAATTTTACCATCAGTCTTTATTATGCATATCTGCGGCGCCCACTACAAGCGTGGAACTGCATCCACGACACAGCAACCAAATGCCTCCTACTTTTATCCTACCCTCCAGAGAACGAGCCAGGGGAGAGCCAAGAGTGCCTCAGAAGAATATTTTGGGCGTGCTATATCCTGGAAAGGTTTGATTCTCAGCTTTCTTTGATACTTCCACCCCTTTCGCATGCGCTTTCCACGACTTGCAGCGTTGTCTAACTCACGAAACACAGTGACTACCTCGCGGAGCTCTCGGCGCTACCCCAGAGTGGCATCGCCCGTATCGAGTCCTCGGTGCCGCTGCCAGGGACATACACTACGCACGCGGATCCAGACGCGACCGAGCACGCTTCCCTCTACTTCCTGGCATGCATCTCAATGCGCCGCCTGCTGAATAGGGTGCACCAGCTGCTGTACGCGCGCGACTCGGGCGCCGCTGCCGATATCGCGCGCTTCCCTGCCATCGTCACCGAACTCGATCACCAACTCGACGAGTGGCGTTCAGTGCTTCCGGGTGCTTTCCGCTTTTCCCTAGATGGCGACTCTGATCAACCTGATGGCGGCTTAGATGCTGCTGGGTCGACAGCGGAAGACCAACAACAGATGCTGCCGAGCGAGTACAGCGGATTTCTGCGCCAACGCTACCTCACCTGCAGGAGCGTTATTTACCGCCCCTATCTCGCGTGGTTGCTAGCCAATGGGCCCCGCGGAGGTGGGCTGGAGGCGAGCGAGATCGTGGTGCGGGCCAAAGTGTGCCTCGATGCGTGCACGGCGCACATCCTTGGGCTTACAGGGTTCTCACACACCGTGCTAGTAGATACGTGGATATGTGTTCTGTCGTAAGTCATTTGTTAGTTCACTGTCGTCCTGAACTCATGCTCTCTCTCTCTCTACGCGCCCCGAGACCCATAGGAGGGAAATAAACTAATTCAAGTTTTCCACACAGAATGGCTGCCGCAATGCTCCTCCTCCTCGCGACCTGCCACTCGATGGGCCAGGTCACGCGCGTCCGACGAGACGTCATGCTCACGGGGCCGCACCTGCGCAAGGTCTTTGGGCAGTGGCAGGCCGTGCTGGGCACGCCGGAGTCGCCGAGCGTCGAGCAGGGCATGCGCATCATCTACGAGACCGAGAGACTCATGCACCGCGGCCTAGGGGGTGGCGGCCCCAGACCTGGTAGTACACACTCTGCACCTAATTCAGCGGCTGCTGCCGCGGCGGCGGCGGCGGTCCTGGCGGCGGGCTCGACAGGTCTGGATACCGCAGCCATTACGGACGAGGAGGTGGACGTCGCCGCCTCGATGTGTGCCATGACCAGGGAATGAACTGCAGCCATTTCATGAGGTTGATGCTTTAGTATTTATCGTTCACTTTCAGCTTCCCTCGATATACCCTGAAAATATGATTAAATAATACGCAAAAAGGGGAAAAGGGGGCAGCCAGGGCCTGGGGTTGGTACAAACAACACGGAAAATGATTTGACTACTCAGCAAGGGGAAAAAAAAAGAATCTTTGAACCACAGGGTTTATATAATAAACATTGATGTCTAGTGTAATCTAGCTTCCAACCTCCATTTTTATTGTTCATGACCCTGGTACGTTGCATTTCCACCTCCAACGTACAGCATATTTGTACGCCACTACATCACGCTGCCCAAACTCTTACACTGGTGAACCAATCAAGTCAGCCCGGCTTGTACTTGCTGCATGAATTGTGGCACTGGATTCGAAGAGACGATACATCTGGATTCATGTGTAGTTGAACTTTACTGTAGTATTGAAAATGTACAGCATGTGCTGTTGCTGCTGCTGCTGCCTTCCCCTGCGCTTCCCTGCTCTCATACAAGATTTCCGAGTTCCGGAAAGGAGAAGAAAGACCCTTACCAAGACTCCCACTTTTGGCCTCCGATAGCAATGAGGCGGTTGAACAGCTCGTCGCGCAGCGGCAGCGCCGTAAGCTTGTGCATGCGGCCCGCGCGATCCGTCAGCTCGAGGCCGTCAGCGACCTCGCGTCCGAGCGACCAGCCGACCACGAGCTTCGCCTTCCAGCCGTAGCCGCCTGTCTTCTTTAGCTCGCTGATCTCGCCAATAGGGATGCTCCATTGCGGGTGGATGATGTCCTCTTTGTCGATCTCATTGCTGTTGCTGTTGCTTCCACCACCTGCGGCGTCACCGATCGGCGATGGTAGCACCTGCGGGTGCGAGCTGAACCCAACACATGGGATCGTCGCCTTGGTGGTTATGTACACATGACCCTTGCGGCCGCGGTACCGCGCCTGGAACTCCACAGGGCCCGAGAGGTCGCGGTGGTCGGGGCGCTGCACGGCGCCGAGGCGGTTCCGGGCGGGGCTCGAGCCCACCTTGGCGCGCACGCTGTCGGCCCCGATGACGGCTTTGACGGCGCCCTTGGTTGTACCCTTGAACAGGCTCAGGATCTTGCTGCCGCGGCGGCCATGCTTGGAGCTCTTGGCGGCGTCGATATCCTGACCGCCCGTCTCATGCGCCGTCGTCGGGTCGTGCTGCATCGCCATTTCGATCTCCGCGTCCGTGGCGTTGAGCGGCGGCTCGGCGCCTGTGGCGCGGAGCTCGGCATCGGTGACATCGACGGGGCGGTCTGGCGGGGGCTCGTCGGCGCGCGGGGGCGGCGGCAGGGGCGCCTTCTTGGCCTCACCGATGCGCAGCAGCGTGAGCGTCAGTTGGGCATTGGTTGGCACTCCCTTGAGGACGGTGTTGCGCAGCTCCAGAAGCTTCTCCCAGTGTGGGAACCGGCGGTTGAGCAGTCGCAGCCCACGCGTGATGACGGGGTCGCCGAAGAAGGCGAAGCCGAGACCAAAGGTCGTGCCCTTGACGAAGGCGTACGAGGAGACGAACAACGAGACCACTAGCAGCGGCGATACGAGCGTGGCGAGGCGCAGGCGGTAGATGTCCTGAGGAAAGGGGGGAGTTGGAGACAAGGCATTGGCAAACCTCTCCCAAGTATCGGTGACGTCAGCGACTCCTAGTTATTGGTCCTGGGTCAGCGACATCTCTCATTCTCCAGATTAGGATCAATCCAGACAGAGACAGAGCAGCTTACCGTGCATGATCGGCCGCATCTTGGTCCACATAGCGTTCTCAACCGGTACTTTGGTTTTGTCATGGGCCGGACTGGGCTTTCCACCGGCAGCAATCTCTTTGGCGTCCGCAGTAGCACTAGCGACTACGGTAGGATCAGGCACCGTGTCGCCAGGATCGTTCCCGTCCGCATTGGCGGGATCGCCCTGCGGGTGCTTGCCAGTTGCACTTGTGAGGACGATGGAGGTGATGCCGTTGAAGAAGTTGCTGGCCTCCTGCTCAACTGCCTCGCCCTTGTGGTTCTCAGGAGCGCCAGTTGCGCTGTCGTGGCTGCCCAGCACGCCAGACTTGGGCTTTTGGAGCCCGCCCGACTTGTTGTCGACTAGAGCAATGGGCGCAGGTGGGAAGAGCACCCCGCGCGATGGAGGATACGCGATCAGGGTAATCAATGTCACAGAGAGCATGGGAACTATAAAGTCGAATGTCCAGGCGACAAAGTATACCTAGTTAGGAGATGTCAGTTCTCGCCTTGCCCACTACACTATCTCCGTCTCGTCTAGGGCAAACGTACTGCACAGAACGCCGCGGTGCGTTGTGTCTCGCGCCAGGATCGTAGTCGCGCAACATGTTTCACTGCAGCCAGACAACCAATGATTACGGTCATATAGAGCCGCTCGATGTTGGCTCTAAGCTTGTCAGGCGAGAATTCCTCATCATCGGCAATGTTGAGGTCCAGGTTGCCCGGAACAGCGTTAGGTACCTCTTTCACATGGTACATTTGCTACACATTGCAAATAAAGACTTGGTCAGCTCTCTCTCTTAACATAATCACATGAAATTTCCAAACCTTGTTGAATCGTCGAGTGAGCATCCAGAGCTCCTCGTTGTCCATGCCTCCCACCAGAGGGTAGGGGATGGTATCCTTCTCCTTGTGCCAGCCTAGGTCGGCAACATCAGCCTGGCCTTCGAACTGCTCAACAGCACCCTGCTCTTCCTGGTTGCCACCGTCCATGGCAAGAGCGTGAGATAAAGTGGTCCTGTCAGCTAGATTGTTTGCTGTCTCGTGTCGGCCTGGGTCGGTTACAGGCTGAGTATCGTCAGGGATGGGAAGGAAATCGGAAAGGCCAGTCCCAGGTTCAGGTTGTTCTGGCACAGGTTTGCGATGGATTCGCCTTGGTATTGGATCAGATTCACCCCCCATTTTGATCGTTGATGCAGTGGTTCACTTGGTCATAAGGCGTTGTGGTTGGCCAGGGTAGAGAGCAGGAAAGAAATCAAACCGTCACATTTGCGGCGGAAAGTGCATCAAGGGAGCTAAAAGGCGTTCTGCCCAGGTTTTTTCTTTCTGTTTTACACCTTCTTTGCTGGCCAGCTGTTTCTGGAGGCTGAATCGCGCAGCAATATCATGATCTCAGTTGTTGGACGTGGAGAGTTTCCACGCCTCGGGCTCATGACGTCAGTGCTGAGCCAATCCGAGCACCAGCACTGGCAGATCGTCTTAGGCTCGCAGGCGCTAATTCAGCTGCCAAACCACCTGGGAACATTGAATGTTCACATTATGCTGTCATTGTGTATCCCCGCTTCCCATTCCACAGCCTCCCATGCTACAGAGGCACTGAGGTTCTTCGGTTGGTGGGGATTCCGGCAAGCTCGCTTCTGGCCCCGATTAGCAGACAGATCTGGATCTCTAACTAGATCGCCGCCCAACTGAGCGGGCAGAGCTGAGCTGGGATTGCTGGGATGGAAAACGCCACAGCGGGTGAGTCTAGCTGGCCACTAGCTGGTTAGTGATGTAGGTTGTCTTAGCATAGCCTGAAGTAGAATTTCGTCATTCAAAGTATATATGCATCCAGGCCATTCGAGCTTTGGCAGTGTCGCGCACCCTCGAATTATTTATTTTATTTTTTGTTTTTGGAAAGATCTCTGAGTTTAAAGCCAAGCTTTCATGACGTGAATGAAAGCAAATCCCATGTTACATAAACATTTTTACATAATCCTAGGCAGATAATTGTCGATGGAGGAGCCAAATATAGATGATCCCTGTGTCGGTCCTTAGCCAGGGTTCCAGAATTTGACTGGTCGTCTCAATGCCGCTGTAAAGTTGGCGTGCAGGGCAATTGTTCACAAGCTGCTTAGTGGAAAATTCCGATGCATCCCTGAGTTGATCTCATGGGGTGGTTATCCAATGGCCACACTGACGGCATACAATCCTAGCTCCCTCGAGCTCAACGTCATGGTGATCATCACCACCACCGGCCGCGTGGCTGCTTTGTTCTTCATACATGCCCCGCACTTTTTTTCTGGAGCTCAAACAGTTCGATCTTCCAGCTTGTTGGCAATAGCTAGAGTATTCATGACGCCATACACAGCCCGAACATTCTCACAATGCGTGTTAAAATGCAATGGCAATAATATAGGGGACAAGAAAAGGTTCATATCCGCGTTAAACAAGAGCAAATATATAGGTTTTACATGCTATAACTGCTTCAATCACTATCCTGTGATGTGACGGAGTAGATAATACAAGATATCGCTCCAAGTTGGCCGTGCCAGCTCCTCTGGACTTTTTTTTTTTTTTTTTTCAAACTTCTAGACCTACGCGAAGTCACTTGAGCTTCTACTGATGAGCACGCTCTTACAACTCCTAATCCGCAGTGCTAATCATCGTATGGAGTTCCACCGTATGCATGTAGAGGTAAGGGAAGTGCTCGAAAGGTCGCACTTCATTGTGTACAAAGTCCCAACTCCGGAACTTTCAGATTGAATCCGGTGCAGCTCTCAAGCAAGCAAGCTCCTGTTGAGTTGTCCAACGTCATGGATCGTTATTTGAACTCTATTCGTGCTATCTGAGGCTTGAATATCAACATAACACGTCTTAACTATTGGTTATATGATCCCACCTGCATCGTTGACAGAATTATATACCTTGCACCCGTCGCTTTGATGGTCACCATAACACTAACTAGTTACGGAGGCTTTCTTCCGAATATATACTACACGTATATGAAACCCAAATACCATCTAGTTTATAGACTTCGAATACAGTAGAGTAAATTCAGAACAACTATATCAGCAGTTAAGCAATAACTCACCAAAGCCCATCGGAAGCGCGGAACCATCTACCGCGCGTGCTCGGCGCCCGGCAGCCAGCCGAGGTCGGAAGGATTGCGGTTCCACCCCCTCTGCGCCTATCGGGACGCCCGCTCCGACTGAAGATCGGAGACGACCGATAAAAAAAAAGGCCAGCCCGCAAAGCTCGAGATTTAGGTTTGCGCACTATTAGAGGTATTTTTATCACCCTCTCATCGTCCGAGCAGAAAAGGTTCTGTACAGTTTTTATAAGGGGTAAAAAATAAAATAAGGAAATCCAGGCCATCACCGCTTGATCAAAAAGTACACGGAGCAGCGTCTTCGGACCTAGGCGATTATCTTTTTCGAAGCTTCAGACCAAATCAGGGACGTTATTGGGAGGGACAAAACAAATATGGCCTCCGCACTCACCTCCCATTCCCAGGCGGACTCATACGCGCGCTCGGGCTACGGCCGACGCATGGGCTGGGGCGCGCGACCCGCACTGGTGCTGATCGACGTGTGCAAGGCGTACTGGGAGCCCGGCTCGCCGCTGAACTGCTCGGCGTACGAACCTGCAACCCGGTGCCCGGATGTGATGCGGGCGCTGCTGGCGGCGGCGCGCGCGGCGGGAGCGCCGGTGATCTGGACGGCGGTCGAGTACACGGACCCGACGATGAAGGACGCGGGCCTGTTCTGGCTCAAGTCCAAGACCCTCGACGTCTGGCAGGTCGGCGACACCCGCGGGTACAGCGACTGGGTGGACGGGCTGGTGCCTGCAGAGGGCGAGCTCGTCATCAAGAAGAAGTACGCCAGCGCCTTCTTCGGTACCTCGCTGGCCACCGACCTGCGCGTCATGGGTGCCGACACCGTCGTGCTGTGTGGTGTGAGCACCAGCGGCTGCGTGCGCGCAAGCACCTTGGATGCCATGCAGAATGGTTTCAGACCGATGGTAAGTTCAACTACTTTGGGAGGGGGGGTCATTGTTGTTCAAAATGTATTGCACATATATGAACACGAGTATATCTGCCCACTCAAGCCTCGCGAAATATCACAAGCAGGCGATTTTATGCATACCCCCTTTAAAACCAGAGTTCAGACTAATCTTTCGAGCAGGTTGTCGGCACTGCGTGCGGTGATCGCAGCGAGGAGATTCAGAACGCCAACCTATTTGATCTGAACGCAAAGTACGCAGATGTGGTGACTGAGGACGAGGCTCTAGAGCACCTCAAAGCCGGTTGGCCAAAGGCTTAATAACCCTGTGGAGAAGGATGATTACAAGAACATTTATGAACATTATGAAATTCACCATGATACAACTCTAGCCTTGTTTATTCTCTAGTTGCAGAACGAATTGTTCTTGTGAAGTACTGGCATAAAGTGCACCGGAAAGCTCCCGCCTCTCATTGGAGTAAAAGCTATCTTGCCATTAATTCACAGCTGAACTTTGGCTGAGATCTGCTGCAACATCATTATACCCGTCCCCTGTATCACATCGATTACTTACTTCGAACTGTATCAGATAAATACCCACGACACAACATAAACATGGCATAGTTGGGATATTGGTAGATTTTATGAGATTTGGATCTTTAAAAGGTTTGTGTTGTTGAGCTGTCGTAAGCAAACACATCTAATTATTTACGACCTCGCAATACGTCAACATAGTCGGTACCGAAGCAACCCCAGTCTTCAGCTCGCAGGGATTTCGATATATGCCTCAAAACTATCTATGCATACGTGGAGTGATCTGGTTGCATTTTCAGGCCACAAATCCTACTTTAGCCTAGCTGGGCTCGGTTAAGCAGATGGTTCACTAGCTACCACCGACCTATGCAGAACTAGCAGAAGGCAAGGAGGTACTGCTACTATTTGTCTTCGATGAGGGTTCCATAGCCGGGTGCTGAAGGCTTTATTCCCCGGTGCCCACCTTAGAACAACGCAGCACGATAGTGCGACATCCCCACAGCAGTGACTAAAACAAGGGGGGCGGCTCGAATGCAAGAAGGGTCGGCATGAACATGTAGTTGCAAACCTCGACATCCTTGTTCCAGTGAAATAGAAGCACGAGACCAACTGGTGGCGGATTCACCCAACTACCGTCGAATTAAAGAACGGATGAAACCGACGGCCCGCCTGATGCATGTAAAGGTTCGATCCTGCAATGCAAGCACGAGACCAGAACAAGGCGTCGTCATCATCCTAAGTGAGCGATGGTTCGGAAAGTTGCCCTCACCCGCGATTGGGACGGGTCTCTAAGTAGAAGCGGCCGCTGAGGGGGTATAGCACTTGTAATAACATCGCACTGGGTATTAAACTGTTCGGCCCTATTCCATTCCAGCACTACCTCACTATGCCTACGAAGTTCAGTAATAAGAAGAAAGTTCCGCAGCCAGTCTCGCCGACTCTAGAAGCAGGCGCGAAGGTTCGGCCGGAAACTCCACATCCCGTGCGCATTATGGGAATTCCTAGCAGCGCCCTTGCAATCTAGTCGCAACCGAACTATATAAGATAGCTTCGAGAAGCCACTTGCCTCCCATCCCGCGCCCCTCTGCGCTTCCGTTTTAGGGGAGAGGGGGGAAGGGAGACGGGGTGGGCCCTCCGTGATGTCGCTGGTGTAAGCGCGCCGGTGCAAGCGCCAACTCCCCCCATCTTGAGGCCGCCTTGGGCTGGTGGATGTATAGCGCCGTATCCACTCGAGCCTGCGGAACGGCAGCGAGATCCGCCCTGGATGGGCTGGGGCGCTGCGCGTTTCTGCTGCTGCTGGCCACTGTTCAGGATGTGCTAAAAGACAGTGCCATACACGTACATTGGATTATGGTTTACAACTACTTTCTGGCGTGTGGCAAAATGCCATTATGATTTTACTCCCGATGGTCTGGGATCCCATTATCCTATCGGGGAAAAGCCGTCTTGGCGTAGTAGTGAACCCCCCCCCCAAGAGCAGACCGAGCAGACCAAACAATCATGCACCAGGTTGCAGTTTCTAACACACCTAACTTATTGGAGCCTCCGGATATCGAAACTTGAAAGTTTGGTCCGAGTTCCTATTGGTGCTAGGGTATTAGTCAGGTACTGCCTGTACCACCCAGCTTGAGCACCCCCCCTGCCCCAGCTTTCGATAGCCCCGACCTTGATGCAGATCCAATTTACATAATAAAATAACGCTCGCCAATCTCATCAAAGCAGCGTCAGCCTTGACTTCTTTTTTGTTGTACATACGTATGTAGTAAGTACTATATAGGGCAGATCAGTCATTCGACACATGCACTTGCCACCACCACAAGATCGTGGGTTTTTGGAAGACCCGAAGGGTATGACGTTTATCGTCTTGTCTGTGTGTTCGCCTTCGTGTGTGTTCATTGTGCGCCGTTTCTTTCTTCCCATCCACCACCCGCAGTCCACCATCCCGCCAGCCCGCCAGTCCTTCACTTAAAAACAGCCACGCAGCCACCTGAAGGATGTCTCCGTCGCATGTATGTACCGCCAGAGGGTAGACCAGGGGAGTCAGGGTCGGATGTAATAAGACGAGGAGCCCAAACTACGACGACTACGATAACCAGAACGGAGAATGGAGGGCGTTGTAGTGCGCTAAACAATAGTTCAGCTACTAGCCCCGTTGTAGTGGTAGCTAGTGGCGCAACTCGCCCTTCTCGCCTAGTGGAAGGTAGTGGCAAGTCGTTAACCACCCACTAATATCCCATGTGAAGTGCTAAGGCCGTAGCAGATTGAGTCAACGAGGACAGCGACGACCGCGAGTTGGAGTTGGGTGTTATTGCCGGAAGCCTGGCGCTAGGCTGAATCCTCCCTAACTCGACCCTTTATCAGTGGCCTATCTACGGAGTTTCCCATAGCCTCTCGCCCTCCCTACTATTTTCTCTTTATGTGCCACCCTTTCGGACCCTGCTTATCTTGCCCCCCCTTCCACTTCTTCACCTGCGGAGAAAATTTTCTCTATTGGGACTAACCTTCCAGTGAGAAATAAGATATTCATGACGAAAACGATAGACGGATTGCCGAGCGACCCCAGCGCCCAGAAAATAGCACGGGATTAGGCAAGCACCTATATATTGATTTGATTTGATTGCGAGCTTCCCTACCTTTTAACTAGTACTACCCGGTCTCCCACTCGAATGGGATTACACAACTCACACTCAATTGGCCCGCTGTTCTCCAATCACTCCTCCGTTTCAATTGGGTTTCCTCAAGAAAAAGCAAAATAGAAACGTAGGGTGCAGGACTAGTCAACTCGTTAACAAAATCGTCTCTTGCCTGTTCCGGACGGAACAGCGCATCCGGGCACTGTACATTCGTACTGGACCGTCCCCCCATCTTAAGACACCAGTGCCAGGGTGTCGATTCATCATCCATACTAGACTGAAGCAAAAACCGCCTAGATCCTACAGTAGTCGATCGCGCCGCTGCCCCGATTTTCCAAGTGGAGAGTCTAGATCCACGTCTGGAGCTAGTCAGTCCTCTTTGCCTTTGGCGCTCCCGCCGGGGGGGAGAGAAGAGAGCCGAGAGAAGTCGAGAGTGGATCGCTCCTGGCTCATCTTTACGAGCCGGCGAAGGTGATACAGTTTGTGACTGTTTGAAAAAGTAGTAATATCGTCGTCCCCTTGCTCCCCAATCTCCTCTGGGCTTTTTCCTCTCTCTTCTCCTTAGCCCCAACGCCCATCTTTTCATTTGGCTTTTGTCGATCACCTCCCAGATCAGCTATGGCCGATTCGCAAGTGCACGACCTTGAGGCAGCCAAGTCCAAGCCTCAGCCGCTGACTGGCGCTGTGGACGTGGACGGCAGCGGTGGTGATGGTGAGCTCAACAAGGGCGACGTCAAGACTGCCAAGATGCAGACTCTCTTCCAGAAGGCGCTGGCTGTCAGCCCTGTTGAGGCCCGTGGTGTCATGCCCGTGCCGATTGAGGAGCGCATATCGACCCGGTATGGAGGATACTTCTCCATCTGGTTCTGCATGAACATCAACCTGTTACCGTGAGTCATCGCCAACTTTTTTTCTCCCCGTAAACGATTTATAGCCTAAGCCTACCCCCTTCTTGGGCTGCCCCATTTCGGCATCTGGGGATGAATAAAAATTTTAACATGAGATGGTGAAAATGTAGAATCACGTTTGGCATGCTGGGCACCACTGCCTACTTGCTGAGCGTCCGGGACTGCGCGCTGGTGATCCTCTTCTTCGCGCTCCTGACGGCCCTGCCGCCCGCATACATGGGCACGCTGGGCCCTAAAACGGGCCTGCGACAGATGATCCAGGCCCGGTACAGCTTCGGGCGCTACCTGGTGTCAATTCCAGTCATCCTCAATCTGGCGACGCTGACCGGCTTCTGCGTCATCATCTGCGTCGTCGGCGGACAGTGCCTCTCGGCCGTCACGGGCGGCGCCATGACCTCCACCGTGGGCATCGTCATCGTCGGCTTACTGGCCCTGGGCATCTCCTTCTGCGGCTACCGCGTGCTGCACGGCTACGAGCGCTACGCCTGGATCCCTGCTCTAATCGCCATCGTCATCACCACCGGTTGCGGCGGCTCCCAGCTCAAGGAGCAGACCCCTACCGATCCCGCTACCGCCGGCGCGGTGCTCTCGTTCGGTATGATCGTGGCCTCGTACATGATCCCCTACGCTTGCCTGTCATCTGACTTTACGACCTACCTGAACCCCAACTTCTCTTCGTAAGTGACCCAAAATCCGTTCCTTGTGCGTGTGTATTTGCATAGAAAGATTGCAAATGGGAAGGAGAGGAGAGAAGCAGAAGCAGCAGCAGCAGCAGCAAAGGAAGCTAACCAGGAATTTCTTCCTGTCTTTAGGGTCCGCTTGTTCCTCTACGGTTACGCCGGTATCGTCATCCCCTCGGTCCCGCTCATGATCCTGGGCGCAGCCATCGGCGGCGCGATGCCTAGCATCCCTGCTTGGTCGGACGGCTACGACGAGACCAGCGTGGGTGGCGTGCTCGCTGCCATGCTGACACCGGCGGGCGGCTTCGGCAAGTTCGTGGTGGTGATCCTGTCACTGACCCTGCTAGGCAACATGGCGGCCACCATGTACTCGATCTCGCTCAACTTCCAGATGCTGGTGCCCCAGCTGGTGGTGGTACCGCGCTACGTCTTCTCCATCATCATCACCGCCATCGTCATCCCCGTCAGCGTGCGCGCCGCCGCCGACTTCTTCGACAACCTCGAGAACTTCATCTCCCTCATCGGCTACTGGAGCGCCGCTTTTATCTCCATCCTCTTGGTCGAGCACCTCGTCTTCCGCCGGGGCCGCTACGACAGTTACAAGCAGGAGGCCTGGAACTCGGCCGAGATGCTGCCCTGGGGCGCTGCCGCCCTCTCCGCCGGCGTCCTCAGCTTCGGCCTGGTCATCCCCTCCATGGCTCAGGTCTGGTGGACGGGCCCCATCGCCGAGACCACCGGTGACATCGGTTTCGAGATGGCCTTCGTGCTGAGCGGCATCCTGTACGTGCCGTTCCGCGCCCTCGAGAAGCGTTTCAGCGGGCGATAGATGTATATAAAATTATAAACCTCAACGGGTAGAGAGACATTGAGCTGGTACGATACGGATGCGCACAGAAGAAATAAAAAGGAAAAATAAAACGAAAAGGGAAACAAATCTTTCAACAGAGAGATATGATCATGCTGGATACGATAATTAACTGCGTACATAAAAAACAAACGTTAGAGACATGAACATATATAGAGGAGGCTTTTTGGACAAAGCATCAGCAGAGAATAGAAGGAAACTCCATTGCCTATTGACTAGGAGAAAAAGAAAAAGGAGTTTGCTGTCTTCGTCATTCTGCCGGCATAGGATCCCCGTCGCGGGACGCTGCGTTCCGAACTTGCATGCATGCCTTTTGCATTATCTTCCCTGCTGACAAACAATTACCAAATAGATGTTTCGTGAAGCAATTCATTTGACCGCTCAACCAAACCCCCTGGTCCAGGTGGGGGAAGAGCGCGTTCGAACGAATGTCGTGCAACGAACTTTCCCATCCCCCCCTCCACCCCACAAATTCATGGGCATATATCCACACGGTTTTTAAGCAAGCCACCCCCAGTCGCCCTCCTCCACTTGTTTCTCCTCATCATGGAAACTACTATGAGACGGGACGGGGATATGTTATTATATAGACCTACAAGGTTAAAGATAAAATAAAAAATAAAATACAAAGTCCCCTATTCCTGTATACTGTGCAGGCTCGGGGATAGTTAAGAATGTTCTCCATGGGTTTTATGCGCACGGGAGGCCCCTTGCGGCCGCATCGCGGACTTTAGGAGGGGTTTACAGTTCGTGAAAGTCCGGATAGGCAAAGGGGATTGCGGCCGCTTTCAGCCTCGCAGACGGGTGAAAGCGCGGGCGGAAGGCCCCGTTTATACTGTGGTACCATCTGTAAACTCCGGGCTGTAGTTCGATCGAGCTTTTCTCCTGAACGGAAAAAAGGACCCCTTTTGTACATCGAGGAAGGGCTGCGGATCCTTTCACCAGTGAATGTAGTCCATTATTGGTTGCCAACCTATATATTCCCCGGGGCGGGGGGGTTCCAAGATTAATCGGGCCTGGGTATAATCCTAACAACATCTCAATTATGCCACTATTGTAGATACAGGATAGATAGAGAGTAGAGCCTTGGTATTGTTTTCTTAAAGTTGTCTCATGCATCAAATATATAAGTAGCCATCGTTTCGCCTCCCTGGGCTGTGCGGCATCTCTGACAGTTCTTTCCCTAGATAACAATTCATCTCTCGTTATTATTATTACTACCAACCATCACCATGGCTACTACGAGCGGGAAAGGCGTGGTACTAGTCACAGGAGCCAATAGCTACATCGCTGGACCGACCATCAATTCCTTCCTAGACGCCGGGTACTCCGTTCGAGGTACCGTGCGCTCGCGGAAGACTGCTGGTGGTCTACTTGCAGCACTGCGGGAATATGTAAACCAAGGCCGCTTCGAGCTCCTGGAGATCCCTGATATCGCCGCCCCGGGAGCCTTTGACGAAGCCATCAAGGGTTCAAGCGCTGTGGCACACCTCGCGTCGCCCCTGAGCCTCGTTGATACTGATATCGAAGGAATCATGCGCAGTGCTGTCGAGGGCACGCTCTCGGTCGCTAGGTCTGCGTTGGCAGAGCCCAGCGTTAAATCATTTGTGTACATGTCCTCGGTCGTTACGTTGAGATCTTTCACAACCCCCGGGACGTACACAGAGAGCGACTGGAATACCGAAGTCGAGGATCTCGTCAGGGAGAAGGGGGGCGAGGCCGGGGGCATTCCAATCTACGCAGCAAGTAAGCTGGCGGCCGAGCGCGCTTTGTGGAAGTTTGCTGAAGAGAAGAAGCCGGCGTTCAGCGTCACGACACTCTGCCCCGTGTATGTTGGTCACTCTCTTCCCATTTGCTCTCCGAGGTGCTATTTCCCCATGCCTGCTAACTAACTTAATGCTTGGGAATTTAGCTGGGTCGCAGGTCCTCCGCTCTTCTTACCCGAGGATCCCTCCCAAAACTCTCTATCCAACATTTTCATATGGGAGGTCTTCTCTGGGCAGACGCCACCCGGCCCTGCGGGTTACGGTGCTCATGTGGACGTGCGGGATGTGGCGCGGATGACTGTTTTTGCTGTAGAGCGTCCTGATGTGGCTGGAGGCGAAAGATACATCGTCGCCACGGAGGGCAGTTACGCGCCTCCACAGGCCGCTGCTGATATCCTGCGGGAGGCGTACCCTGGCAGGCGGGGGGTTATAAAAGAGGGAACACCTGGCGAGGGCTATCTACCCGGGTGGGCGTACCCGACAGAAGGGGCTCCCATAGCCCCCGGAGAGAAGGCACTGAAAGCCACTGGCCAGGCCTGGATCCCGTATGACAAAATGGTTCTAGACGCTGCCAAAATGTTTGAGGCATATTTGTAAGGGGGTGGGGTACGCCGAGTTGTCGACTCTAGATTATCATTGAGCTTTCAGCTATCGATTGCTCGACAGAAACCTGCCATCGCGCAAGGCGGTCTCGCACCGAATCCTCATACTCGGGCATTGTCATGATAGCTTCCGCAAACTTTCCCTCTTCACCATCGGCCAGATCGCTTAATTCATTATAGGCTCTGCTGATTATTGTGGCGGTGCCTTCATCTAAGGTGACCCCGGACTGATCCATCTCGTCGAGAAGCTCCAGCATCTTCGAGACGGAACCGTAGCGCTCGTAGTATATCCGGAGTAATTCGTTGCAAAACGGCGTAGTAACACCCAGCACAAATGAATTAAGGCCCAGAGCCTTGATTCGGGGTAAAATAGAGAGTGCCAGCGGTGAAGATTTGGCAAAGGACTGGTCGAGCTTCCGAAGGCCAAGAAGGAGGAATGACGGGTACAGAGGCCCAAAGACGAAAAGATTCAGCTTCTGATTCGCATCTGCACCTTCGTCTCCAACAGCAATGTTATCTTCATCGATCGGTGTCTCTTGCGTCTCTTCCTCACCCAGACTCGACCTGCTTGAAGCAGAGCTAGGCTCTATCAATCCAAGTTTGGCGGGGTAGGTAAACACTTCTTTCTCCATCACGTCCCAGAGTTCGAAATCAGATGTGGCCGCTGCCATCAAGCTCTCAACACGCTCCTGTTCGAGTTTCTTCCGTGCGTTTAGGTCCGCTGTTAACCGAGTCAAGGGTGTGTCGGCGGCGGACCCAGCCGTAGGCTCGACACTTCCACCAGCTCCGTATTGGGCAGAAGGCTGCGATTGAAGCAACTCAAAGGCCCTCAGGGCTGCACCCCTCAGTGAAGGGGGAAACCTGAGCAGCGACTCCTGCTGCGCAGTCTGGTTTTGCATTGGATCCTGTGCCGAGACAGACGTCTCGCCTTCTCCTTTGCCATTGCCCATAGCGGCCCGGGAGGCCTCGGCCATGATGCGGTTCGCAGATTTCTGTGATCGTAGCGGATCCTTGGTGTGATCCCGGGAGACGCTGGGTTTCAAGCGGCGGTGAGCAATATCTGCGAATATACCCTCGAAGGTGGAGCGCTCGATGTCGGTGATGGTCCCTCGGGTGTCCTGATCCACACCGTCAAGTCCATGCTCGCCCTCATCTTGGACGAAAGGAATATCATTTTTGCTGACTCTTCTTGCACGTGCAGAAGTCAGGTGGAGGAGCCGATGGGACGTGACGGGAAGGCGACGGACTCGTAGGATCGTGCGAGTTTGGTAGAGAAAGGGGAGGAAAGACCCAGACATGTTGCAGAATAGTACAAGGTGAGAATGTATTACAAGAGAATGCACCAAGGGAAGTAAAAGCAAAATGTAGAGGAACGAAGCACACACTCGCCCAGTGAGTGACACCAAGACGATATAATAGAGGTTTGCTTCCGTGGATAAAGGCAAACGGAGCTTTTCAGGCGGGTTTGCGGTTGTAGAAAAATTATTGATTGGCGGTCTTTGCGCCGGCTGCTCTTATCGATAGAAGCTCCAGACCCAGCGCAGTACGTACAGTATTTGAAAGCGCAAACTACCTAACGTTAGGTACGTACCTATGTACGGGGTTCAAATACCACTGCTGTACCGGCAGCAGCTCATTCCATTGGGCGCTGGTGCCAGTGAGGTCGTTCGCTAAACTGCAGAAGGATTAGCGCAGGCTGGACCGTAGAGTCACCACTTTACACGTTCCCCCATGACCTGGCGTGCTGGGTTTTTCTCCTCCACGGGTGTCATTTGAAAAGACGCGTCTTGGATTCGACCTCAGCCTGCAGTTGGATTTAGACAGCTCAGACGCGACTTGCACCACTTCACCAGTCCTGACTGCCTACCTTACCTGTATTCCGTTATCTGTAGTTGTTGATATATCTTGCCCTTGCGTATAATTCTCTTGGAGATCCCCGACAATTGGTCGCATCACCATTACCTGCTCGTTTGCCCGACCCTTTGTTCTCACCAACATCAAGGCGCCGCCCTCCGCCGCCGCCCCTATCCGCCTGCTCTCTGCGTTGCTGGAGGAGCGACTCATTTCGAAATTCCTTTCTGCCTTTGACTTCTTTTGAGCAGCTGCTACTTCTTCGGCAACCACAATGGCCCCCGAAAAGGGCCTCAGCGCTTTCGAGCTGCGCCGGCGCGAGAACGTCGCCAACAATGCGAAACTCCTTAAGGACACCGCCGAGCTCGGTGCAAAAATGGCGAGGGCCGCCAAACCCCCTCCCAAGCCGGTCTCCGCCCCGCGGAAACGCAGGTCCACTGCTGCCGACGCCGAGGTGCGGACGTCTACGCGCACCCGGGTGATGCCCACGCGCCAGAGCGCTCGGCTGTCTGGCACAACCACGGGTGCCGATGGCGTCGAGCTCGACTCCCTGAAGACCTCCGCTGAGCTGGCCGAGGCCCAGAAGCCAGCGAAGCGCGCCCGCCTGACCGGGGATGTCAGCCTCTCCAGTGTGACCGTGGAGGGTTCGCGATGGGCCAATGGTGATGCACTCGCTAGTTTTGCCCAGGGTGCCCAGCCGGGGGTTCGCACGTTTACCGATGAGGATATCAAGGATACTTCGGATGAGAAGCTCAAAAACGTGCGCAAGGGCATGCAGGACCTGACGCTCTACGATGGATGGCTACCAAATGGTGTGTTTCCTCCTTGTATCTTCTACTGGTGTTGTACCTTTTTACTGTGTCTAATATGTATGGGCAATCGACAGATATCAAGATCACTCCTGAACGAGTATACGCCATGGCCTTCCACCCGATCCAGGACAAGCCCATCATCCTCGCTGGCGACAAGAAGGGTGTCATGGGTGTTTTTGACGCCTCGCAAGAGAAACCTACGTATGACGACGATGACGAAGACGCAGTGATTCCCGCACCCAAGGTATCCGCCTTTGAGGTGCACACCCGCACTATCTCCGCCATCCTGGCACCGCGCTTCGATCCCAACTCAGTACTCAGCGCTTCATATGATTCCACTATCCGCTGCCTAGACCTGCAGACACAGGTGAGCAGCGCGCTGTGGCAGCCGAGCGACGAGGACGAGGACCTGTCTATCACCTGCATAGATATGTCCGCCGAGGACAAGAATGTAGTCGTCTTCTCCACCATGTCCGGCACACTTGGCCGCTTCGACCGTCGTGCCAAGCCGAGTGAGGCCAAGACTGACTTCTGGTCACTCTCAGACAATAAGATCGGAGGCTTCTCGCTGCACCCGCGGCTGCCACACCTCGTCGCCACCGCCTCCCTCGACCGTACCCTCAAGATCTGGGACCTGCGCATGATCAAGGGGAAGGGAGACAATGCCCTGCCCGCTCTGCTGGGTGAGCACACCTCGCGTCTCTCCGTTTCGCACGCCTCGTGGGGCCGGGCCGGTCACCTCGCGACTTCGTCGTACGATGACACCGTCAAGATCTACGACATGTCCGAATCTGCCGCCAAGTGGAAGCCTGGCAAGGACATTGCCGAGGAGGACATGGAGCCTACCCACAGCATCCGCCACAACAACCAGACCGGCCGATGGGTGACCATCCTCAAGCCCCAGTGGCAGCTCGACCCGGCCGACGGCGTCGAGAAGTTCGCCATCGCCAACATGAACCGCTTCGTCGACATCTACGGCGCCGACGGCAGCCAGCTCGCCCAGCTCGAGGGCGAGGGCATCACCGCCGTGCCCGCCGTCGCCGAGCTCCACCCGACGCACAACTGGGTGGCTGGCGGTACAGGAAGCGGGAAGCTATGCCTGTGGATGTAGCTGTAGCTATACGTACAACATGTAATATATTTCACGATGACACGTTTATGCACTTATTAAGAGAGTCTTGTATAAAGATTTAGCAATTTGACTGCTTTCCCGTGATATTCACGACGACCTAGCCATCAACCATCTATACAGGTGCTCTTACTGAATGCCTTGCTCCCGGGGGTGATCAAAATGCTGATTTTGGAGGATACATAAAATCGCAACCATGGAGAAGCCTTCTTTACTTGTGTGTTGTTGTTCATTGATTGGTGTGGTGTCAAAGCCAGCTTTCGGCAAAAGATGCCACCCAATTGGGCAATGCAAACTGTGGGTTTAATGGATCAGGTGAATTTTGCATCGAAGATCCTTTTTGTATTAAAGTCATAAGACGAGGAAAACACTCACCTATTGGAGTTCCCGAATGCCAGGAAGGCGACTAACAGCAACGGGAAGTGCTGCGCCTCATCCCCCGCGCATCTGTGGGATTCGAAGGATCGGCCGGGGCGTTCATATGTATGGCCCCCACATCCACTTGCAGATTTCTACCGTCTGCCGGCAGTCAACGACGATCCCCGATAATATTCCAAGAGAGTGCTCAAGAAAGTTGAGACTTGCTTCAACTAGTTGTTCGTCGCAGTCATGGATGCTATCACCAGCTTCGCTTCGCGAAATTGGCCATTCCACTGGGGAACGGAGGGTGTTGGGCGCTGGGGATGGGGCGGCTCTACCGCACCTACTACTACCCTGGTCGAGAATGACGTTTTCCACGTCTTCTCGCAGCTGCCCCCCGAGCTTCGGCATGCGATCTGGATGCTGTATCTCGAAAACATAAGGAGCCCTCGAGTGTACTATTTCATCCCGTGCTATCCCAAGAGGTTGACCGGTCCCAAGTACAGGCCAGACCTCCAGCGTTCAGCGAAGCCTGGCGACCCCATCATCCTGGCTCCGCACGGGTACACGAAGCATTACAGGAACCAGCTGCACCACAGCACGGGGGAATGGAGCGACCTGGAGGACTTCAAGGAGGCCACGCTGGCGGCGAGGACTGCGGCCGCGACGTGCGCCGAGTCGCGCGAGATCGTCTGCGGCCTACTGCCAGATACCCTAACGTTCCGCAAGCTGCGCAACAGGGAGCTGGTTGACAAGGACGATAATTTCGAGGCCGTGATCGACCTCAGCAGCACGCCTGAGCACGTGCTGCGGTTTAGCGGTGCGCGGGATATCCTCATCCTAAAGGCAAGGTGGGCTGACCAGCACCGCCTCGTGGAGCTGAGCAGGCTCCAAGGTGTTGGTGCTGGTGCTGCCGCTGCTCTCGTCCCGCCTGTTTTCAAATCGGTGCAGCACCTGGGGCTTACGAGCACCTCCATCAGCCGGTCGCTCTTCCAGACGATCCCGTGGAAGGCGACACCCGGTGAGTGCGAATGCGAGACGGCAAAGTGCGACGACTGCTGCAAGGAAGACCCGCTCCCGAGCTTTCTCTCTACCTTGTTCCCCAATTTGAAGACTCTGTATATCGCGACGCACGATGCGGAACCGACGATCTACACTCATGACAATGGCGCGCCACCCTGCGATGGCGTTTGCCGGTGTGAGGCTGGGCATCCCGCTTGGCCGATTGTGCGAGCTGGCGATGGGAAAGACGAATTCGTCGCTTACGATGAGCGCTCCGGATGTTC
The DNA here is from genome assembly GCA_021365275.1 of Xylariales sp. PMI_506. Lineage (NCBI taxonomy): Eukaryota > Fungi > Ascomycota > Sordariomycetes > Xylariales > Xylariales sp. PMI_506. The sequence continues at coordinate 625,164 of JAJTIY010000023.1, read as the reverse complement.
GTTCCCTCCGATAGCATACGTCGAAAACACCAGGGTCACTTACCGCCGTCATTTTCCATACTACAAAGCGCTCGGCCACTTGGATATCAAATTTCTATGTGTAACAGAGAAAGAGCAGTGAAACCTGAACTGCTTATACTTGCTCCACTGAAGTGGTTGAAAGATTTCGAGGAAACAGAGGCCGGAGCGATTCTCCTATTTGCCAGTATTGGGCGGTCTAAGACGCACATCGTGGGCACGTTGTCACGATCTCCGTCACTGAGCACACTGAAATGGTTTTTCCAGGACCGGTAGATTGAGATTTCTCGCGAAACCATCGAGAATTTTCACTTCTTGTTTTGCACTAACATACTTCTACGTATCTCGTACAAAACTCATCATGAGTCTCCTCAGTTAGTTTCAACCAAAACCTTCTCGGCCGGCCCGCTCCAACCTGGAGCGCATATCTGCCTGTGCAGATTGAGCTCAGTACGGCTTCTGCCCGACCCAGTTACCTGCCGCCGCGTATCTTCCCACCGTGTACACAGCGCCTTTGGAGGTCTTCGCGCTCGCCAGTCCGACCTTGGTAGTGGACTTCCACATGCATTGCGCTGGTTCGCGGGTTCATGTCAGCCATTCAGATTTTCTGGTGCATGTGTCTCCCTCAAATCCGAGGAAAGCAAGTAATGACTAAGAAAAATCAAAAAGAATCAAATGAGATGGCGCGACGACTTACTGTAATGACCATACTTTGAAAAGTCTCCCTGCGCAATGGTCTCGCCGTGGTAATCCTTGGCCTCGTTCATCCAGCCTTGAGCGCCGCCCGTTAAGGGATTCTTGACACCATTCGAAGCCCTAAGTCAAGGGGAAAAGAAGCGAGATTGTTAGTCAAAAACATTTCCGTTACGGTGGAAATAGGGAAAAGGGAAAGGGGAGAAGGGTCAAAGAGGAGAACTCACCAAGCCCACGCCAGGTTCTCTCCCTCACCAGGTCTCTGAGCCCCCGTGGAGTGCACCATCTGGTCGATCTGCACGAGGTGCTGGGCCCAGGACTCGGCGTGCTGCGCCAGCGTGTTGTCCCAGACCAGCGGGTGCAGGCCCTTGGAGGCGCGGCCGTCGTTGTGCAGCTTGAGCGCCGCGGCCTGGTCGGCGCTCAGGTTCGCGTGCACCGTCGCCGCCAGCAGGTGCACCTGGGGCCCCCCTTCGTGCTCCTTGACGGCTTGGTGGGTAGTCGCCGCGTCCTCCTCGGTGTGCACGGGGGGAGTAGGGTGGGTGGGCGCCTGGGGCTGCTCCTGCTGCTGGGTGCCGTTGGTAGATGACATGGTTGTTTTGGCTGTTGTGGGTGTAATTGAAGATTTGGCGAAGCTTGCTTCCTCCTTTTTTGAGCCGAGTTTTACTAGTTATAGGGGAGATTGAGAGTTTCTAATATTCTGCAGATAAGGAAATAATCGAACGAGCTGGCATGGTATTTATACACAGCATCAAAGGGCCTCAGAATGCTGGATTATAGAAGCCTCCATTGCTAGGTCTTATGTGATATGCCACCCCCCCTTCTTTCAAAATCTCATCTCTCGTATTCGGTGAGTGTATATCGTAATCGTTGACCCTTACGATCGGCCGTGCAACCAGAGTGTTTCCATGTAGGTCTCTCTGTCTCTTTTGGGTCTATGCTGGTCACGATCTCATGACGATGGCGAACAACCCTCTTTGCTTTCATCTTCTGCCATTAGACATCTTTCTATCCCACTTGGGCAAGAAACAGAGGTAGAGTAACGGGCGCCAGTTTCGTCTTTCCTTTACTTGTTTTTACTAATGGAAAAGTGCCTTGTAACCCTCCACCTACATACATATAAGCCCTCGCATTGTGAATGGCCAAAGTCGGGTAACGACGCCTCCTCCAATCAACACGATGGGGTATAAGCCAAGCCAGGAGCTGACCTTCATTTTTACTTTATTTTACATTTTGGAGAACCTGTAAGGGAAAAGCAATGCACTTGGGGGAGGCTTACTCATTGACCTGCCTGCCTGCCCGCCTCGCCCGCTCCCGCCCATCAGCCGCCATTTGCTGATGCAGAGAGAGAGAGAGAGAGAGAGAGCGCCGACAATGCCATCCCATATCTAGTGTATTTTAATCCCTTCTCAAATCTCACCCTCCGCCAAACCTTAACCCGGCATTTGGGTGACAAATAACGACCGGTGTAACGCCCAGGTGCGATGTGCCGGCTTATGAGGCGTTTCCCGCTTCGATGGACATCCGTCCTCCCCTCCCCTCCTCAAAATGGGGGCAAGCAGAGATTGTATCAAATAGCCTACTTGTAAACTTATTGCCTGCCTTCCAACAACAAGTGGCTGCTTTTTCTGGCGGAAACCTACACAAGACACAAAAGAGTAACTAGAGTATGAGTCAGCCTCACCTCACTTCGCACCGCTTTTCGTCCCTATCGGAGCTGCTGCTACTGATTCCGGTTGGCCCCATCTCGAATAGATGTCTCTCCTCAAGTGGTTTGGACTCTTGTTATGCGATCATGACGTCTACCCTTCGCGACACTGGGTCAGTTTGTTTTCGCAGCGTTCTGGGCTGTAGCCTGCCTTGTCGTGTTCCACGGCGTGTTCCACGGCGTGTTGCACATCAAGGCTTCATTCAGCCCGGTTACCCTGCGTGCAGCAGTCTAGACCGAAGTGCCAAAAAAACGTCCAGCCTTGTTCGTGTCTCAGTGTTTTGAGATTGAAATGATACATGTGAAGACCCTCTTCGGGGATTTTAGTAAGAAAAGCACCATCCCGAACTTGGGGCGGATATTTGTTGTTTTTGCTGCTTGGTTTCATATGTACACTGCTCGCCACGCCTGCCTTTGCCCTTTCTTCGGTACATGGCTTGTATTCTTTGCGGGCGGCTGTTTCTACCCTTGAAAACTCCCCCAAATCAACTCATGATTACCCTCTACCAGTAGAATTTCCCTCCCATCTATTTGGTGGTGGTTCCAGGTGTGACGGCGTATGTCGGCCTTACGTATCTGGAGGAGAGAAAAGGTATCTCGTTAGTCGCAAGAGTTCTGTTGCTTGAGATTCAAGGAGATAATATCCGCAAAGCCACCCCAGAGCAACTTATGCTGCTGTTCTGGGAGATGCGGCTAGCACGATGGGGTGTTTAAAACCTACCTGTCCGAGTTGTAGACCTTGAAGTTATCGCCAGTCAAGTCCTTCTCACGGGCCTGGTCGGCAAGGTGGCGGCGCACCAAGTCACGGTCCTCCTCGGCCTGCAGGAGGGGGATCAAGTGGATTCGCGACCACATCTTCTCGCGGGCGAGCTCACTACACGCAAAAGAAAAGTCTCCCGTTAGCCCAAGGTTGTCCCTTCTAATTCTCCGGCGTGTATCATCCCAAATTGTCAAAGTGAAGTGTCAATCAAGGGCGGGGGGGAGTGCAGAGACTCACTTCTGTTCACGGATACCCTGAGCCAGCTTGTAGAAGCCGTAGACACAGACGGCGCCGACACCGAGGATGAGCGTCGCGGGGCGGAAGCCGGGGGCAGGCAAGTTACGCTATGTCGTAAGAAACTTCAAGTTAGCATTTGAAACCCGCAATTAGAAAAAGCGAGCAATGAAATTAAGTCTCCGCGGGCTAAGCTGAGATTGTAGTGGCGATGATGAGATTCTCGTAGTCATTGGGTCCGTTGTCGGTTGATTCCCTTGTCCGAATATTGGCCATTGCTTCTGGAGCTTGTTGAAGCTATCCACAGTAATGATAACAGCGTCGGATACCGGCGATTTATCCAAAATCGTGCAGGTATTCAGAGCATTGGTCGCAGCACATCGTTTGCTGGGTCGAGGTTTCGTCTTGATGGCACCAATTCTCCCTCAGCTTGTCTTGCCGAGCATATCCCTCTATTGAGGCTTCATGACGCCAATTGCTCTCGATGTACAGCTGCACTCGTTCAAAATGGTTCGATTCGACTCCGACAAGTTGAATTGACTGTTTCGATGCTCGCTAAGTCGTTCGGTCGTTCTCTTCTCGCTCGCTGTCGGTAGTCCCAGTGTCGCCCCGTCGTCCGGAATACCAAAACACAACCAACATTTCTCTCTCTCTCTCTCCTTCCCACGCCTTGACGTCAACGTACCTTGTACTGCACGGGGCCATAGCCCCCAACGGGGGGCATATCCTGCGGCATGGTGGACGACTCTTGTCTTTTCTTCTGCGATTGGATCTTTCTGTGGTTCGAGGGCGGGTAAAATCGACACCGGAAAGGTCTGGCGCTTGCTCTCCAATTTGCGATGGGTTGATTTGGCGGGTTCATTCCCGCAAAGCCCCCGTCCCGACCGGGAGCTTCGACAAGTCACGTGCTTTTGCCAAAGTGTGGAGCCACGTCCCCTGCTCTCTGGTTGGTCATCTGCAATTGGCCGCAAGCCATTGGAGAGACAAAACCTTAGGCCCTTTGGCGATGCATACGAAGATCGATCGATTGAAGTCAAACAGGAAACAGAGGCAGGTTCACAATGTACATGATCTACCATTGGACAGGTGTCGCTATGCAGCCCTAATCGAGAAGAGACAAGAAATAAAAACTCCCTCGCCTCTCACCCCCCAAAAAACAAAAACAAAATGTATCATCGTGCCAACAATGTTCATGTGCAGGTGGTTTTCCACAGTAATTCCCACGCCCCCCTTCGCTCTACCAAAGGTATATGCCGCCTCCAGAGAACTCCTAGTTAGATAGACAGATCCTTATGGAACACACAAGACCGCGATTTTTTCTTTTGCGCCGCCAATAACTCGTACAGATATGCTCGCAGGAGCTTAGGGGCCTGATGCCTCTGCCGCTAGCTCAGCCTCCAGCTCAGCTTCGAGGTCTGGAAACTCGTCACCTTCCTCATCGCCGCCACCTCCTTCATCGTCATCCCCGGTACCTATGGGTGTTGGCAGCCCACTGCCCTTGCCATCCTCGTCACCGACGTTCCTAACGTTCCGCAGCCCGGTAACTCTCTCCTTGGCGAGCTTCTGCTTCTTGGCCAACGCGCTGCCTTCTTGATCCGTGCTGTCTTCCCCATCGCTGACGCCTCCATCACCAAGCTTGCGCTTGCGGGGCTTGACCGCCGAGTCCGTATCTGTGTCGGTATCTTGCGACGCGTTGAAATTCTCTCCGCCGCCCATCACGGAGTCGATATCAGTGTCGGTGTCTGCATCGGAACCCATAAACTCGGCCATCTCCTTTTCTATGTTGCCCCAGTCGAGATCTTGAAGCTCCTCTACGGGGCTCTGGGCTCCCTGATCTAGGTCCGACGGCATGACACCATAGGTATCAGCTACCTCTTCATCGGAATCATCCTCGTCGTCCTCTTCTAATGCTGAGTCGTCCTCGCCATCTTCATCTTCGTCGTCCTCTTCATCGTTTGCCGGTGCCAACACTGGCAGATTCTGTGACTGTCCCACGGCCGTGTGGAGCTTTATGCGCGGACGTGAGTGTGTGCCAGCTGAGCCGTCTTCACCCCCGGGTATTCTGAGGGCTCGATCTGCCGGGTGAATCTCGATCAAATATGGGTCCTCATCCAGCTGCTCCCATTGTGTCAGGCTTGCGATGAGCCAGTCCTGGTTCACGATCCGAATCGTGGGAATTCGCGCGGCTTGCCGGACCTTTTGCGTCCGCGGCCGGGAGCTGTTGATAACCAAATGCGTGACCTTATTGTTGATGCGGGTTCGAAGATCTCCGCCGAAGCTAACAATGTGTTGTCCAATTTCAGACCGCTCTACATCCGTTCCGAGTGGCACCAAACCGCTAAGAACGATGCTGCAGCCTCGTAGGACACGCTTCTTGACCCAGGCCAGCACCTTGCCCACATCGGGAATGATGTCTTGTGTGATGTCATTTACGCTGCCCTGCTCCCTCGAAGCTGCTTTCCGGGCATCGTACTGATCGTAGAAGCTGCGATGCAAATTGCCAAGATGCCGCTCGAGGTAAAACAGCTCTTGGTCATCGTCTCGAAGCAGATTGTGTCGCTGTTGCGGGGGGCTTTCGGAGTGGCCATTCTGTTCGGGCACTTCGGGGGTGTTCTCGATACCCTGTGCCTCTGCTTCGGCATCCTCCTTGTCGAGCTCTTCTTGCAAGTGTAGCAAGGGCCGCTCTTTAAGCTGCTTCTCCAGACTTCGCTCTTGCTCCTCGGCCTGCAGCTGGAGCAGGAGGTTCTCGTCATTGGTCATCGGTGGCGGCACTTTGTCACTGCTTGCATCATTGGCTCGATAGGGAATTTCAGTTCCGGTCAATGAAGGGCCGCCGTTCGGTTGGACAGGATCTGTACTCGGCGCCGGGGCAATCATATCTTCCCTCTTGGGCAAGAAACTCGAGTTGATATCTCCGATGCCTTTGAAAAAATCGTAGGGAGTTACTTTGATCAGATTTGATCGGTTGTTGGGCCAAACATCGGCGCGATCATCGATGACGACCACCATGTGAGTGCTGACGGGGAACAGGCGCTGCAGACTCTTGGCAGTAAGGCTTCCATTCTCGTCGCGGCTGATGATCCGGTTGGCAAAGATCTTCATGTCTGGGTCAACGATCTTGGCAATCTCTTGGGCATAGGCGCGCGTTCCCATGGTATAGACGTGCATCTCGAAGATCTTGGACATGCGCTCGAGAAAGCCGGCCAGCCCCGGGCGCAGCTTGATGTAGTACCAACAGCCGCTATTATCTAAGCTGCGAGGGCCATCGTCGAGCTGGAAGCTGCGCACGTCCCTGACCGCCTCGTAGTTGGGGTTACTGGGATCACTCTGCCACTCTCGCACCGTCGGGTCGATACACGCGTGAATGATAGTCTGATCCAGATCCACTACCAAACTGAGTTTCCGCTGACCCAGCAGCCGCTCCTGCAGTTGCAGTTCCAGCCTCGCAGCTTCGGTTGCGCTGACTTTCAGCGCGATGTCGTCGTGGACCATGGCAATGGTGGCTCGGTCAGTATCGAAGCCGTCCGCAGCCCAGTTTCCGGCCATCATATCCTTTCCGCACATGGCGCAGAGACCATGGATCTGCTCGCTGTGTGGACAGGGCTCATCTATGCCAATCAATACTTGATCACGGCTGACGGTGTCGCCCTCTTTGACATGCCATTGTAATATGGTGCCTTCAGCTGGGCAGTCCCAGTCGCCATAGCCCGTCTCTTCGATCTCGCGCTCCTCTCCCAGCTCAGGATCGCCAATGGTGCGCTTGAACTTATATGTGTATTGTAATATGGATTCTTGCTTGGTCACCTCATCGCCTTTGCTTTTTATGATCTTGGCAATGCGGATCGGGTAGTGCAGGCCGGGGCCGAGCCTGAATGTCTTCAAATTCACCATGATGATGATGGAGTAGTTGAAGTCGAAATAAGGTGAATCGCGCGGCGCCTAATGCATGGAGTTAGTAACTAGAAGGTCGCAGGAAACGTGTGCATCGAACATGGAACACGGGTGATAATAATCATGCAACTCCATGGAGTCGTATCGGCGAGGCCCTGATGCAACTACCCTGATGCAACTACAAGTCGGAATTGCCAGTATTGGTGGTGATGAGTTGAATATAGGAGGGGAGGGCACGAAAGGCTGACTGAGGGAGTGAGGAAGAGAAGCAAACGAGTTGGGTGGGAGGCGTTGTTTTGAGTTTTAAGGCAATGGGAGGGCATGGGAGGCATCTCTGAGTGAATGGTGCTCGCGACAGCATCAGACCAAAACGTGAATAGCTTGAGAAAAAGACCAATCTCACTTACTTAAGGCGCCGGTTTCGGGAGTGATAGAAGCTTGGGGGATGTGTTGCGGGTGAGCTCAAGGGCTCCTGTCCATCCCATGGCCAACAGCCTCGACCAAAAGCAGTTGAGTTAGCAGGCTGCGCAGCGGCCGGGGGCTTCCAATGGGGAGGCGAGAGCTGGCACGGTGTCCCAGGTCGAGGTTGAGGGTGCTGGGAGATGCGTAGGCAAACCACGTGAAGCTTTTTTTTGTTATACTTTGCTGCTGCTGTAAATGCGATGCGGTGCTTAGTGGGTGGTTTTGGTCTGCCTTGGGTTGGCTTTGGTTGGTGGTTGTGCAGCCGCGTCGATCGCACGTACGTCTGTCTGTCTTGCTCTCCTCTAGGTCGCCCAAAGCGGTTGGCGCAGGCTTGAAAGACCAGACGGGGAGACAAACTGACGAGCGGGCGAGCGGGCTAAGGGTGGATTAGGCAGGCGGTGAGCCGGACAAGCAAGCCCAGACGAGTAAGGCGCCGGCAGGGCGGCTCTCGCAGCTGCCGTAGAGGTGTCAGGTGGCCCAAGCTCCCTGGAGGCGGCCCCACGCGAGTGTTCCAAGCAAGGTTTCCCCCCCTAAGAGAGGTGAGACGGGGATCGATCTTCTAGAATAGATGGGCAGTAGCAGAGTTAGTTCCTTCGGGGCGATGCGCCAGCCACACCGCGTCGCATTAACCGTGTCCAGATGATATAGCCGATCGAATTGTGATGCAAAATCGGAGGGCGCGCGTGGGCAACAAAGCAAAAAGTGTATAATGGGGCGGGATGTGCAGGAAAAAAGAAAGAGAGCAGCGTGGGATGTTGTAAGCTACCCCTCGACGAGGTTTGGTTTTGCGTAACAAATCACGAGACGTCTGGCGTAGAACAAGTGAACAAGGGGGACCTGTGTGGGCGTCATCCAGTCCGTGGTAGCCCCCCAAACCGCGGGCAGACGCATTTGGGGGGTGGATGGGGCCTTTTTGTACCTCGAGCTCTCAAGGCGGCGATAAAACGCCTGGAGTGGCGTGACCAGCGCCTGGTGGCTACCCCAAATTCCCCAGATGCCAATGGATCTTGGGAACACCTGAGCTTCCCTTTTCCCCCTCAGGCACGTAGCCAACCGTCGTAATCCTGTTAACATCTGAACATTGTCCGTTATGCTGCGCTGCGTGCACGCATATGCAGCTCGCAGCTCGCAGCTCACAGCCAGTCAGCCAACAACCCGATTTGCGGGGCTCGGCAGTGGGCATGTGCTTATGGAAAAGCACGCGCTCAACTTTTTTTTTTTTGTTCCAGTGCAGGCGATAGGACAGCACAAGAAGCAAACCCAATGGCTTGATGATGGGCCCGTTTTCCAAGTCTCACGATTACGCCTGGTTATGGCATTTTGTATGAATGCAATGCTATACTTGGCTCTGTTCCATATACAATACGTAATAGCCGTATTGATAGCCCAGTCGGCTTTCAGCACCGCTTACTCCCGGCTAATCTCTCTCTGTCCCTTCTCTTTCAGCTCTGTACCATTGCATCACAAGTCATCACATCAGATCGCAGCATTCTCTGAGTCAGTCTTTTTTTTACTGACTGGCCGTCATCAAACTAGGCTGCCTTCTTGCTCTTATATCCTCTCTTCTCTTGCCTAGTCACAACTTCAACACAGCCACCGGGTCGCCATATGGCACATTAACTTTTTGGTTCGCTCTTGGCGTAGCATGATTTATCCAAACTTCATAATAATTATTGTCATTTGAGTCGGTATCTAGTAATTAATTTACAATCAAAATAAAAGCAAGGGAGGACGAATTATGTTTTTAAACTGTCCACAATACTCCAAGCGCCAACATTATCTCTCATAGACTGTTAATCGTCGTCTTACTTTTTTTTTTCTTCTCTTTTCCTTTTTGCTTCGCTCGTATGGTGGGAGGGCGGTGCGCAAACATTCTCATTCCGAATGTACAAATCACTAATGCGCAGGTCGAGACCCGCGACCGCGTGGTGCGCGGACCGCGCGGCGGGTGGGAAACGTGTCCGTGACGATACTTGAGCAGTCAATCAGGCTGGCCTCGTCATTGCCTAGCACTGACATCTTCTCCATACTGTAATGGTAAGGTGTGTCAGTGAAAGCCCCATAGAACGAAAAGAAAAAAGGACGAAGAGAGGCAGGCGGGGTGAGGAGAGGGGGAGATTATGCGATGGGAGAAAAAGAAGGGCAGGACTTACGCAGGCACGAACGCGCTCTCCCAGCTGGCCAAGCTTCCCGTGGCGAAGGCCTCCCAGTCCGCGGCGGTGTCGTCACCCGTGCTCAGGTTGATGTCGGCCTGGATGCTGGCGGGCGCGGTGCCGTTGAGGGTCTCGCCGTAGAAGGTGGTGTCGAGCACGTCGACGGTGGTGTCGAGCGCGACGCCCGACAGGTTCTTGCCGGCGCTGTGCGCGCCGACGAGCGCCACCAGCTCGCTGGCCGAGAAACCCTTGGCCGCGAAGTCCGAGACCAGCGTCGCGGCGTCCGTGTTGGGGCCGGGGAGCACGCCCTCCGGGTTGGCCGTCGTGGTGTCGTTGCGGCCCACTTTGAAGGAGATGGTGGGGCCTAAGGCGGCCCTGATGCCGAGGGCTGCGAGGAAGAGAAGATATATCTTGTCAGTTTTTATCGCATCGCATTGCGGCGTATTGGTGTGCGGCGCATTTTGTGGGTGGCTTAGAGAGGAGACTTACCAGTGCCGAGCTGGATGATATCTGCCGTGCTGACGTTGTACTCGGTGGCCATGTCGCCGAGGGTGCCGCAGATGCTGATCATCTGGGAGTTCTCACCGCGATCGGTACACTCGTTGGCCAGGATCATGGAGCCATCACAGGCCTCAGGGAAGCAGTCATGGAAGGAGACGCGGATGGCGGCGCGCGCGTCGTCCGTGGCGTCCCCATTGTCGTCCACGAAAATGGACTTGAGGTCCGTGGCCACGTCGGTCCACACCGACGGGCAGCTTGACGATTGGCGCTTCTGGGCCGCGAGCTGATTGGGTTCCGAGACGGGTCCCAGCGAAGCAGCGACGCAGCTAAAGGTGCCGGCGGCAACGGAGAGAGCAGAAACACGCATGGTTGTGGTGTAAGTGCTAACGAAAGAAGCACAGAGGGGGCAAAGAGGTATATATGGATATATATAAAGAAGGTAATAGACGATCAGTCGGCGATACCTGAGCGAGTGAAAGCTGCGTGGACTTGTTGCCAATGATGAGAGGTGAAGTGAGAGGGAAGACCAACGAGGCCGGGTTGGACTTATAAGTAGAGTGTCAACAGTTTGTATATTCACAGGATCACTTGAACCAGTCCTGGGAGCCCTCGAGAGAGGTCATCTGGTGTGGTATATATACTTGAACCCGTCCTAAGTTGGGGCACCTCCGTTGCACATGGGATGGAACCCATCTGGGACTGTGGGCAACCAGGCCTGTATGCGCACATATGTTTTGCAGCCGGTCGTGTCGTTTCTGTAGTCCAATGAGCGCCAACGCCAACGCCAGGCGCCATATTTTCCTGATTTCTTTTTTTTTTTTTTGCCCATTCTTCCGCTGCGCTGCGGCGTTAGTCGCGTGGCCGCCGACCATCCATTCGCTTGTACTTTCTCGTAAGCATATATGCAGGGACTGGGATGGGACGTCTGGGAGAATCGTGCTAGAGGGAGTTTTGATCTCCCTCATGAGACGATCCGTCGTCAGGTGACGGGGGGTCCTGTACGTGGCTCTAGGCCAGCGGGAACCGCGCGGGTGTACGCGGTACATGGTTGCTTTTGACGCACGTTGCCAATGTTCAGAACGGTTAGGATGAGTGGTACTTTTGGGTTCCGTATACATTGTGTGCCAAGGGGCTCCTCTGTGGTATCAACAAGCCCAAAGCAAAAAGTGTCAACCGGGGTGTCCATGCCTACCTCTACGTATGCAATATCCTTTTGCGTTTCCTTCATTTCTGTCCCTCTCAGAATCAAACCCCCCCCGTTCCGGACTACGGTGGAGACTGCCGATCCTAGGTTCCCACCAGCGAGGGCACCGTATCATTCCGGAGGGTGATAAACCTAAGAAGCAGCCTTGCCAAAACCGCTAATACTTGCCAGCCCGCTAGGAATAGCATCGCATGCAATAAGAGAAAATCTAAACAGACCCCCTCCGGCGAACAATATGCAGCTGCGTTCTACCGTAGGGCGCTATGGAAGCCAGCCACGTAACGCAGTGCTGACGATCAGGCTCGGGTTGGTTGGCCCCGATGGGGCCGGGTCCGTGGGCCAGGCCCACTTCCTGGCAAGTCCTCGCGCTGGCGCCGCTCTTGGTGCGACCTATAGCTAGGCGCGGGGAGGAGGGAGGGTTGCTGCAAACGGTTTGCTTTGCTCTTACATCTTACACTTGGCCTACATACGAGATGTTGGATGACAGCCTTGGCTATTGCCGACAGTGGATGTATGTAAGGTACCTGTCACGATCTGGGTGTGGCAGCCTCTGTCGATACCGTGTTTAATTGTCACATCCCCCCCCCCTTCCATTCTCTCTCTCTTCGCGCCAATGCGAGCCGGAGACACGGGATCGGGACGGGCTTTGGGGAAAACGAAATAGTGCAGAATAGCTTGCTATATACTGGGTCTACCAAAGAGAAAAAAAGTTGCTCAACTAGGAAAGAACTAGTGCCGGGTGACGGAAGTTCCGGACCACCAAGAAAGAAGCCAGCACCAGTCTTAGGCAATGTTGATCGCGTCTACTTCTTCTTCTCGTGAGATTCTTTTTTTTTTCCCCTCGGTGGTGGTGGTACAGGAGCGGGCCCTACGCCACTGACGATTACCTTGATCCCAGCAATCGCCTCCCACTCCCGACGCCTCCGCGCTGAGCCTAGAGCCGCAGGGCCTGGGGGCCGAAAGCCTCTCGCATGCTTTGTTACCGGTGTGATATGTGTGTGGTATTACACACGTGACTAGATTACCCTACGATCTGACGGGAGCGGTCAGATACAACTCCAGACTCCACCGGCGCACGCGCGCGAGCGAAGGGCAGAGTGACAGCGATGAAGCGCAGAAGCCGCCCAAGCTAAGACAAGGAAGCATCTCGCGACGATTAGCGTTCAGACAGTTTCAGGTAATGTTGCTCACTTCGATAAGAGCGTCGTCAGCCGTTTGATTGCAAGGCTACTATTCCTCTTCGATATCGTACGTTTGATGATGTTTCCTCCCTGGAGAAAATACAGACAGACCCTGTTGTGTTTTTTTTGTCTTCTATTGTCTGGGGGTTACGTTTGGTGGGTCCGGCAGTTGATGCACGCTCGGGCGGAAAGATTTTTTTTGTTTTCTGGTGGTTTGATATTTTAAGCTTGTACGATTGCCAGGGGTTCGGGGTCCATAAGATCACAGAAACTTGAGTCTGTCCCAGCCGAGTATGCGCTCTCCACTCAGAGCTCGCAGATATGCAATGCGCAGAGTCGATAGTGTCCATCTAGTCAGCAGCTGATATGTGCTCATGTCGAATGATGAATAGAAGCGCGATAGATCTTCCCCGGCTTGGGATAAGCGGTCCTGTGGCTTTCGGCACGGAGATTTTTAATTTAGCACGCCGAGCAAGCTTAATAGGCATGAACCCTGTCAATACCGGGCGCTGGTGGGCTGGCAAGCAAACGTAATTCGTATAGCAAAAAGCGACACTGGGCGGGAATTGCATTCCCTCTTTCGGGTCTTTCACTCCTTCACTCCCCCCTGTCACCCCTGGTTCGCAGCAACGTCTGCTCTAACTACGTAGCCCGAGAACTGCATGCACATGTGGGAAAGTAAGGTAAGTGGATTGCCCCTCCACCTCCGTCCGATTCAGCTAGAGAGTGTCCGTAGCGCAAGTGAAGGCCTGAGAAGGAAGGGTGGCCTGGGGCTGCGTTTGCGCTAGAGCGCCGTGGTTGGTGATCGATCGCCCTCAACAATTACCTGAGTTGGCAATGATCTCTTGTCAGAAACCCCGACGCCTGCAGTGACCCTCCAAAGACTGCAGGCCTAAAAGGGACCCGGCCCTTCTTTGGCCTCCTCTGCTCTTAACCTATGCCCCCCTCGTCAGCTTACGACGACCAAAACCAAACGAACACCCCAAAGGCTGTGCGCGGATTGCCTAATGAGCACGCCAAGCTGCCAATCCGGCTAGTTTACAACGATATCCGTCCTGCCAAGACGTCACACAGGCGTCTCTCTAGAGCCTCAAAGGCATACGCTGTGACATTTTCGTCTCAAGGCCTTCTTTTCCTGGTAATCTTCACGCAGGTATTCGCAAGATGTTCTCTCTTTTTTTTGTCCTTTCCGGTCCGTACTACTGCAGAGAGAGGACGCCAAGGTTTGAGCTGCAGAGCTAGTGACATAAGCGTTGTAAAAGAGAGCGATGAAGCAGAAAGTAAGAAAGCTTAATGACTTGTCGCGTCAGCATGCTGTGCACTCGTCGTGTGTGAGCGAATAAAAATATTCTTATATCTGTACAGGGGTTTTCTCTGAACGACTGAGAATATGGTGCCAATCAGTTAGATACAAAGTACATTATTAGATGGTCAAAGTGCCGCATCCTGGGTGGTTTCCTGGCAGACTTATTAGGGGAATAGCAACCCCGGAACACCCCTAAAAGCTCCTTCGTAAAAACGTTGTTGAAACATTAGCAAGGAAGATCATGTGTAGACGTAGTATCGTGTGGAGGCTGGTCCCTGCCCTACGCAGTATTTCCTCGTGAAGTCCCTGCACGTATTCAGGTATTCAATTTATGATCGGCCTGATCTCCTTGACCCCGGATCCGAATCCCTCACCCTCACATACCCCTGTATATTCCAGCCAATTAATACGGCAAAGCATCCGTTTGAGTTTTGCATAACATGCATCAATCTCCCAAAAATCAATAGAAAGTTATCCTCGTGCAAAAAGAATATTGATAAATTCCATCTCTATAGGCGGGTTTTCTGGTAAGGTGACGCAGATGGTTCGTCGTAATCTGCCTATAGAGGCCGCGCCATCTTCCACCCTCTCCACCCGGCAGCTCTATCAATTAACATCTGCTTCACTATAGATCTGTGTTATATTAATCCTTGTGGAGATATGTCTGTTTAAATTGGATATAGTGGATCCGTTTCTGTTTGGCACCCCATTTCAGATGGTCAGTTACTGGCTCGCTGACGACTCAGGGGGATTCGGAAGAGTGAAAACATTGGGTAACCACAAGACAGCGAAGAAAGGGAAAAGAACAAAACAAAGTGCCTCGAGATCAAAGGGTAGAGGGCTGGGGAAGGGCAATTCCCCCTCGCATACTCACGCTGGTAGTCCGCGCCACGCTCGGCCTCTGCCTCAACGCCTCCGCCCACTCCGCCCACTCTGCCGGCCCCACGGCTTCACCGGCGTGAAATGCCGGGTACTCCCTAGAGATCCAGTCCCTCACGGCCCAGGGCGCGATGGCCGCATCCACGAGGCTGAACTCGCTGCCGAAGAAGTAAGGACCGCGCCACTGTTTGCTGACGGTTTCGAGCGTGCCCGCGAGCTCGCGCCGCGCTTGCACCCGCTTCTGCGCCAGGTCCAGTTCTGCATCGTCAGGCGGCGCACCGCTACCACCACTCTCTGATACCGTCACCTTCTGCCCCTTCGCTAGCAGGAGCAGACGCAGGAAGGATGGCACTACAGATTTGTTAATATATTCTATCCACTGTCGCCCGCGAGCACGCTCGTACGGGTCTCGCGGCAGGAGAGCCGGGACTCCCGGGTTGTCCGCGAGCGCATCCTCGAGGTATTCGTTGATGAGCGTCGAGTCGAATAAGGGTTTTCCGTAGGCTCTCAGGCCTGGCGTTGACCCTTGCGGGCTAATTTCTATATTTTACATTCCAGGGTTAGACATGGGCGTAGGCATTACGCTTATTTTTCTTTTTTTTTTGTCCCTTTGAAATCACGAGGTATAACACCACTACTCTTTAGGGAACTTTCAAGGAAGGGGCGGCGCCTGTAAACGTACCCAAGAACGAGGGTTCTTTGAGGTACGGGTTCGTCTCCCTGTAAGTGTAGGGGACCCCTTTCTCCTCGAGCACGATCCAGGAGCGCTGTGTGAAAGGGCAAAACCAAGCACCCCATAGGACGATGTCCGCGGGTTTCTGGTGAGCAGCAACGACCTTGGCGGCCTCACCCGTGGCTACAGGCTGATTGGTGGGCAGTGAGCCCATCTTTCGTTCTGGTATTGCTTTCACGTAGGTTCGCGCCGTACACTGACCACCGGCAAATGACGAACAAGTGGTGTTTTGCAGGCGGCCGTCGTATGTATTTCTCTACTATTGTTATACAGGCCAAACTTTTGCAGTCGAAAGGATTCGCCCAACCCTTCCCTTGAAATTTGGAGGTTTTTTCCCCCCCCCTTCTTCCACGTGTACAATCCCTCGATTTACCGCTACGTGACCATCTCAGAGTTTTAGTTACGCCATAGATTGTCCTTTACCCTCAATGCTCGGTCTCTTTCAGTTATGCTTCCAAGTGCGAAAGTATGAAAGAAAAACCCAAAATGCCGGGATGTCTTGTAAGTGGTTGTCGGCACTTCCCGCCCCCACACCCCGCGCCCTGCGCCACGGAGCGTTTCCTTGCTTGGCAAACAGGCACACACGCCAGGGAAAAAAAGGTTATTGGGTACCATGACCCTCTGTACTTTATTTGTTAAGGGTCTCGGGGTCTGCTCCGTGGATGAAGAGGAATGGGATGTTTCACATCAGGTAGCAGGAAACTTACTTCCACATTCGGCCAGGTTCAGGCCCCCCACTCGTTTTTTACCAATCCGCTGTCGCAAGTGTCAAATACCTCGTCACAGCGGTGTAGTGTGTGTCTGCCTTGCTGCTGAGGTACATAGTAACAGGAAACGTATCTTTTGAGTGCAGGGCTGAGTCTGAGGGACCATGGGACTATATTTCCCCATAGCTTTGTCGGTTGGCCTACATCGGGATTTGATGCTGACGGATCGCGCGCCCTGCCCGAGTCATCTTACCGACGACAATCTTCCTATTTTGTGTTAATGTATCCAAATGTCCTATTAGGTGCTGCAACTTCGGGGACATCTCGGACAGAGGAATGAAGTCATGTAGTCGGGCTTATTTGGGGGCCCATGCTGCCGGACTTGGTCGCACAAATCTTCTTTGGGCTTCCAAGTTCGTCTGAATTCTAGACCGATCCCTACTCTCTAGTTCAAACTCTCATCTTACGGGCATAATTACTGAGCCTTCGTCCCAGGTGGAATTATTTTCCCCAGGTGCGAAGATGCTTATGTCATGCACGAATCGTTACAGTTATCAGCGTACGGTAAATGCAACAACACTTCATATTGGGGTGTATGCACTCTTGTGAGTGAAGATGCCCTTGGGGGTTCGTCCGTGGCGCCCTTCCAAGTACAGATCCCGTTGCTCGGCATTATTTGGAAAGGTTTCGAAGTCTCTTCCTATCACCGCTTACATGGACACCATCGAATATGGGCCCAGATTGCTAATGCATGAGCAAGCTTCGTTTTCAGGGAATTTGGAATTCCACATCAGGAAGTGAGATGAAGACGAAGAGATGAAAAGGTGGTGGAAAGCGAGAATAACCACTGCCAAGGTAGTTCCAGAAACATGTAGACATTGTGATATAAAGTAGCACTCTGTCTTGAGAAAAAGAAAATGAAATCTATATCATCAGAATAGATAGTATCAGATTCAAAGTACTATCCTCCTCGCTCCTAAATACTCGTATCATACTTTAGTCCATTTATACACTATCCAATATGTCATCCGGATCCTGCATCTGCGGCAACATTGCCTACGCATACTCTGGTAAGTCCTTATTCATCCTCGAAACGTGGAAAATGTCAAGTCAAGCAAGAGAATTATATGCTAACATCTAGGAATTGCCTTTCTAGTTGAACCTGTCGTCACAGCGCTGTGCCACTGTCTCGACTACCAGAAGTGGACCGGCAGCGCAAACTCCGTCAACGTGGTCATCCCCACCGCCGAGCTGAGCGTCACCAAGGGTAGCCCCAAGAAGTTTGTGCGCCAAGGGGAGTCTGGACAGGCTCACACTCACTTCTTCTGTGCCGGTTCGTTTGGTCCCGCTTTTTCCTTCGTTCTATGCTTCCAGATAATTTCAGTCGAAAAAGGAAAACGAATTTGAGACATTAAAACTGACAACGCGCACTTGATACAGACTGCGGCTCGAGCCTCTACTCGCAGCCCGACTCTATGGGCGGTCTTACCCTTATTAAGGCGGGCACCCTGAACGACAGCGGGGCCGTAAACATCCCGGTCAAGGTCGAGTTCTACACCCGCAGCCGCGCTGGATTCGGGAGCCCTGTTGTCGATGCCCAACAGCTCCTCACCATGTCCTAAATGTACGCGAAGGGTGGGGTGCGGAATCTGCTCTGAAACTGTTGAAAGAAAACTTCGAGGGTGATGGAGAGATGAGTAGATCATCCGAAGGATAAGGGGGACATTGTAGTAATGTGACACAGAAGAATGAACAAAGAGTTCCATTACATTTCATATTATTTCGTTTGGGGACTTACGGAAGGATGGAGGGATTGGATAGCAAAGTAAAACCTTGAAAAACAAAGCAAAAAACAAGTTTCTCGCTCGTTTCAAACATCTGAGATTTCCTGAAGAGTATTCTTATTATTGGTATGTATGATCCCTCCTGTGTTCAACGACGCATATTATATCCACAAATCTATCATGGGATCATTCTTTCATTTTATTCATACTCCTTTCTCTATTGAATGTTCGTGTGCCTATAATACTTTAGTATTGGACGCTATTCGCAAGACGGAGTGGAGTATTTGTATTAGTTTGGCATAAATATCCAGACTGCCTCTGCAGTGTGGTATTCAGACAATGGCTAAGCCCCGAAGCGGACTTTTCAATGCCAATTCCAAACTTATGCTATTCTCTAAATTAAGGTACGGGCATTTGAAATGATTTTATTGAGCATCACCGCTTCTCGGCAACATTGGCATTGGTTCGGGTCGTCGACTTTCCTCATTGGGGCATCTTCCTCCGGTATATCCCCCGCCCATCGACAGGAAGATGGATTGGACAAAAAAGCCACACTGCAGCCGCATTCCACATTTCGGGACAAATTCCGAAGTGCCTGGATTTTTCGCGACGTTTCAGACAGATTGAGACTGTATGTGAGCTTAAATATAACCACAATCTGGAATCGCGCCTCCTACGGTTCAACTCTTTAGCACTTTTCCCTAAAATGGGCACGACGCCCGTCTTCCCTACCACGGGGCTCTACGGAGTTGCATTGGATAAGAGCCAAGGGGAAGCCAGCTGATTATGGTTACCATGCCCATAGTGATGGCTGCTGGGAGATAATTATTGCAGTATATATCTCGTCCTATTTTCTCCCCCAGCCGTTTCCGTTGTATCTCACCTCACCCCGTCCTAATCCTGACTTCCCACGTTCATTACCATTTGTCCACTTTGGGGTCGCGGAAGAAATATATATAAGAAAAAAAGTAACGTGACCTGAACCGAAATTTTCTATCAAGATGCATATCTTTGTCTACCTAGGCATCCTACCCCTTCTCGTCCAGGCATTCCCAAACCCTGCTAGCATGGCGAAGAGGTCCGTTACTTGCCTCAAAGTCGGTCAGACAGCCACGGCGAAATGGACGACAGATGCCGGTAAGACCTGCACGTGGACGGGCGTGGTAGGCACCAACTTCGGAACCAACACTGTCAACGACGGCGAGTAGGTCTTTATTTTGACCTATCCCATCTCATTCCTGCAGAACGGGGGAGAGAACGCTACTGAACGGAAGACTGATTGACTGGCTGGCTGGCTGGCTGACAAAACCACCCTTTTCTAAATAGCTACTCCTGCAACGGCCGGTGTGGAGCGGGCTGTACCGGCTTTGCTCTTGGCAACGCCTATACGCAAGACTGCTTCTCGCACGACATTTGCTCATATTTCAATAGTGCCAGCGGTGGCTCTAGGTAAACCCACGCCCCCTCTCCCCTCCTTCTTTTTTCATAAAAAAAATATAAAATCAACACGATGATGACTGCACAATCTCGGGAAAGAGAAAAGAAGGCTGACCAAACTTGATTCTCCACTACTAGTGATCCGAACTGCGGTAACGCGTACGATGCAGCTTCTGATGACACATTACTCGGCGCCATTGATGGATGCGGACAGACCAACCCGACAGTGAAAGTCAGCCGTCCAACTCACACGCCGAGTTGCACCTAAACTACTTTGTCAGGTGTTGATGAGTTGATGTGTGTAATTTTACGAAAAAAGAGTACTGATAATATGGCTAATTCTAACACCATAATAAATATGAACATATTGGATTGGTCTGCAGGTCGAAAGCTGGTGTATTTGTCGAATATGACGAGTTGAAAAGCCTCGTTATTTGGATTTGCCTTTTTGTAGATCAAAAAGTCCTTCAGTACAAATGACATATACAGACCAATGGAATTTTTATATCAAAGTTCCGTTATCGCACCGGTGCATAGTTATTACCTACGGTACAGTATGATTCATCACTCCGCTTTTTATCACATCGGCAGAAGTGAAGAGAAAGATCTGTGGAAGGAAAGAAAACCCAATCTCTTCCTCAATGCAATGCAGGCAATCTATGATATAAAGAACCGTAACACACAATAGTCATCCCGTCGTATCTTGCCTGAGAAGAAAACACAAGCCCCATCCGCTCAGCCCTTCATGTAAGAGGAACCGCGTCCTGTCTATGTAGCCGCCATGACAATATGGCACCGCTTGTGATTAACATAATGTGTATCGTAAACTGCCCCCTCCCGTGACCGATCACACCGACAGTAGTATATCCCCAGTCCCAATTAAACCGTTCCGCCAGCTACGTGCATGACCATGCCGAGCCATCTAGAAGCAGCCATAAGTCAGCCACGTACGGAGACAACCAATCCTGTCCAGAATCCCCAAATGTATCTAATAAACCCATCCCAGGTCGAGCTCACGCAGCTCGGGTTTTCAATAGATTTCCTTCTTCTGCATGCCGCATCTACCCCTACGCCAGCTGAAGCCGTTGAAGCCAACGCGTCACCTAGCATTGCACTCCTGGCCCCAGTCCCAGACCTTCTGGCTTCCTAAGCGTGATCAGCAGAAACTGCCTCCATGTCTTTCTAAGAGCCACCAAGCTGCGCGATGCCTCGATTGGGCGGTGAAAGCACTCGGCTGCCAAGAGAAGATGTCTTTCCTCCTTTGAACGAGCGGACCTGCTCTGCTTCTGCCAATGCACTCTTCTTCACCACGAGCTCCGGGTCTACATCCTCGCCCGAGCCGACAAAAGTCCAGCTTTCCTCTTCATCTTCGTCGTCACTCAGGTGTGCTGCGTCGGCGTCCTTGCGACTCCTGGATTGCGGGTGTTTCTCGGCCTTAGCAACAATAAGGGATCGAGCATACTCCAGATCCCGATAGATGCACTGAATGGCAGTATCCACGCCGTTATCCTGAGTGAAGCGTTAGTCGCAATGTCATAGAGAGGTGATCGAAGAACAATTATGATGATGGACGTGTAAAAAAAAAAAAAAAAACAAACCTTGCGAATGGATTCGCCGAGGACTCGAGCTTTGACGATCATACGCTCGCTATTACAAGCCTCCCACAAGGCCTTGGCAAACGATGCAGCTCCCCATTTCTTGAGACAAATGCCAACGCCGAGGTCCTCAACTCTACCACCAAAGAAAAACTGGTCGCCAAAGAACGGTCGGATGATGGTCGGAATACCCGCTCTCAAGCTGGCTCCGGTAGTTCCAGATCCGCCGTGGTGTGCTGCCGCATCCATCTGGGCAAACAGCCAGTCGTGCGGGGCTGATTTAATCTGGAATATCTCAGGAGGCAGAGTAGGCTCTGGCGCACTAGATGTGCCGCCCATGCGGTCAGACCATCCCTTGGAGAGCACGCAGCGGACGTCGGCTTTGAGAACGGCGTCGATCACCTCTTGCGTCATTTTGGCGGGGTCAGAAACGATGATTGAGCCGAAGCCAACGTAGACAAG
This sequence comes from Xylariales sp. PMI_506, assembly GCA_021365275.1. NCBI lineage: Eukaryota > Fungi > Ascomycota > Sordariomycetes > Xylariales > Xylariales sp. PMI_506. The sequence goes on along the minus strand of JAJTIY010000023.1, from coordinate 603,459 downwards.
CTTCTTTCCGTCCTTCCTGGCTTGCTCGATGAAGTCGCGAAGATCCGGAGGCGGCGTCCAGTCATTGCCTTCGTCGAGGAACCAGTAGCCCGTGACACGAATCCAATCCGAATAGTCCAAAGGCGGCGCTACCACCGAAGGGGAGAAGTTGTAGAGGAAAGGCACTTTATTGGGCTGCAACTTCTCGAGGGTGGTCGGGGGCAGACCGAGGGTGGTCTTCCTCCACTTGTTGATTTGTCCTGCAGTGGCTTTCCAGAAAACATTGTCGAACATCACGTAGGTAACATAGTTGTAGGCACCACCCATCTTGTGCTCAGGGGTGACAAAAGCATGGGGATAAGCACGTGTCCGAGTCCATGGCATGGTAAAAGCGCGGAAGTACGGGATCGACAAGGCTTCGGCAATGTGTATGCCAGCCATGGCCGAAGGCGATTCAATCAGGAGATCGCTCCCCTTGACTGCATCGAATGCAGAGCCCAGAAGGTCTTCCAGCCAGACACGGAAGGTGGAGTTGGCCTCCCTTAAGAAGGCCAAGGTGAAAGTGCCATTCTCGATGCACAATCGCATAAGTTCACCTGGGTCACCGGCTACAGGGGCAAACTCAATACCGTGACCCTCGATCCAGCCCTTGAACTCAGCATGGGTGGCAATTCTGGGTTGGTGGCCCTCGGCCAGGAGGCCTTTGCACAGCGCAATGTATGGTTGTACATCGCCCCTCGAACCAATGGTCAAGCAAGTGATCTTGAGCGGCTGGGAGGGCTTGAAGTTAAGGAACGATGCCTTTGGATCGTCAAACAGGATTGTGGGCGAGGAATCACTTAGGGCCGATGTCTGGCGAGGCAGTTTGAGCTCATGCTCAGGATTCTCTCGCAGGCGTGCTTCATTGAGCGCATCTCTCTCCGCAATCGCATCTTGTGCTTGCTCCTGCTCTTCCTTGTCAACGAACTCGGATTCTCTCAAATAGCGAGCGGTTTCGAGGAGTTGCAGCATCGTTACAGCACAGTCATCGCGAACGTCGACCTGACTGAACTCGAAGAACAACTCCTCATGCCCACGGATGACGAGCACAAGTCCCGAGTAGCCGAAGCGGAATCCCTTCTCCTTGTGGACAGTCTCGATATCTTTGATGGGAAGAATCAACTTGGTCCTTGTACCAGGCAGCAGGCTGCGGAAGCAGAATGAGCGATCGCTAATGTAGATTTTGCCATAGAGCGGAAGAACTCGGACGATGAATCCAAAGAAGGTGGCCTGAAGCTTCTCCGTCTCTGGGAGGGCAAAATGATTGCGGAATCGCTCCATTGTAGTAGCAAGCTTCCCATCCACATCCTCGTCATCCTCGTCATCATCTAGTTCGTATTCCGTCTTCAGACCTGTGACTGGATCATGATAGTGCTTGCGGCCGCCTTTCCACATTCCCGATACCTTTTCGACATATCCCATAGATTCGGTAGCGAGGAGATTTCCCATCTGCCGGCTGGTACGGTTCAGGTAATCGGCAAACAGACCTGCTCGTTGGAGTGGGTAGGATCCCATCTTTGCGAGGCTCTGTAACGTTGGGGCTTGTTGATCTCCATCCCCCAGCTTTTCTCCAATGGCGGGATCCGCCAAATGCCCAGTGGTGGCAGCATGCCGGGGTAGAAACCCGTGTGATTGATGGTGATGCTCATGCGTTTGACCAGTCACCTCACTGAGTTTAGAGCGCGAGGTCGATGCTGACCGGCGCTGGATCGTAGGGTTGTGGAATACTTCACTACCTTTGAGGATCTGGCTTGCAGTCGGATCCTCACTCGAGGACGCTACTAGATTAGAGAGACTGGGATCTTCTAGAGACTGAACGTAAGAATCTGACGATGCTTGCTTGTCTGCCGGAGCCGGAACAGTCCGCTCTCTGACCTTGCTGTGGGATCGACTACCACTGAAACTGCGTCGAGGGATATTCTCCCTTGTGAGGTTATCCAGGTCAAGACTTCTTCTCCCAAACTGCCTGAATGCGTCGAAGCTGCTTCTACTATAGTCGCCACTCGCTCGGATATTCGATTCCCGAGGACTAGTAATCGGAGAAAGGGTTGCCTTGACATGATCCCTGACCTTGGCCGATTTTAGTTCGCCGCCGGATGAGCCCTCCGTCCGCGAAACACTTATGGAACTTCTTTTGGACGATTCCTCGGGGTCATGGCGCGCCTTGACAGCCTCTGCCCTCGCCTCAGGGTCATTTCTGCTTGCAGCATCCTCTACCAAGATTTTGAGCACGTTGATGGCTTCCTTGCCGAAGCTGAAAAAGGAGAAAAAGTACTATGAACAAGTTAGCAAGTTACTGCCAGTCTGAAATCACAAAATCTGGCGGGTTCGGTACCTCATCGATAGCATAAGTCTCCTCATTATCGATCACCTTGATCTTACATGTTTCCGCAAACTCAAGGATGTTGGTCTCTTCAAGTTCTATCACATTGTCGATAGGCAGAGAGATCTTGACGCTGTCACCATCATTGTGGGACCGAAAGATGACTCGTTGGAGACTCTTGACCCACTCTTTGGCACTCGGCGCACTGTCGGCTTTGAAGTGGTAGGTACGTTGATCCGTTACAACCGAAAAGTGCAAGCCTTCTTTGTCCTTGTCCGTGATATTGGCTGAGATCGCATACCGCAGATCTATTTGGCCGCTGGGAAAATACAGGTTAGACGAATCACGATAGTAGCCCAGAACGTCGCCTTTGAGGCGAAACCAGTAGCGCGTGTACTTGGGATTTCGCTTCCCACTCTTGGATAAATAGCCTGATTTGGCAACCTCATGCTGTAAACGGCGTATTAGCGGGATGTACACCGGCTGGAGTAGGGGGAATCTGCGCGTGCATGGGGACCTTGGACTTACAGCTTTCTTGGGCAAATACGCATAAAAGCAAATATGCTTCGCGGTGATATACATGTAGCCCTGTAGCAGCACGCTCTGGAGTAACCAGCAAGGGTATTCTATGCAACAATTAGCTAAAAGAACTACGAGCACAAAAAGGAAGGGAGGGGGGGGGGGGTAGAATTGTCACAAAGAACATACCCTCCAGAACCTTCTCCGGGTGGTCAAACTCGAATATCTCCTTCAACTGTCGCGACAGGGCGCTGTCGGCTGTATGAGGAGAATCCGTACCCCTTCGCATATCGCTTGACAGCCTCTCTAGGTCGAAGCTGGGCCTCGAAGACATCTCGGCTCTTGCTTCTAGCATCCTGCTCATGACTGGCGCAGGTCGCGAGCCTCGCGAGTCAAAGTCGGGCGACATAGCTTCATCATCTTCGGGAGTTGCCGATGCGGTAGTATTCAAGGGTTTTAACTTGGAAGCCTTGTGCTTGGCTTTGCTCGAGAGGCGGGACAGCTGCGGTAGTGATCGTAGGATCTGCCCAGATATGCGCCGCCTGTGCTTCTTCTCTGACGAGTCTGCCCTTGACAGGATTTGGGACTTGGATATGTCCTCATGCTCCTTATCCTTGTGTTTTGAACGCTTATGCGGGTCGCTTGTAACTCCCTCTTCCCCGGCGCCTTCGTCTTCATCACTGGACTGGCCTTCGAAACGGTCGCTGAAATCGACGTTGGAACCGGCGGCGGCGAGCAGGCCAAAGATCGATTGGTTCATGTTCATGAACATTTGTTGGCCCGCGTGTTGGGGTATGAGGTCCTCGTCCGCTTCATCGCTGATGTCTTTCAGTCGGTCCGGAAGCTCCATGGTCGGCTGGTGCCCTTCTCTGCGTTTTTTCTGAAGCTTCTTGCTTGATCTACGTCGGGCCACATCCTCGATGGAGGGGCTGGTGGTGTCTGGAAGTGATGGGGCCATGGCGGGCTATATCGGTACGGAGATCGGTAGGCTCTCTGGCTGGGTGTTAGCCCTGGTACAAGGGCCAGGGAGGCTGTTTAACCTCTCGGCCTATAGCAAGCGCCGGAAAGGTGCTGTTCCCAGCTGTGACCCGTGTCGGCGACGTGCAAGATTCCTCCTGCAGCTGCAGGCAGGCAGGCAGATAGGCAGCACAGCACCAAAGGGGGGAGAGCCTTTACCAGTAGATCCCAGCGCAGCAAGCCTCTATTGGTGTAGCAGGCGGCGTTGGGCAGCTCTGTATGCCTCCAGCGTCGCGTTTGCCTATATATCTAAGCTGGGGTGGGCAAGGACGGAAGCGAAGGACGGAGCGATCAGGAAAGAGGAAAGAAAAAGTAAAAAATAAAATAAAAATGACAAAGCTGCCACAGGTGATCCCGGCACTGTTTGGGTGCAACTCAGCGAAGCATGCCGGGAATTAAATGTCTATTCGCAGGCAAGGGTATACAACGCAGGGGGCTTGATCACAGCTGCGGCCGGGGTGAGAATACACACAGTTGAGCGTTGCGATGGCCGGAGCAAAGGACTGGGTTACCTACTCGCGCTGACAGGGCGGGTTGCCGAAACGAGCTTGCTTGTTTTATTAGCGGTGAGGGGCAGCGCAAGGGTTCGCATAGAGGAACGCAATTAGAGACCCGGGGGAGCAGAGAATTAGGATTAAGTGGGAAGATAGCAGAGAGGAACCATCTACGTAGAATAAACAACAATAAGCTATGTTTGCAAAAGAGAGCGGCGCTGTGGATATGGAGGGAGAAGCTTAGATTTGCGAAGGCCGTGGGGCCCCCGAATGCTCAGTTGACTACTAGCCAGGTGCAGGGTGCAGCAGGTGCAGGCGCGCGCGGTGCACCCGCGACCGCCGCGGCCGCCGCCCGAGATCTCCCTAGCCTATCATGTCGTCCCGCCTTATCGATAAAGCCCCCCCGGCACCTCAGAATTGCCTCTCGTCGTCCCCCCCTGGGCTCCCAATGTTGGGGGGGTTAAGGGGGGACGGGGGCAGTGATGAAGGCTCTTCAGGTGCCGCCATTACGCTTCAATGACTGATTAGATGTGTAAGAAATTATGTACTAAGTTGCTTGGGAGCCACACAATTAATACACTTCCAATCTCTCTGCCATATCTTTCTAGCATGTGCTTCTGAGACACTGCTCACCTATGCACCCTGCGCAGCTTCTGCTCGCTAGCTTCCCAGCTCCATGTGCCCTCTCTCACTCTGTCTCTCCAAAGCCACACCAAGATATTTACCATAAGGATGAATGTCTTTGTTTTTGCTCTCTACCTCCCCCTCCCTTTCCCCCCCCCTCCGAACCTAGCCCAGCCCAACTACGTAGTAGATGGAGCCTCTAGCGCTGCCTGGCACGGTAATCATAATCACAGTCATGGATCGATCTGTTTTGGGAGGGGTGTGGGGTCTGCTGAGCCCACGCTAGGCACTAATTCCAGCGCACTCCCCAATCCACCGGTGCAGCGGGTGGGTTGTGTGATGACAGCCAACTTGTCACATGCGAGCCCTCAGTCAGGACAGATGACTCTCGCGCAAGCTCGCAACGGCTGCGGGAGCACCAACCCATCGGCCCTGGTATCCAAGGTCGCCGCTCGGAATCCGTTTCTGTGCCGTGCAGCCTACGTTCTGCTGCTTTTGTTGATCGGATCTGTCGGTTGACATGGCCCGTAAAAGGAAAAAACAAGAATAAATGTACACATGTATCTGTTATTCGTTTATGGTTTGATTTGGCCTCGCCTGGTCTGGCTTGGGCTTGGGCTTAGGCTTGGGCTTCCAGGTGTTTGGAAATTGCGTGATACGTCATGTCCTAGTTTGAGCTTTGCCATCTCGTCACGTAAAATATTCCATACTCTGAAGCATGAATGGGATTAATTTAATACTCCGTTGACCAAGGCAGGTAGCGTGAAGACAATTTCTGAACCAGTGGTTGAGCCTCTGGACATGGTTCATGCCTGCAGGTGTGTTTATTCGCCCTCGCAGTACAGTGGGCCAAGTATTGATATCAACCACCACTGTGCTTGAGCTTATATCTGCTATCGGCTTGTCTTCACCCCAACGTGAACCATACCGATGTTTCTTTATAGACCGTCAGCGTACTGTATCGGTTGGGAATAAAATCACCGCTTCCAACGTTTATATAGGGTGAAGTCATGAGCAAGGGTGGCTACGATAAGCATACCTACAGCGCCAAACTTGAATGTTTAGAAGCACATGAACATATTCCTACCTGATCATGGCCTCACTCACTCGACCCCAATATCTCAAGGATACTCTCAGGGGGGTTGTAGTCCTCAGCACACTGCAAAGATTGCGACTACAGGAACATAGGAGAAAGAAACTGCCCTCGGCGAGTCGTACAAGGCACAAAATGGAGCAGCACGTAATTGAAAAACGAGACGAAAAGTGTATGTTTCAGGTCTTGGTCAGACGATCCATTTTGATCCTTTCCAAGCCAATCCCCCAGGTACTCCAGACATGGCAATCCCTTTCATGGGCCGGTGGCCATCTCACCAAGAGTACCCGATAACTGACATTACTCCCAAATTTCCAGCCAAGCCAAGCATACACAGGTGGGTGTTGGGTGAAAAGCAGTTTTTTATTCATCTGAACTCCCTTTCATAGCGAACCGTCATGCCATGCAATGCTCGAAAAAGCCCTGAGTGTGACCTGCTGCTGTATGTGATGCGCAGGCAAGACTTGAGTACAATTCGCCCAAATCGTCAGGTATCCGGTTTCCCCATTTGTCCATCCCTTTGAGTGAAAAAGACCAAATTTACGCAACCAACTCGACGACACCACCAGCCTCAGTAATCTTCTTCTCAGCGAGCTTGCTGACCCAGCGTGCGCGAACAACGAGGGGGACTTCGGGGAGACGGCCCTTTCCGAGGACCTTGGAGTAGCCGAGGGGAAGGAGGTCGATGACGGGGACGGTGTCCTTCTTGGCGCCAGAGAGGTAGGCATCACGGGTCTCGGCGGGAACAAGCGACCACAGCTGTGGACATCAATCAGAATACGATCCAACCGAGTCTTCATGGACACACTGAGTGTAGCTGGGAAAAACATACCTTGTCGAGGTTGACGATGGGCTTCCAGAAGTGGCCCTGCTGCTTGTGGAAGTATCGCATACCAACCTTACCGAAGTAACCGGGATGGTACTTGTCCAAGTTGGTACGGTGGTGGTGCTGACCACCGGCCATACCTAGAAGCGCAAATATGTTAGCACTAAGATTGCAACGTTCGGGTGTCCAGTGTGCATCAATTCGGGCGCCAGAAGAGCAAGTTATTGCAAGAGCGACAATCCATCATTTGGGAATTTCGTAGAATGTTGGTGGTCCATGGTCTGCCGCTTTATTGGAAACACTTGGCATTGGAAGGCGTCAATTGTGGTGCTGTACGTCGAAAGTTGTCTGGTGTGCGACGATGCCAGGTCAAGTCGAGCATGACAAAATTTTCATAGGGGGTGCCCGCCCTGCATGTCTGGATCTGGCCAGTTCTTGGGGGAAAAATCCTGATTGCCCACTCTGTGGGCTAAAACGTTGGAGAAAATTTTGTTGTCGTGATACCCGTCGTCTTCCACTTCCATCAAAAATACCAGCGCCATTGGATATGTTTAAGTCGATGCTTGATGTTGTCGTTCTTGCATGTTCGCTGCTTCTGGGGCCGCCATGATGCACTCGTGAACTAGAATCTCTGGAATTCGACGTACCTCTACCACCGGGATGCTTGCGGTGCTTGCCGACACGACCGTTTCCGGCGGAGACTGTGGAAGGTTAGCGACGACGAAGTCATTCGGAAGAACATCATGTTCAAGGGCTCTACGTGCCGTGTCCGCGGTGCTTGCGGGTCTTGGAGAATCTGGTCGGCATGTTGACGGTATTTCGAGTAGCCTGTTGTCAGTGGGTGGGTGTTGCTACTCTGCTGCTCGCGATGGGCTTTAGGTGTAGGAAAAGTTCCAAACTGTGATGGACCCGATTCCACTGCACCGAAAGGGTTTTGCAGCCCTAGCAAAAATTTGTGGTGTGGCTTGGGTGCAAAAAAGCGGTGGGAGGGCTAGGCAGTCCACAAAACAAATGTGCTCGACACCGCCACCACAGCCACGAACTATTGTCCGCTTTTTGTGCTGAACCACACCATTCGGTCCAACCAATCCGAACGAGATGAATTCTGCGCTCCACGGAGCGGAGCCCCGTTGCGAAAAGGACCGACCATTGCGCCCAGTGCCACCACCCACGCATTGGGACCAGCACGAGTAGATTCAAGAAGCGATAAAGACGGCAGACGCTGGGTAGCAACGCCCATGTCAATGCACGCATAAGGTCCTACTAGAGTATGTTGGGGCTTGCGAAGTCTTCTTTCCCAGAACAAGCGCTCACGGGATTAAGTTAGGCCATCTATTTCCTTTCCATGTGCTTTGATGGCTCCAATTTGCCGGTAACCAAGGTTTCTCTCTCGCGTTGAACGAGATCGTGTCGCCAACCGACCCAAGTACTCCGCTGTGATGCAATTCTTCTTCAGCCAAGTCGATGCTGATTATTTGACATGTAAACCATAGAGATGCGATTTCTGCATGTGACTGTAGGCCGCTAAACTGTTTTACTATCCGTCTGCACCCATTTGATTGGAAGGTGCTCCGTGATGTACCCAGAGCTTGACAACCTGCTCGCGATCCAAAGTACAACGCCGCCAGCCCAGCATCAACGTTCCAGCTACGTGAGCTCGCCATCTAGGGGCCTGAACCTGTCTTGCTGTTCATCATGGACAGTCCGGCACTGAATGAAGCCACGGACGGGATTCGCAATCTCGATTTCCATCACCCATACACGCCGTATGACGTGCAGCAGCAGTTCATGAGGACTGTCTACGATGTTCTGGAGCGAGGAAACGGTCAAATAGGCATTCTAGAGAGTCCTACAGGTACAGTACGTTGGTCTCTACTTGACGAGGCTGCCCGAACACTCCGTTTGGCGAGTACGTCGCTAAATCACCAGTAGGGCAAATCACTTTCGCTGATATGCGGGGCTATGACATGGCTACGCAACCACAAACAAGCTGCGTTCGAAGCTTCCGTGGATGAAGCTGCCGCGACATTCAAAGATGAACCTGACTGGATAATAGACCAGATGCTGAAGCGGAAGAGGGACGAGGTATTGAAGCGTTGGGAAGAGAGGGAGGCGAGCCTTCGACGCATCCGGGTTAAGGAGAAGGCACTAGAGGAGCGTGGTGCCAAGAGGAGACGTCTTGACGATAAGACTACCACCAGAGGCTCTTCAAGCACGGGGGATGACGATGAGGAGTGGATGCTTGATGACAGAACTGGTCCGGAGGGTGAGCAGGCTGACGAGGGGTCGAGCTTCAGCAGAGAGACCAGAAGCTTGATGGAGAAGCTTGGGATGGGATCGATCAGAAAGCAAGAGGACGATGAGGACTCTACGCAGGAACCAATCAAGGTAGGGTTATTCTTAGGACCCAGCTTCATGTGCGGCCATAGACTAACCACGAGTGGTAGATCTACTACACTTCACGGACGCATTCTCAACTAACGCAATTTGTCTCCGAACTCCGGCGACCTGACTTCCCGCCTTCTGTTCCGGACACATTTCTTTCCAGCCAAGACAAATCACAACCCGAAGGAATCAAGCATGTACCTCTGTCATCCCGTCAGCGCCTCTGCATCAACCCCTCTGTCTCGAAGCTCGCATCACTATCTGCCATTAACGATAGGTGCACGGAGCTGCAGCAGTCCAAGTCCAAGTCCAAGTGCCAGTTCGTGCCGAATCCGGATAATCTCTCCCAGACGCACCAATTTCGAGACAACACCCTCGCGACGCTCCCTGACATAGAGGACCTCTTCGACTTGGGCAAAAAACTCTCAGTGTGCCCATACTATGCCTCCCGTACTGCCATCCCCGGGGCAGAAATCATCACTCTCCCCTATCCGCTGCTCCTGCAGAAGACTGCACGTGAAGCGCTTGGTATTAAGCTCGAAGGTAACATCGTTATCGTTGATGAGGCTCATAACATCATGGATGCCGTTGCCAACGTGTACGCCGCCGAGATCTCTTTGAGTGAGCTTAGAAGAGGAAGGCAGATGCTGGGAGTCTACGTCAAGAGATTTGGCAAGAAACTTAAGGGAGAGAATAGAGTCATGGTTGCTCAAGTTGCACGAGTAGTTGACGGGCTCAGCGAGTGGTTGGGTGAAGCAATAAAACTAAAGGTAGGCATCATTTGCACACTTCCATCGCCCGCAAATTGACTGACACGGGCTACATCCAGGCGGAACACAGCATCGTCGATACAAATTCGCTCCTTAAATCCAAAGGCGTGGATCAGATCAACCTGTACAAGCTGATACAGTACATACAAGAGTCAAAACTAGCGTACAAGATTGAAGGTTACGCAACCCACGTAGAGGAGCAGGGCGACCCAGCAACATCTGGACGCCCCAAATCTTCCACTCCAGTCCTTCACAACCTACTCTCTTTCCTCATCTCTCTGACGAACCTCAGCTCCGAGGGCCGTATTTTCTACCATAAAGTACCGGCCACCACATCGGTGTCAGCAACACAGCCAGACATCAAGCTCTCATACCTCTTGCTCTCGCCAACCCATGCTTTCTCCTCCGTCGCGTCGAGTGCGAGGGCCATCATCCTTGCCGGTGGCACCATGTCCCCATTCGAAGACTACAAGGCGCACTTGTTCCCCGATCTAGTACCGTCTAAGATCACCACACTCAGCTGCGGGCACGTCATCCCAGCCTCTAACCTCTGCGTGTGGACGCTTGCCAGCCCACGGCCATCTTCTGGCAGCGGCGGCAGTGGTGCCATGGACTTTGAGTTTAGCTTTCAGAAGCGCAGCGACAAGTCCATGATTCGGGAGCTGGGTATAGCTATCCTGAACATGTGCTCTGTGGTCCCCGATGGCATGGTTGTCTTCTTTCCCAGCTACGGATACCTGGATGAAGTGGTCGCAGTTTGGAGCACCCCGCACCAGCAATCTGGCACAGGAGCGACTTCCAAACAGGAGACCATATGGGATCGTCTGCAGGCCAGAAAGGCCGTGTTCCGGGAGGCTAAGGGAGGTTCGAGCGATGAAGTGCTCACGCAATACACCCAAGCCATTCTGGGCGATGAGGACTCGTCATCGGCGACCGGAGCAGCCAAGATCACTACCACCACTGGGCGATCGGGTACCGGAAGTAGCGGGGGAGGGCAGGCCCCGAAGAAAACGAAAGGTGCGCTTCTGCTTAGCGTCGTGGGCGGCAAGATGAGCGAGGGCATCAATTTCTCGGACCGGCTGGGCCGCTGTGTCGTCATCGTCGGCCTTCCGTACCCCAACATCAACTCGCCCGACTGGAAGGCGCGCATCGAGTACATCGAGTCGACGGCGCTGGAGCGCAGCCTGGCCGGGGAAGCCGACGGCGGGCCACCGGGCAGCAAGGCGGCGGCGACTGCGGCAGCCAAGCAGGCAGCGCGTGACTTTTACGAGAACGCGTGCATGCGCGCCGTGAACCAGAGCATAGGCCGCGCCATCCGCCACCGCGGCGACTACGCATCCATCGTGCTGGTGGACCGGCGGTTCGCTACGGACCGGATCCGCGGGAAGCTGCCTGGCTGGATTCAGGGTGGGCTGGTCGCGGGAAGTGAGAAGGGTGGGCTAGGCCAGCTTATGAGCAAGCTGGGAGGGTTCTTCCGGGGTAAGAAGGAAGAAGGTTTGGCTGGGTGAAAGAGTCGGCAGCTATATTCGAATTTTTCCGTTGTAATGGCCGAAGAAGAAAGCAAAATCCCAAGTAAACTCAGATGCTTATTACAAGTACAGGTACAAGCAAGCGTAGAGGAATATTTTGATACAATAAATTGAATAACAAATGATATACCTAGTTCCCGAATATGAGGCAGTCTCCTAGTCACACCAGTTTTTACTCCGGCGTCCGTACAAGATAACGATAAAATGAAACTATTTTGGGATCACAACTTTATGAGTTGCGGGCTTTACCTGGCGGAAAGAAAACCACCTGGATCGTGATGTCGTCCCGCGAATGCCTCGAGAATGGAGGGCCCAGGTCAACAGTACTAGACAACAAGTCTCGATCATTTCCACCTAGGGAATTTCTCAGCAAGTGCACCGCCGGGTTCTCATCTTGTACTGTCGTCCGCTCCTTCTTGAACTTCCACAACTCTTCGTCTTCAGCAACATCCGGTTTGGCGGTGCCACTGGCTGCCGGCAGCTCTTTAGATATCTGAGCTTCGACCGCTTGACTATATCTACTGCTGCTGCTGCTGCTGCCGCTCAAAATCTTCTTGCCCTTCTTCCAGTCTATCCACTCCCTCACTAGCTCCACCGCCTGCTCGTTGGTCACGCGGTCCCAGAAGCCGTCGCTCGCCATAATGAGGAACGACTCGCGGTCTCCACCGACCGCTGTGCTCGTGATCACGGGCTCGGCGGTAAGGTACGGCGGGGTCTTGACATCGTACTTGGCCGGCGGCAGCGGACTGAAGAAGTCGAACCGCTCCTTGGCCGCCGCTTGGAGCTCCCTGTCCCACTTCCACCGCCCATCGCCGAACGCCCGCGACACCATGATCCCCAGGACCCGCCCGTCCTTGACGATGCCTTCCTCCCCCGGGTGCTCGGCGGCGAGCCGCGCCTCCTCGTCGGCGTTGCTGCCCGTCTGGTCCACGGACAGCGGCTCGGCGCGCCACTGACCGTCGCTGCCGCCCTCCTGGTATCCGAGCACGGCACGCGAGTCGCCCACGCAGGCGACGCGCAGCATTCGCGTCAACGGGTCGAAAAGCGCGAGCAGCGCGCAAGTGCCCGAGTGGCCCGTCAGGAACCGGTCGTTCTTCACTATGGTCGGTAGGTCTGCGTCGTCGCCGCTGCGGATGGCTTCCGCAGCGCCGTCGACGATCTCCTTGTCCAGCGCCAGGAACGCATCACGTATGGTACCTTGGATGGCGCTCTCGTCGTCAGCCTGCTGTGGGCTGCTGCCGCCCGCAGCTCTCTTCGACGTCGTACCGTAGTCGCTCAGCGCCTGCCGCACGTGCGGGATGAGCTGCTCCGAGACGTAGGCGGCGGTCGCCCAGCCCGCGTGGCCGTCGAACACGCCCCAGGCGAGCCAGTCATTAACGTCACCCAGCGGTGAACGGAACGAGCCGTGCGTGAAGCGATCCTCAATGGGGTTGTTGGAGGCCAGGCTGACGCCGTAGTACGTGACGCCGGCAGCGGCGGTGGAGTGCGCGTACGCGCTGCTCTCGAGGACCTTCGTGAGGTGCCCATCCAGCAACTTTGTCGACGAGGCTGACGTTACGATCTGCGCTGGGCTCACTGGCGCTGCTTCCAGGCGCGGCGGCGGAGCCTCACCAGGTGGCGAGGACGCGGTCGAGGACGCAGGCGACCGCTTCACGGTCAGTTTGTACCCCGCGTAGGCAGCCAGGACACCTGCCGCACCTGCAGCGTAGTAGTAGTTGAGAGAGCGAGGGCCGGGTGCCCGTTGCTGCTGCTGCTGCTGATGCTTTTGCTGTTCACTCTGGGTGCTGTATAGAAGTCTTGACGTGGAGTTGAGACGATTGCCACTCTTCACAAAACGCATCACCGATACGGGAGTACGCAGCAACCGAGTGATGGCCATGATTGCTTCTCTTCGAATCGCCCCTCCCCCGCCAAGGTGTCAGATGACAACGGTGCACGGTTTTGACTTGGAATACTGGGTTGTTTCTTGTAACACAATGTCACACTTAGACGGACGGGGTAGTTATTGAAGAATTTAAGAGAGAAAATAAAAAAGGCTCAGAAAAAGTCTGAAAAAATGCCAGAGCAGAAACAGCGGATGATGGTTCTTCGTTGAACATGGTGAGCTGAGGGCATAGGCATAGACCCCGTGTTTTTATTAGTTTCCTTCCCTGCCGTGTCTGAATATGGTAATTGGGAACTTTGGCCCAAACGGGTAAGCTCGAAGCTGCTAAGCCACCATCTCAGGATACATGGAGATTATAAGAACCCACTATCACTGGCGCCGTTTGAGACTTGGTATCTACTGTAACTGTGTAATTGACCTTGATAATTCTAGTAGAAATTAATTAAACATTAAAACCGTGCCGGCGATTTAGCTAGCTATTGGGAGATCACCAAAATATCGATGACCTGAGCACCCGACCGCCCACAGAGGCCTCAACTCAGTTTGGCAATGTAATGGTCAACAAACGTCCAGACGGTTAGATGTTGGTGTGAGGTTTTTGCAAAAGAAGAAAGTAGAAAGTCTCGGTTCGAATTCTATCAGATATAAAAAGTTTGATTTCTGGTTCCATCCATGTCAAAGATCGCTTCCCAATCGAAGCCCAGTGTTGATTACCTATGTAGGTACCTTGTCTGTAGTCAGAATAAGTACAGCCATGAGAGCGAAAATGATCTCTAGAACTACTATAGGCGTCCCTTTGACAAATACATAAAGTGTGTAAGTAGATCCCGCAGTCCTGATTAAGGATCGGAATGAGTTAGTCGTCCAGCTTGATAAATCTTTTATGAATAAATTTGTTGATATCTGATCAATGTTTATAGAACAAGTTTGATTTCGTTGGGATAAAAAAAAGAAATTCAGTCCGTAGATAATTCCAAAGCAGACATCTCAGAAGATTACCTCTGGATGCTTCTCAATTAAAATCATAGAGTAGCAATTACACACGTATGTGTATGCTTGCATGTGACGTTATGGGAAGAAAGAACATCTGGCATGTCGACTATAAACCCCCCTCACCCCTCACCAGCCCCCATCTCATCCCCGCTGCGCCGATAACAAGTCCGATAAGCCCCACCGGCCAAGCATAAAGCCGGTGCGGTCGTACAATTACTACATCTGCATAGTAAACAGCTGCATGTGTAAAAGGAGGGGGTTTCTGTTTTGCATCTCGGCACCGACGCAGGATCAGCGAAGGAATACAACCTGGCCAGCTCTACCCCTTAACAACCTTTGAGCCGATTTCTCTCCCTTCTCCTTTTTCTCTCTTTCTTCTCATTCATTGACATTTTACCTACTTTACTCTCTCGCAACGATAAACAGAAGGAGGACGACAAGGGCTGCAAAGGCGGAAAAAGTACACGACAACGAACAACAGTATATAAAAGCTCGGCATCAAACACCCACGGAAGAATAAATATAAAAAAAAATGGCACCAGTAACCGAGATCGTAACCCTCCAGCTCAAGCCCACCGCAGACCTGCCCGCGCTGGCCAAGGCCACCGCCGCGAAGCTGGTCCAGCAGCCCGGCTGCACGCGCGTGCGGTACTCGCCCAAGACCGAGGCGCCCCAGGAGCTGGTCATGTGCGTCGACTGGGAGTCCCTCGGCGCCCACGAGACCTTCGCCTCGAGCCCGGCCTACGGGCCCTTCGTGGGCGGGCTCGCGGACTCCCTGGAGGCGGCGCCCAGCTACTACCACGTCCCCTTCACGCCGTTCCCGCCTTCGGGCGCGCTGGACGGGGAGGGTGCTGGCAGCGTCGTCACCGAGGTCTTGCACGTCTACCTCCCCTCCGACTCCTCCGCCGCCGAGGAGCAGGCGGTGCTGGACCGCGTGCAGAAGTTCGTCGGCGACCTGGCGGTCTCGGCCACCGGCGCCGGCTACACGGGCCAGGCCGCCTACGGCATCGCCCTGGAGGAGATCGAGTTCAAGGAGGAGAAGTGCCGCACCGTCGTCGTCTGCCTCGGCTGGGAGAGCGTCGACGCCCACATGGCCTTCCGCGCCACCAACCAGTTCGCCGCCCACATCCCCGTGCTGCGCGAGGTGCCCAAGCTCAAGGGCCTGAAGATGTATCACCTGACAAACGTGGTTGCATAGGTGGATGGAGAGTTAAAGAAAAAGAAAAAGTATCATGTGTAGTAAATGATTATTTACTTGTTTATGTTTTTTTTTGGAAAAAAAAAAGGGAGAAAAGAAACCCTAGTTTTCGAGCTGCATGATGATAACTTTTAGCTGAATATGAGACCTGCTTGAAGAGAATGAGAACAAATTCCCCTGTTTTGACATGAGGTGACTTATGAAAGGACATGCAGTGGTATGGAGGTGGCTATCACCAAACCAACAAAAGCCGTTAAGAAGAATATGATTTCCGAATTCCATTGGTCTACATGCATATATGTATATATATTTGTAAAAGATCATCAATCTGAGCTCCCTGCTATATGGTACCTAAAAACCCACCCACATTATTACCCAAGTGCAAAGCAAGTACATGAAACAGAAAACTCCAACGCCCATCGCAGTGCCAAATATTCCTCAATCTCGGACACAAAATCCATGCTGGAGAGGAAACTCTTCAGCTGACTCGGCTCAATGCCAGCTTCCCATGATACCGGGACGCAAGTCTAGCAAAGTAAGAGCTCCCCCCCTAGCATGCTGAGTTGCGCAGAGAGAGAGAGAAAGAGAGGGGCGGAGAAAGAGGGAGCAAGTACAACCGAGTAGGTCCTTCTCGAGAGATGAGGCTTGCAGAATGGCGCGGTATATTATACTTTTGCGATTTTTTGTGAGCCGTATTATGTTCGTCTATACCTCTTTGCCGATGCCGCCTTTTGCAGCTTTTCCAAGTACACTGCGTTAGACTCTGCCAATTTTTTTTAAACCATCCAACATGCCACCAAGCGCCGAGCGAAATCGAAATCAAATTCCAGATGAGTAGGGATACGTCTCCTTGTTGGGCGTCTCCGTCGGGCGCCTGCTTGTACCGTCTTCGACAGATCGGTTTCGTCGTCACATTATACATAGCTCATGCATGCCGAATGTCTCTTTGGCCCTCTCAAGATGTGTCAACCAAGACTCTGCTCCGATCCCAAACTCGCCATGGCGAAATGCTCTGCTGAGATTCAATCACCCGGAGGGGATTGGTCTACTCGGCGATCGACAGGAGACTTTGTTTGGCTTATTCTTGGGCAGCCATGAGATCAGCGTATTGTTAGTTATCGCGATCGTTCCGATTCGCTTCACGAAGCTGCACGACCGCCAACGCTATCCACAACCCGGTTACCCGCATCGTCCTTCTTGGCTGCTGCGCCTGATGCGACGCCAGCGTAGCTAGTGCCGTTGCCCCATATTCCCATGGCCGAGCCCAGCCCGGATGATCGCTTTTTCGCCCGCACTGTGCTATCACCGTCCTCGTCCATGCTGAATACGAACTCCCCGTCCTCCTCGCCTATCGGAGTGGTGTATCGCGCACTCGAGCTGATCGACCCACTGCTGATGTGGCGCTCTCCTGCGCGCCCGTTGGCTGGCCGCCCCACTGGGTTGTTTGGGCGCAAATGCGGCGATTCACCGCCGTTGCCATCGATGCGGGTT
This sequence comes from Xylariales sp. PMI_506, assembly GCA_021365275.1. Lineage (NCBI taxonomy): Eukaryota > Fungi > Ascomycota > Sordariomycetes > Xylariales > Xylariales sp. PMI_506. The sequence goes on along the minus strand of JAJTIY010000023.1, from coordinate 586,294 downwards.
CTCTGAAGCTGCTGCGTGAGGACACTAAGGCCATCGACGCTGTCTGCCCCGGCCCGGTGAGCTCGAATCACGTCTGCGTGCAGACTAGAGTTTCGCAAGGGGCTGCCGACGTGGCCAAAAGCGCCACTTGCCGCCAGTGCGTGCTTCTTGGCCTCCTCTTCGTCCTTTTGACGCTGAAACAAGGGGCCCCATCGGCTTGGGCTCGCTGCCATCGGGCTACCAAACTTGGAAGTGGCCTCGGCGTTGGGTGTCCCCGTACCGCTGATGGCCAAGACGCCGTTGGCAAGTCTGTGGATGCCAATGTCATCATCAGCAGCGCGCGAACCACGTCGTGCTTTCTCAGCGGGCGTTAAGAGGTCTTTCAAGTTATCGGGCACATAGTCTTCCTCCAAGAAAGGGAACTCAGCGTCCCAGTCACGGTCAATACCCATCGCACGGGGTGCGCTGCTGCTCAGCATCTTGGGCTTGGCGTAGCGGCTGGAGTGCATCTGACGCTTGCCAAAGTACTCGTCGGTAGGTTGTGTTGGAGGCGACGACGCTGTGACCGTAGATGAGAGGTGATCGTTGCCTCCGAAGGCAGAACGATGGAGCAACTTCAGCGCCTCCGAGGTTCGGATGTCCTTGGCGGCATTCAGCGAGGGTGATGGCGAATCGAGCCCAAACTGCGAGGGTACGGAGGAAGGCCAGGGCCCTCCGGGATATCGGGCGGCATTCGAGATGCCATTCGAGTCGAAAGAGGCCGGAAGCGGGGCATCGAGCACAGACAGCCCCTTGGCAGCAATTGGGGAGAGGCCCAGCCCTAACCGAGAATGATCTTCCTCACGAGGTGACCCGTATTGAGAATCGGTGTGAGAGTATGATGTGTCGATCGTAGGTAAGCCATTTTCGAGGCTGGGCTGTCGGTCTAACTGGTGGTACTTCTCGCTGGGCGACATTGGGTAGCCATTGACACCGTAGGCGGGGTTGGCATCAGCTCTCATGAAAGAGCTGGTCAGAGCACTGTTGGTGTTGTATGAAGTGGAGGGATTCATCCGATTTCCCAAGTGGAGGGGTTGGCCAATAGTGATGCCATTCTTTCCGTAATTGATGCGACGGCCGTCAGCGAGAACGTGGATGTTTGCGCATTTGGGTCCGAACTTGCAATTGCCCTGGTAAATGAAACATAGTTAGCTACAGTCGGATCGCCTTCGGAGAGAGCAACATGGTCAACACAATCGTCACGTGGGCAATTTCAAGGGCAGAAACTTTGACTGGAACCCAGTAAAATCAGACGGAGAGCCCCGGGAAAAAGAAGAAGCCATGCCATCAATAATATCATCAGTAATACCATACCTTTGCGAAGTACTTGCACACTGTTTCCGCGGCGGCACCAATGTCGTGACTGAACGGACAGGCCGAGCCGGCTTGACAAGCGCCCTGACGGAAGAATTTGCAAGGAACGTGCGAGGTATCTGAGTCAAGAGTCAGTCAGAACGGCCCAAGGTTTACAACAAATGGGAAAGAAAAACAAAAACAAAACCACCCCCCCAAAAGCCGAGGCCATCTGCGGGTGCACGCCTATGCAGTGGTGAAGGGATCTGCTGCAGCTTCAATGTCGCGCGCGTGATTGCGGCAAACATGGCCACATTTTGCAGTACCAACCGCCACAAGACTAGCATTGACACGGACACTGTGCAGTCGCCATGGTGGCAGTAGTCGGCAACGGACAATGGGTTGTGGTTGTGGGGGAGGCGGGAGGGTCGTAAAACAAGAACAGCACGTACTCGGAGGGCTTCGGGGACCGTCAAAGCGGCCCTGAGCAGAAGGTGAAAGGGTACTCATGGTGGGAGTCTGCGGCGGGATGTTGACGCTGCCAGATCTCGTGTGTCGAAACTCAGACATGGCGAAAGGAACCTCGAAGCCAGGCACTCCGCCCTCGATTAGGGTGTGTGTTGTTGGATGCGAACTGGCGATGCAGTTCGGGTTGGATTGCGGAGGGGGAGAAAAAAATCAAGTTAGAGGAGGCGGAAAGGAGGGGCAACCCTGAGAGCTTTGATGCGGCTCCTTATCGGCCGACGAGGGTTCGAAACTTCGTCCGATTTTCCCGCTTTTAGAATCCCGAGAGAGGGGCGCAAAAGGCACCCAAAAGCGCAATGGACCAGCGGGTTGTCGAATAGAACAAGAGGGTGGCAAAATGGCGGGATTTGGCAAATGCGAGCTGCCAACGGAGCAAAATGGATGTTTGGCTGCCGTGCAAATCGGCGTGAGGAATTCCTGCGTGTATTGTACCGGTCAATTGGCTGAACCACCTCCGCCAGGCTTTGATTGGGCCTCAGCACTTGTCCCGGAAAAAGAGGAGTGGGATAGAGTCGCACGCACGGGAGGGATTTACGATTGGAGGGTAAGGCAAGAGGAGGAATGGGATGACAAGCGGAAAAGAGATAGATAGACCTAGTGCCTAACCTAGCGGTGGCCGGTGGGCAGTGGGCAGCAAGGCGCGCTGGCGGCGGGGACCCAGACCGTGGTCAGGTGCTGCAGACAGCGAGTGCTTGGGGGTTGGAGGCTCGCACCGCTGATTGGGCTGATTGGGAATGCATGCAAAGGGGAGACCCCCAAAATAAGATGTAATCAAGCAATCGAGGGGTTCATCGGCGTGCTCGTAGGCATCCTAATCACCGCCTAGCCGGCCTAGCTGACAATAACCGAGATGCACCCGGGGCGGGCCACACCCTAAACAGAGAGGGAGTGGAGATGAGGCACGGAGAGAGAGAGCGGGGACGCAGTACCAAGCACAGCAACTGTGCTGTGCGTCTTATCATGTGTGCGCGTGCGTGCGTGCGTGCGTGCGTGCGTATGTATGTTGTGTGTATGCAGACACAGATGCAGTTGCAGTTGCAATTGCGGATGTGTATGTGAGAGAGAAAAAAGAGAGGGATAATGTTTGCGTGTATGTATAATATGTTATGTCTGCGAACATGAATGTGGATGGGGATGCGGAATGCAGAAATAGGGATTACAGGTAGGATGCACTGTTACACGTCCAGCAGTAGGTGAACCATACATGCTGAAAACAATGAGTGACCGACTAACAGTGTTGCTGTCCCACCTCGTACCGTGAGATGACGAGCTGCACTGGCAGGAGGACTGCGCTCAGACGGAGGCCGCGTGTAAGTGGTAGCGGGGGCTTGGTGGACTACATTCAGGGGATTCCGAAAATACCGCAGTGAAGACAGCTACAAAAGGATGACAATACTCACAACGAAAGGTAAGATAGACAACACGGGCATACGTAGTGGGTGTCTCGACCCCGACGATTGCTTCTGCGTCTCTTGGAAGCCAGAATATTTGACGATGGATCAATGGATGGATGGATAGATCGATGAGGACTTTTGTGCCGGGCTGCGATGCTGGTGGCTGGTGAGTGGCCCAGTCGGCTGGCTGAACCAGGGTTGAGACAAGGACCCACGCTGCTGTGGTCGTCAAGAATGCGCCTCTGACGCTCGATTACCAGAGTTCCGGGCCGGTGTAGAGACAAAATAAAATAAAAGTACGCCAAGAAGAGTTCGGTAACCACGAATAAGAAGTTGTAGCGCCGTTGCGGTGAGACCCGGGACCAAACCTGCCTGACGATTATATATGATGGGATATCCCTGAATCTTCAGTGTCACCAGAAATAGGACGGCTCCAACGCCGTTCCTCAGAAGTGACCTTGTGTTAGGTGCCTGGGCTGGTATCGTGGTCCGGATTGGGAAATCGGCTGAGTAGTGATAGTACACTTCATGCATATAACCCAATTAGTGCGGTGCTAAGACGGTCGATAAGCGCCTTGATTTTTCCAGAACGACTCATAATAGTATGGAAGAATGGTCTACCAAAAAATGTCCGCCGCCACCGTTCTTGTCGAGAAGCTCGAGTAGGCAACTGCGGTTCGTACAAGGTTTGAGCCTCTCGGTGAGAGCTGATCGTGGTGGGTTTGACGTGGGGGTTTGGGTTGGCTGGTTTGTGCAGGTCCCCGATATTGATCAACTAATAAGGGAGCGCGGGCCGGGAAGGCGAGCTGCAGGGCAGTGTTTCCATTCAAAGCATGGGCTGCGGTGCGGTGGTGGAATTCCACTGTCGTCTCTGGGAGTTAGACAATCGATGCTGCGGTGGAGTAGAAGTTCAGGTCAGGTTACCTGTCTAGATATTATCGTTCCGATTCTTCGCCCTTGTTTTCCTTCTCTTCTCGCGCTTATTGACGACGATGAGGCATGTGAAAACGGCCTGGGCATAAGTCAGCAAACCGCGTCCACAGGATTCTCCTTGCAGAGTAGCGGGGTAATGAGGGATCCTGGGGCGGCTTAATGGGTGTCAGGTGGTTCGGGCTAGGTGTTTTTAGTGTGGCAAAGCAGGTCTCGCCGTAGAGGAAAGGGTGTCTGTGCCTGACTCGATATCACCCATTGGGCGATGTGGCGGCCAGCAGGGAGATAAGTAGAACAGTATCAAAAGAGTGAAGTGGTGCTCTTGTATCATTCACTAGATCTGGTGGGCTCGCCATCTATCTGGAAGTTCCAGCCCACAGCATATCGATGACAGAACGCCTATTGGGGATAACTCGGGAGTTGCAAAAACCTACGGCAAAATAATCCACTTACACAGATGACTTAGCCCCTCGATTAGGACGGCACACCACCCTGGTCAGCACCCAAGTCGTGGCGGTTCAACTTGCGACTTCACTAGATTCAGGCTTCTGACTTTCGGATCCTGATGTGAGTTATTTGCGATATTTGCGATGTTCCTGGAGAGGATTTGGTGCTCGCTTACCCCTCAAAACGTTCCGGAACGTTTGTCCACTGACAGGTTCTTGTCAGTGCGAATAGCCCGCAATCAATTCGCTTATTCGCGGTACAACACGAGCCAGATAACAAATGAGGAACAGGTCGGTATCGATATCTGATCAGTAGGAGATAAGAGCTGTGGAGTGCATTGCTTGCTGTAGATACGGGGTGCAGTGCTACTGTGCCACTGGGCTAGCCCAAATGTGACGTCACAGAGCAAAGATGTCGGGATGACTGAGAAAATAATAGATAAACCAACTGGATCATCTGCCCAGGAATCAGTTCACCGCAAGCTTATAGAGGGCCCGCCCATGGTCTATTTATGCAACACCAGACGCATCATATGAGGCTGAAGGATGCCAGGTGAGCATCTCAAGGGTGGAGCCGTCAAAGGTCTACTTTTCGCAGATGCTGTCACTACATGGGGAGGACGATACGCTCCGGCAGGTTTGTGCCCTCGTGTTTTTTTTCCCTTGCCTTCCCTTGCTTGACACTGTCTACGGGGCATGGGGCAGACATCCCATGCAACCAAGACAAGACCCCGATGTAGAAATGAACCCTCTTCATGCCTCGCAGCAAGTGATTTTGAGTGAGCTACACCCGCGCTCTCGTGTGGTGACCGCCCCAAGAACGATGATCTTACGCCCCTTTGGGCACTACTCTTCTCAGCTTTTGCCTGGGACTACTACAGTGATTGATCTCGGGCTACGACCGCGTGGTCTTGTGTTGGATACTCGTGTCGGTGAGACATGGCTAACCGTCCGGGTCCGCACTTGCAGCATGGCATTGTTAAGGGCATGGAATATGCGGCATGTCCATCTTCACTTCTGGTGCCCATCCCGTACTGACAGGAAACCGGGTCCCATGTAATCTTCCTCAGGGCCAACCAACCAACGTCGATTGTGGGCAAGAAGCCAAAGATGATCATGGGTCGCTAAGCCTCCAACCGACTCACGGTAATGCCCGCGCGCTCTCCGCAGGACTGATGCTCCTGGCTCATCGGCACTGTCCGGCGATCAATTATACACTTATACGATTCATGATGGCTGTACGTAGACCGAGATGTGCTGGGGTTGATGTTGCCTTGTTAGGAAAACCATCACATCCACTGCTGTGCGCCCCCTTCCAATTTGACGCAGCTCCAATAAGGTTCCTTCAAAGCTCTCCCATGTCCATGGCCTCTCTACAGGGTGCAGTGCCCAGATGCACATAGATTCTGCATTCCAAGGTGATCGTGGATTTTCAGGTATTCTGATACACAATGTATTACCCTGGACCCCCTGTCCGTTCCCATTCCCCCCTCTCTTTCTCCTGTCTGCGCCTGTGTAGAATGTCATGTAAGCTTGACTTTATTGAGTCTTTTCGGCGTCTTTACATCCTGCAAGCATCCCTGCAGGCGATACACGAAGGTAACACCGGAGGGCCAGCCAGTCTCGACGGAGGAACTACAAAGTACGCCATGCCTCGAATTACTACCACACCACTTTTTTTTTTTGGAGAACCCCCTGCACCTTGTTAAAAACCCCCCAGAACCACGAGACAAGGTCTTGATTGGCATTTCTATCCCATCTACAGGCATTGGACCATTCAAAATTTCGCCTGGTTGGAATCTTGGCGTGGACTCTTCGATATGACCCAGCAGGCATTCTCCATACGGCTACACTCCAGGGCAGATCCGCGCAGGCAATGCATGCAGGCAGAGCACTAGGCGACAGGGTGTTTTAGTCCCCGATACGGATAGATAGGAACAGGGTAGTCAACCCCGGACTGATCGTCCTAACTACCGACGGAGACGAGAAACGAGAGACGAGAAGGGGTGTGGAGAGGACGGGAGCTGCCCGTATTATGCAAGAAAAGGGAAAAAAAAAAGCAAAAGGACGCCATGCGAGCGAACCGTTTGCTAAGTTAACGCAGTGATGATAGATCACGCGGGGAGGGCGGGCGGCGGACACTGCGGCTGCTGGCCGTTCCTCAAACTTAACGAACTCTCAATCAGGCCGTTTTATCAATGCTCCCGCACTCAAGGTATGTAAGCTAAGCAGAGAATAAAAAAACAATACTCTGTGATTGAGTGATCGAAGGAGCCTGGCGTTCATTCCGCCACCGACTTTCGTCTCGATGCCCCTTTGGTGGCCGATCTGCCCCTCGGTGGTCGGTGTCGGTGTCGTCGACACCTCGCAATATCCTGTTCTCCAAACATCCCATCCCAAGGACCAGCCCCATTTCACCTGAAAGCCAAGCCAAGGTGGTCTAGGTGCCATCAGCATCTCCCCATGCTATTGTCTCAGTGGTCGGCTTGCCCACCCTCTCGGCACCTTTGGATCCCCCAGCGATCAGCCATCCCTGCAGCTGATAGACGTCAAATGGTCAAGCCATTATTGATTTTGGGCTGCAGCCCGCCACTCCCATTCGCCCAACCCAAGCCTCCAAGGACGCGTCTTCGCAGCGCAGACACGAGTTCGCAGGACTTTACCGTTTGACGTTGACTCTGGGGGCGATGCACAGACGGTTCTGAGAGCCACCACCCACCGATCGACCCATGGAGTTGTTTTAAGCATATGGGTATTGGATCGACACAAAACTATTCATTGGGCTGGGCTCACTTTTGAACTTTGCATGAGGTTTCGACTCGACAATTCTTGCGCGTATGCTACCTCCAATTTAGGTTGTCACCACCGGGTTTTCTTGATGTGCTGCAGGCATCAATATCAACTCGTTGTATGCCTACAGACTCGGATATTTTCCTTCCGGCTGTCTTTTCGACCCAGCCTGGGCTGGCCTGGGCTGCACTAACCTTTGCTGCCGTGGGGAGAACCACACCCTTCAATGGTACTGTAGCAACGAGGAAAATACCCGTGCAAGATTCCCTAGATTCAGCCACTTGCCAGAAATATCAACGGTGTGGACCACCCAGCGCCATAGGCGAATCACAGCCAGACCGCCCGCACCCCCCGAGCTTCTCGTGTCCCCACACACCATCCTCACATACGTTAATGACACTTTCACATCCGGATTTTCCTTGTCTCATCAAGATATTTTGCGGTGTGAAATTCCTGCCTCTGCCTCACATCCTGTCAGCACTCCCTTCCCTCCGCTGTATCCGGTTGCAAGAATTACTGTTTCTGGCACCCTGGCCCTGACACCCCTGCGTTCAGCCTCTTGAGATGTATAACCCCCCCACCCCACAATGAGTGAAGTAGGCTCTAATCACACCAAGCCTGGAGTTCATAATCCCAAATATTTGAGATTCTCCCTCACCAAGGCCTCGTTAGCACGGTCCTAAGTGAGTTTTAATTGCTCCACATTTGGCACATTTCATGTCCTTTTACCCCGTTGCTTTATCAGCGATGGATAACACGCAAATATCTGCTTCTAGGCTGAGTGCAAAGACGAGTGCGAGTGCAAGTGCCTCGCTCTGGTGTAGTTCACTAAAGTAATTTGAGCGTCAGCGTGGCTGAAAATACTTTACAACCCCTTTTCCAAAGTCCAATTTCTCGCAGACGGTACAACCGAACCCAAGAATTGGCATATCTCCTTACAAAGGTTGGAAAATCTTGCTTCTTCAGCTATAATACGTGGTTGTCTCATCGTGGGGGATACCCCATGACCTTCATGATGAAGCGCACCCGACCTTGGCCCGGTCAAAATATTCACTTTGTCGGCACGTCCCCAAGCAAAATCCGGATTACTTGCATGAGGCATGTCAAAACCCGCTCATAGTCCTGTTAGTTTGCGGTGAAGCCATAACCTCTTAGAAACGATCGTCGTGTGCAGTGGGCCCCCTCATGCTTGCTCAGCCTTCTCCTCGCCGGTATTCTCCTCCCGGGTGGACCTCTACACCCCCTTGGTAGAAGTAAGGCCAGATGGACCGCGCCCGAGTATATCCCATGACATCGATACCCCACCCTAAGCCTTTTGCTCCAGCCACATGCGCATACGCACGCACGCACACACACACACACACACACACACACACACACACACACACACACACACACACACACATACGCACAGAGAGGGAGAGATCCATTAATACTTACACGATTCCACTTGGTACGTATGCCTACGAGTAGGGCTAGGCAGACAAGAAAGCACCTCACCCTTGCAACTTGAGTACATCAACTTTCTCCCTACAGCGCTTGGAGACGCACCCTCCTCACAGATTCGCGGCTACGTGCATTGCAGTTAAGACTAAGGTCTATGTTTCACCTTTTTGCCACTGAGTCATCATTACTTTGTCTCCCGACCCTCCAATCTGCGAGGCCGACTTCTCTCCCTGGGAAACGTGTTAATCACGCGGGACTACCCTTTAGTGGGGCATAACCTTCCCCGGTCCAGTCGCAGTTCGGACCTTGGCGAATCCCAGGATAGTTACAATGAAGTCTCTATGAACGTAGATTTTCCTCTTCAGCATGTATACAGTGGACTGCGTACTGCCTGTATGCAGTTCATGCAGAAGGTAGACTCACAACAGAGCACCAAGAGGTCACCGAAAACAGGTCACGAGCGACCCACGACGTTGGTAATTAACGCCGTGGTTAAAACAAACTACCCTGTTCTGAGACATAGAAAAGCGTGCAGCAGGAATGTAATAATACTGCACTTGCTTACCTAACCAAGTTGTTTCTCGTTGAAACACATTCCAGCTCTTATTCCTTCATAGATTCAAGAAAATTCTGCATGGTTCACCTCAGCCAAGCCCACACCCTCTTTCAGGATGAGTCAACAAATAGTCAGACAGCCATACAGCCAGGGGACCAATCAAGAGGCGAAGATAGACAAGTAGAGAGGCGTATCCTCCGCTGTTGAAGTTACGACAAAGTGTAATTGGCCTTCACCAATGAGATAACGGGTTATTAAACTCGAGATTTGTTTGGCCAAGCCAACCCCATGTCAACTTGAGGTACTTATGTGCGTGCAAAGAGGGTCGAGATGGCCGGAAAACGAGCGGAAACCCGGCAAGTTTTCATTATACGATTTGGCGTTCTGTTCCTCTCTCTTTTTTGAACCGGCAAGCTGCTCGCTTGCAGGTGCGTACGCACTCCGCACACGTCTACGCATACACGGTCAGGGTGGAAAAGAAATGCATGTAATTTAATCTGAAGTACCTTGGGATCACATGGTCGTTGTCATGTCGCTTGTTGTGCAACACCAATCCAAACTTTCGCCAACTGCACGGTTTTTGTAGAGGATAGTAAAAGCCAAAAATAAATAATACGTCACCGCCTACAGCAATGGCGATCTCCCGGCACCGATCAGTGGATCCTTTTTAATCACCAGAAGCCGCCGGAGCCCCGAGGGAGAAGCAAGACTTGAGGGAACCGAGGTGAAGAAGAGTTGAGCAAATTGGAATGGGGCAGAGGCGGGGAGGGGCCGCGTGATAGGCAAACATTTGCACGACGCGGGTATGGATGAATTTGCGAATCGGAACGCGCCTCGAGAGTTTTTCTGAGCTACGGCTAGCTACTTGATCTGGTTTTCTTGCCTGCTGTGTGATAAGACACAGCATGAACGATCTACCCCCTCGCCGCCGCCACCGTGCTAATCAGCAGTAGTTCCCCATGGGGAACCATCCCGGATTTTCACGGAGGACGAATGACCAGCTGCATGAGACTTGTCTCCTTCTGTCCGGCTCTAGGTGGTTCGATCTTTAGGAGATGTGTTTCTTCTGCTTCCGAGATGACGATGATTGCGATGAAGTCGTTCTCACCTCTGTCCCCATCGAACACTATGGCTTCCAACCTTGCCCCCGTCCTGTTCTTGTCGCCCGCACTTGCATAGAGCTCTATTTTCTAGCTAGGCGATGTAAGCACGGCGCCTTGTGAGTTACACAAACTTCAAAACACGAGAGTGATGAGAAATCATCCAATCACATTAAAACGGTATATCTGCTCTATCTCTCTCACCAAATCCACGACTGCGTCCTCGACGCCCAGCACGGAGCTCGATTTTACAACGAAATCCTCCTTAAGACATGTAAGTAAAGTCATACGTTTGCGGCCGCAGTTAAACCCATGATTGGCCGTACGGTATATACACTGTATAGTGCAGCGATGTACGAAGAAGTTGGCATTCTGTGGGAGGTTTGTACGATGCGAGTGTCATCCTACGTCTGGTGTTCGCTGGCTTCAGATTAGAACAGGCGCTGTATTCCCAGCCCTATGAACGTGCTCTGTAGAATTCCTCGGTTTGTTGTAACTATATCATTGCGTGTAGAAGTCACCCCTAACAAGGCCTTCGGACACCTTACCCGTGCCTTTCTAGATACCAACGGAGCCTTGATGACTGACCAGAACAGCTCCTAGGGAATATAAAAACCTGTAAACGTGCGAGCAATGGAGAAATGATCAGCTTATACGTCTATTAAAGTGGGATTTCCTGGCCACAAGGATCAGACATCTGGGGTGAGTGGCATCAATGTGGCTTGCTGCAGCTGAGGTTATGGCTTAGCTGTGACAGGACCTTAGCTCCAATCGCAGACGCAGAAAGTTGTCGAGTGTGCCTTGCCTACCTCCCTTGTTCATAATATCACGATCCATAGGTCGGGTTAACCTCGGAATTGAACCCTCTCATACAGTAATGCATCCAGCACCCGCAGCCCTGTGGACGCCGAGGCCAAGTCGAAAGATGCAGCCGAACCAGACAGTCATCAAGGTGTTCGATGAACCACTCGCAATAGTTGGTGCATTGGGTAACAGTGATGGGTAAGGTACTTTGGCTTGTTTTGTCGAGTCGCTCAGCTGCGCGAAGGTCTGGCTACTTTCCTCTAGCAGCATCACGAGCTTTTCACATAGCGAGGCGGCCGACCTATAAAGGCATATACCCCCAATCTAAAGAGGTGGATCCACCCTATGGGAGGTGGGTTCTACAGAGACGATATGTTTTCGATAGGCTACGACACCATGGAGTTCACCCGCACCTCAATGAACACGTTGTCGCTGCGAGTTATCTTGGATCACTGTTCCTCTTTCTGGGATGTATTGGCTGGCTATCGTCTCTAGATGTTTACGACCAAGAGGCACAAGATATCCCAGCGTCAGTGCAGCGTGTAGAGTCAGAAGTACACGACTTATCCAGCGATAAGCCCAGAAAAAGCGAGGTGTCTCCTTACACGTGCCTGCAGGGAGACGAGTTCCGGCTATTAATCCTCGATCCAGGCGGATATTCAGATGACGTACGGTGCCGGTTGGTCGTTCTTGAGAGGGAAGGGGGTTGCCGGTTTGAAGCACTGTCGTACGCGTGGGGCGGAACGCAAAAGAGCAACAGCATTGTCTGCAATGACCTGCCCTTGGGCGTCACAGATAACCTCGCCGAGGCGCTGCGGCACCTAAGATTCCCAGACGAAACTCGGATCTTGTGGGTGGACGCGATCTGCATTGACCAAGACGATATAGAAGAGCGGCAGCACCAGGTTGGCTTAATGAGAACCATCTTCTCTGACGCAGTACGGGTTGTTGTATGGCTCGGGCCGTCAGGACAGGATGTGAAAGGGGCATTCGATCTACTTTTGACTATACGGGACTACATCACTGCTCCCGTAGACTATTTTGAACTGGGATCCAACTTCTCTTCAGTGAAGACATTCGAAAAGCTGGCCAGACACAACTGGGCGCCTCTGGTCACGCTGCTTGAGCGACCCTGGTTCACTCGGCTGTGGGTCTTCCAGGAGGTCGCCCTCGCTCAAGAAGTGGTGGTTCAGTGTGGTTACGACCAGATATCATGGTCGACGTTGGCGTCTATCTTCCGATATTTGGATCACAAGGGAATAGTACTGGAACGCTTCACCTGGGGTCGGGGACTGGCATCGGTGGGAGTCCGAGCTCTCATCGCGATGGACAGGTATAGGCAATTAACTCAAAACGGCGCGCCGCGAGATCTCATCTCAATTCTGCTGGCAACTAGCGGCTCGGACTGCACGGATCTCCACGATAAGATATATGCAGTGCAGAGCTTGGCGACTGCCGATGGTGCGCCGCTGCTAGAGCCTGATTATCGTATCAGTGCAGCGGAGGCCTTCAAGTTGCTAGCTGTACGTTGCATCCAAAGCGGACACCTGGAAATACTGTCATGCAGCGAGCGGCAGGATGTTTGGCCACTTCAGGAACTATCGGGGCTCCCGTCTTGGGTCCCTGACTGGACGCGAGTGGAGAACACGACGCCGTTCGCCCTCTGGCGCATTAACAGTACAACTTTGCGACAAGGAACTCATCGCAGGGCTGAACTGTTTCCGGAGAGCTGCCCGTTGAACTGCAGTCTACCTATCCAAGTGACGGAGGACTCGGTGCTGCTGCTGCCAGCGTTGTTCGTCGACAGGATCTCGGCTCTTGCCGCACCGTCGAGTTTCACAAAAACACCATTTAGCAAGAAGTGGAGGAGCTGGGACTACTTTGCTCTAAGCAAGAACCGCGACTGGATTCTAGAGTGCGAATCCCTTGGGAGCCGTGGCGCCGGGCGGAGCGCCCCCGCGGAGCTATGGAAAGTCCTGACGGCATCCCTGGATGGAAACGCGCGCCCTGCCCCGGAGAACTTCCCCAAGGCCTTCCGCGAGTACCGGAGGTATTTGGATGTCGTAGACGCGTGGCGGCGGGACGACCCGGAGGCCATGAGCGAGCTGAAGCACCGGCCCCTTGATGTCCCACTGATCACGGCGATTGAATCTTCGCTGCACATGTGGTCGTCTCGGCGGCGCTTTGCGGTGACCGAAAGCGGCAGGATGGTGCTGGCCCCAAAGAGAAGCCGCGAAGGTGATGTGATTGTTCTTCCTGCTTGGTACGCGATACCCCTCGTGCTAAGGCCGATTGACGATGCGAGATACGAACTCGTGGGAGAGGCTTACGTGGAGGACGTCATGAGCGGGAAGTTCTCGTCCGAAATAAACAAAGGTTATGCAGAAGCCGAGGCAAGCTGTCCTTTATTCAAGTACTATGATATAGTGTAACAAAACTTTTATCGGTTTTATTATCTTCGGAAAGGGAAACGGCCGGATCTACGAAAGCGCAAGTGAAGCGCATCTAGGTTCCCAAGTCGTCTAGAGGGCTCACATTCTTGTATTCATTGGTATATCAAATAACCTTGTGTAACTGACCATACTGTGTTATGAGATTGTTTCGGGACAGTCTATCCCATAATCAAACTTAGACCAGACGGGGCTTATCCCGTTACTGATCCCACGTCTGATGTAGTCCAAAGGGGTCGGCAAAGTAATAGGCCGTTACCTATCACCACGATCCATCTAACGGCTGAAATATCGAACAACGCAGATCATCTAATGAGAGAGGCTGCAAAGCATTGTACTCTTCATTTTTACTCAACCCGGGCTCTGAGTAAAGCTATCTTACGTTATATACTCATTGGGTTACAACTACATGTCCCACTTCGGTTCCCTGTAGCCTGAGGTTTCCCCACTTTTGGACCTTCACCGCTGGCAATGGGTTCCTAGTAGACAAACTTCCACTATACCAGCTGGCATTCGTGCGACTCGAGACACACCTGAGCAGAGCCTTGCCACGAGGAAAATACAGCCAGTCGGTTGTGTCAATCTGTGACTGCTTTAAAAACTCCTAGCTTCGCGTTCGCATCGTCGAAGGAATTGGCTGTCGCCGTATCACCAGTCAACTGAGCAGTACCTTTCTGTCTCTCTCTCTCTTTCCCACCAGCCTGGCCCTTCCACTCAATCTCTTCGACACTGCTACAATAAACAAATAAAAATGCAATCTAGCGACTCATTACTCGACAAGCTCCCCCTTGAGCTTCTGCAGCTGATCATAACATCCTGTCATCATCCACGAGATGTGATCGCCCTGGCTTCCACCAGCAGCAAGTACAACCGTATCGTCCTCCAGCTGCTGTACGAGAATGAAGTACGGCAAGAGTCCTGGGATATCGTGTTCTGGGCAGCTGAGCATGGCAATACGGAGACTCTCAAGCACTGGGCCGCCGTTCGCAGCCCCGAAGATACCATTCGCGCCGACTTTAACATCTTCCACGGCCTACCGGGCGCGCTCAGAGGTTACACCAAGGTCCAGAGTCTCACGAGCCCCCCTCTCCACCGCGCCTGTTTTTACACGCCACTCCATGTGGCTGCCATGAGGAGCCAAGCAGATGCGGTTGGGTTCCTCCTCGATAATGGAGCGGAGATAGATGCACCGGGTTACTCACGGGATTGGAACGGGTTATCGCTCTTTCGGGACTTCAGGGATCGAGCCCGCCCCCAGGTAGACGGTTGTGCCATGTTACTGCCGCTACACCTGGCCATCACATACGGCCATACAGAAATCGCCAAGTTGTTACTGAGCAGAGGGGCGGACATAGCCGTTAGGCCTATGAGCCCCGGGCAATCACTGGATATCACGGCGCTGCACTTGGCTGCTGGGCACGGACGTGAGTATCACCCTTGTTACATGCTAGAGTGCAAGTATTGGAAGATAGTGCTTCAGAGAAGATACTGACCAGCATACTCTGACTTAGTACTGCCAATTGTCAGGATACTGGGAGAACGACCTGATGTTGATGTCAATCGTCCCGACATTGATGGACAACCTCCATTGCTGTACGCCGCACAAAATAAGAAAGGACACGCTTCCATGGCGGTGCTCAAGGAATTAGGCGCCAATCTGGACGCTGTCCTATCCCTAAGAGACATGCCGGTTCAGCAGTCCTTACTCGTCACCTTAATACGGGGCTCCAAATGGGAGGCCGCAGCGAAGCTCATTGAGCTCGGTGCAAGCGTACAGGTAGAAGACGGTCAGAGGCCACTGATGGAGGAGTGCGAGCGGGCACAGATGGGGGTAGTTCACCCTGAGGTCCCAGATTTGGTGGCCTGGGAGAACCTAATACAGCAACTCCGGCGTGCCCTGTCTGAGGATGGAGATATAGGCTCACCAAACGATCCGTTGGCACGATCTACGACAAATAAGGCTTCAGGCTTTATAAAGAGTATATTCCGACCTCTAAGTATCCGATCATCTTTGAAGAGAAATCCGGTCGGTACGCGGTAGAGGATGGACTGCACTAGACAAATCACAAATTGTACATGGAATATCTCAAACAAATTTCAAATTGGTGTGCTTCGTCGCTATCAGCGGGCACGGGTGCGGGTGCGGGTGCGGGTGCCTTCGACTTCTAGTGCTTCCACAACTACGACTCGCACTTGCCTTCCATTTCCCAGCTACATCCTGCGTGAGATGGTTCTATTACCCCGGAGTTTAACGAGTCTCATTTACCCATTTTCTATTCAACCTCCCCGATTTGACAACTTTCTCTACATATCGACTCAATATCTCCTCATATCATTCCTACAATGGCATACATAGTTTACCCTGTGATTGGCCCACCTACACGCGGCTCCGAATCGGCGCCCCTGCAGCCTCCAACCCCAGGGACAAACGAATGCCTATGGCGCGCCGAAAAAGTGGAAGAAAGATGGAGAGAGGATGCGTACCAAATTCAATATGTCAGTCCAGTTTGTTCTGTCCATCCCCGCGTTCTCTTCTCGAACCCTGTGCGACTGCAGGTGGACGTCTATTCAACCAACACCCTACTGATTCTCTGTATGCATGCAGTGGCATGCCCTGCAGTACAGAGAGGCCGCGAATGCTATTCGATCCGATGACCAACCTCAGAAAAACCATCGTATTCGCGAGGTCAAGAGGGAGCGCCGTGAGCTCTGCCAGCGAGACATCATAAACCACCGAGACGCCTTCATGAACAAGCTCAAGGATGCGGATATGTCTGTCAAGCGCAAGATTTCTTCCCAAGAGTGAGATAACCCTTTTGTTGATTCTCAAGTGGGCTGTGGTTTGTGTTCTGCAATAAGCTGACGTATTCCTCGCCGCGCCCCAACAGCATCTGGTTGAATACCAGCGTACAAAGGTTTAGTCGCATCCTGCGCAAAGGCCCTCCTGCATCTTGGCCGAAACCCGAGGACCGCATGCTTCGCCATACGCCACGGGATAGCTCTGGACAAGTTGTACCGGGTTCAGATCCAAGTCCAGCACCTTGGGTAAGCGTGCAGTCGAGGGCTGTGCCGACAGTGTCCCCCTTCACGCAGTATATGACGCCGATTCCGATCCATATCAGCAAAGCACCTGGGACGGCGCGCATGCTGACCATCCCCAATAACTCCGATATCAAACGTTCCAAATCATTGGAGTGATGTGACAACAAAGTACTGAGACTAGGTTTGACTGCTTCGACGGCGGATTGGCATTGAGAATATATCGAAGCTGATAACTTGAATTATGCACCGAGGCAGAGAGACGAGAGGTCTCCTTATGAAGAAGACGATTAGGGAGGTATTAGAGTATAACTGTGTGGCTTGAAAAACATGAATCGAATAGAGATTCACTTTGAATTTCGGTTCAGTGTCAAGGCTGTGGATTCTGTATTGTTTGATGGCATTCCTACCTGGTGCATGGGACCTGGGAGTAAAGACCGCCTTCTCTCTTCCACGCCCAATCATGCCACAGACTAGTTAGTACACAAGAATGCTTGGTGGTGGAGAAGATAAATTCGCGATCAATCACGCCTATAATTAGAATCATTATGTGCAGCCGTGCTGGTCTAGGCTTGCACAAGTATTTCAAGGGATTTGACAGACATTCTCCTTATCGTACTGAACCGACTGCAAATCCTCCAAACCTGAACTTACCCGAATTTGGTGGTCAATAAATGCAGCCCTGTCGATGCTAATTGGTCTTTGTGCTTTGGTTTCATTAAAGTCAGCTGATGAACATTCGTTGCTCGGAACCTTAATAGTGAAATCACCACTCTCTGTCATTATGATACTAAAGTTTTTAGTGACGGTTTCAGCGAAGCTATCACGTGCTCATGCTTGGACGTCGTTGTGACCGGATGCAACCTCTGACTGTGGGACTTGAACGCTTGCCCCGACGACAATGGTGTTGGCGCCTGTGTAAACCCCCTACGGGCGGATATCAATGCAACCGCTGCCACACCATTCTTTACTCCGTGTCAGGGTACGGCTTACACGTTTCCTACAGATAACGCCGCCAACAGTTGGGGGCGAATGTCAGAGTGGCGAGATTACCTGCTGTATTAACGTAGATGACCCTTCTAACCCGAAACAGTTTGGCTTCTGTCAACGTAAATTGAACCCGACTTCGTAAACTTAATAATGAAATTGACGGGAACATAAACATTTAGAAGTATAACAGGCCATTTTTGGTGGAATATATTGGCTTTGATATCAATAACACCTGTCAGTAAATGTATCTGAAGTGAACTCCAGTCGTAAAGGAGGAAGGTGAGATCGCGAGATCACCAACTTGTATCTTAGTCGGGACAATGATTAGTTCCGTGTCCCGTTCCTTGGTATGTGTCCCTGAACCAGGCCCTATCAGCTTTAGATAGAGGAAATTCATTTCATCGGTTGGTTCTTGTTTCTTCTCCAGCAGACATAGTCGGTCTCAACGTGAAAGAGGCTTGCAACTTTTGTTACCTTGTGTATCGTTACCTGGCGAATATGCTGCGGCCATCGAACTGCTCGCTGAAGAACACAACACAGTCCGCCACCTCCCCTGGATAACAAACGACGATCTATACCTTACGCAGATAAATGGCCATAAAGTCATTGGTGCCTACTTCACCGCTAGCTTCATGGGAATCGCTTCGGCGAAAACCACTGTGACACGCCTAGCAAATCGTTTCCTCAATATCCAGCCTGATCGTTGGCCTTTGCGGTGGCGTCCCGTCTTACAAGATACCGTTCGTAACAGAGTAGGTTATATCGCGGTTTCTAACACTAGCACTGGGCTTATCCAATTGAGGGCACACTGTGGGATGCTCGCTGGAAAGGGCCTTGTGAAGGATATCATGCTTGAGAGTTCGATTTCCGCTGGAGCCAATTCCGTTCCAGGTACCACTATTGCACTGACAAATGGGGCGGCGATGTTTTCTGCATACGAGAAAATCCTAAACAAAAGTATTATAGAGGCAGATGGGACAAGCCTTTGCCCACTTTGTCGTATTTCTGCATATAAAAAATAGAATACGTAGAGTAAGCCGCGTAGCACGGCAATTGCATCACTCGTGGCATCTGACGCCAATAGCTAAACGTGCGTAAAATGTAATATTAGTAGTCAAAAGGCATAAAACACGATAAACAGGCACGAGTTTCATAGTTTGAAAATTGTAACAAGAATTATCAAAATTATCGAATATAACTACTGTGAATCATTACCCTCTTGTATTTGCATCCAACGCTTCCTATTTGTATGCATTGAATTCATACAATATCTAGTCTTTCGAATTTAGTTCCCTCAGTTATTGCCTCGCCGTACATGACCCCGTCGACATAAGCCTCTCCTAATAATACCCAGCCATCTTGATATCCAATCTGTGCGGTAGTATCTCGAAGCCTGGCTTCTAGAGTTTTTAACATGTCCTCTCGCTTCACCCACGCACGAACAGCCCCTGACTGGTCTTGCAGAGATTTTGAGTACTTTTCAATCTCTTGAGCTCTCCATCGAAGATGCTCGTCGATATGTCGAAATACATAAAATACCTCCGTTTCCTTGACGAGCATTACCTTGTCACCAGCCTGGGTTGAATCTGGTCCAAGACTTAGGTACCCGCCTTCCGTAACGAAGACGCTTCGCGAGTCCATCATGGCTGACTGTATCTGCTCAAAACTTGAGAACTCATCGGTTTCTTGGACGCTGATGTCTTTCGCTGGCCATGGGGCATCTGGATATTCATCTTTGTAGCCTTCCCATACGGTATTCAGATGAGCTATTCTGTCCTCTCGAGAACGAGGTTGCCACACGACCGGGTGTTCTTTCAGTTGGGCTGGGCCTTCCTGAACATCCAAGATGGCCTCCCGGACATAACAATGAAGAGTGCGACAGAGGCCGATAAGAGCTTCTATTTTGGACAATTTACCCGCCACCATGACATGTGCGAAGTCGGCTAGGATGGACGTTGATGTAGCGCCACTTGGGGAATAGTGTTCCGCAATGTTAATGGTGCAACTGAAGAAAAGCAGAAGAGAAAAGCTCTTCGGTATTAGGATTCGCACGTCTGGGATCCAGATGTGCTTAATGGTATCAAGACTGGCGACGTCGATTTGCAAGACTTGTCCATCAAGAGAAATCTTGGGGTTATTGACCATTTGGGTGCAAGAAGCATAGACGTGGTCACCACTGCTCAGAGGTTCGATCTTGCGCGAGGTCCAGAACTTCGCATTTGGTACCCATGATGGTGTGAGCACGCCCACATCTTTGTAGAGCTCCTCTTCGACGGCAAGGCCAGGATCACGAAACAGCGGTAGAATGGAAAAAAGCAGATTCACACCTCTAACCTGAGAGAGTAAGCAAGCTGCGAGATTCAAAAACACAACGGACGTTTCGACGTCGTAGTCTGGATGGATGCTGGACCATAATGGCTGCGTCACGACTGGATGGGGTGGGTATAACAGCATCGGGCCCGCGTTTTCGCCTTGGCACGGTGGTAAAGAAGGAGGTTTAAATGTAAGCTGAAGGTTCTGGTCGATTTTTAGCGACTCGGGTTGTACCAATGCAAGCCCGCCGTAGATTATGTCCCTGGCTTGCGTCACTCTTCTTCCTTTGGCTGTTTGCAGCCATTGCTCCAAGGTCCACCTGCCCCCCTCCCGGAAAAACTCCCTGGAATTCATGACGGCTGGGAAGTTTTTAATGTGGGAAATCCAGTCGAACGGCATCGGCATTTTGCCTTGCACATAGCTTGACATGGCTTCCGCCCATTTGGCGATCAGAATCACGTTTTCTGCCTCCATCTCGTGCCTGCCCAGCCTAAACACCACGTGCTGCGCAAGACAGACTTCCTGAAGTGTCCAAAGCCGTTTATGCCAACGACGAGTGAGCAGGTAGGCAGTGCTAAGCATGGCGGACAGGGACATGTTGTCTTCGAGAGATTCACCTTCAGGGCCCTTGAGCAGGCCGGCTTCGGTTTTGGCAATCAGCTTCTCGATGCCGGCGGACCACACAGAAGAACAGCTGCCAAGCCACACAGTTACAGACGATGCCGCCTGGTATATGCGACCCATCATTTCCACCTGTGCCATACGTTCGCGATGATCTTGTAGGTTGATACACACAGCATCAATCCAGTACTTTCCCGAGTGTGTGTGCCGTAATTGCAGCAGTGCATGGTGCAGGTTTGGAAAGACTAGTACCTTTTGTCCGTTACAAATTACTGCCTTCTTTCCGGCCTCCTCCTTCCTCTTCTGAGACTCTTTGTCCTCTGTGACATGTAATACAGCCTTCAGGAAATCGGTGGAGGCCTTGGACCAAGACTCATCAAAGGATCCCGCCTTCTCCCACGAATAGGACAACGCCGTGTATATTGGTTTTTCATCAAGGTCGACCACTTCGGTTGAGCATCGAACGACATCAGAGGGTTTGCCTGGCTCAAGAACCAAAAGTCGAATGCAAGATGGACGCGGCAAAGGATCATAATGGAACGAGCTCTCCCTTAACAACTGTTATACGTTAGCCAATTGAGTCGTGCGCTTACTGGGCATATACGAAGGAGCAATCACGTACCATTTCTTTCCACCGGCGACGCAGAGATCCTGTTCCTTCTTCCCACGCATTCCTGACTGCGGGTGCCAATCCATCGCCGTTTATTTGGTTGCCTATATGCATCGAATCAAGACTAGTAGGCTTGCCATCATCTTCTCGGTTTTCGAGCTGTCGATTTGTCGCTGCCATAAAGCTTACGTAGTCGGCGTGGTTTTTTCAAGTGTAAATACGAGTTTGCAAATTTTAGGTGTGACAGTTTTGGAATATAATCGTTGGATAACTAAATTTATTTACAGATGCTTTTGGTTATTGGCCCGACCTTGCAAGTAGTAATTAGCAACCCTAAATCTATAAAGAAACATTGGTATTGCTCGACGTTTGACCTGGGCGAAAATATAAATGACATAAACTAACCAAATACCCCCCTCAATGATATAGCATTGATTGCAAGATTCTAATACAGTGGTGGTTTATGTTCGTTGTAGGTAGCATGCAACTCGTACATCTATCTACCTGCAGAGGGTGAGGGGTTTCACTGATTTGAGCGAACTTCAACTAGGACCTGTAAGGTCTGTGAAGATGACCCGTGCCGTTATTGGTGGTGACTGTCTTTCTAGTGTCACGATAGGCCTAATGAGTAGGCTGTGGTTAGGGTTAAGTATTGTGTAAAGCATATCAATTCGAAAATTGTAGGGATTTACAAGAGACAGGCTGTAATAGCTCTAATCGGAGTACATGGTTATCGGTAGCCTGATTCGCGACTGGACTTGTAGCCGTTCCTCTTGAAATTTTGTGCAGTGGGCATGCGAGGCCTCCCAGCTGATGTCGGGACAGATCGGTGTCTTTGTTGGTGGTCATGCATCGTTGAGGAGGCTACGTGGTTCCAACGGGGTGCTACATAGCCGTGGCAGGACATAGTGAAGTCGCCGATGACACGAAGGTTTTTCCTGGGCTGGCCGGGTCTAACCACTGACGAAAGAGGAAAGATGCCCGTTAGCATTAGTAGTCTCGGTACAACAAGGGTCCAAATTCGTGTACCTGGGTTGCAGTCAAACGGACGTTAAGCATGGTTCCTGTGTCGGTCTAGAACGGGCCACAGCCCCACGAGAATGATGCAGCCCACATCAGATACCACTCAGTCAGCGACTGCCAACATTCCCGGTTTGAGACGAATAGTCTGATAGGGGCCTATACGATGAGACCACCCCATTTAGGTCCTCGGAGTCCCGATCTTCAATACTTGTATATTTTCTTAATATGCGACACTTTATTTAGTCTTGCCTCATAATTTTCAACATTCTCATCTAGACGATTCTCTTCAGTCGGAGCACGGAGCTTTTTCGCTCTTTGGCAGTATCTTCGGTCTGACTTGCGATGTACCTCTGGCAAGCTCCGTTTTCGCGCAACTCCTGTCAGCAAAAAAAAAAAAAAAAAAAAAAAAAACCCCATCCCCTGTTCGAAGTACTTGGGGCGCTCTCTATTAGTCGACCGTGCCACGCCCGTGGCATGTCCGGCTGCGATAGAAGGGCGCTTATGACAGCTCGGCTCAGTTCGACCCGAACACCTCGAAAATAATACCTGGTTAAGAATACCGCTATGTAGAGCTTAGGCAGTTGCTTTGTGGATTTGCTTGTGTGGGAATGGCTTGTGATTCAAAGGAGACTGGGAGCAGCCGGGAAAAGCCGGGAAAAACACGACAATGAATTGATGCAAAGGTGCCTTCCCGATTTATATAGCAATCGTACTAAATTGTTGATTGGTGGCGCAACCGCCAGCAGCCACACTATAGCCACCACCTCCTCAAACACGCGAAGTCAGCCTCGACGAGGGTATATCGTTCAACTTGAAGGCTTCCATATCCACGACGGGCCGTGCAATCCGTTACAGCGTACTTGCTGATTGGGCACCTTATGTTCCATTTGACCACGGCAGAAGTCTAATTAAT
The DNA here is from genome assembly GCA_021365275.1 of Xylariales sp. PMI_506. NCBI lineage: Eukaryota > Fungi > Ascomycota > Sordariomycetes > Xylariales > Xylariales sp. PMI_506. The sequence continues at coordinate 563,033 of JAJTIY010000023.1, read as the reverse complement.
GTAACTGTACACATGTACACTTTGTTTTTTGCTGCCTAGCAACCCTCCTCCAGCCTTGGCCGTTTAGAGAGCACTGGCTGGGCTGAGGGCAGCACCTGCTCTCTCGTACCTGCACATCTACACAATTAGAGTCTATACGGTTTTTGGGATACTAGCGCTGCACCTTTCTGCTCATTGTAGAATCTTTCCGAGATTATTGCCAATGCTTCCCGATGCCTTTCCTCCTGTCTTTGGTTCTGTACAGCCCCGCTTTTGAAATTATAGCTGAAGAAGGGTTTGTATTTACATTTAGACTAGCTTTTTGAGATTTCTTCTCCGCTTTGCCTCCGCTTTGCGTGGGGAGCGGTTTGGCCACCAATAGGAGCTTTCTAATTGATTTCCTTAGGAATAATCGCCGAATTTCAGCCCTAAAGCCAGGGATCGTGGAAGTGGAACAACTTCAACACCTCATCGGATCCTTCATTCGCCAGGAGGGCGTCGAGAAAGGATGTATGCAGCGTCCACATCCAGCTCAGCTCTCTGCCCCACTTGATGTCACCAAATGTTTTTAATCAACATCTCGGTAATGCCCCTTAGTTCGCCGAATGCGGCTGAGCGATACAGACTGCGTATTACTACCATAACGGCAAATATACGCTGTAATGACAGCGGTATGGAAAATATTCGATGTAACACAATCAGGGATGGAATGCTCTCTAATTTGCTCGTTACCAGGACGTTCATATATGCTACTCGCCAATGGGAGAGCTCAGCTGTCAAAGTGGCATCAAGCTCCACTGGGCTTTCCCAGTGACATCAGCCCTAGAGCAAAGGTTCGGAGTCAGCTCTGTCGCTTAGACAGACACTCGACCTAATTTGTTAAAACCCTGGTTGGAGTATGGCCCGCCTTATAGGCTCTAGATACGGAGACAGACCTACAAGGTTGCATTTCGGAGTTCTTTTGATTTTCCCGTGATAAATATGATATTGGTAGATAAGCATGGAGCGAACGGACCTCCCATGGTGAACCATAAGGTATAAATGGCTCAATCCTGTTACTGATAACTCCAACATATCTGCCAAACAGTCACTTTAACAGCACAGCTCTTCACCAACTTTACTTAGTCTCCTTTGATGCTCACTCTCCTAGTCATTCAAGATGAAGTTCTTTACTCTTTCAGTATTGTGCACTCTATCTGCCACTGTCTCCTCCCTGATCATCAACGCCACAGATCTTCTTGACCGTCGAGGCTCATCCGAGCATGTCCTGCTCTGCAACTGTGAATATCAAGGCCTGGGATGGTCGGACGTAGCATATGTGAGTGTGCCCTCCTCAATCTCTCAGCCACACTTTCTAACATCTCCAGTACTCTGGGACTCCCTCTGGCAGCCCGGCAGCCTCAGTCGTCTCCTCCGATGACAGCCACGGTACAACCTACTGGGAGGGCTCCCAACAATCTGTCACCTTCTCCGATGGCAACGTCTTCTCCTGGTACATTCCAAGCCAGGTCGCCGTCGGCACCTATGCTGGTACAGCAAATGCAAACCAGGGCGGATTCTATTGCTACAATGAATGGGACGAGTTCTCCTACACCACTGCCGCGGGGTCTACCTGCACTGTTCTCTACGACTGCAACCATAACGCTCCATCTACTGCCATCCCAGGAGACGAGACTCTGATCTATTATGACCTTGACGCAAACTATGTCACCTTCCCGCCGGCGTTTACGACCAGTCCCTATGATATCTTCAACAATGTCTTCTCCCAATTCGATAACAGCAACGGCCAAACTGTCAACGACGCCTCAATTGACCTGGGCAACAGCGTTTCCATCTCCTTCTCCGGCCACGGCGATATTGCCGGAACGACTCTTACTGGATTATCAAAGATCCTAAGAGATGTAGTCAGCCAGCAAAATGGACTGACCAAGTCGTGGACTGAGAGCGTGCAGACGACGTGCCAGATCCCTTGCGAGCATGGCGAATGCTGCGGCTGGAACTACGAGAACGTGAATTACTGGGAGATGGCACAGTCGGTTACTGTATACGCGGAAAACTCTGCTACGGCTTCGGACCAGGGGCAGTTATGTAAGTGACTTTTTTCTCGTTCTCAACCGTTTCCCCCACTCTGCACGTTCCAACCGTCTTGTTTTCGAAAGAGAAGAAAATACGAAAAGAAAAGATAAATTAAAACTTGCGATTCATCAAGAGAGCTTTGACTGATTGTTTTCCCAGCGTACACCATCACCTACACCCCACCAGCGCAAGACTGCAGCTTACTCAATGCCCTTGCTGATGCTCTCGGCATAGCCAGCTTGGTTCCAGACGTGGGGGCTATTTTCGGCGCGATGGGATCAGGTGTGGGCATTGTGGAGTCGACAGATGGTTGCTAAGCTCATTACATTACCTACGTAAGTATAACTTTGAAACCCATTCGGGCAATGAGTCCTTTCTACGAAGCGCATACCAAGCTATGAAAGCTGCCGCCTCCGGGAGTAGTAAAAAGTGCATTGGCTCTGTATATCTCCTTTTTAATGACACTACTAGAATCCAATGGATTGGGACGAGAGCGGTCGAACTCCCAAGGAACTACAGCTAGTCAGTCAGTGGTCCCGTACGCAGCACGCAAGTACATATATGTATTTGATCGAGTAGGATTAACACAAGTAGCGAAGTGAATGCAACTGATTGATCCGCGTCAACTGTCTTCTTGGTGCAAAGACGTTGATTACAGTGTATGTAGCGTGGGACAGTGGTGACGACTTCCATTCCACCCAGTAAAATAATTAAATACCTAGATATAAATTCCATTTCTTTATGCAGCACGAGTAGATGTTGCCAAGGGCACGGCAGTCGGCACAGGGTGGTTTATTGGAAATTGTCGTCGCATATGCTGATTTTTTCGTGAAAATCCCAATCCCAATCCACATCCCAAAGTAGCCAATTTGCTCAAACTATAAGTAACTATAAACAGTTCGAGCACTCTATTGGCAGAGATCTAGTAATACGAGCACCTTTTCAAGGTAGACTCTTCAAAGTTCATTCATATATATGATGGATCGAACGAGCAGATAGTTTTGCATGTCAACTACGAAATTTTCTTGGTAAATATTATAGAATAAATACTTCGATTGAGGATTAGAATGAAGTAGCTAGAGATACTGTCTTGATATTTTTGCATAGCGACGTAGCGTCACGGTCGCACGTACCGCTGGGTGACACCGACCTGGACATTGATTCGCACGTTTTCATGTTAAACTCGAACCGAACACTGGACCACGCCTTGCTGTTTCTGAAGTGTGTATATTTGCCAAAACGAATGTTACCATAAAGGGAATTAAATTCATATATATATATGGAAATAAGGGCATGTCTTTGAAGCGGACATAATCTACTTCATAATAGCTCTCTATCGTCAGTCCGTATCAGATGTCTACTTTCGATATCAAGTCTTTTGTTAGATATAATCTAGCTTCAATCTGTGGATAATTAAATTGCGACAAGTAGAGGCTAGAAATCCTGGGAGGCAATATTGCCAAAATAGACGAGTAAACCATTACTGTTGCTCACAAACGTATCTTTCGGTGAACAATATCAGTCAATGTACACTACCCTAGAGAACACAAATAGAGAACATACTCAAATCGATGGTGCTGAAGTCAGAGGTGCCAGCCCCTCTCTTGCACAGACACTCCATCTCGCTAGTTAGAGTTATCAGATCGTTGGTATAGACTTCGCCACAGTCGGAACAGGTATTGTAGAAGAACCCGCTAGATATAGTTGTTATTATATTTCAGCCTCAGATGGATCTCCATTCTGGTTGGATATGCATAGCTCGAGCGACTCGTGGGAATCGACTAGAGAACCAGATTCGCTATAGCAATCGGCGTACATCTCTAAATTCCACAGGATAAACTGTGTCAGACAGGCTTTGAAAATAAAATGCATGATGCTTGGAGAACATACCTTCACCCGTCACCCACCACGTTGTGCAACTATCAAAAAAGCCTTGGGCTGATATGCCGCTGGCGAGCGTGGTAATGGCGAGCACGGTAAATTTCACGCACGACACGTATATTTCACGCATCGACCCCGACACGTATATTTCACGCAGAGTTCCTGTGTCGGGGTTTGTACTGCCATTTTTGGCAGTCTTGATCCACTTTTTTCGGAACCCTAAAACACCCTCAACAAGTACATTTTTGGCGGGGTAAATATACTTGAAGTCCATTACACGGAGTACAGTATTCACCCCGCGTTAATATTGATGAGATCCTGAATCCAGAATTCAGATAACTAATAATTAACGGAAAAGATAAAAAAAACATATGTATTTAAATAAGTTATGTTATTTATATTCCTGTTTATTTAATAAGTTTATTTAATAAAAAAATATTATAAAGTAATAACGTACCTGTTCTTTTTTTCTCCCGTTCGATCTTATAGATTATTATTATAAACTAATAAAGTCTTTAGATTTTGATTAAATCAACTGAATTAAAGGTCAGTTTATAGAACTAGAAATAAAAGTATTACCGTTATTTATAAATAAAGAATTTCAGTATATTTAATGTCACGGCCGGTCCCCATAGGGGATCCCTGCCCGGACCACCTCCAACCTGCACTCCAGCAACCCGCTCCTCAACATCACAAATACCTTCATTTCTCGACCACCCTTTGAAGCTACCTACTGAAATTATGTATCCCGCTTGATCGAGTGCATCCAGACCTACTGTCCAAGTTTTATGGCTCTACTACTAATGTTGGTAGAGTCTCAAGGTTAGATTACCCTGGCTATTGGCCATAAAACCTTCTCTGCCTCCAGCCAATAGTATTAGCGCCAACTCTGCATTTCTTGTGGAAGGTTACTCAAGGACCATGCAGTGAGCCCTGTCGTCGGCGAACGTTGTGGAGTAAAGGACGTCAGGCTAGTAATAGCATGCTTAGAATGCAGTTGGCGTGCTTGAAATTAGACCTCAGCTATGCTAGAGGAAATGTAGTTTATTGGTCATCGTATGAGACGTCAACATACTTCGGTAATCAGAAAATCATCCTTTGTCATCATCATATAATGGCCCGAATGGCTAATGCGTTTCCCGCCTATGCTATCCACTCCAAACGGAAAACTTTGGGGGAAATGGATTTGACTGTCTTGTGTCGTTCGAGGTCTGGCTTTTACTATTACCTATGAACCATTCTATGGAGAAAAGTGTTAGAATAAGATAAAGTCAGCGGCTAGGGTGACTGCTCCATGGAGACTCCATTAAATAGTCATATATTTTTAAATAAGCCTTGCTGCTCGTACATTCTCTGTCTCTTAGTATGTTGGGTTGCTTCATTGGTGGCACTTCATATGTGTGCTTTTAGCTACTACAGTGCCATCCAGGTTGCCCTTAGCTCATATCGAAGAATATGTCCGAAACGAGGCCGTTTTTTCTTTTTTGGCTCAGGCGCGATGTTACGTCTTACAAATTAGTTAACATACTCCGCGTCTAGTAGTATTGTCTTTCGGGGGGCATTTACCGAGTCTCTAGGCGAGTGTAAAGGCAAGTTATGCAGAGATGGGTATAGGTATATAGGAGGGACTCTGCCCAAGACGAATCAGTTCGGATTTGTTAGAGACGGGTATGCTTCTACTGCAGCCAAAACTACCTCAAATTAATGTTCAATAACAAAGATGAAATATACGTGTCGGGGTCGAAGATGCCGTTTTTTGATTGCTCCATCCGCCCCACACAACTTACCCCCTTAGCCCAATCAGAGCCTTCCTTCTTAGACCCACTTTGTCACTTGATCCGAAAATACAAGTACTGGCTGCTCGACGTCGAGGTTACCATAAATACTTTCATTTCTCCACCACCCTTTGAAGCTACTTACTAGAACTATGTATCCCGTCTGATCGAGTGTATCCCGACCTACTGTCCAAGTTTATAGCTCTACTACTAATGTAGTTAGTCCCGAACTTTGGTAGGAGAAAGCTCCCCTTTCTCTCCCATCTTTGGTTTCCTCAATAGTTGATACAATATCTTAGGGCTCTCTGTACAGTTATTCGTCAGCAGATGTGCTGGTTCGTTGAATATCCCGATGTGGAGTTATCGTTCGAGTGCAGCCGTGACATCTCTTGCATTTCAGATGAAATATATCCGGCTATGATCGTATTGATAATTTTAAAGAACCTGTAGAGAACGACAGCTTGGTTAACGATATAGGTTATGAGGTCTGATATGTATTTTGTATTATTAATTTCCGTTGAAATCCTACAATTGGTCTCGTGTTAATATCGCTGGCAGTTACAGCATCACTTTAGCACTATAACCAGAATTCACCATGATGCTTAGTGGTCGACTAGAAGAGCGGTTTTTACTTCAGGAGGCGTTGTTACCGCTCGAAATGAGGAATGAATACACCTCAAAAAACAATCGGCTGGGTGCCTGATACAATAAATCTATTTACTTATCTCGCGCAACGAGAGCATTCCCCAGCAGCCGGTATCACTGCCCCACTTGGGCAATCGAGTATACCAATTAGCTGGAGCCGGAATCCGTTCACTCTTCTCATGTATCCCGATCTCTGTCTTCAGGGCATCGGCTAATGAACTACCATCCCAAGGCCCCTCCCGTGACCTGCAATCTGACATGATGCTCAAAGCCTTTGTAATCATACCAGGGTCAGTCGCGTAAACGCATAGCCAGTACAACGCTGTGACCAAGCCGACTTCTATTGTCAAATCGAGAGGATGAAGTAATTTTTTGGTGAGGGACTTCCACTCCAGCATAAGTATCTCCGAATAATGCAAAATCTCAGCGAGTTGTTCATATGATAATTGTTGCTCAAAAAGGGAAAGGGGCATCAACTGCAGCGAGCATATCATGCACAATATCTTTAATATATCTTGGCAGCAGCCAGCATACTCCCGAGTCCCGGGCTTTGGACCATTTTCACTAGCTAGGAACGCTTTGCACCATTTTCCCAAACTAGACGCTCTTCTGGAGAGCTGGCGATGTCGATCTCTAATGACTTGGGATGACCAAAATGCTCGATCGCCACGGTGCATGCTAGTCTCCGAGTCAAGCACCATGGCATTATTGAAGAGATCCAATACCAAGTGATGCATCTGGTTAGGACTGGTAAGATATTCCAGGGCACGAGCATCCTTGTCTTCTATACTGGAGCCGTCGTAGACGATGCTGGTGATGGTTAATGGCACATTGTGGGTGAAGAGGCGTTCCGAATTCTCTAAATGGCAGAAAGAGATGACAATGTCCCGCAATTCCCCATTAGATACTAGCCTGCTGAGAGATGTGCCATCGTTGGAAGGAGTGCTCAGCGATGACTTGAATAGCCGTTGGACATCAATGAACTCGGCAACGATCTGTGCACCCCTTCTCAGATGCGTGGCTGCAGCGCCGTAGTTGAATCTGAGGTTTTCCAGAGAGACAAATATAAGGGAACACGTGAGTGCCAGTAAACTTGCTTCTCGTTGTTGCGAAGATATAAGAACTCGAAGACTGTTCATAGCAGCGTTGTAGTGATGGATGATGAATTGCTCCAACTTCGAGATTTGGTCGTAGTTCGATAGCTGGGAGCTATCGGTAGGAAAGGAATTTGCCCATCTCCCGGTGATCTTGAGGGAATGATAAGTGGCGCCCAGAGCTATCAGAGCATGTTTCATGGCATCATCGAAGCTGGCCAGCCTTGGAGCGACGGTGACCCAGAACGATGAGGATGTGTCGCCGACGTGAAGCGTCACACCAGCTTCGGTAGCAATTTTGAAAGAGTGAAAGAATCGTCTTTCGTTGTCCGTGCCGAGAATGCCGCTCGTTGGTTGCATATGCATGCTTTGGCTAGCGCAACGAAGTGGTCTTAGGTCGGGGCGGACCTTAAACTGCCGCACAACGGAGTATCCATCACAAACCCGCCCCGTAGACGTACATCTCACACAGGCTGGCTTGGTCTCATCGCATTTGATCTTTCTTCCTCTGCGAACCAGTCAGCCCAACCACAGGTAGCTAGTGGATATTGATGGCGAGCCATTGACCACATACTTGCTAGCATTTTCCGTAAGTATCATTCTATTTGCTCGAATATGAGAGGGTGCCTACCACGTTGAACAGCCCATTCGCGACTTTCGCATGCCGGTCTGAGGGCCTTGTGGATGTTTCATTGTCTCTTTGCTGAATAATTGGGTAGATTGGTAACGCGGAGAAGCACAAAAGTAAAAGGTCAAAAAGAATAACTAGTCAATGCTGACACTCTATGTTTTGGGAAAATAACCCGGGCCGGCCAATCAGGAGCAGGGCCCCTTTTTTTCCTCTCACTTACTTTAACGAGGAAGCCGACAGACTTTACCGTACATCATCAGGTAACGAAGATCCCCGTCAAGACTAACCAAACTAGTGAAAAGCCTTGTAAAACTGTCCAATGACGCCGTGAGACCCTTGCCAGTTCTGTTTGAAAAATATGTGTAGACCGCACGGCGACACGCTCAATGGCTCCACTTTGGTTTTAAGTCATTGACTAATATGAATATTCCGGACAATACTTGAATCTCGCAAAATCCACCTAAGAAAAACAACTTCGGATATTGGCTGACTCGGGAAAATTTCTACATGTAACGGCTTCATATTGTTGCTATGTGGGGTCTTCATTGACGTGCTCTATTCTATCTGACCGGTCGCTCACCTGTTTAGCTATTTTCCACGTCCTATTGGACAGATCGGGGGAAAATACCGGCATGGAATCTAGTAATATCTCGAGGTAGCAGTCAGTCAGATTAATAAAGACCGAATTTTTGTCTTGATAATTCTACTCTTGATCATGGACAATTTCCATTCCTCTTTCTGTCGCTCTACTCCAAGCTCGTAACTAGAAGTCAAAACCTACTAAGGCAGCAGTCATGCCGCACATTTTCCTTTCCCCAGGCTTCTTTTCGGGGCCGGAACCCTTTGATTCGTTCGCAAAAATGCTTCAAGGAGATGGATTTATCACCCGTGTTGGCCGTACGCGTACCACCAACAGCAAGCCCCCAGGAAACCCAACTGTCACGGACAATGTTGATCAATGCCGAGAAGATATATCACGCTTCGTCGAGGAAGCAGGGGAAGAGCAAGTAGTTGTCGCGATGCATTCAGCAGCCGGTGTTTTCTGTTGTGGCGCGCTCAAAGGGCTAAGTGTTGAACAACGAAAAGCGGCCAACAAAACAGGCGGCATAGCACACCTTATCTTCATAGCGGCGAATGTTGCGGAAGAAGGCGACTTGAACGAAACAGTACAGTCCTCCTTTCATTGGTTAGGTTTATCTGGAAGTGTTTTGTACTCGTGTTGACTTGATGAATAGACGCGAGGTACGATGTCAATCGAGACATTAGAAGCTGCCGGCTTGGTGTCGGTTAGTGATGGACAAATATTTCCAAATAATGTTCTGGGAACAATGTTTCAAGATCTGTCCCCAGACGAAGCCCAGCGTTGGGCAGGGAAAGTTGGTCCCGAGCCAGCACAGCTCTATGGGGAACCAATCGAGTATATGGGATGGCGTAATATCGCTAGCCATTATATACTATGCGAGAATGACCAATTCATACCAGCTCAATTTCAAGAACAGTACGTGAAGTTAGCCGGTAGTACAGCTATCAGGATGGATACGGGCCATTTTCCTATGCTCAGCAAGCCTGCGCAGTTGGTTCAGGTGATAAAGCAGGTAGTCGCAGATATGTAGGACCTGCAGAATATTAGACTCAATGAAATCTAGAGTCCTTTGCACAGTCACTTAAGTGTAACGATGGTGGAAGAAAAGTATGAATGGGCTGTGCTTGACCAAATGTAGCACGCTGAGAACTCTGTGGCACGATAGTACAATGAAGAAGAAGCACAAATGTAAGTCTCTGTACAGTATGAATACAATTTGACGATTCTATGGTGGATTGCATCTGCATAATTCTGAGTAACGCTTACCTGGCATTTTTACTCCTTTGATCAGAAGCGAAGGAGGAAAAATAAGCTCAACTTCCACCTTGTTTAGAGCTGCTCCATAAAGGATGCCCTGTGGAAGCTTGGTAGGACGCACTCTGTACGAGAAAATCATTGAAGATACGATATCTCAAATACACAGCACTGCCGCCAGTCGTCAAAATGCCTAATCAAGGAGTTTGCGTCATAGGATGATCAAAGACTACTTTTTTGATCCGTCAAATTCATGTTTCATTTCAAGCAGTCTCTGTAAGCGCCTTCTCCTGTCCTTCTCCAGCAACAGGGTTTTCATTTGTCCTTGATATAGATTGATGGTGAAATTTGCCTGTCAATCTATCATCCATGTTGGGGACAAAAAACGTTAGCAACAGGCCGATTGCACTGCAGGAAATAGTGGAGTAGAAAACGGTCCTATAAGCATCAGCACTAGCGGCTTTGTATGCTGCAGTACCGGCCGCCAAAATCGTCGTGTTCAAACCAGGCGCAGAATCAAGCGCCCGCCTCAGTTCCGTCTGCGCACGCTGTAAAGAAGGCCGCCGTTGAGTTGGCCGGCAAATCTGCTGCTATCAATGCCTTGGGAACTTGATCCGGGATCGTTTGTGCCAGGCGGTTAGCGAGAACCACATCGTAGAGAGTCTCCCCAAAGGAGGCGACGAATGAACGGCATGATCCACCGAGACCTAGAGCTGTTCCAATTTCGCGCTGGTCATCGAGACATAATGATGACACAGTGGCGGCAATACATTCCACAAATCCGACAAAAATACATCCAAAGAGAAGAAGTACCTCCGCCCTCGTCGGTGTGTCAGGGGTGCAGGTAGCCATGGCCCACCACCCACTCTGTCGAAGCCGCTTAAAACGGCGGCACACGCCATACCAAATCGGCGGTACCAATAGCGCTTTCTCTCTTTATGGTGTAATAGTGGTATCTGTTGTTGAAGTAGAACGAACAGTATCTGTTATTGTTGAAGCATTGCCATCTGTTCCTGCTGTAATAATGGCATCTGTCGTTGTTGGAGTAATACAGTATTATATAAATCAAACAGTATCTGCCGTTACTACTGTAATAATTGAGGTAACGACTGCTGTTGTTCCATCTCCTGTTCGTATCGTTCCGACCTGTTCTATACTGAGGAATCACATTATGGAGACAAAACTATAGAAGGTTCCGAGACTGTTAAGGTAACTGATTTCTTATATTCATTTACCTGTTCCTAACTACCTACGTTTTCGATAAGAACTGGTTCGTATTATTGATACTGTGTTATATTCGTTATTAAAGGCATTTTATCTGTTATTTAACAGCCCACCTGTTTATTATCCAACGTTGGTGTAACGATCCTGACTGTCACGGCCGGTCCCTATGGGGGGTCCCGGCCCGGACCACCTCCAACCTGCACCCCAGCAACCCGCTCTTCAACACCACAAATACCTTCATTCCTCCATCACCCTTTGAAGCTACCTACTGAAATTATGTATCCCGCTTGATCAAGTTCATCCAGACCTACTGTCAAAATTTTATAGCTTTATTATTAAGGTTAGTGTAGTTGGTATAAGGGTGGCTACCGGGCCCCTGGTTGGAAGCCCCCTGACCTCGGACCTATAAAATACCAACTCCACCACCACCTAAAGTTACCTATCATAAATACCACCATTAGATAGTTCTTTAGCTGATCAGACGGAATCTGTAGTTATATATAAAGAAGTAATTAGTCCTAAACTTCAAAAGGAAAAGGTTCCTTTTTCTCTCCTATCTTTGGTTTACTCAATAGTTAATACAGAATCTTAGGGCTCTCTGTTAAATGTCCCGACGTGGAGCTATCGTTCAAGTATAACCGTGACACCCGATCTCAAATATACTGAAGTTCTTTTATTATTAATAACGTGGTACTTCTGTTTTTAATTTTATAAACTGACCTTTAATTCGGTTGATTTAATTAAGGTCTAAAGACTTTATTAGTTTACGGCGATAATCTAAAAAATCGAACGAAAATAATGACAGGTACATAATTATTTAAAATATTTTGTTATTAAATAAATTTATAAAATAAACAGGAATATAAATAATATAATTCATTTATATATATATATATATTCGTCTTATCTTTCCCGTTAGTTACTGGCCACCGGAGTCCTAGATTAGGATCCCATTAACATTAATAAAGGGTGAGTACTGTATTCGTACAGTGGACTTCAAGAAGTACATTTACCCCGCCAAAAATGTACTTGTTGAGGGTGTTTTGGGGTTCCGAAAATAGTGGATCAAGACTGCCAAAAATGGGCATTACAAACCCCTGACACAGGAACTCTGCGTGAAATGTGGTACAGCCACAGATGGATTTACTTTAGGTGTCACAGTTTCGCACTTCGATTACCCCCACGCACGGTGTGGCTTCAAGCAACGGACAGCCTCGGTATCGGATTCCGCGGACAACGGTAAACCACCACACGGGATGCTGCCTGGATACACACATATATTTACCAGAAAAACTAAAGTTTTGGACAATCCGGTCACCGGTAGGATCTAGGCGCTTATAAGATTCACGAACCTCATCGGAGCTTGAAGGCACTAATCAGTCCAGCATCGGTACGTTAGAACATCCCATGGCAGCGTCGGCACCAGTAGAGGACCTCTCGGCGGTGGTGCGGTTCGGTGGCTCCACCCCCGACGTATATACGAGCAAGGCGTAAGTCAATATGATACTCTACGAGTCCGCGGGTTCATGCACACGCGCAAACTTGCGCATGCATTCGAGATAAACTGCACATATAAAACCCCGACACAGGAACTTTTATTTGCTAACGGCGGAAACCTTGCCTTCTTTTAGTCCAATATGGGCCCCAGATAAAGGCCAGCGTGCCATCTTCGGCGGTTTCCTGCTCGCGCAGTCCGTGGCCGCGGCCCAGGCGACCGCCCCGGCGGGCGGCCCTTACTACGTGCACGCGCTGCAGTCGACGTTCCTCAAGGCGGCCAGCGCCACACCATCCATCGAGTACCACGTAGAGAGGGTCGCGGACGGCCGCAACTTCCTCACGCGGCTGGTGCGCGCGGTGCAGGCGGGTGTGTGCGTGTATGTGGCGACGGTAGGCTTGCAGCGGTACGGGGTGAGCAGCGACAACGCTCTACGGTACGGCGGCGCGCCGCTGCCCCGGGCCCTGCGGGACGCAAGCCCCGAAGACGCTGGGCTGAGCGACAGCGTCACCGTGCTCACGGAGATGGGGTTCCCGATGGCCATCAAGGGTCTGCTCATGGAGCCGCACGAGTGGCGTCACCTGCCGCGGGTGTGGCCTCCGAGCCCTGCGGGTGCCGGTGAGGACGAAGGTGAAGACGCGGCGACGACGCGGTTCCGGCTGCACAGCTTCGTGCGTGCGTCCGCGCCCTTCTCCGACGCCGCGGAGCCAGGGAAGAGGCCGGAGCAAGGGTCAACACCCACCGACGTGGCGGCGCACCAGGCCGCGATGGTGTTCCTCAGCGACAGCTGGTTCATCTACACGGCGAACCTGGCGAGCCGCGACCCGCGGCTCCGGGCCGGGCTCGCGGCCATCGGGCTCGAGGCCTCGGTCAGCCACAACGTGTGGTACCACGAGCCGGCGGGGCCGGGCGCCCGCGCGGACATCTGGGTCGCCTGCGAGCGCGAGACCAGCTGGGCCCGCGACGGCAGGCTCCTGCTGCACCAGAAGATGTGGACGTGGCCCGAGGGGAGGCTGGTGCTGTCGTGCACGCAGGAGGGGGCGCTTCGGCTTAGGGAGGGGAGTAGCAATGGTAAAGTGCCGAATGGACCAAATTTGTAAAGGAGGGAAGAGAATAACTGGACACACGGATACACACACACACACAGAGAGAGAGAGCAAGAGAGAGCTTGTGTGTGTTGCGCATGTGTGTTAACTGCTCCAGCATCCTTGGACATAGATGTAAAGGTGTAATGCTTGTTTTGCTCCATCCGATACATTTTCAAATGTCACTTTAGTCCGTACACATTCAAGCAAGAAACCAAGGTTCGGGAATCGTGGTGCTCTTATTTCACAATCCATTTCCATTTCCCCTCCAATGCTCGTCGCTCTTGGGATCTTTGTACTACGAGCGGTTGTAGATACACACATGTAACAACGTAGGCTCCACATTAGACATGCCGAGTTCCCCCATTCTTTTGATACTGCCGCCTTCTCATTTAGCAATGCCGCTGCTTACCTGGCTTAAAGAGCCGAACTAAACCAAAAAGAAATTTCAGAATTACTCGCTCTTCCTCTCCCACACGCTCCACCATATCCCCACGTTCGCGGCGACCACGAGATCCAGCATCTTGAGCCCGTCATCCCAGACGATAAGCTTGCCCATCTTGGCCCGCTTGCCGCGGTTCCCGCCGCCCGCCTTCTCGCGGCCGAGGCTGAGGTCGAACATCCCCCCTCCTCCTCCGTACCTCTCGTACTCGTCGTCGTCGAGGTCGTCCTCGGTCTTGTTGATCATAGCGTTGAGGATGCGATCCCGCGTGCGCTCCCGACCTTCCCGCGGCGACGTCCTGCCGCTGCCGCTTTCTCCGCTGCTGCTGCTGAAGATCTCGTTGCTGGGAAGGTTGAACCGCAGCTCGCTGATGTCGAGACCTTTCGAAGCCTTGGGGCTCTTGGGCCCGCCGCCACCTGAGGAGGACCGAGGGCGATGGAAGTGAGACCGGTCGTCACCATCTCTTCCTCCTCCTTCTCCACCACCACCGCCGCCACTGCCGACTAGGGGGTTCCACTGGGCCCCGAACGTGGGTAGGTAGTGTCGGCATCGCAGGCTGCGACCCCCATTACCCGTGCGGAACTCGCAGCGCCCGTCCCACGGGCTGAAGAACATGTAGCCCTGCGGGCGGAGACCGTGGCCGGGGACCGTGATCACGGGGGCCTCGCCGCCGTCGAAATCGCCGCCGAACGAGCCGATGGACGTAGCGCTGCCCTGGCGCTCGTGTCGGTGCTGGCGCAGTGGGGATGCAGGGAAGGCTGGTGGAGAGTGGGGGCCACCTATTGCTGTTGCTGCTGCTGCGTCGTCCTCGCGGGAGCCGCGCCGCCGGAAGGCGTTGCGGATGTTGGCCGTCCACGAGGGCCCGTACGTCATCTTGACCTGGCGCTCGAAGAGGGCGCCCGTCGGCGAGCCGCCAGCCGCGGAGCCAGTTGTGGCCGCCGACTTGTTGGCGTACGGCCGGCTACTACTAGGTGGTTTGCCCGCGACTGCGGCCGAGGCGCCACCGCCGACTGACGAGCTGCCGGGGCGCACCATGTCGAGGCTCTGCCGCAGCTCGGCGAGGTCGAACGCGGTCCCCGGCGCAGGCAGGCCGCGAAACTTGGCGTACCCGGACGTCTCGAGGTGGATCATGATCGTCGGCGACGGGACGTGCTTGCCGTCGGGAACGTCCTCGGGGTGCTGCAGCTGGAAGGAGGCGATCTTGCCGACGTTCCACTGTTGCGACGAGCTGGGGTCGCGCCGGATCAGCGTCAGGGAAAAGGGAGTGAACGCCTTGTTGCGCTTCGATGGAGAGACAGAGCGAGTGTCTGGCCGCTGCGGCAGCGCCGGCACTTGCAGGTCTCCTCCGTGCCCGGTGGCGTAGTCGTACTGGTGACGATCGTACTCCTGCGGCCGCGGAACAGGAAGCGGGGGTGGAGGGAGCTCGTAATGAGGCGGTGGATCGGGGCCGCCCGTGCTACGGGTATCGATCGTCGCGACTGCTGGCGGCCCGATGGGCTTTCTGTGGATGGGAGGCTGAGGTGGCCTCTGGTCTGGTTGCTGCTGGTAGGGTTGGTATGTTGTCGGAGGCGCGACTGCGGAAGAGAGCGCATGTAGCGGCTGCTGGGGTGTTGCTGCCGGGAACTGGGCAGACCTAAGCGGTGACGGTTCCCTTCTCGTATGCAGTGACTCGGGGTGGGCACCATGTATGCCGGGTGCGAGAGAATTTGAGTCTGCATGTATGCTCGGGTTGACAGGGCCGGAGGCGCCAGATACCGGCTTTCTGTTTATCACGTTCCCGCTCCGCGAACTTTCCAAGCTCGGCCTAGAAGGTGCACCCTCACTGTGCGCTACGGCCAAAAGCTCATCTTCCGGTGTGTCCAAGTGCACATAATACAGCGAGCTTGCCACGTCTTCAGAGGTGACATTCTTCAGCTGTGGCCTGAAGGTCGAGAGAATAATGTCTGGCAGCAGTATATTAGCAAAGATGCTCGGGGTTATTATGCCTTGTCCAAAGAACAGAGGAGAGTTTACCGCGCGTCCCAGGAACTCTCGATATGTACAGGACGAGAGGCTCGTGTTTCTTCCCTGTCGGGTTGGTTGGATATTGCGGAGGATTGCTGGCGAGGGCGTTCAGCGAGGCTAACGATTGGGCCTCGACATATTCGGCCATCTCCTCAGGCCAAGAAGACCCCTTGATGTGCGTGGGTTGCTTTCTAAAATAATGATGAAGCGGTTGGTTGATGGTGTTTTAATGGAAAGAAAGACCGCCTTGGATTTCCTTCCACTCTGTGGGAATAGGCACAGCTGGGGCAGGGCTTGAAACTACTTGGGTGCCAGAAATCTTGCATATGAAGCACGTCTCTGTTTGCTGGGCAGCCCGAATCCGGGACGTTTGGTCAACCCGGTCCGGAGGCAACGGTCCAGGGAAGCCCCGGGAAGCGTCCGTTTTATCAAGTAAAAGGCAAACAAATGGGCCTAACAACTTAACGTTAGGGCCTTGACATCTGCATGGGCATGGGTATGGATGCGGGTATGGGTATGGCCGTGGGCGAGAAGAACCAGAGAGCGGCCCGACTCAGAATGGGCGCCCACGTCACAAACACACCGGGTTCCACGGGCAAGTTCTTGTACTCTTGTGATGTCAATGCTGCAACCGTGTTCCATGGCAAAAAGGCCTGCGTCAGCGAATGAGGCGGGATGGGGCTGTGTTTTTTTCTCTTTCTCCCCTTTTCTACCCGCACCTGCAGTCCCTTTGCCTTAGGCTGGATGAGCGAGCTGCGGATCGATCTAAAGCTACTGCCTACAAGGGGGGGGGGCATCGCCTAAGCGGCGCTCCGTGGGGTGGCAGTGACGGCCACCGGAACAGCTCTCATCAGCAGCGCGTTCGGCATTTGTATCTACATATATAGTATCTAATCCGTGTGCGGCTGGCCAATAGGCTCCCACAATATTTTGTGCTGGACCTTGGGTCGTTCCCAACAAGAACCCAATCCTTCCCCTTACCCCCCGTTGGCGACTTGAACTTTGAACTCAAGAGGCTCCCTTAGCAAGACCTGGAGACTTAGTTGAATGCCACCGAGCCAACCGAGCAGCAACGCGCAAGCACAAGCGCAAGTGAAAGCAATAAGGTTTAATGAAGGTCCCAATTAGTACGTACATAGTAGTTAGATGGAATCGTGGAAACCCACCCAGTGGACAGTGGATGGGGATGGCTCAAGCTGACAAGGTTACTTACTCACAGTGCAGCCAGTGGACAAATGGAAACGTGGGGAGGCTCAGCTCTGATTCGCTGCAGCCAGTTATAGCAGGGGACGGTTGGGTGTCCTATTGTCGTCACTCGTTTCCGATCCAGCTAAGTTAATTGACTGCGCAACCTGCACGTGAAGCTTTCGTCCCCAGCCCGCGCACTTCAGCTGGATACATATGTACTGAATAATCCGTTCGGGTTTATATTCGAGATTGTATTGAACGATGGCTTGAATAGTCATGTTGGAGCTTCAGGTCGGGTTGGTAGCGCTTGACCACGGCCCTTGAGATCCCGCTCTCCCAGCGCAACGGGCCAGAAGACCCCGCGGCCACAGGCTTGAAACCAAATAGCGTGCAGGGGACCGTAGCGGCATCGGAACGTCATCATCAATTTTTCTTTATTAGAGGAGCTACCATCCTAACCCACAATCATCGCGTGACACACCACCATAGAATAGCGTCCGTCCTGGCCAGCCGCGCACATCCCACAGTGACCTCAATTCGCGACCGCCTACCTTTGGATAGGACTTGATCCCGTCCGGCTGCCGAATCCATGGCCACGATGGCGACTGCTGCAGCGCAGCAACCGGAGGCATCCGCCAAACCCAAGAAGCCCAGCACCACCCGCTCCATCCTCGCCGGTGCTCTCGCCGGAGCCGTTGAGATCTGTGAGTTACCATGCTCCACCGCAATTGGATGTCCAGACTTGCTGACTGCCAATCTCAATTACTAGCCATCACATATCCTGCAGAGTGTACGTAATTTGGTCTCGATTACCTGAGAACCACCCACCCACCCACTGCTCGAGTATTTCTCCCCGACTAACTTCCTTGTCACATGCAGTCGCGAAGACTCGTTCACAACTGAACCGAAAGCTTCCCGATGGTCAGAAGCTACCCTGGCCGCCGTTCGGCAAGCAGTGGTATGCCGGATGCACGACGCTCATCATTGGAAACTCGGCCAAGGCCGCCATTCGTAAGTACACAGGCCGAAGTCGCTCCCTCGTTTTCGTTGTCCCCGACCACACACACGCCGCTACAATTTCTTTCTTCGGGTAGCAATGCCATGAGGCTAATGAGCTATACTCCCACTTGCACTAGGCTTCGTGTCGTTTGAGCAGTACAAGCGCCTTCTAGCCGACGAGAACGGCAAGGTTTCGGGGCCGCGCAATGTCTTGGCCGGCTTCTTCGCCGGTGTGACCGAGTCCCTGCTGGCCGTGACGCCGACCGAGTCGATCAAGACGTCGCTCATCGATGAGCGCAAGAAGGCCAACCCGCGCATGCGCGGGTTCCTCGACGCCATCCCCGTCATCTACCGCGAGCGTGGCCTCCGCGGCTTCTTCCAGGGCCTGGTGCCCACGGCGGCTCGCCAGAGCGCCAACTCGGCCGTGCGCTTCGGGTCCTACACGAGCCTCAAGCAGCTCGCCGAGTCCTACACGGCGCCCGGGGAGAAGCTCGGAGCCCTGGGCACGTTCGGCATCGGCGGTGTGGCGGGTGCCATCACGGTCTACGCCACGCAGCCACTAGACACCATCAAGACGCGCATGCAGAGCATCGAGGCCAAGCAGGTCTATGGCAACAGCTTCCGCTGCGCCGCCATGATCTTCAAGCAGGAAGGGTTCCTGACCTTCTGGAGCGGCGCCGTGCCGCGCCTGGGCCGGCTCATCCTGAGCGGCGGCATCGTCTTCACCATGTACGAGAAGAGCATGGAGTTATTCAATCAGGTTGATCCCGAGGGAAAATATGTCTGAGCGGGGAGGAGTGTGATCTATGATTAGCCAAATTGCATGCCCCGCCGGGGGGGTTCTATACATCTGAAGTTGAAAGGCAAGACAGGCGACAAAGCATAGGAACGGGGGTAATATCTAGAGCCTAGACAAAAACAAAATACCACCAGAAACTAGGATAGGGTGGTATGTGGCCAACTGGCGTTTTGATGGGAGGCAAATCTCACGGGTTTCGCATTATTTTTCCAGCCTGCCTCTACACATACACCCATGTACATATTATATACATCCTGATATCATTACAACATGAAGGAACCCAGAGTCTCTCCGTTTGCTACTGGTTTCGCCCCACAGGACTGTTATACAATGGGGGACCATAGTTATGGTCCCCTCGGAGGAATAATTCATTTGGAGATTGTCCCGTTTCTCTCTCGTATTCTGGTCTTTATTTTTCTCCCACTCTATTCCCCTGCAGCAGCTGCAGCCTTATTGTAACCGTACAACGCCCTTCATCCTCAGCCAGAACCTGCCGAACCACGATCGGGTCGGTGCCTCCTCGAGCTCGCGTAGCAGATCGGCAAAGTACGTCGGGTGGCTCCTCGGCTTGAGGAGGGTGCCGGTAACGGGGTACTGTTGGGTTTACCACTGTGGTTAGAAAAAAGAGTTGTTCACTTTGTCTCGTAGTGTGATCTAAAACAACCTACCCTCTTCTTATACCGGTTGTCCAGCAATGAGTAGACGGCGTTGGCCTGCTTGAGCTTCTCCTCGTCGGACAGGTGAGAAGCGCCGCCGGCCTCGAGGCGCTTGCGCAGGACGTCCTGCAGCTGCGCCGCGGGGCGCAAGGTATCCTTGGGCCAGCGGTTGAGGGCCTTAAGGAGCTGGAACTGAGCGCTCTACACGTGGTGGAGGGAGGGGAAATCGTGTAAGTCTCATTGTCTCTTCACTCTTCGTCGCAGGTCAGAAGGGGGGAGAACAAGAAGGAAAAACTTACGACTGCTGGCTTGGCCATTGCGGATAGAGGCGCTGTGCAATGCGACTGAGTGTCTTGGGGATACTTTAGGAATTTGCGCTCTGATTCTCCGTGCTCCCTGAAGCTGTCTCGCGATAGCTTTTTCGTTAAACCGGTTTGTTCTACTTTGGCCCTTTCCCCGGTGACGCTCACATCCGCAGTGAGTTGGAATTGTCGCCGGAGGTGGAAAATTGAAAGATCGCTCAATGCAGTTTAGCCTAGCCGCGTGCCGTACATTAGCTTCGCCTGGGTCCCGACTCATACTTGCAGCTTTTGGAACGTGCGGAGCCTGCCGGGCCTACGGGCGACGGGCTATGGGCTCGACAACTGTCACATCACATCCACTTTGATGAAGTAATAACTGGGGATCCCTCTTTGACGTCTGGTGCAAAAGCGGTTGAACACTTTGCTGGCTGTTTGTTTTTCTGGTTTTTTTTTTTTTTTAAACCACCTGAGTCGGCACCTTTCTTAGGATACTTCGGAGCTATCAGTTAGTCGACAACCTTAGGTTGAGCGACGGTACAGATCTGTCTCCAGCATTATCGCCAACATGCTCGTTACCTCCGCGATTCTGCGGATTTACGGTTCGCGGAGGCCCAACTCTAAAGACCGGCGGGTGGTTTTATCCCCGGGTATATCGGGTTGACAAAATGCTGGTGTGGTTGCTGGCGTGCGTGTTGTGTGTGCCGTACATAGGCAGCAATAATTGACTTGAGTTAAGAGCTTTTTTTTTTTTTTTTTTTTTTTTTTCCTTTTGTCTTGTTGTCTCAGTCGGCCGAGCCAAGGCGGAGACTTGACTCTGGCATGACTACTTCATACATGCGACCATCCAGTCGTGTGCTACTTTCATCATGTTCATCCATGCCTGTCTGCCTGTCACTGATCATCCAGTCAACTGATTCGACACCGGTAGATTTTAGTCGTAGCGCGTAGGTTACGTACTGGTAACTGGGGGCATAAGGGATCTAATTTTAAAAGCATAAAGCCAAAGGTCGGGTTAAGCGGAGCGACGACTCCATCCATCTTGGTGGCTTCGCAACTAGTTAGCTAGTTAGCTGTCGTCTCCCAGCCAAGCTATGTCTCAGGTGGTAAAGGTTTGCGCTCTTAACGCATGAGGTGCCAGGTCCTTGGTCGTTATGCGCCAGTTCTCGAGGCTCTTTTTCTTGTCTCTCAACCCGCTGATGGGGTTCATGAAATCGTTGTACGGTCTAGCAGCAATGGGGCAGCAGCACCAGCAGCGGCAGCAGTACGTAGTGAACTAATAAATTAGTCCATGCGCAGTAGGGGTTGGAGTACGTAGTTTATTTGCTGCCCACTGAACGGAACGGCCGGGCTCTTTCTCATGCGCCCGTGCTGCTGCTGCTGTTGCTGAGCTGCCCCGTGCTGCTTACGCTACCCTCCCCCTACCCAGTAGTATCCCATGGAAACCTAATCTGTGATTTCTCTCCTTCTTTGGCAGTCCATTACTTGCCATCAGCACTGAGACCCCCTGGCAGAACTGTAGGCATCCCTATTATTGTCTTTTTTATTTTATTGATGTTGCTTTTTTTTTTTCGTTGGGTTCGTCCAGCTTTAGCTTCGCTTCTCCGTAGCTATTACTTTCTTTTCCTTACGTTAACTGCTTAAGGCCGACAAGCTGAATTACATTGCTAATCGCGCACTGTCTCTTACCCTATCCGTTTTGTCTCTCCTTCCCTTCGCGCCCTCGTTGCTCTGAATCAGCCTCCTCGGAGCACTTGAGAGCCCACCCGGAGTATTGGATTCACCCGCCGCCTTGCGACTTTGTAGTGCCAGTGCTCTTCCTACGCCCACCGACGCCAGCCCTTTCGCCACTGGCATTTGGCAGCCGACCTCACCAACGTGCTACCTGACTAATACGTTTCCCTTGAGGTGGCTCGTTCTCGGCTTTTCTGTTGTTCTCACTTGCAAGACACACCTACAGTCTACAGTCTACTGTCTACACACAGTCTCTCTCTCTGTCTCCCTCTTTCTTACCCACACATTCAGCCATTTGTTCGCACTGAGACCTTACCCGCTCTCGCTCCCCCTTAACCTCCGATTGAAGCGACAGGACCCGCCCGCCTTATCGAGCTCAGCCCACTTTCGAATCTCCACTTCCTGCGCATCCTTTCCCACCCCCATCCAGTCTACGTAAGTAGTCAGTGCACTACTTCGTTGCTGAATCTCATCCATCCACTCATTCTGTCCAACCATCCATCATCATCACACGACAACCCGCATCTACGAGCGAACCGTCGCCCGTTGCCTGTCGCTTTTCCGTGGCGGCGTTTTCCATTTGCATATCCATACGAGTTTCTTTGTTTTCTTCAACCGGGTTCAGTTTCGCATTTCCGTCAAGATGTCTGGCCGCTATGAACCGGTATGTACGCTCTTAGGCTCCCGCAATCGTGCCGATTCTCCACCACCACCACCACCACTTTGAATCACCATCAATCGCCATGATCTCCTGCGTCTCATTCCGCACTCTCGATACCATCGCAACCTTACTGACACTTTTCTTTCCTATTTTTAGGTAAACACCATCGACGACGACATCGATACCCCCGTGGCCAGCAGAGCGCCATCTGGTTTGGCTCGCGCAATACCAAACTCACCGCCACCCTCTTTCCACTCCAGAGCGTCGTCGTTTGAACGGAGGAGGCAGAATGTCGACCCCACCCTAGCCGATGCATTCGACGCCGATGATGATGAGAGTGACGACGAGCCTGATGACAGACAGCGCCTAGTACGCCAGACCTCGTTCCCTGCCGGCGCAGGTTCACCACATTCAGACGACAACAGACCTTCGCCACCCCCACGATCAACCACCCAGTGGCCAACGTCACCAGGTGCTGCCAGCAGCAATGCGCAGGCGTCTGCAAGAATCTACGGTGGCGGTATGCAGTCGGACGGCGTCTTCTCCAACATAACGGCACGGCCGGAGCGCGGGGAGAAGATCGTAGAGGAGCAGCCTCCGGTATGTACCTTGAATGAAATCAGCTAGGACCTGGTTCTACTTGATGAAGATTGCTAACCATTGGCTTCTGTTTAGACCTACGAGCAAGCGGCAGCCGATGCCGCACCGCCGTACTGGGAAACAACCATCCTGGCCCCTGGGCTGGGTGGCCCCGATGAGGTGTACATCGACGGCATGCCTGTGGGCTCCATCTTTGGCTTTATCTGGAACGGCATGATCTCCATGTCATTCCAGCTCGTCGGCTTCCTGCTCACCTACCTCTTGCACTCAACCCACGCTGCCAAGAACGGCTCTCGTGCCGGTTTGGGCATTACTCTAATCCAGTACGGTTTCTACATGAAAGGCACGAGTGGCTCCGATGGCATGAACGGCGAACCAACTGATGGATATGCTCAACCACCCGACCCGAACAGCCACGACTTCGATCCTAACGCCGTGGGAACCACAGGCGGTGAGAGTGGGAGCACGCTAAGCGACATCGCCAGTTCCGAATGGGTTGCCTATATCTTGATGATTGTCGGATGGTTCATCCTGATCCGCGCAGTGAGCGATTACATCAAGGCACGACGGCACGAGCAGCTGGTGCTGCAGAGTCCCGAACGCAACCTGGGAATCCCGATCATTGTGGACACCGAAGACTCGGCAGGCGCTGTATAAATATGGGAGCAAGTCAGGGGGTTGGAAAGGCATGGAATGAATATACATAGAGAGGATCGAATTGGGTTGACCCCGTCTCACTGAAGAGCATTTACCATGGCGTTTACAAGGTTTTTTCTTATTGCGTGTGTGCGACTTTGCGTGCGCCCAGCTCGGACATGTTTTATTTTACTCTTTTTGGATCTGGTCATATCGGGGGGGGTGGGTTATTGGGAACGAATCATCCCACTTAATCCCACCTTGGGAGTACTTTTTTCCTAAGGACATAGCTGTTTCCTTATTCGATACACAAAATGATGAGAAGGTGGCTGCCTCGTACAGTCACCGGATGCGAGACCCATGCGAATCTCCCCCAACCACCTTGGGTGCGTGCGTGCGTATGTACTTCTGCAGAAGGGTCTAAACATGTCATTATTTCCGTATCGTACTTGATATTTTGAGGATCGCAGTTAATGTATCTCCTCACATTGAGTAGAGTGCAAAGACGTGGGACATTGATTTACCACGGCATCCATCGAGACACATCATATAGATACTAAGCAATTTGTTTTCCCTCTGGCAGTTTAATGCAGTGTGCAGTTTGTAATAGAATAGCATAGCATATTCACAGCCATCTCAAAAATCAACATCCAGGATGTGATAGTGATACACGATAAACACACCGCGCACATGGCGCCATCCCGCTTCATAGATCAGAGGTTTCCTTCTTCGTGGTTCTCCTTTTCAATGGGCATGATTCGTGGAAATCATTCTACCTGATCTTGGTTTGTTCCCTTCCTCTCCTCTCCCCCACCTCCGGAGCTATTAAGTACAAGCACTGACGGATGTAAAGCGGAAGAGGAAGAGGCCCCATTGCTGACGAATTCAACAGGTACTTCGTGCTGCCACCTGGACTTTTTTTGCATTGCTAAACCCACTTTAGCTCAACCAGGGTGAAAAGAAAGCCTTTCTTATTCCTGATTTTCTTCCTTCTCTTCTCTCAGCATTCCTTCTTTGTTTGACAAAACCCCCTCGCCCTTTTCCTTAGCGCCGGGGGGCGTCCGTGAGCGGGACGTAGCGCACGCCGTAACCCCGGGTCTTGGTCACGTTGCCGGCTTCGTCCTTGTCCACCGTCCAGATGAACTGGCCGCCGCCGTCGTTCTTGGACCCCACGGGGATGAACATGCGGCCGGGCCTGCGTAGCTGGTCGACGAGCTCCTGGTGCAGCTTGACGGCGGCGGCGCCGACGTGGATGGCGTCCCAGCCGCCCTCGTCCCCTTCTTCCACGCCGTTCACTTCCCCTTTCTTCTCCTCCTCCTCCTGCTGCTGCTCCTCCTCTTTCCCCTCTTGGTTAGAGCTGGCCAGCGTCGATGGCTCCCGCCACCCCTTGCGGCCGTCGCCGAGCCGGAAGCGCGCCCGCTCCGAGGCCAGCAGCGCCCGGCCCTCGGCCGACTTGCCCATGTTGCGCTCGCCCATCTGCTGCAGCTCACGGATGTGCTCCAGCCCGACGACCACGCCGGTCTCGCCCACGAGCTCCGCGAGCACGTGCGTGAGGTAGCCGCTGCCGGAGCCGATGTCCAGGACTCGGCGGGGGCGAGCGGTCTTACCTTTTAACGCTGTTGCCGCTGATGCCTCGGTGGTGGTGGTGGTGGTGGTAGCATCTCCTCCTCCTCCGAGCTTCTTACCCTGGCCGTCCACCAGCGATGCCGAAGCCGAGGAGGAGGATGATGATGATGATGATGACGATGGGAGTGGCAAGACGTACGGCAGCAAGCTCTCGACGGCCTGGGCGTGCATGTGCGGGGCGGAGATGGTGGCGCCGTGGCCGATGGACTGTGGGCAGTCCTCGTACGGCAGCGAGGGCGCGTAGTGCGCGCGGTCGACGCCCAGGAAGGCGGCCCGCACGACGGGCGAGCTGATCAGCCCCGCGCGGTAGAGGTTCTCCACCAGCTCGGCATTGGTCTTACCAGTGCAGCGCCAGGCCATGGCGGAGCAGAAAAAGGTGTTTTTTTTTGTTTTGTCACTAGGATGTTGTTGGGGAGAAAGAAGAAGAGTCCAAGTGAGATCCAAAACTCCCCAGGTGTGCGTGGCTGGGGGTTTTCCCGGCTGGAAGCTTTGTGATTATATATATACAAGTAACGTGTAAAATATGCAAATGATGATGTATTTCAGAGGAAAAGAAGAATATCTCTGCGCGATGATCCCTGGTTATTATTCTACGCCGGCTTGTATCTGGGTGCCGCGGAGGAAGTTTGGCAAGGAGAGGAGAACAGGCCGTGGGACTGGTGCTTGGTGTAGGGAGAGGGAGAAGGGGGGGGGGGGGGCTACTCTCTGGCGGGAGTCGAAGATGATGCCTTCAATCTGCGGCAATAGCTCTAGCTGAGGGGGGTGAGAGAAACTCGGATTGCCAAACAATAGGAAAAGCGAAACGGCGTTGAGGTTAAAGGTTTAACATTAGGTAGGAGCCGTTATTGTATTGTATGTATGCACAGCAGAGGGTCCGTAGCACATCCAGGACCGGATGATCTGATCCTACGGCGGGGTTGCTGCTTGTTGCTGCTGCTGCTGCTCTTTGTGCTGTAGAGCCCCAACTGTACGCAGTGATTGCAGTGGTGGTTGCAGTACTGTAGATGATGGGGTGTTGACTAATGCGCCTATCCCCGCGTCCTCTTTAATTCCCTTTTCACTCGATCGAAGGATGAGAAAAGTCCCCAGACGGGGACAGCGAGGCTAGCTGCGCTTGTCTGCACTGAGTTAGGGTTGTTTTTAATAATCGTGATTCGTTCATGACGTTAACGTCAACCCTCGTGCACTTATCTATATGAGCCCTGATCTGCAGTAGGTTTAGAGCTTGCATACTTCCAAGGTTAGTAGGTAGCTGGGGCGCGGTGTTGGTTGGTGGGGGGGTGGTGAGCTGGTGGCAACTGCTGATCCCATACGGACATCGGTTCGCCCCACCCGCTCCCCCTTCGGAGCTCTCCTCCGGGGCTGATGATGCTACTACTACTATATGCTATGCTGCGATGAATGGGATGAAGCGTAGTTCAAAAGAAGTCACCTTGGAATTCTGAAGTACTTGATGACGACTGGTAGGTTTGTTGTGTTGGGAGGAGCCCAAGCGATCTTTTTACGTTATGACCAAAAAGGAAATAGATGGTCGGTCATCAGTCGTCGTAGACTCTCGTGTAAGTCGCCACGGCCTGAGTACAATATTTGAGCTGAAAAACAAATACCTTTAGTATAAAACTATCTATGAGTAAGCTGTCATATACGTCAAATGCATCTGATTAGATAGGAACACTATATTACATGCCGAGCAAGAGCAGGCGGCGAGGTTAACAGCGAGTGTCTGAAAGTAGAGACACATGTGGCATATCACCGATCACCATGATTGAGTCCGGGAAATAAAATTCAAACCAGTCCAGGTTGTTCATGTCCAAAAGAGAGGTCCAAACCCTCATCTCATCGGCAGGTTCATCAAATGGTCGATGCAAAATCTATCAGAGTGATCACCACCTCGTCACCCATGCCCTAGTATCGCCCGTTTCAGCTTCGCTTGGCTAAATTGGCAACAACATGCAGGTCGAATATGGCCATTTTCGGCTTCTTACCATGGGAAGATTGTCGGGGCTTCGTACATACGAGCCTGTAACCGCGATTAGGCGATCTGATGGCCACGAAGCTATAATCAACAGCAGAATGCACCGTACAGCCCCCGCGGTGGCTTCTTGAACCCCGCTGCTATTCAAACTGGTACTCGAGCTACCAAAGCTAGAATGGGATTATGGCATATATTCCGAGCCTACCGGGTATAAAGGACATTATATACTAGTTTGGATCGTTGACATGTGTTGTGATACTATGTAATTGAATCCACCATGGGGCCGCTTGAGACAATGAAGAAGCCAGAGGCCGATGTAACACGAGCACAAGTGTCACCTCTTATATGGCAACTTGGCCTTTAAACTCAGAACCACGATTCAAAGAGGTAGACTGACCCAAGAACATCTTTCGACTAACCACAAAGACCTGCTGGTGCGTCCTGGTGGCCGCTTTCGCTCTAAAAGAAAATACATCACACCTCGTGTCAGGGAGCGATTATCTCCCTTTATCATTTTGGCTGCTCATGTGTGTAAGCAAATATCCACATACACCGACACAAAGACTCATCCGGCTGCTACTGCTCAAGGTTGCGTCAGCTGTCTTGTCGTGCTTTGGTAGCCTAACGCGTATATAACTCACCGTCATTTCAGAAGCCGATATTCGATACATGGAACTAGAATGGCACACAGATACAGAAGAAAATATTAGACTCTTGAGACCATTCGGATGCAAAACATACACCCAACTCAGCTCACTTTGCAACCTGGTTCAAAATGGACGCTCCTAAAGATGTGGCAGTCGTGCTTAAGGGGTATCTCGTGCGGGCACCTGACATGGCCTGCACCAGTACCCTGGGCATTCTGTACGGGCAGATATATCAGCAATTCATAGGCGATTTGACGAACTGGCCCCAAGGGAGAGATCATTTGAGAGTCGCCAACGGCCTCGTGTACCAAATCAAGAGCTTGCGGGGGAGTGGAATCTGCCAGCCACATGTCTGGATCGTGCGGGAGATTATATTCCGTAACCTCGTCTGGAGGGCCGATGCACTTAGTGGAGGGGAGCAGTACATGCTCTGTAGGTTTTTAAGCAGGATAGTCGAGATCATCAAGCGCATCAAGGACTGCGCCTATGAGGGTGGTTCGGATGCGGATATTCTCGAGCCATTCGAGACGGCAGTCTACAGCACGGCTGCGGCAGAACTTGGTATGCCCCGCCCCCCTTTTTTGGTGCTTTCTGTTCTTTTCTGTTTTTGTACACAATCTCTAATCTATTAGCTATAATCTTTGTAGACCGTATGCTCAAAGCTGGGGAGACCTTCGACAAAGGCAAGCTCACGCTGATTGCGTACAACCACCTCGCGTTTATGACCGTCCTTCAGCACAACACCGACACCGTCGACCGCGGCATTGAGGTCGAGCAGCTAAAGAACAAGCTGTCGCTGGCTTTTCAAGCAGCTATGGAATACGGTGTCGAAGCCATCGACACCGAAGGTGTTCCAGCAATGAGGCACACGCAATCTCTCTACAGGCCATAAATGGTTGAGCGTGAGGTGTTGTAAGTATGCTACCAATCTCGGATAGATATACACAATCTTTTGGCTTCTTCTATTCGTTAAACCGTCGTTTTATATTTGTTATATCTAATGGGATTTCGAATGCCCGGCCTAGTTCGCTTTATCTATTATCATCGCGAGGGGAGTGGTGAGCAGAATGCGGCAACGACATAGAAATACGGCCAATGAATTCAATAGAGTAGTGTGACCGCATTTAAATGCACTGAGTTTCTCTGATTTAGTAGACTCATAGCAACTTAGACTTATACTTTAATCTAATATCGAACAGGGACATGTTGATATTGAGGATCGTATCTAGTGTTTCCCAAAAGAGATGGTTGTAGATTCATATGTACCAAATTTAGCCGTTGGCTGTACCATTGTCTGTCTGGCTGGCTAGTTGAAGTCGTGCATATGTTCAGACAAATCAGAGAAAGAACCTCATTACAACATGAACTCCATACTATGGTGATTTCCCATCCAACGATGATTTGATTTTCCATCTTGAGGACATAAATTGTGACTTTGTAGACTCAAAAAGCAAGTACATTCCTCGCTTGTGGGCTGAAGGTTAGCTACGCTGCCGGATGGCCAGCACGCGAGGATGCATTGATGAAGTATGATTACTTTTGCCGTATGACATTCCGGACATCGAGTGGAATAATCCAACAAGAAGAAAAACTAAATTCATAATGTATCCTCAAATTGTTGGTGACATTGTTCATTTATCATTTCCCCCTACTTGTAGGCAAATGAACTTGCCGCTCTAGATCCGGCCGGCCCGTACAACGTAAATGGAAGAGTTGTCCGACTTAAAAATGTATATGTCCTCGCTTTTATACTTGATGTTCCTATTATCTAACATTATCTACCGTTTTTTCTTCGTCGAATTCAGTCGGTTCTTCACATGAATTTGAGCCATGAGCCACTCAAGGACAGGAAAGTTAACCACCCTTTGAAACTGGCATAGGTGGATCAGTGAGGTGGCTAATCCAGCCAATGAATGTGGCTCAAAAAGCTGTTCTGGCTGGAAGCCCCACCTGGATGAGCTCCAGCCAATGCGAGGCCAAGTTTTGTAATCGGAAGCTTCACGCCCCGAATTGCCGAGAATTTGGGAAATCCATCACCATGACCTCAAAGGGCCAATTCGCCTCCTCGCCATAGCCCACCGACCGCCCTCAGTACGCCCGCCCCCAGGCACCCTCTCCGCTCTCCCCGCCGCCCCAATCCGACTCAATCTGCCAGGGCCCTGCCTCGACCATCTCGAGCAACCCATCTTACGATGCTGTCCACCCGCCAGCTGGTGCGCGCCCGCCCTGCGGTCACCGCGAGCACCGTCGCCAGAATAGTCGCGCAGCGAGCCTACGCCACTCCTATGGGCCCGCCTCCCCCGGGCTTCCGCCAGAAGAAGCCCATCGCCTGGGACGAGGACAAGGAGACCATGCTGGACCGCACCGGACGTTATTTCCTGCTCACCGAGATGTTCCGCGGCATGTATGTCGCCATGGAGCAGTACTTCAGACAACCGTAGGTTTCTTGGCCCCATCCATCCAACCGAGCCGAATCCCCAATAAACATAACAAAACAATTGCGGACTACGGCGAGGATAATTGAATGGACATGAGGAGCAGCTGCTGATGATGGATTGATTTCAATGGACAGATACACTATCTTCTACCCTTTCGAGAAGGGCCCTATCTCCCCTAGATTCCGTGGCGAGCACGCCCTGAGACGGTATCCCTCGGGCGAAGAGCGCTGCATCGCCTGCAAGCTCTGCGAAGCTGTACGTCAACTTGAACCTTCCAATTGCTAATTTCCGCATGATATCTCCTTGCTAACCCTGATGCCACTGCTAGATCTGCCCTGCCCAGGCCATCACAATTGAGGCTGAGGAGCGTGCAGACGGGTCCCGCAGGACGACCCGCTACGATATCGACATGACTAAGTGCATCTACTGCGGCTTCTGCCAGGAGTCGTGCCCCGTCGACGCCATCGTGGAGTCTCCCAACGCAGAGTACGCCACGGAGACGAGAGAGGAGCTGCTGTACAACAAGGAGAAGCTGCTCTCCAACGGTGACAAGTGGGAGCCCGAGCTGGCTGCCATGATCAAGGCCGACGCACCCTACAGATAAAAAAAAAAATAGGACTCCGCGGGCAGGGCTTAACTTTTAATTGGAGGGGGGAATTTGCAGTGTGGCACGAGGCAAGGGACTGTATATATCACGTAGAGTGGGAGACCCAAAACTTTTCATTTGCTTTTTGCTATCTTTTTCCTTTGTCATCCATCAAGCAGTCTGCTCACAATCAATGGCGGCTGCTGTGTATTGTATCATGCTCCAAGGTCACCATTTTGATGAAGCCATTGGGACAGGATTGTGGCTTAGAAAAGAAAGAAAGTCCCGATACAGAATACATACAAACAAATAAAAAACAATCAACTAAGCTGAAGATGTTGTTTCATTTTCCCACTTCCCTCTATCATTCATCCAATTGTTCATTATCAAAATTCGATGCAGTCATTTGACGGTGCAGTAGCACATACCGTCTCTCAACCCCCAAAAAGCTCTGCGGGCTCGAGCTCCAGTTGGCCAGATCACGTGCAGCTGGGCGGTTTTTCCTTAGCTCCCGGGGCTTCTCCCTGGCCACCCCAACCCAGCCGCGTTAGCTCCGAAAGCTCTCGCTCAACTCAGAGACGAGAAATTTATGATGACTAGCATTTTCCGCTTCCAAATCCACTCTCTCTGCCCGTCCACCTACCTCTCCAGCCAAAAACACCACAACCACCACCCCAACTCCTCGCAGGTCGATCGCCATCTCCGCCTCGACTCTCTTTCTTGACCCTCTCTTCGTCCCAATTGACGCCTCACATAACATAAACACAGCTTCCATAATGTTCCGCAACGCATTATTCCGCACCGCCGCCGCCGCCGCGCGCCCTGCTGCCGTCGCTGCCCGCGCCCCCATCGTCTCCCGCGCTGCTGCCCTGGCCGCCCCTTCGACGAGAATCGCCGCCATCCGCATGTACTCGGCCGCTGCCGGCCTGAAGAAGGAGGAGGTCGAGAGCCGCATCATCGGCATCCTGCAGGGCTTCGACAAGGTCAACGATGTGTCCAACGTAGGTGGAAATCTTTTGTCTCTCCTTAAAATTTCCCGCTCTCTAGTATCTCTTTGGGCTGTTGGTGCACGCGAGGAGCTATTGCTTCTACGTATATCAAGGAAAGGGGGTTGTTGCAGCATCCGGTAGACGGGGATGAGGACGAGGGTGTCCAGTCTCTTTCCTGATCCGAGCAAAATCGCGAATGAGGGAAAAGAGAAGAGAGATATATATGGAAGAGAGAGCGGGAGATAGCCCAACATCTACGATCAAAAAGCTAACCTGGTCTTTTCACCCAATCTAGATCAAGCCTACTGCCCACTTCGCCAACGACCTTGGCCTGGACAGCTTGGACACCGTCGAGGTCGTCATGGCGATAGAGGAGGAGTTCAGCATCGAGATCCCCGACAAGGAGGCTGATGCCATCCACAGCGGTAAGGAGCTCCCCAGCCTCATCCCGGCATGAGATAAGAAGATGTTCCGCATGATCATCTCCCGGGCTCTCCGGAAGAACCACGAGCGTTTACTAACGAGCTTTCTCTTTGCACAAACAGTTGACAAGGCCGTCGAGTACATCGTCAGCCAACCCGATGCCAACTAAGCATCTCCCCTTTTCAATCTACGAATATGTATATTACAGCTACGCCACTCTGTCCGCCCTCCTAATTCTTCCATCGTATGCCTTTTTGGTGGCCTAGGAACCCGGGTGAGCGTTGGATCATGTACTCCAGAAAAGAGAAGATGATATAAGAAATAAAAAAAAACAAGCAGATCAAAGAAGCAGGTGATCCGGACAGCGTGGAAAATTTGTTTTTTTAACCTGAAACCTTTTTTTCTCGAGCTCTTGGCCAGCGTGCCTATGGGGGAAACTTTCCAATTCTCCGTCAAGAGATGATCGGAGGACAAGAGACGGCAATATCGGTGGCCATGGCGTGCGGTGGCATCCCGGACGCGCTCTGCGCGTGAATGTACTAGTGTATAGATTTTTGTTCTTTCGCAGGCCCAGCTTCCCTCCCAGTGTTTCTCGTCCCGATGATGTGTGTGCCAGCGGTCGTTTTTCGCATGAGTGCA
Source organism: Xylariales sp. PMI_506 (assembly GCA_021365275.1). NCBI lineage: Eukaryota > Fungi > Ascomycota > Sordariomycetes > Xylariales > Xylariales sp. PMI_506. The sequence goes on along the minus strand of JAJTIY010000023.1, from coordinate 529,970 downwards.
ATGAAGCATTGAGGAGATACTTGCAGATCGAGGAGGAGCCCCGTCAAGACTTTCCACCTCATTCGACAACCCCTCCAGTCGTGCGGCTTTTCTCACTCCTAATTGGGTTGATAATTGCTAGCTTCGAGAGTCGCACACGAGGCTTCCATTGTATAGGCTCATCATACGACGTACCTCCCTCGGCACGACCAGTGCCCAGGGTAAACCCAATGAGCTGCGTATACGGGTCCTCACGTGGTGGTCACCTTATCTATCCGGGTGGGTACCAATATGTAGGTCTACTGTATAAACAGATCACTGGGTCACTTGACAGCCCCCCCTAGCTGCCTTGATCCGGCCACAGTGGTGCATGATTGCGCGATTCCCACCATCTAGGAACGCCGCTAGTTATGCCTGGCTAAGCTTCGTTGCTCTCCATCCCCAGTTGTCTTTGCGGCACAGTGTCTAGTGGTGGTGGTCCTGAGCTGGACGTTGTGTGCAACATGAGAATCTGACGTAGCTCTCTCTCTCTCCCCTTTTTACCTAAATAGCTCTATGCACGCATACCTGTCCCAGCTTCCATAAGCATGTCAGAGCTCTAATCTGTTACGCATTGGCGAACCTGCTGCATGATGGTCTTTTTTTTTTCTTTCTTCCAACCACATGATGAACCCCCCTCCCTCCTCTACCCCTCCTCACACCCCTCTTCTCTGGATGGTATGCGCTATCCTGAACCCGAAAGCCAGTTATATAAAGGTATAGATATACACGTATCTCAATTTATGTAACGTCGAAACCCCTCATTCTCATACCCTACATTGCATCCCTCCTACATCACTTATTTCTCTCCAAACGTCTTTTAGCAATTCAATAAATTACTTCTGACCCTCTCAATCGGAGACAAAGGAAACGAAAAAGCTAACTTAGTCTTCAAAGTAATACTGCAAACCTCATTGGTGTATAAGTGACAAAAATGGGTGACTCGAAGATCACGCTCTACTCCACGATAACTCCCAACGGGCAGAAAGCATCCATCGCCCTGGAGGAGCTGGAGTTGTCTTACACTGTATAAACAGATTCTGTACATGTTTCTCCTTGTCTCTCAAGCCCACCATACTGACTATAAAACCTGTGGTTGCCTCTCATAGGTCAAGGCTATTTCTCTAGAGAAGGATGAGCAAAAGGTAAAAGAAAAGTCACATGACTTTCATAAACCACTGCCTCCCCTTTAGAAAATAGAATACTCTATGGCAAGAAAGAATTCGTGAGCTATAGTGTTCTACTAGAGGGCTGACTAGAGGGGGGTTTACTTTAACCCCGTTCCCCTGTCCTAGGAGCCATGGTACCTCGAGATCAATCCCAACGGCCGCATCCCCGCCCTCACGGACGTGCTGCCCGGTGAGGATCAGCCGCTCCGGATCTTCGAGAGCGGCTCCATCCTGCAGTACCTGGTAGAGCGGTACGATCCCGAGCACAAGATCTCGTACCCGCGGGGCACGAGAGAGTACTGGGAGGTGAACAACTGGGTGCGTGCATTTTTTACTTTTCTTTTCTCCCCTTCTTCCACTTCCTCCTTTGCATACTCATGTCAAACTATCTCTCTTCTTTAAATGCTACCACCACAGATGGGATGACACTTGTCTCACGCACGTCTCGGAAAGCATGAAGACCTGGCATGGCTGACGAGGAAATATTGCTTGCCCTTTTTAGCTATTCTGGCAGATGGGTGGCCTGGGACCCATGCAAGGGTGAGTAACCCCTATTTCCTCACGACTGACAAATACAAAGTTATCGATTAGAGCTGATGCGTAGAAACCAGACAAGCCAACCATTTCTACCGTAAGCTTTAGACTCCCATCCCTTTGAGGCGGAGCAGTAGTGTTTACGTGGAGATGGGAACAGGTTACGCGCCCGAGAAGATCCCGTACGGAATTGAGAGGTACCAGAACGAAACCCGGCGGCTGTACCGCGTCATGGAGAAGCAGCTTGAGAAGTCGACCTCGGGCTACCTCGTGGGCGATCGGTGCACCATTGCCGATATCGCTTGCTTCGGCTGGGTGTGCAGTGCGTGTAAGTTACACCGTGGTTACTTTTTTTTGTTCTTTTTGATGCAAGCCTTTGTCTACCCTTGTTCCCCCCTTACCTCATGTTATTCGGCAACTACTCGGGATTCGTTCGCGAGCTACTTGCGAGTTAATAATCCATAGAGGAGAGCGCACATCCTTTACCTTTGGACTGCCTAGACAAACAATCCTATGTGCTGACACAAAGGATAGCCTGGGCCGGCGTGGATCTGATCCAGTTCCCCAAGCTCAAGGAGTGGACCGTACGCTGCTATGCTCGGCCCGGGTTCAAGAAAGGGTTCCACGTGCCGAAGATGAGCGAGGAGGAGATCGAAGAGAACAAGAAGAAGTCGGCGGATGAGAGGGCGCGCGAGGCGAGCAGCTGGATACTCCGGGGTATGAAGCAGGACGCGCAGAAAGAGGGCTAGGTCAAGTCCGCCTTTTGTCCTGTGAAGAAGTACGTGTATTAAGTTGTCTCTTGCAAAGGAAGGACACCTGAGGTTACTTTTCATGGCCTTATCAAAATATCTCAGACCGAACACGATGAGTTGAGCGAAGATAATGTTGCCTAGTATCGCTTCATATCCAGTGTAACGATTCAGTCAAGTCTAAGCGTCTCTAGTGAATCATTGGCCCATGAAATGTAATGTATAGCTACTTGTGAACTTTCTGAAGTGGAAGAGAAGAGAGAAACAGAAATATGAATTAAAAGATATACTAGAGCTTTGAATAGAGAGAGTGTGTAAAAGAGAGCGAAGGAAAATAAGCTGATATCTTACCTCTCATAGCAGTCCCTTCCTCCTGTGATGAACCATGTACCCCAACAGCTCGACGGCGCGCCGGCACCGCCAGAACTCCCGCATCAACGTACCACCAGGTCTCTCCTCTCCGTGGCGCAGATCCTCATCCTCATCGACAGCTTTCTCGAAGCGCCGGCCCTCCGCGGAACCCAGGAACTCGGCCACCGCGGCCACGAAGCGCGCGATGTGCGGCATATGGTGGTACGGGTGGCGGGAGCACCTCTGGTCCAGAACCTCGAGCAGCGAGGTGCCTGGGTTCGGGTGGTAGCGGAAGACCTCGTAGCGGCTCAGCGGCGAGGGCGCCATGGCAACGGGAGGTGGCAGAGCTGGGAGGGGTTGGAGCTGCTCTTGCTGTTGTTGTTGTTGTTGTTGTTGTTGCTGCTGCTGCTGCTTCTTATTGTTCTTCTTCGTTGATACCGACTCCTTTCTCCTCGCATCATCCTCCTCCTCCATTACCACCGCCGTCAGTGGGTTCGGAATCGGGACGCGGGTAAGACCTAGCCGCGCCTCGTACAGGTACGCGTCGACGACCTTCCAGTCATCCAGGTCCTGCGCCTCGGTCTCCTCGGACCGCAGGAACCGGTGGCTGTAGCGCGCGAAGGCCTCGGCCACGGGGCCCGCGCGCACAAGGGCGTGGACCTCGGTGACCGAGGGCAGTCGGAAGGTGGCTTGCAGTCGCTCCGGGGTGGTGGGGGGGCCCCTGGAGTTGGCAGCTTGGAGGAGGCCGCATGGGGATATGGGTATCGTCATCGTGTGGACGGCGCGGGAAAAAAGTGAGATATTCTTTTTTTGAGCCGCTTTGGACAACACGAAGAGAGGGAGGATGAAGGATGGAGTAGTTTGGTCAGTGTAGTGTAGAGGTTATGGCTTGATGGTTGAATCTGTGTGATCATATACATCTCTCCTAAAACATAATATCTCTACTGTGCATTGTATAAAGTCCCTTAGGCGATAGAACAAAGACATTATGTAATACTGTGTATACAATGATAGATGTTTCTTTTGCCCGTACAGAAATGGGTTGTTGACTTGTTCCAGGCCGACCCTGAAAGAGTCTGGAGTAGTATAGGTGCTTTGTACAAATGATAATACATCATCAAAGCCGCATATTGTCACATAAAGCAGGTTAAGCTGATATATTATGTATAATGTATTATGTATTAAGCAAGCGTAAAAGAAACTACGAAGTGTCGTTAATGATTACGAAGTACAGTAATGTAAGAGTCGTTCTCGCTTGGGTTCATCCACTGATAGCTTTCGTTGACCTTAAACAAACCAAGAGATGCGTTTTTGCTACTAACAGAAATGGAAGAACGCTATGCGTCCTCACTGGAACTCATAGATCCAAGTGAAAACTTGACCTTTGCTTCAGCTGTAAGCCCCAAGGATAGTGAAAAAAGTAAGAAGGCTATGATGCTGTCCTTGCTCATTGCCCTTGCTAACTTTTTGACTCACGGCCTTCACGACTGTCACTGCTATTTCGACGTGAGGGCGGTGGCGTCCACTGAAAACTCACATAGCCCGTAGGACCAGGAATATCATTAGGATTGATTCGACCTCCACCACCTCCTCCGCCAGAAGCAGAGCTGCCGCCGCCGCGGGCACCTGCTTTGGTACCTCCGCTGGCACCTCCGCTGGCACCTCCGCTGGCACCTCCGATGGCACCTCCGCTGGCACCTCCGCTACTGTTTCTTGCTCCAGAGGTGGGTCCGGAGTTGGAGCCTGAAGTTGATCCCTTGGCTCCCTGGGTGCCCTTCTTGCTGCCGCTGCCGGACTGATTGCTCGGCGACTGGCCCTTAGGGGGTGAGTAGTAAGGCATAGTCACAGCTGGCCTAAATGATGCAGTTGTGAGAGATTGTGTGGAATGAGAGGTTAAGTAAAACAGATATCCAAAGGGAATTGGATAATATAATTTAGATGATAAGTGTATTTTGCGTGTGTTTGTGCTGAAGAGTTGAAAAGACAACTCGAATTAATGATAGTGTTGTAAGCTTGCGACTTCTTGAACGTGAAGGCTTGCCTGCTTGAATTATTGATTGTTGAAATAGAGAGAGAGAAGAAAAAAAGTACCATAGGACACAGCGTATTAATATGACTGTACTGCTTCCGTGAACAAGTGTCTCCTGCTGCTCGCCACATAGTGATTCACTCCTGTCTCCAGGTTGGTCGATGGGATAGTATCACGGCCATGCATCTGAGAAAAGGATGAGACCGTTATTGACGTATGTCACCGTGACAAAGCAAACGCGTCAGTTGAAAGTCCTGCAATGCCCCCAAGAGTAATTGTGATGCTTTGTTTGCAACACAAGACCACGGTATCTAATGTTAGACAGATCTATCTGATCTTTGTTCAGTAGCTCATGAAAAGTAAAACCGTGGATCATAGCAAGAGTCAGTTACCTATCATTGCTTTTAAAGCTACACACATTCTTGCACGAGAAAGGAGGACGGAGGTGCTTTCAAGACGTGGTTCACGGAATGAAGACCAATACATGGTGTGTATCCTTCTGTTGATATCTAGGTACTTTCAAACTTAACTGTAGCATAGAATATCGGTTGCTCTTTCTCTAGAGCGCATTACATATACAACGCTGCGTGTGTATCCTCATTGCGATGCAGCAATCTAACCAAATAAAAGTAAGCCATTACGATGCAAAACAAGTGCGCGCAGGACTATTCGACAGCCTAAAATTTATCGCCAGGCATTGTCCCATCCAGCTTGCTCAACAACAAAGGCGATTGCCAACTCCGAGAATCGAGCCATGTGCTAAGAGGGCGATACAGTTAGTATGTTCCATAGGGGGCATATCTATGCGATCATTGATTGTGGGTTTGAAACTTACGTCGATGGAGAAGTAGCCGAGATCATCATCGATGTTCATGGTGTCATTGACGCCGTGCACATACGGGTCCATCTCGCCGGGGAAACCACCTCGCATCGGGTCGCCTTCGGAGGCGAAGGCGGCGGGGTAGTTGAGCTTGGTGAACGACATGTAGTCAGATCCAGCATTACTGTTATCGTGGGGGTTAGTTTCTACTTGGAGCAATGTGAGGGGAAAAAGGGAAGGGGGTTTCCAGGTTTGCTTACGGTCCGAGATCGTAGACCTTGGCCGGGATGGAGATGTACTCGGTAGCGAGTCCCACAGCCCAGTCGGTAAGCGCCGAGTCGGCTTGGGTTCTGATGAACCCGATCGACTCGTTGGCATCCCGGGCAATGTAGGCCGTCATGTCCTGTTGCTACTAGTTAGACGAGACTTGACAATCCCTAAGACCAAATAAGGCTCAGCCACTCACGAATTCCATCATGGCTCCGATGTTAGCGTTGGACAGTCTCTTGTCCTTGGCGATGGCCTGGCTGCCGAGCAAGCCGCCTTCCTCGGCGGCGTACCAGTGGAACTCGACGGGGCCGTCCTGGGGCGTGTAGCCGCTATGCGCCAAGACGCGGAAGGCCTCCAGGATGCTGACGGTGCCGGAGCAGTCGTCGTCGGCCCCCGGCGCGGGCAGCAGCGGGAACAGGTAGTTGGCCGAGTCCTGGTGGGCGCCCAGGATGGTGAGGGGCTGCGAGAAGTTGCGCACCTTGGGCTCGAACCGGGCGATGATCGAGGGCTGGGGGAAGTTGTGGGTGAAAAATTCGAGCGAGATGTGAGTGTGGAAGGGGCTCTCGGAGATGATCTATTATTTTGGCGGAGCCGTCCAGTTAGCAAACGCACACATGACGAACAAATTGGGGGGGGGGTATGCCTCACCTTCGCGATGTGGTCGTGCAGCCACAGGGCACTGCGCTCGCCGATAACGCCGCCAAAGTACCTGTTGTAGTAGCTGGTCATGTGCTTGAGGACGTCGTGCATCCTCGAGGTCGAGATCTTGGGGAAGAGCGGCTTGACGTAGCGCTGGTGGACCAGCTTAGGAAGCTCTGCGCGGAGGGTGTGCCACGGTCAGTTTCAAAATGCGACTTTTCATGCTCCTAGTCTTGTACGAGACAGAGACGATTCCGGGTGGAGGTGGTGCGGGTGTCTTACTCGCAGTGCCCGCCATTGCGCTCGCCTGCTCATTGTAGTAGTCATGGTGGTCGGTCACGTCCATGAACTTCTTGCCGGCGCGGCGCAGGCGCATCTTGTCTCCCTCGGTCATCCACTCGGGCTCCAGCTCGCCCATGACGTGCAGCAGGCGCGGCTCGGCGAGCCCGGCGGCGGCGGCCGGGTCCAGGGCGGCGAGGGCGGCGACGGGGTCATCGTGGGTTTCGAGGACGCTCAGGATCGTGTCGACATCGTGAGGGTGGTCGGGTTGGAACTGGGCGGCGTCGGCGACGTCGTGGCCGCCCAGAACGACCTGCTCGGCGAGGGCGCGCGAAGCGAAACCGAGCTGGGAGGAGCCCCAGAGGAGCAGGAGACTGGTGAAGGCGTTGCGCACCATTGGTTCCGGATGGTTGGGAGGAGTGACGGGAAGAGAAGAGGAATTGCAATGCGCGGAAGCGCTAGCGGGGTTGGCGACTGGATGGCGGGTGCCTTATATATATATATCTCTCTATATACACAGAGGGTAAGCACGAGATAAAGTAGCTAGGTTTGTGACAGGGGTCGGAGCTCGCAGCTCAAGCGCCCCAGGGACGTTAAGACGATGCGACACCGCCGGCGATGCGCTTCGGGATAAACCCCGGTAAGCCAAGGCCGGACTGGCCCAAAAGACTTGCCCAAACAGGCGTTTTCCTGCCCCACGGGCCCCCCTGTATCTCCATCTCTAGTGGGGTGCCACAGTTGCGCCCATGAGTTGGGTACTCCGAATGCCGTGAGTTAGTCTGTATGTAGTTGGGGTTGGTAGCTATGCAATGGTGATGTATCTACAACCTTTGACGATGTCTGGACCCCTTCAAACGAACTGTTGGAGTAAACCTTGTAATCCTTAGTGTCCTCCGTCCACCCAAATTTAAGTTAAATGTTTGGCTTTTTGCGGAGCTAGCGCCAACCGTCTTATTTATTTGTAGGGGAGAGGTGATGATGTCCCAAGGAGTGTCGCGTGCCCAGGGAAAGGAGGCCGAGTCAAGATCCAAACCCAAAAAGTTTAATCAGGCGTTGAGACACCTGGGGTATTGATTGAAAAGGAGCTCTATCTAGATTTTCACTTATCAAGTGGCTCTAATAGGTGGAGGCAACTGGTTTCAAGCCACCACAACCTTTGTCTGCCCTGAGAACATTCCTCTCCAAGTATGAGCGACACTCAACACAACAAGAGGACCAACCAATCTCGCGGGCAAGATTAACAATCAGCCTATACAGTCATGCAAAGCATAGCAAACCCTAAATAGAAAAACGAGTGAGTTGGCTGTGGTTGAGACGTAGTCTGCTATGTTTTCTCTCTCTGCCTGCTTGTTTTCTCAGACGTTTCGCTTCTTGAATGTCAGATACATCGGCCCCGCCTTGACCTGCAATTGGAACTTGGCTTTGGCATGGATGTCTGTGCCGTCTTCACCAGGCGCAAAGTCGAACTCGTAGTGCCAGACAGTGTACGCAACGAACTGCCGTAACACCATCATCGCATACCTCTTGCCAGGGCAGTTCCATGGTCCTGCCAGGGTTTCCCGTCAGATAAGCATGCACATTGTGAAGTAGAGAGTCGGAAAAGGAGAAGAGTAAAAATAGAACTGCGAGAGCTGAGGATCTAGCACGTACCCACAAGGAATGGAAAGTGAGCTCGCCTGTCGATGATAAGATCTGGGCGCGTGGTCCAGCGCTCCGGGATGAACTCGAGCGCCTGCATGAAATACCTGTCGCCTAACAATAACACCACCAGCTGGCGTCAGCAAAAATGTCTTCCGTCCCTACAACTTCCATGATATCTGAATGGTGGAGATAAAAAGAGTCGAAAAGCAAAAGAGAAACCACTTACTCCGCGAGAAGGCCCACGTGGGAGCAAAGACTTTAACGTTCCCCGGGATGAACACATCATCCACCATGATGCCCTCGGGGGGTGTCGTCCGCGGCGCGTTGGACCCTCCCGGTGTGACCAGCCTCATGGATTCCTCCAGTACCGCGTTCAGGTACTCGATGCCCGCGAGGTCGGCGTCGGCGAACTCCCCTGGGGAGGCGTGGCCGAAGATCGGGGCTAGCTCCTCGCGGAGGCGCTGTGTGACCGCCGGGTGCTTCGTCAGATAGTAAAAGACGAAAGACATGGAGGATGCCATCGTGGGTCTGCGTGGAATGGGTTAGTTAGTGACCAGTCGAACCAGAAGTTGAAAACCAGTTAGTTAGACAGTGAGCGGAGGTGGCTTACACTCCACCGATCATGATGATCTGCGAGTCTGCGTAGAGGATTTCACGGTTGAAAAACGCCTTGGGGTCCTTGGACTTGTAGTCTTGCTCAAAGTAGGTCAATATGTCATCTGTCGTCTCAGTCGCATCCTAGATTATCCAAATATTAGCTTTGCGAACAGGGCTTATGATGTTTTGATGGTGTAAGTATTTAAAGGAAGGTATCTGGGTAATTATATTCTGCTTCCAGGAAGACGAGACCTAGTGGAATAGCACTCATTCCAAACTTACCCTCTCGTGCTCATCCGCAATCTCCACCGTCAAGTTCTCGAACTCGCTCAGCTCGGCGCTGAGTCCCAGATCCCCCGATATCGCTAGCGGCCAGTCGAGGTGACCGAGGGAGGCTACAGACGCGAAGGTCACGTCGGCGAGATCCAGGATGCGGTTGGCCCGTTCGGCGGCCACAGTGCCGAAGTCGCGCGAGTATCCCACACGGCCGATAGCATCGAGCGCGACTAGTTCCGCAAAGTGCGGGAGATTGACAGGCTGTGGTGGCTTTGGGCCTGAGGATTTCGCCTCCAGCTTGTCGAGCCACGTCTTGATCACGGCGCGGGTGTGGATTTCGTACTTTGACAGGGCTAGAGAGGGATGAATATCAGGAGTCAGCGTGTCATATCGTGGACTGGTATTCAGTAGAAGAAGAAGAAGAAATGCCAGGGTGGGAGAGAAGAGCTTACCTTTGTTGTTTAGAGCCTTGTCCCATAGCTGGCGCCGAGGCCGGTGCTTCTCTCGCGTCTTGATAGAGTCGATATTTTCCGTGCCCTTGAAGTTGAAGAACTCGTACATGGACTTGGACTTGTCGCACTTGGTCTGTGGCCCGTGGATCTTGGTAATCGCATCGATGCGGAAAAGAAGCAGCTCGTTCGGACCTTTGTGGCAAGATTTTATCTGTGTAAGCTTGCTTCAGGATTGATGTATGTGTTCACAAATGCGTCGTACAAAAGAAAGGGGTAGGGGAAGCTCACCTGTGCGCACGAAATCGCCGTACTTCTTGACTAGGTCAAAATGCTCCTCGTACAGCTGCGCATTCCGTGACAGCCACGGCCCATAGAACTTGGTGACCTTGGCGGCGAGCGGTCCGGGGAAGCGGCTAAGCCGGTGGAAAAAGAGCCGGTACGTGGTCATGCTGAGGAAGAGCGCCACAAGGTATGTGAGGGATAGGCTAGTGGCCTGAACGATGCCCACCGTGATGCTACTATGCGTAGCCGTTACGCTGGCTGCCGCCAACGCGGCGTATAAGGCCAAGTGGGCCCTCAGAATGGTCGTCGCCCGCACGTCGTGGTAGCCCCGGATCCAGTATAGAAGGTGGGAGGACACGCCGATTATGGCGGCTGCGATGTGCAGCTGCTTGCCATTCTGGACAAAGCCCAGCGTTGGTAAGGGGAAATCCATGGCTGACGGTTGCTCGAGCTAGGGGACTTATTACGGTTAATCAGCACAGTTAGGACGGTTCTCTTTGAGTAGTACGACAGAATTCTTGCTGGGATAGGCAGCTTCTTGTATATAATGAAGGCGATACTCAGCCTAGCCATTAGTGTAATAATAGCAAATCACCGCCGATGCTTTTCTCCCATAACCCTTGGAACTAGCTGCCAAGTACCCAAAAGCATCGTGCACTGGTTTACATTTTACTGGTCTAGGGTTGAACATACTTCCATTTCTGGCCTGCTTTCTAACTGTTCACCCGATACCTGCTTGGCGTACGGGACGGGATATCTAACGTTCACCTATGCACCTCTCCTGTTATCCCGGACCGGGCAGAGAATATATGCTCACGTCAGACTCGTGTGATAGGATGTTGCAAGCGGTTTCTAATCAAGCTTGGAGTGTGGCCACGCGCGCAGGAAATCTTAGAATCGTTGTTCGCTCATAGATACAAAGTCTCAGAGCTGGCTCATTTATGGAAAGCATGAAAATGACGAGCAACAGAAGCCAATATACCGAGCTTTTCACTGTCCATTGTCAAATTTCCCAACTGGCTGCTACCAATTTACTTCATGATTACTTATACTGACAATTTACTTGAGTATGGTTTCCAAAACTTGATTACGTTCACTACATAGCTTCGGAATGGATGCATTGTTTAGGGTGTGAGAATGACTAGGGCATATTCTGGTGTATTTCGTAGCAATTTGTCTATTTCACAAACTTTATCATTTAAAGTGCTTTTCTTCTTTCTTTGCAGTTCATAGGCCAGACTTCACAACATACTCACCATCACCATGCGCCCCGCGACGGCAGAAGCATGAAGCCCGGATGGGGACATCCGCCCCCCTGAGCGCCTTCTCGAGCTTGGGCAGGATCTCGGCGGCCTCGTCCGCGCGGCCCAGCTTCACGAGGCACTCGTGGTACCCGTGCAGCGACCAGACGTTGTTGGGGTGGTGCATCGCGCGGGCGACGTTGTCGTGGATACCCAGGTCCTCGGCGTACGCCTCGGCGGCCTCCGCGTAGTGGCCCTGCTCGAGCAGCAGCGCTCCGTAGGCGTGCCGCGTGGGCTGCATCCAGCCCCAGGGCTCGTCGTAGGGCAGGGCGTCGTCGCGGGCGATGGACTCGCGCAGCCGCTCGTACGCGAGATCGTAGTTGCCCCGCCGGTACTCGAGCTCGCCCTCCATCATGGCCTCGGCCACGCGCAGGACGTCGACGCACTTGTTGTTGAAGAGCATGCGCGACTCCGGGACCCGCGCCTGGCTAGCGAGGAACAGGTCGCGCTCGCGGTCCGCCGCGGCGACGTCGCCTGTCGCAGCGAGGGCGACCGCCTTGGCGTAGTGGGTCATGGCCGTCGTCACGCAGTAGAGCTCGGCGTCCGCAGGCAGCGCCAAGTTCATGATGTCCTGCCACCGTCCGAACCGGATCAGCGTGTGCACGCGCATCGAGAGGAAGCCCTCGAGCCAATCCGCCATTGGTGGCGACTCAACCCGGAGTAGTTTGTCGGAGAGCGTATCGGCCATCCTCTGGGCTGTCTCGATGGCAACCTTGGACTGCCCTGCAAACATGGCCGCGTAGATGCAGAAGTGGTAGTCGTGCATCCGATAGAGAGTGTAGAAATTGAGCGGGCCCTCGCGAGCCAGAAACTTCTCATCGGCCTCTATCGCCGCCTGATTTGATGTGATGCCCAGATCGTAGTCGCCCAGGAGCAGGTCAATGTGCGTGGGCATGTGGTTGAGGTGCCCACCATCCGGCACCAAGGGGCGCAGGTGGTCGGCGGCCACCTTGGCAGCCTCCGGCGTTTTTGACATTTCCATGAGGTGAATGTACAAGTGCAGCAGCCCTGGATGATTCATTCCCCCTTCCAGTTTCATGGAGCGCTCTAGAATCCGCTTACAATCCAATGTGCGTGCCCCTTCTGCCGGCTCGCCCGTCTTCAAGTCCCACAGCTGCCATGGGGTCAGGTTCATCAGGGCGTCTACGCAGAGTGTAGCGACATCCAAGTCGTCGGGGAACTGCTCGTACACCTTAACCATCGCTTCCGCATAGGGCTTGTTCCATATAGAGCAGTCCTTGTCGGGCTCCTCGTGAGGGTATCGGAAGTGCAGGGCGCCTAGTAGGGCGTTTTCCAGAGGGGACGACTTTTCAGCGCACTCTTTGCCTCGGGAGACCATGCGGTGCGTCCTCTGCACGACTGTCTCCAGCTCCTTCTCATCGAAGAAGCCCCAGGGCTTGTTGTAGTTCGGCCCCAGGGCATATGCGACACCCCAGTAGCCTAGAGCGAGGTCAGGGTCGCAGACGACGGCCTTCTCGAAGCATTTGACTGCCTCCTCGTGGTTGAAGCCGTAGCACCATATCAGACCACGGTTGAACCATTCCTCCGCTTCCTTGCTGCTGCTGCTCACGGCACGGCGGTAGGAGCCCAGGTCGTAGTACTCCTCACCGGGGACGCCGCGGTCGGAGCCGCTAGGCTTGGTGCTGTTGCTGCCCATGGTTCCTTTTAATTTCTTCTGGGACGCATAAACTCTCGTAACCCCGGCTTCTTCGGGGCAAAAAATACTCAGTGCCGAGAGCAGTCTTGCCACGTTGTTACGGCTGGCGGGAAAGCTTGTATGTCTCTGGACTGCGTGGCTCGATACTCGACGGTGACACTTGGGCTATTCACCCGAGGCTTTCCCGGCCACGCCACTGAGGAGGGGAGCTCTAGTAAATCGTGCTGTGGCTATACAACAAGAATAAAAAAAACTTGAGTTCTATTAAGTGAATACAAATAACAAGATGACAAATAAGGGATTTGTAGCATCGAATCTCGTTCTAACGCAGCTTTGTTTTATCTTTTTGTGTAGATTTTGTTGTCCACCTTTTATTATCTTCCGTCTTACCCTCTGACTCGGTCGGCAAATCCCAACTCAACTGGTGTGCTAGTCAGGTGAAGGCTTTAATCACAAACAGTCACCAAGTGACTGCACAGGTTTAGGACAATTTCGGTTGTACAAGGTCATTCTGCTACAATTTCGGCCATGGTTCGGCAAAACAAATTTTGTTGTCTTTGTGTTCAGAACGAGATAATGGCTCCTCGTACTCGTCAATGGCCTCGTAGTTCTCATCACTCGGTTAGTAATAACTGTACTTTTTCGAGCTTCACTTTTTTTTTCTCTCTCTCTCTGAATTAAGAACTCTCATATTATTCTTTCGTACCATTTCTTAATGTATATACCAAGGGTTTTCGTACTAGAGCGATTCCCGTGCAATCTCGGCTACATTAGTGTATAGTTCAGCCATGGAAGAAACCGTGATGTCCTTTATTCCTTTACCCCGTTTTGTTTAACTTGTCTAGCTTTCGCGTGGATCATAGAGGTGAATGATAACCAGCTTTTTGAGTATATACGATTTAATGATCCTAGAAATCAAGATCACTCACAGCTACCAACCGATATTTACTGCGTCTGCGCATGTTACAGTATGTGGGATTGCCTTACTTCGAATAATACTCGTAGAAAAATAGCGGGGTAACATTATCGTTTATTTCTTTTGGGCATGAACTGCGCGCCGATCCGCAGAACGCGGGCATCGTGTTGACGACATATTACGTGATAACCATAATAGCAATCCGTGATCAATGCCCCTAAGTGAATGATGTGTATATTACGTTGGTAAATGTTCTAAGTTAGAGATCATGGCCTGCCTGCTGTTTGAATAATGTAAACAGTGTAAGCCTTGTACGGAATCACCAATGCGATGTTCCGGTGATTAGTGAACACAACCCTTGGACCATCGGGTGGGGGGAAAGCCGACCACTGCTCCACATGCGGCTCGCATACTTCGCAAGGGGATATGGGCAATAGTAGCCCATATAATATTGTACTAGTTTGATGCTGGGGTGAATAAAAACAGGGTTCGTCACATATCCAACCACTAAGCTGCCGAGCCAATCTCTTGAAGATTGGCATCAGTGCGAGTTGACTAGCTCGAGCTACGAGCCAACCAATATAACGACCCTGCTTTGTCTGTGTCGGCGTTAAGCGGGTTGCTGAGTCAAGCTCATGGTGCAGCGCCCTCATCTACAGTGTCTCAAAACTAACCCCAGCGAACTCGGACAGTATTAGATTAAGCTGTATTAGTTGTTCATCCCATTCAGACGAGCTGCTTGGAGAGAAAAACGTGCATCTATGTTTGAGGAGTTGGCTAAAGCCAGTGGTGCAACTGGGATTGACGAAGCATTGATAGAACAATTCCCAACACGGCTGGATTGATATATTATATAGCGTGAATGCCATATTGATTTTCTGTGTGCGAATATATTACATGGTAGATGATCTCTATTCTAAAACTTTGATTTATTTCATAAGCATTTTCTCATTTCTGTTCCCAATGCGTCTATCCCACTACGCCCGGGGACTATCCGTATTCAAAGTCGGATCATCAGCGTTTATGCACTGGGGGGATCAGTAATCATTCATTTTTGGCCTGGCCCAAAATGTGATCCTGGCTAGTGACTTTGCATGCTTTACGAACCAGCCTACCACTCAGGCATCAGCTCGATGATGATTCGCGAACAAATGCCGAGGCCGCCCTAGCGTTTAGTAATGAGCACCTTCTGTAGCCAGTGACTTGATTTCCCCCTACATCATTTATCGCCGAGCGGGAGCGACTTTTAGACGATTAGAACATACGCGCCCTAGCTAAGTAGCAACAAAACCGCCTCGGGAAACTCTTCAAATCAGACAACGTTCGGTCCCCGTAGTGAATATAGCTTTGCCATGAAATGACGCATTGCATTGCGATGTAACATAACCGTGTCTTTTTACTTCCCTGTCTGTCTATATAAATACAATACAGGATGAAGCATTTGTACCTTAAACTGACCTGAATTATCGCAACATTCGAGATCACTACACGACCACTCCCACTTCCCGCTTCAGTATTTGAAGCTTTACTTCATATCAAACTCGTGCAGAAAATAAAACATTTTTATTATCCTTCACATTATTAAATCTATTTCTTGCTAAAAGGGATAACAAAATAATAATAACACCATGCCAGCAGCCAAGCAAACCGTCCTTGTCATTGGGGGTAAGTTATCAGATTACTGATTTTGCCAGCCAGGTGCTCAGCGCATCCAGGGGTCTAAAATTACCACCAACTAATTCATCGTCGCAGGTACGGGCGCACAGGGTCAAGCCATAATCAAAGTTCTCGCTTCAACAGGGAAATATGATATAATCGCAACGACTCGCGACACCTCGTCATCTCAAGCCAAGGATCTCGCTGCTCTCCCCAATGTCGAGGTCGTAGCTAGTAATGCCGAGCATGGCTACAACCAAGAAGCTTTCTCCGAGCTTGCTGGTCGTGCCGATGCCGTCTTTGTCAATACCGATGGCTTTGCGCTCGGCGAGTCGCTGGAGACTTTTTGGGGCATTCGACTGTTTGAGTTGAGCGCTCGAGCCAAGGTGAAGCACCTCATCTACAGCGGGCTCGATTATAATGGCAAGGAGAGCAACTATAACCCTGACCTCTACGTTGGCCATTATGAGGGCAAAGCTAAAGTTCAAGGTCAGCAAATAGTCATTGTCCCAGGATTAACCATCTTGAAATGAAATGAAATGATCTGACAAGCTAACGCGATTTGGCACAGAATGGATGCATGCTCAGGGAAAAGACTTCCCCATGGCTTGGACTATTATCCGGTCAGGGCCATATGCTGAAACACTGAGCGACCACTTGGGGCCTGTCTTCGAGAAAGATGATGCCGTCTTCCAGTTGCCGCTAGGAGAAGATGGCGAGATGCCATTTGTCTCTCTCGTTGACTTCGGATGGTACGTTGACTGGGTTCTCTCGAACCCCGACAAGTCCCGCGGTCTTGACTTCGGAATTGCAATAGAGCATGCGGGCTTGAAGACTCTAGCCGCGGCGTTCACAGCAGCAACTGGGACCAAGGCAACCTACAGGGATATCCCAGTCGAGGCCTGGAACAAGGTCGCCTGGGCGAATCTTCCGCAGAAGGGCCAGACCAAAGTGGGTTTCAAGTCTGTGAAGGATCAATCAGCGCTCAATCAGACTTATGAGCAGAATTTCACCAATTGGTTCAACCTCTACAAGGCCAGCACAGGTAATAAGGGGTTAATTAAGAGAGACTACGCATTTCTGGACGAGATCTTGCCAACGAGAGTCAAGACAGTGGAGGAGTGGATGAAGAGGGAGAAGTACACCGGCGAGAAAATCTCGGTCCTCAAAGAAGCAGATTCTAAACTACGCGCACAATAGTCAAAGGGAATAAATTAGAGGCAGCAGAAATAGCATTCACAGCCACTTGATCCTGTTTAGATCCAGCTCCTAGCTATAGATTGACGTTTAACCCGTAGTAAGCTGCAAGATAGCTGTATCGTGCAACAAAATTCCCTTCTTACTGTCGACCAATCTTTCCAAAGGCTTCCATAGAAGAGCCTGAGATTTCCAAAAGAAATTCTTGTCCTAACACCTGTATCAAAGGGTATTGAGACCTTATTTACTGACTGTGACCACAGCTCGACAGCATGTGGAAATAAGGCTATTCTCGTCTTAGTTGACCAACAAAAAGAAGTCAATATATTATATCGGCCCAAAAAAGCGAAACCGGTTTCCAGGGTCGTATTTATGTTTCAAACTCTTTAGACGGGCAATCCTCCAAGGTTCGTATCCGTACATTTCCTGTAGGGTTTCGTCTCCGTGTGCGTAATTTACGTAGGCATGCAACTCGGACCCTCCATTCCCTTTATGAAGCACTTGGCGTATGCCCTCGCCAAAAGCAATCGCATGATCGTTTAGCGTAGTATTCACGGCGTAGCTGACAACCGGCGTTCTGGTCGATTGGAAATGATCAGCTATATAAGAATATTCAAATTGAGGGAACAAAAGAATTAAGAGTTAGATAACGTACACTAATATACTGTCAGCACGGTAAGGAAATGCCGTTTCTTCATCTGATACGGCTTTCACCGCCTGCATTGAGTAACTTTCAAACAGAACCGTGGAATTAAGAAAAGCGTTATCAGCCGTGAATGTATTGAATGCATTGAATGCGGCCCTCTGAGCTGCGATGTTGTAGGCTTCGTAGCTGATAGGGAACATCATGTTGACGGCGCCGTGCTGCAGACAGATGCCGTTCTCTGTGGTTGTTCCATCAATTGCGGTTAAACCAAGGTAATTAGTAGCGTTCGAAACTGTCACAGCAGGACCTAGGGCTAGAAGTGGTGCCGTGTACTCCGTTGGGACGACGTCGATACCTTGGTAAAATAGGTTGACTATTATCACAGCCTGCTTATCATTAGCATCTTCGGGATTAAGTAGATCATTTACATGCCAGGGGGACATACGTTGTCAGGGTCGACAGAGGGAATGCGCACGTAAATATTCTTATTGATAAACTGGACAGGCATATCTTGCGTTCCATTGACGGTCCAGAGATTGAGTAGAGTGAAAATATCCTCCACTTTATCGTGTGTGAAGATGTACTGGATGTAAGACCAACCGGTTGGCGGGATATCGTATATCTGAATTGTAACTTCCGTGACAATTCCAAAATTGTGACCAGCTCCACGAAGAGCCCAGAAGAGGTCTGTAGTATTACGGTCAGCATAGATGACACCATGAGAAAGTAAACGTATAAATCGATTGTACCAGAATTCTCATTAGCCGAAACAGAGATAATATCTCCATTGCCAAGCACCACACGAGCTGATATTAGGATATCGGTGACAAGACCATAGAAGCCCTGGAGATATCCATAGCCACCACCGAGGAGCGGACCAACTAGACTGACACACTCGCAGGCTCCGGTAGCTTGAACAGGTCAGACATTTCTGAAATGATGTTTGCATGGAGTGGGGAGGAGGAGCTTTCGTACATGTTTGCTTGCCTGCTGCCCATAAAGCATCCTTTGCTTCCACAACGAGAGTGCCGCCTCCAAATGTGGCGCTACCGCCATCTGGTGAGATGGAGGCGGATTTCATCTTCCTCATCCTGATATTGATCCCGTGATGAAGATTTCCCAAAGCAGAGGACCCCCCATGCAGGCCAGTCGTGGCCAAAAAGGGTATGCCGACCTTGTTGGCATATCGTACCTATCATATGGTGAGCTGATAGCTTACCTTTTATTGAAATCTTTGGGGCTCACTGTTTCTTGCACGTCACTCTCGGTGGCTACCTCCACAACCACGGAGAAAGTAGGTGGGTTTAGCTCATTATCCCGGTCTGTAGCAATCAAAAACTCAGGAGAGCCAGGGAACACAATCGCTGCCTCGGGAGATAAGAGAGGTCCCAGCTCTTGGGTAATATTAAGATGTGCAGAAGTCGAGTCAATGAACGAAACTGAGACGGCAACAAATTGAACGACTATATTACTAAATCTAACCATCTTGTTGACTTGCGGCGTGAAGAGGACAAACGGGTAAAACGCGTGCGCACCACATGGGCTTGAAGGTAAAAGTCATGAATCCCCCATCGAGAAAGCAACACAAGAGGGGCACCGTCAAGTATAGGGAAGAGCTGCTGTGTCACAAAGAGCATCTCATGTTCGGGCTTTTCTCGGGCTAGTGACCTATATTGCTGAGCATAACACTTGGGAGGGAAGCACTGCCGAACTGCATGGAGGCACGAAGGCAACCTATAACAAGACGGGGAAGTCAGCCACAACTAAATATTGCCAGAATATCATCAACTCATTGGGTGCAATAATCCCAGCAAAATGCAATAAAAGCTGCACATCTGAGACTGAAGCATCTTTGTGCAACCACATATGAGGGTTTTCAGGTAGCCGAGATCATTCATATCATCGCACATTCACACCAGGTATAGGAATGCCAGGGAAATGGTCTGGTTTGCATCATTTATGGTCATGGGTCGCTACACAGATTAAATATTTTTGACTTCTTTCTCTAAGTGTATGTTGTCAACGTCGTAACAGTGTGAAATTGCTCCTGGTGCGCTCTGGATTGACGGGCACTAGCTCATAACGTGGGGCACCCGGTTTAGAGTGGAGGTTCTCATATAAGACAGGGCCAGACCATCTTGTACTTACAGGAAGAGACGCATCTTACACTTTTACATCTTTTTACTAGAGATACACATTCTTTACAATTCGATCAGACATACGCCAAAGTTTTACACTCATACGACTTTAGCTCGTGGGGTTATTCTTGTTTATCATGACTTTTTGATGCATTTTCTCCCCCCTCGTTTATTATTACCATACCTATATATGGTCACGCTCCCAGCACTCTTTAGTGCAACAACTACAGATGAGTTAAACAACCTTTTCAGAGACAAGTCTAGAATTGTAAAAGTTCAATATTACATTAGTAATTATGCTGAAAAGGGGCTTGGCAGGCTGAGTTAAACATAACATGGCGAAGAGGGAGATATAGTTCCTTGTAAAATAATGTGGTGCGGCACAGAAATGCTCGTAACCTCCTAATTAACGAACGGTATTACGTTACTCGAGAGGTATAGAAAATGCTCATTCTGTGTGGCACATTTCATGCATTATTTGGGAGAATAAAATAGGAAGCTAGGCATAGTTCGCATTGGTTGGATACGTCTTTACTTTAACTCTGCATATGTGGTAGGATATGTTTACCTTCATCTTCCATTCATATCCCAGCGCACCTTTCTGTCCTAGAATACTCTTTTGTCCTCGCATGTTGTGCAGTTTCGGCGTGACTGCGTATTTCGGCTCAGGTTTCGGTTCAAGTGCTAAGCTCACTGTCGGGACGCTGAGGAAGACAGTAGACCTGATAAGCAAGTCATAGTTCTAGGCGGTCGCACGCAATGAGTCTAGGCGAGGGGTTATCTCACTTTTCTCGCCACTGTCTTTGTTCCTGTTTCCCTAGTAGTCGGAATACTGTCCATGGGCAGCAATTTCGCTGCCGGGCAGGAGAGATTCTGGGTATTCTGGGCCGTCGCAGCACCGCTTATTCTTAACAGAAGTTTATTTACTTTTGAGGTGGCCTTCTTGGTCGAGCTCTGTCTTAGGATCTAGTACAAGAGCCCATTTCTCTGGTGGATATTGGAGCTGGATAGCTTCCCAACTGGCTTCGGCTGCAATATTTCTTGCCTGGTGCATGGCTTGCCTTTCCATAAGACCTGTGTGAGTCTCAAAGATTTCATTTCCACTTTCATCATCAAGATCCATGAAATCGACGACGGCACTGTTGTACATCTTATCCCATTCATAATATCCATCGGAAAAGGCCTTGTTAAGGCCCAGGGCCCGCATTTGGCTGGACAGATACCTCCCGACGGTAGGGCACTTGCAAATATAAGCAATATCGATAGGCATCTTGCCATGCTTATCCCGTCGGGCCAGCTCGATCCCAGGCACCGCTGCGAGCCGCTGGATCACATCTACACAGTCTAGAGTGGCGGCCCAGTGTACGAGGTTCCTGCCCTCGATATCCCGTTGGTTTGGGTCGACATCACCGTGCATCAACAATGCGATCAGTGTGTCCTTGAACCCAGCGTCGGCAGCCGCTTGTGGTGCTGTACGCCCAATTCTGTCTTGCAGCTGGGTGCTCGCGCCATTGTGCAGCAGAGCCAGACAACTACTAGTATTTCCTAGCGCCGCAGCGTAGTGTAGGGCACCTTTGCCGGAGTGATCGAGCTGGTTGACGTTCAACCGTCCGTTGCCTCTCTGGAAACATTGCTTTATCATGTCATGCCAGTCGTTCATGGCTGCATGGTGCAGGATGCCTTTGCCACTGTGATCGATATGTGAATCAAGACCTTTATAGTCAACCATTTCTAAAAGCCGGAAACAAAGTTCTTGATGTCCATGTTTCGCTACAATTACGATAGTGCTGAGTGCTTCATTGTCAGGTATAGGAAACACTTGCGAGTGCTCAATCATAATAAGCGCAATGCTCTGTTGTCCCCAATACGTGGCTAATGTTAGAGGAGTACGCCCGCTCTTGTCCGTCAAGTCCAATCGAACTCCAGGTACCGTCAAAAGCTTTCGCACCGCATCGGGTTTGCCAAGAGAGGTTGCTAGGTGGATGGGAGTGAACCAATTGCAGTCCCTGATATTAACATCGACGCGACGGTGATCGAGCAAGTACGACAATCTCTCATGAGGACCGAAATGGACAAGATTGTGAACAATGGTTTGGCCGTAGAAGTCGGTCCCATTAAGGTCTATCCATGGATGTTCCAAAAGCTTGTCGTATAAAGTCCACATGCGGTTCTCGATAGTTGACCGGAGGTTTGAGATCAAGGGGCTTTCGGGTAAATTGGGATTTGCCCCAAGTTCTAGCAATAAGAACGACATCTGTTCCATTATTGGGTCTGACTTCGCCCTTCTGGTGCAATATGACAAGGCATAGCCTCGTTGAGATTGTGGAAGCCAGCTTTCATCCATGTCATAACCAGCATCCTTGAATTTCCTAATCAACTTGCTCTTCCCTGGCATTTGCACTTCATCAAGTACAAGCCTTAGCGGCGTCATGATATGATAGGCACTGGGACGTAGCACGTCAAGAGTGTAGATACTCGATGGTGTCGCTGTCTTCGCCAAGAGTACCCATAGAGGGTCATTGTGAGATAGATGAACGAGGTGATGCCGAAAGAATTCGACGGCGTACGATAGTAAAGGATACCTACTCAGAAGTTCTACATGTCACCATGGTTAACAGATGCAGTCCCCTTTGAAGATCTGTTACGAGTGACAGGGAGAGGTCAATTACGTACCTGGTCGCGTCTTTCCGCTAACAGCTTCCTCAATTAAGTCCTCCAGCATGATGTATTGCAAACATGCTTCTGCGATTTTCTTCTTGGCTTGGATTAGACGCTGTGAACCAAGACTCTCCCAAGTCGAATGTAGATATTCTCTAAACGACATATGCGCAAAGGTGATTGTATCGTC
Organism: Xylariales sp. PMI_506; assembly: GCA_021365275.1. NCBI lineage: Eukaryota > Fungi > Ascomycota > Sordariomycetes > Xylariales > Xylariales sp. PMI_506. Next base: position 507,505 of record JAJTIY010000023.1, on the reverse strand, counting down.
GTCGTGACAGATGATTAGCTCCGGAAAGCGCATTACTAGCATATTACCGAGGTTGGGAAATGTTTCGAAATCATTGGATGATTGAATATTTGAACCACGCCGCCACATGGCGAGAAGAACCCCAAGCTCATGCTCTTTGAGCGGTCTCGCAGCCACAGATATGAGACAGAAGATATCCATAGCGTCATTTCTAGATTCATCATCAATAGCGCGCAGGATGGTCTCATAGAGCCGATCAAGTCCCGGGGGCGACGCATCAAGCTTCTTGAGCTTCTGATCTAGGACTCCTTTGTTCCACAAGATGCCCTTTCGAAAGTCATCCCAGGCAATCTGAGCCCAAAGAAACATGCCACCGGCCCTCTGTGTGATGTGATCCTCGATTCGATGTCTTGCTGGCAAATCAAGGGCTGCGTGGAACATCATGTCCACAGAAGCGAGATCTTCAATACTAAAGTGTATGTATGCCCTAATATTGATATTAAGAATAGATTTTGACAACTTCATTGTGAATAGTGCGGGATGATCAGAATTGGCAGCCAGCAGATGCCTACGAGGGAGAAATACCCGAACTCGATGCGTCGGACGGCTTATATTGGTACCTTGGATAAGTCGGTATAGCCCGGAGGAGACAGCCTCGGCGGCTACAACCCCTAACTCATCCACTGCATCGATGAAGATTCGGATGTTCTTCATTGTGTCCATGAGAATGACTGATTCTAGTGCTAGCCAAAGATCCTGCTTCGTGGTACTAATAGCAGCAGCTCTAGGGATGCGCTGCAATTTGTTCCGGATGAGATTGGCTGCGTATGGATCCAATAGTATAGCTTGATGCAACATTGATCGCAGTACTGCTTCCTCCGAGTTAAGTCTCTCCTCGGTATAGGAGCAGAAAAAGGTGATAGCAAGGTGACTGTCTGGAAGTCCGCTGCCATATCTGCCGGAGACAATGGCCTCAGTAATATGCCGTGTTAAAACACTCTTACCGGAGCCTGGCGGAGCAGACAAAACAAGCATTGAAGACTTGTCATAATTCAGCCAAGAACTGAAGGTCGCATCTGAGAAAATCCAGTCGGATGTCTCCGGACGTGCTTGACGGTGGCGCAGCTGGGCGGCCTTGTAATCGACGCAAAATAGGCCATTGAGTAAGTCCTGGTTATTTGATTGAATTTTGGATCTAGCGGCTGTAAGGCGGTTAAATTGGTCCGGAAGGTGAAGATTCAAGGGTGCATACCTTTTACAAGCTCCTTTATCGCAGTCCAGACCGGCAGGTAAATGTGCGGTATCCGAGGAGAGAGTCGTGCTATTTCTCTGTGGTCGGCATTGATGGGGATGGCACGCTCGTTTGGCAGTCCCAATACGGCAGAGAATGGCTCTACAATCTATGAAGTCAAGGTCAGTGTCGAAATTTGATTTGGTATCTGGTCCAGCAAAAGCAACTTACCAAACTTGGGCCTAGAGGTTTCTGTTCGTAAATAGAAACAACGTCTAGATCCCCCAAGAGATAGGCTGCATGGCGAGAAATGGACTCTAATTCCACTGAGGATACTTGCAAAAGTTTCAAGAGAGCTGATCGGACAGCGACACCAAATGTTGCAGCATTGACTATTTTTGCGAGGATTGACGCAGGGGTGGCCACTCGGGATCCTCGATGTGGAGTGCCCATAAACATAACTCCCGTCACACAGCCCGCAATCCCGGGAGACTTGCGCTTATCCAATGAAGCTTGTACGAGCAGCTCTTTGAACACGACACCCCCGAGACTGTGGCAAATGAAAATGAGTGGCCGTTTTTCCTCAAGGACATCCTGCCGGAGGTATTCGAGTCTCTCAAACAGGTCGCGAGCGAAATCGTGAATAGCCATCTGCGACGTGCTAAAGAATACCGACGAGTCGTAGCCATAAGTCATGATTCTAACATTGGGGATATAATCAGGCAGCGAGTCTCTCAGCCATAGGTGCTTGTTAGAGTCCGTCCATGTCTTCATTGCAGTACCTCCCAAACCATGAATCGCCACAATGCTACAGAGGAAGGACTTTAGCCGTTGATCAACCTTTTGTGGGGGTAGTTGGACGGGGTTCTATTCATCTATAACGTACTCCACATCACATTCCTTAGGTTCATATAGCCTGTTAGGCGGATAGAGGACAAAGAGTCCATGTCCGTCATTGGGAATGTCCGAACCAGTTGGATGACTTGTCATTATTAGCACGGCAGCGAGGAATGTGCGCAAGAGCAGAGACTGCCAAGTGTCCAGTCGTAACCAGACGAGGAGCAGGTTAGAAGCGGGGTCGATTCAGCTGAACAGGAGCCTCAGTTCATCTCAATGACATGCAATAGCCACTGCACTCCTCGAGCACCCCAGTGCAAGCAGATCTTTGTTCCTGGTAATTATGGATTAACCTGTCAGGAATATCTTCGGGCGGGCGCTAAGAATGATACCGTGGCGATGTAAGTGATGTATATATATTGGTGGAAAGCGCTTGAAGAGTCACGAAATATTTACCGGATAATCACACCATATATGCCTCATACCCCGCAACCGAGTTTCCTAACTTGACAATGTAGCATGGGATGTATTGTATTAATAGTACTACCTGTACTGTATGCTGGCAGACCTCAACCATAAGTTTGAATTCAACTCTACGGTAGTGACATTACAGCATTGTCAGGATGCCGCATGCACAGCTGCCATACTATTGTTTCAAGTAAAGTTAACAATAGTTGACTATCATTCAAGGCAACATTATTGTTATTCGTATGCTAAATGATAACACAAATATCAGTGTCTATACTTTTACCTATTTTCGTCATTGCTCTCTTATCTGCTGAAGCACTCGAAGTAAGCTGTTAAATAAACTGCAATTAGTCTTCTGACATCTTTACTATCCCAAGGGCGCCAGGGACGTTGAAATCCACAAGTTGTTGCTGCAATGGTTGATATCGGAGCTGCTGCGGTGAACTTTGTAGATGCGGGTACCATTAGCTTCGTGGAGAGTCGCAGCAGAAAGGGGATATTTGTTTGATAACAACTGCATCCCTTGTAAGATTTCGCATTTTACGCGATTCACTCGCTTCGATAGATCTGTGATATAAGGCTATAAAGGCACTACAAATACTAAATCACTGGAACATCTCTATTGTTCATTATGAGCAAGTGTATTTTCACTCTACTCGGTCAAGTCCCATATCGCGGACTTCTGCACTCTGAGTCTGCGTCAAGTACTGACGAATTAAATATATGTTAAGTACTTGTATCGTTTTACGGAGAATGGTTTCATTTTCGGTAGCAATGCGGTGTTGATAAGGCAATCCCTTGTACATATTTGACCCACGTGGACGTACGTTATGTTCATCGGTGTACCCTGCCTCACTTTTCAGAACGGAAATTGGCATTAACTTAGGCGCGGTCAGTTTCGTGCGTAATTATTGGGAACTTCGGTAGAACATAAATAGATGGGTACCTAATTGAGTCAGATGGATGTAACGGAAAGACAAAATAAAATATATCGGACCAAAAGTGGAGGTGTGAATACACTGACTAGTGGGAAAGGTGGAGGCTATAGCTTACTGACAGGCGCATGAGGATTGCGAGTGCGAAGGAGCCGATTTGTTTACAGACCTACCTGCTGGTGACTGCTGTCCAGGGCCGCTTGCGCAATCATTCGCCCGAGTCCGGTGGAGTTGTCAGATCTTCGGACTCGCATCCACTGCCCAAACTCTGACCAACCAGAGTCGCCTTGATCGCCACATTCCAGCGACTGCCAGCGAATGCCAGCAGCCGATTAAGCGAAAGCGCCCCAGCCCAGCCCCACCGGGAGCCTCGGGATCTCCACTGCACTGGGGTGGAAATATGCTGGTGGGGGACTGGTGGGGATCGTACCATCTCTCCTCTGCAGCACCGAGTTTAAATGTCTTGTCCGCCATCCCTGGAGAATACGCGGGATGAAAGGAGAAAAAGAAAATTCAATGGACGGTGACATGGTTGACCTTGAATTGGAGAAGTCATCGCCTTAATTATGATGGCTCAAACACATATATGTACATGTATATATTCGACCGGCATGGTTGACTTTATCATCACCGTCGACACCATCTTCACTACCATGTCTGCATAACTAACCACTAATAACACTAATCTCTGCTAGACAACAAACACCAAGCCGCTAATAAGTAATTATCGGGTTCTCGAAGATTTAAAGCAAGAGGCTTTCCTCATTTCTGCGCATCTACTATACAGCAATTGCCGCAGACTGGCCACACGCACTACCACATTCCGCCGAAGCCCCTCAATGAGCTTAACCAGCTTCAAAGTCATAATTGTCGGTGGCGGCCCCGTCGGCCTCACAGCCGCGCATGCGCTCGAACGCGCCGGCATCGACTTTATCCTCCTTGAGCGCCGGCCAAGCGTCGTTATCGACGCCGGATCTAATCTGGTTCTCCTACCGCTGGGCATGCGCATTCTGGGACAGCTCGGCCTTCTCGACCATCTGAACAGCGTCAGCTCGCCGCTTGGGGGAATTGACCGGTTGGACCACCAAGGTCGCAACATCGGCGATGTGCAGTGGTTCTTGAATTTCAAGAATGAGTAAGTAATGTTAATCCACAATGAGTCCGTTTTTTTATTTTATCTTCTGGCCTCAGCAATGATGTTAACATCGGGACTCTAGCTTTGGCGCTGCCCCCCGGGTCATCAGCCGCCACGATCTGACACACGTCATCCACGAAGCCCTCTCCTCAGAGACCAAGTCAAAACTCATCCCTAACAAAAAGGTCGCCAACATCGCCTCCGTAGAGGACGGAGTTGTCGTCACCTGCACCGATGGTACCTCATATGAGGGCTCCATCGTCATCGGCGCGGACGGCGCTCACAGCATGGTGAGGGACCACATGCGGCGGCTCGCTATGGAAGCCGCGTCGCCCGCGGTCAACGCCGAGAAGCCTTTCCTCACCACCTACCGCTGCTTCTGGCTGCGCTTCCCCACCCCTCCGTGCCTGACCCCGGGCATCTCGAGCGAGACCCACGGGCCCTTGGCCACGGTGCAGCTGTTCGCCGGCGAGGAGACCACCGTGACCGGGGTGTACGAGCGGCTCGCGGAGCCCACGCGCGACAGCCCGCGCTACACAGAAGCCGACCAGGACGCGCTGGTCGCGCGCTGGGCCCACCTGCCTTTGACCGAGGGCGGCGCGCTGACGCTCGGTGAGGCCTACCGGAGCAAGCTCTCGGCCGGCCTGGTCAGCCTCGAGGAGGGCGTCGTGGACCACTGGAGCTGGGGCGGGCGGGTCGTGCTCGTGGGCGACGCCGCGCACAAGTTCACGCCCAGCACCGGCGCGGGCTGCAACAATGGTATCGTGGATGTCGTGGCCCTGGCTAACGAGCTGCACGCTGCCTTCATAGAGGCCGCCGCCGCCGCCTCCTCCTCGTCCTCCGCCACCGCTGCCGTTCCCACAAGGGACCAGGTCGCCGCCGCCTTCGAGGCCTACCAGCGTGAGCGCTACGGTCCCGTCGTTGAGGGGTGCGAGAGGGCAGGGCAGATGACCGCTATGGCAACGTGGCACACGGGCACGCTCTGGTTCTTGGACCGCTGGGTGATGGGGTTCCACGCCGTGCAGCGGTACTTCTCCGACAAGGGCGCCGCCAAGGTGGCTCGGACGCCGGTGTTCAACTATTTTGCTGGCGAAGAGCGCCTGGCTGGCGCAGTGCCGTGGGAGAAGTCCATGGTCTCGCCTGCTCCCTCGGTGAGAGCGAACTAGGGGGAAGCACCAGAGATTTTGATGTCGTTTTTAGGAGTAGGAACTATAGAGTGGGTGTGTTGAAGTTGAATATCTACTGCATATAGCGGGCGTTCTGGAAGATTTAGTGAGGGTTGAAATGCTTTCTGGATATCCATATCTCCATTACTCACATTCAATACTTTCAAACTAATTTCGTCGTGCTTTCTGCATGCTCTTTGTGATATGATATCCTTAGCAGGTCTAACCATTATGATTTCTCAGTAGATGTACATTAAAGCATCGATAATCTCATCTATCAGCGTTTGTTACTTGTTATTAGATCACAATACCCCAACTCTCTTCGTCAAGAGCATCCAGCGTCCCGCCCGATCCAAGGTCAGCCGGACCAAACAGATCATCACCCATTTGCGGGCGAAGAAAGCTCATGTCGCCAGCGCTGAATAATCCATCCAGATCCTCATGAAGCCCGTTAAAAGCAGAGACATCGGGCGGTAGCAGCGGATCTGCCGCTTCAAGCACATGCTGTCCATGATCCGCAGCAGCCACCACCGCTACTGAGGCGACGGCGGTTCGATGCAAGTCTTTGATGACGCGATGCGCCGCTTCGTAGGCCGCCGACTCCACAAGGTCAAATAGTTCGTAAAACAGCTGCGCGGACTGCGCAGCGGCCTCCAAGTCGGGTCCCGCCGACGCCGATGTAGGATCGAGAAGTATGTTGGCAAGCAGGATGATGAGCGCGGAGAAATGTGCGCAGCTGCACTGCCTGTTGATTTTTTTTTGAATTAGTCAACCGTACCATGTCCAGATTCAGGAAATTGTTCGAAACAAAGAAAAAATCGTTCCGTGGATATAGAGAGTATGTAGCGGTGTCACAGATCTTCCAACTTACCATACTAATGACTCGGTCGGCATGGTAGCCTGAAACAACCGTACCGATGTCCGCGCAACCTTAACACAGTGATCCCAACCAGCGCCAAGCATTGGCGGCTCCTGCTTCTCTATGCAAAGCGTGACCTTGGGCCCTTGGATTGCCACGGCAAAGTCGCGGATGGCCGCTCGCCCCAGGGACCCAACACGCCGCATCCACTCAGCCTGGCTGCTGTAGATCCCGTGGATGGAGACAAGGCAGAGCAGGTACGAGTGGTACAGGACCGCCAACTGGCCTCGGTTTGCGTCGTGGGCGGCAGCGGCAGCGGTGGCGTCATCGTCATTGCCATAACCGTCTAGTCCGGAGGCAGCGATATTACCATCATCCTCGCCGAGCTGAAGTAGCTCCACCGGGATCTGCTCATACCAGTCGTCCAGTGCCACTTGTAGATCGGCAACGCGCTTTCGCCGCTCGGTGCTCGAGATCCGCGCGGAACTCCCCGCATAGAGCAGCCGATAAACACGGCCCTGGACAGCACCGAGGTCAGCGTTCAGACGGAAGATGTTGAGCTCGCTGCGCCCATCACGGATGCGGATCACGCCAACGTCATCTAGTGAGGCGCTCGCCGTTGGCAGCGAGGGCATGTCAATGTCGTCGTCGGCAAGAGCGGGGGGAGTTTTAGTACGCATTGAAAGATCCTTGAAGTAATCCAAAAAATTAGTAAATGCCTAAAATGGGGAAAGTAAATGAATACTTCGTTACCCTATCGATTATGTACAGAACCCAGAATACACGGGACCTCTGCTCGGCCTCTTCTGCCGTGAAGTGCCGAGCTACATCGCTACAATGCAGGTGCATCCGGCGGCACAGCGTCACGGCCATCCCGGACAGGACGGCTGCAGGCCGGAGATCGCCGCTGCTCCGAAATAGCAGAACCAGCGACAGGATGACCCGAAGGCCTAGGAGGTCTTCATCCCGGGCAACCAACTCCGGTATCACGGACTGCGCGTTGCGCATGCAGTAGTCCAACAGACCTGCGAACTTCGCCTGGTCGGTGCTGGCTTCTATTGCATCTCCGGGAAACCGAGATTGGAGCCCCAGCGCTACCACGACTAGAATGATGGCCCACGACAGTCTGTCATGCTTGGCATCTGGCTTGTACCAGGCAGTAATCAGTCGCATAAAACTGTCTTGATCGAACAGCGGAAGCACGCGATTGGATAGGTTAAAGTAGTGATCAATCAGCGGCATAATGTCCTTGGAAAATGAGCCAAGTTCATTATAATCACGGGGGTATGGTCTTCAAGGTCCTGCTTAATACCTTAAGAGGCCCAAATTAACAATAGACTTACATCAAGTGGTGGTAGGCTAGGGCTCCCATCAGCTGGACCATAGTACAGGCTGGGTCGTGCAGAATCGAATTTCCATATTCCCTCATTCTGGGGTGTATTGGAGCGGCTGCTTTCACTGAGTAGACTCTCTGCTGCAGAGATTCTGGCATTGACGGCGTCCTGCTGACTGTGCACATTTTGGGCGTTGTCTATAATTTCTTGCATTTTCCTCTCCAACGTCTTGAGGCGAGTGTCCACACTCTCGATACCTTTAGCCAATGATGGAGTCGGTCTTACTCTTGCTTAGCAAAACCACATCAAGCAGTGAGCCTGGGGGCTAATGGCCAAACCTACCCGCTTTGTTTCAACGGCTTCGGTATTGTTGTCTGTAAGACCGGTTTGGGTGGCTTTGACCTGCTTCGGCCGATGCTGGTCCGGCATTCGGCATGGTAGAGCTTGCAATTGGAGCACTGCGGTTCTAGCAGGTCGCATTTAATCTTTTTGGCGAAGCATAAGTCGCAGACTGGTGAGAATCTTTGTTAGTCTCGTTGGTTATTCTCTGGACCATACAAAACACGAGCTCTGGTTTGGTACCCTTGCGACGGCGAGCCGACTGGCCATCGACGTAGACCGTCATAGCAGATTCAACCATCCCCTTAACTCGACGATCTTGGTCTTTGTATTTGAGACCAAAGCCGGATTTTCCTCTCTTCTCTATGGGTGCAACGTTCTGGATGGTTGGGGAGCACCTGAAGTAACCCAGCAGAAGTTCCCTGGACTGGTACTGACGGGGCAGGCAGGCAGGCAGGCTTACAAATCCAAACAACCCAATCAGATCCCGTACTCTGCCACGTCGAGGCCACACTGTATAAGTAGGTATTTAGCACTAACTTGGCCCCTAAAAAGCGTGTTTGGCTTTATCTCAAAACGGCTGCTTGCACGCCAACCTAGTAGAATACCTCAACGTCGGCGCTATGCGTCTCCATTTTATCCGCGACTTGTCACAGCCCCAAAGCCCCACTGGGCAAGACGATACTGAACGTCTACACTAATTACACGCCTATATCGACCAATGCGACAGATGTAACTCGTCACTCTGGTAGAGATGAAGGCATCCCCATGCTCTGGCACGATTGATTGGGCTCCTACTCGCGAACCGCAAGAATATTCTGTCCGGTAGGCAAAGCAACTGTGTAAGTCGGCCAGAGGTGAGCGCCACATGAGCTGCCTGCCCATATTTGACATGGATGGTTAACGTTAACTAAGTGTGGCCTGCAGCTTTATGGTGCATTTTTGCAGCGACCAATAGAATGCTATAGCACGAATGTGTCAAACGCAACTTTGAAAATCCAACATGTCTTCTGCACAAGCCTGCCTTTCCTCCTTTTTCCTCCTTTCATTTTAGCAGCCAACGGGTGTGAATGCACATTTTCGCTTGTCCGTCTTTGTCTATATTTCGGTCAATTAAGTAGTTGACTGATCAACTGCAATTGTTCAAACTTTCTTCATCCACCTCGGGTTACTGCAGCAAGCGACATGGCTGATGATCAAGCCGGCTTTGCGTGCCCATATTGGAAAGCCGATCCAACATTCCATAATAGGTGCTCCATTTACGCCCTCATGAGAATTCGGGATGTTAAGCAACATCTTTCTCGAAGCCACCAGTTGCCCATATACTGTCCTCGATGCTTTGAAGTATTCCCCGATGAGAGGATGCGAGACGAGCATGTACAATCTTCGCATTGCTCAGTAAGACTCATTGGCCGGCCTGTTGGTATAACAGAGGCCCAAAAACGACTCTTAAGCAAAAGAGCACCCGCACATCAAACATCTGAGAAACAGTGGTACGACATCTTCGAAATACTCTTCCCGGATAATCAGATTAAACCCCTTTCGCCTTATTTGACGTTACAGGGCTTCAGGGATGTTTCCAAGTATAATAAACTTAATGGCACGACAGAAGGAGATGAAATATTCACAGACTCTGGGTATGCTTCCCTGCCCCATGAAGCCAGTATTCCCAGCCGAGGTGGGGACGGCGATCGGATGGCACAAGGCCACACTGAGATGCGGAGAATAGATAATACAGAAGTTCTGGATGAAACAGCAACGGTATACTCTGCATCTACAGCAGTCGATGATAGACTAGCTCAAGAGAGCATAACCTATATCTGCGACAATATCTGCGATTCTATGCAACGAGATATGGTTGTAGCCAACCTTGAATCTTCAGGCGTGGACCTCTCAAGACTATTAAAGGCATTTGCACTAAGGCTAGGGACGAATAAATCGAATGGTTTGAATCAGAGGATCATGCATTTCGTCCATAAACGCCATGGGTACGTGAATCTCTCCCCTCAGATCACCGCGATATCATAATAGATTGACAGCTCTTCCAGCATAATCGCAGCACAGCTAGAATCAAGGTTCCGACATCATCATGATAATGATGCCGGCGAGCGAAATAGCGACGGACAGGATGTGATGTCGCTTACTGACAAAATGAGCCTATGGCTAAATGAGTCGCTCGCGGGATCGGAACAAATTGTCGACGAAACAGACGTTTTTCAAGGTGTCAAAGATTATGACGAAGATTGCGATATTGTGCCAGTCGACCTCTCCATCTTCAGCCAAACCATTATAAGCAGCTCAGCGTACAAATGGTTGATTAGAACCCTCAAACAGGAGTTAAAATATTCATGGGGTCCAGAATCGTCCACTATCATGCTGGACGAGATTCGATACCAGATTATGGACGATCTGCCAAGTGGTACAATTAGTACGACTCGCACTGCTAGAACATTCCGAATCATTTTCGAGGTCGACGCATCAAAGCTTAGAGAGAGGCTTAGGGAAGAGCAATATTTGCCTTCAGAAATTCCGGTCTTAACAGGTGCATCCGAACATGAAATCCAGTTGACCTCAATCGCAGGTTATCTGGAGCATACATGGCCTGAGAATGGAAACGACTTGCTAAATATGCTCCACCGCTGGTGCAGAGAAGCGACCTTCCCAACATTCAAGTGGAATCACTACGCATCAGTGGTTGATAATGATGGATACAGTACCAGCCTGGATGGGACAGAGTCTGTCCTTCGTTTGACCTGTTCTGGCCCGGCGTTTTTCGTCGCACAACGAGCTGAACAATTGGCCTGGATAGTGACAGCTCTTCACCCCATAGTTGAGGGGCCTGTACTATATCGTAAGCCGTTCATCGATAAGATTGGGGATTCATTTTACTTTATCAAGTCGAGTGTACATGGCACTTCGAGTCCTGCTTTGGGGCGGTTCCTCCAAATAGTAACCGGAAAGACAACGAATCATGTTATCTGGGGTTACCCAACAGTCCGTCGTCCTCCTGGGTTTGAAGGTCTAGAAGTGACCAAAGCTTTCATCCTGAGCGGAAAGCACCTGCAAGATGCAAACTACAAGATTGGCAGTGGTTATCGTGAAATCAACCAAAATTTGGAATTGATCAAAACGCAAGATGGTGTCAGTCTTTGGCGCCTGCTGACCCCGTATTCTGGTCCGGAACTATCTAGCGCTCAACGTGACTTCTCCAGATCGGGAGTTGAGCGCCAGATCATTGCTTTTCCCGAACTTGAAGTCCTGGGACGACTGTCAGCCATCACAAGTACGCCGATCTTCGAGTCTGGAGTTTCCACTGGTTCCCCAAACGATCGATACGATATGCAGCAGGTTCAAAGAGCACGTGGAGGCCAGAGTCGACCGAAAAAAGAGAGTTCCTCCATTTCTACCTACTTTGATTCCGACTTGCTTTCTATCTCGAGTGTATCAGGGGAATCAGTACCCCCTAGTCTGAACCCCGACGATCCTTTGGCATCGATAATCAATTCTACAACGAATCGCTTATTGGATATAGTACAAAGCAACCTGACGCGAGGCTCAAACAACAAAGGCAGGAATACTGAAAGCCAATGCCATAGTAAGCAAGTCAATCGCCACGGTGAGACACATTTGACCCGTTCAATTGCACCACGCAAGAGGAGAAGAATAGACGAAAATGGGAGCAACAACCATGATGATGATGATGATGATCCAGATGATAATGGTCCATTTGTGAAACCGAACCCGAAAGCCATGACACAACCTGCAAAATTGCTTGCGTGCCCTTTTTGGAAAAGGAACCCTATCAAATATCAAAGATGCTTCCATATGCAGCTGGTGAACACCGGACGTGTGAAGCAACACATGCAGAGAAAGCATACACCGATCTACTGCCAAGTCTGTCTAGTCATTTTTAGAGATGAAGATGTGCTCGAAGCCCACTTATTAGAGTATGCCTGCACGAGAAACCCGGAAGCCCAGCTAGATGGGCTATCACATAAACAAAGATCAGCAATCTCCGCGAAGGTCAAGGACGCATGCAACGAGGAACAGAAGTGGTTCAAAATCTGGGATATTGTGTTTCCCGAACACCAAAGGCCAAGTTCACCCTTCATTGACGACCGTTTGTCAGCTTGCTGCTCTCTATTCCGCGAACACTGGCAAAACCACGGCCCAGATATTCTCCTGCAAGAAATGCGGGCAAGCGAAAGCCACAATCTGACACAGGATGTAGATGTGGATTTGAACGAGGAGACGAGAAATCGGGCACTTCGGCAAGTGTTTGCGCGAGGACTGGATGCTATATTGAATAGTTGGAACCCGCCATTTGGATCCTCTTCTGAGGGCTCCTCAGAGCATAGGAGCCTCGTACCTCTAAGGGACAGACAGACCACAAACACAGGGCCCACAAGAAGTGGTATGACGCCTGAAAGCTCATTCTTGGACAGCGCTCTTGACCTGCAAACATACGAAACCAACGAGGCCTCATCATCAAGCGCGGCACATATTGCCGGTGAAACCGCCAACCTTTCTGAATTTGACCACCTCTGGCCAACACATGTCGACTTTGGAGAAATGTGGCAGAATATGAACATGTCTACCGTTACGCAAAATGCAGAATCTCAAAGACTTGAGACCGCAGATGTCACGCGCTCCACTAATCGGACTAGACCAGAGAATGGCGGTCTATTTTCATCACTACAGAATTTTGAAGGTTTATTTGGCGATGATGATAACTGGAGTATAACATGCGCACAAATGGGAAATGGAAAGTGAAGGGGTTCAGAGCACATGAATCTTACAGAGTAGCTCAGACTTCTTCTTTGGCTTATGGCCCAGCATATAACTGAGTGCCGCTTTGGGCCTTAATTTATAAGCGAAGTGATCCATATATCCTTATTTGATAGTCTAATGTTAGCAATGTTAGCCTACCTATGTATGTACGTACACACTCATCACGTATTTGGACTGGAACGGCCGTAGAACGGGATAATTTACAGCGTTAATTAAGATGTGAAGATAAACAAAGCAATACTACCAAGTAGCAAATGGAAGCCTGTCATCTTTCCATCATTCAACGTTGTATCACTGTCTACCCCGCCCAGCCAGCCCCACCTGGATGGAATACGGGATTATTTTCGTCCAAGAGATCACCGTCGCGTAGCTGTGGCTCGTGTGGCCGGGAACACGCTCCCGAAATCCTTCCTGGTTTTATCTACGTCGTCCCATCCATCCCCTCTCCCAACAGTGCAACCGACCTGTGATTGGGGGTAAGCACAACCATCAATTCTCCGCCGCAACACTTGGTCAGCACGATGTCGACGCAAGAAGTGATTGAACGCATGAATCCGGCCAAGCCGCTGCCGATTATCACTTATAACACTCCGTATTATCAGGCATTGGCCAAGCACCTGACAGAAACTCTCCACCGCGAGAGGCCCTTCATCATCATCTCGGGATCTCTGAGCAAGAACACAGATGCAGTCCAGCGGCTCACCGACAGCATCGGGAAGGATCGCATTGCGGGGTTCCAAGTTGGCATGAAGCCCCATACCTTCTACTCCGAGGTCCTCCAAATTATGAAGAAGATCACAGACACTGGCGCTGACTCTATCATCACTGTTGGAGGCGGCAGCTTGGTCGATGGGGCAAAGGCCATCTCTTTCGTCAGCGACAGCTCTCCTATTCCGCACTCATTTCTTTTCCTAGGAATTTGCACGGGGCTAATACATCAAAAGTAGGCACTCGCAAATGAGGCTGACAGTCCGGACAAGCTCAATGAGCTCTTCATCACCAGCACCAACCTGCGGAGGGCGAAGCAGCTGACGCTCGACAACCCCAAGGTGAGGCCGTCCACGATCCCGTACATGTGCACGACGACGACCTTGTCGGCCGGAGAGTTCAACAACTTCGGCGGCGCCACGGACGACGCCACGAAGCACAAGCAGCTGTTCGCGGACCCGGCCTTGGCGGGCCACATGGTCATCGCCATGGACCCCGAGCTCACCCTCACCACCCCGGAGCGCGTCTGGCTGTCCACGGGCCTGCGCGCCGTGGATCACTGCGTCGAGTCCATCTGCTCCTCGAAGCCGAACCCGGAGGGCACCGCCTGCGCCCTCAAGGGGCTGAGGCTGCTGATCCCGTCGCTGCTGTGGACCAAGGAGCACCCGGAGGATCTCCAGGCCAGGCTCAAGGCGCAGCTCGGCGCTGCCGAGAGCATGAAGGCTTTTGTCGTGCACGGCGTGCCCGTTGGTGAGTGTATCCACACTTGTAACTCTATTTTGCGGGGGCCATTATATTGTCATCGTGCTGATTACCAGCGCAATTAGGGGCATCACACGGAATTGGACACCAGGTGGGGCCTTATGGAGTGCCACATGCAGGTAAGCTTTCCTTTCCCTCGTGTCAATTCGACAGTCTTACATGACGTTTTATTGATAACATCGTGAAATTCTCATCAGAAACCACCTGCGTCTGCCTGCCTGCAGTTCAAAAGTACAACGCTAAAGTGAATGCCGACCGGCAGGAAATTGTCGTGAAGGCGTTTTGGGACGAGCCAGCAATTTCTGCCGTGCTGGAGAAACACTCTCTAATTCCCGGTAAAGCAGATTTGGGTGATGCATTGGATGCTATCATCCGCGAGTTAGGCTTTCCTCGCACTCTGAAGGATTATGGAGTCGGGAGGGACAAGCTTGAAGCCATCGCCGAGAGCAGTATCAAGGATTTCCTGTGCCAGCTTAATGCCATTCCTCTCGAGCGGAAGGAGCAAGTGTTAGAAATTCTGGAAATGTGCGTTGGAGATAGTTGAACAGCTTCTATTCTACGTCAAATTCTAGTCTCAGATTATCTGATTCCGAAGAGGAACTAATTACGCCAAATTGATGACGACCGGAGATTTGAGATGCACGGCGAAAGAGCAAAAGTAAAACCTAATTAGATCTATTCGACCTCGGCTTCGATCAGCATCTCGTACGACTGCGGATCGGGCCACAAGTTGACGATCTTGAATCCACTGCTAGTCAATAAATTCTGCCACGCGCTCTGGGTTCGCTCTGAGGCTGAGAGAAGGGACATCATCTCGACGTCCATGGTGGTCTGGCTGACGCTCGCTCCCGTGGGCGGGACGACGACGTCGTAGATGAACAGCTTGGAATAACCCTTGACCATCGCCTCCCTCGTGTTCTTCAGAATATCCACAGCCTTGGCATCTGGCCAATCGTGCAGAACCGCATGCATGAAATAAGCACGGCTTCCTACAACAAGGGAAAAACATTAGTATCCAAGTCTTTCTCCTTCTTGATATAGTCCATTACTTACCCTTCACGGGTTGGGGCAAGAAAAAGTCATGAGCCTCGGCCTTGATCTTGCCATCAACCTGGGCGGTCTCGATCACCTCGGGGAGATCTTGCAAAACTAGCGACCCGGATGGGAGATCTGGGTGCTTGGCGAGCACGTGAGAAATGTCGATTCCTGTGTTACCACCAACGTCAACCACGAACGGGGAATCGGCATCAATCTTTGCGCCCTCAAGCAGCTTCGACGTATCGTATAGCTTGGTCCACGGTGTCTTCCACGCGGTCCAAGACTCCATGTGGCCCGTGAATGCCTCATTGTACTCGGGGCTCTTCTGAAGCCTGCCGAAGAAAGTAAGTTTGTCAGGATCGCTTTCTGCGTAGTTACTCTGGATGGGATCCGAGGGCTCCTTGTAAGAGTTCTTGGCGAGATAGGCTGGCAAATTGAGGCCAGCAGGAGCATATTGGTAGGTTCTAGTTCATCCCAGTTAACTAGTGATAAAGACGCAGGTGGAGGAAGTTACTGGGTATACTTACGTGACTTGAATCATGGCACCAATTCTGGACTTCTCGTCACCAATAGCATACGAGAGGGGAGTCGACTTGAACTTGTCCTCCCCGGTTTCCTCCACTATATTGACTGCTGCTAGCAAACGGAAGAATCTCCCTGTATCCATATCATGAGCCACGAAAGAAACAGCACAGCAGCATGTTAATTAAAAGAAAACTACGTACGCAGCACATTGGTATCAACAGTAGGAGTAGTGAGTGCTACCAGCTCATCGACCGACTTCTCAGTACCACCCGCTGCAGTCCAGGCTTTCCAGAGCCCGACGTCGAGGAAGGTCTGCAGAGCGGCGAAGACGACGGGGTGCTCAAAGCAGAGCGCCGATGCGCGTTCAAGTGGCGACTCGAGGCGAGCGAGGAGCTGACGTGCCGCATCAACCACCCTTAGCCGCTCGAACTCACCCTTGCCGAGATGCTCGGGATGGATCGCGTTCAGAGTCGCCACGATATCAACGGTGTGGGATCCCATCTTCGTAGTTGTTTACTGAGTATCTATGTGGGGTGAGTAGACTGTTGATTGTAGAAGTTGATGAAACGATGCGTAAGACGAATGCCAGAAAATGGCGCGTTATAATACAACAAGAAAAAAGGCCATGCGGATCTTTGTTTCCTCTATAATTGTAGCTGGACAGGGGTCTATTTATCTGCATGCTCGCGAATTTGGTCACAATGAGCTGGATTAGACCTTCTGCATATCATAATGCTGCAGTTCCTCATGCACGGTTCTCGGCCGTTTTGTAAATAAGACATGGTGCAACGCTTAGCTAACGGCCCTCGCTTACGTGCATTTGTCAGGCAGCCATGGCATCCCGACCAGGTCGGACGTTATAGGGCCATGTGGACGGACCATGGAGAGAGAGTATGTATGCACCCGAGAGGCGTTAATCGAGTCGTGGGATGTTTTTTTTGCCGCGCGTTGTGTAAAGCCCTGGACTTTCCCCCTCTCCATCCCCCGGTCCACCTCATCGCATCATCACCTGGCTGGCCCCTCCCTTCCCTTCCCCTTGCCGCTATGCGGCTCTCGCTCACTCTGTGCCCCTCCCTCCCCCGGAAGATGTAACGAAACTTCAGCCTCGAAGAAGCAGAACAGCGCAAAAACCTTCCCCCGCCTCATCCGCGCCCTTGGCCTACATGGAGCGGACAAGGGGCAAGTTTCCTGGGTAGGCAATACCTGCAAGCAAGTGGGCACCGGGTAATCGAATCGGGTTGTCATCCAGCGATGCATCACCAGACGCTAGTTGGGGGGTCCTCGGTAACGATCGGCCAGTATGGTTCTCTGCTCGCTAGACAAAGACGTGGTCTGAGCCACATCACAAATGCACGACTGCGGCAAACACCTCACCAGCGGATATACCTACCAGGTGACTTCAGTCTATCTGTCTGTGTGTGTGTGCGTGTGTGAACTCAGCCTCCTAAGTGGTGAACCCTGGAACACGCACAATGCTCAGTTGTTTTCCGGCGGAATGGTCATGGTCAATTTGGAAATTTGTTCTACCGCCTGTTCTTGGGATGCAGATCAAATCAACCCCTGTATAACGATGCCTGTAAACCTCTGCTCCCTCGCCAACGGCGGTTGTTTGTTTGCTTTGCCCTAAGTCGAGTTTTAAAAGTATAAAACGGCAGAGATGTTGAGGTCGTAAACGTACTACTAGCTGCGACAAATTCACCAACTTGGAGTTCAAGTGTCGAAGAAATGACAATAGAAAATTGAAGATATGAAAGGTCAGCGTCAGTAATGGCATGACGGGTATATGGTCTCAGTTTTCACAACCAAAAAAAAACAACCAAAAAAAACACCGCAAAAACTGACCTGACGATTGACGGTTTGAGAAGCGAGATTTTGTGACACGATGTTCAACCTTTTTGAAGTCACGTCGAGGCGCAGCGCAAAGCAAAGCAAATCATCTATTGGATCGCGCTTCATGGTCATGCAGGGTAGGTAGTACTCAGCCTTACTTGGTAACACAACATATCGCTACCAACCTGAGCCTAGTGCCCCGAGGGGGGTCAATGTGCACTGCAGCTGAGACTTTCCCAGTTGATATAGATTCTTAGAATCCCGGGCATGTGCTACTATGCATGTAATAGCGCAATAAAGCAAACCCGCGTCTACAGGAACAGAACCCCAGAAGCTGGCGGGATATCTCCCTTTACGTAGTACAAGGAAAGATTGCGAAAGTGAGCCATCGGCTCCTCAAGTGCCGGATGCTTGGGGCTAACATCAAGGTGATGTGGCCCAGTTACGACCAAGTTAATAACACGCACGAGATGGACCCCAGTATAAGCAATTTATCCTTGCACGCCCTATGTTATCCACAGAATAGAGACTGGCGAGATACATTATTTCGACAAGCCAGATCCGCCAGAGAGCTGGAAAGAATGTGGTATCTAGCTGTGACCAATCTATTTGTCGGCGCACGTGTGTCGACCTGCGGGACTGTTCGGGACAATAAGATCTAAAATAATAGTTTACTTTTTAGCCAACCCTTTTTGCTAGGATTCAGCGCTTTTTGGTTCACCAGTTAACTACCTAGGTAAGTTAGCTCTGATCTCGTAATCATTTAGCTAGCTATTCTCCACTCTTAGACTGGACTTGTGGGTGACGCTTGTTGCCTGACAAGCGTCATTAGTATATATTAAGGGACGACTTGGTCGTAGATGCTAGTGGTGGTGCTATGTAGCTTACAAGAAGAACTAATTAATTCTTAAAGGGCGTCGTTTCAACTCTGCCATGGAAATTTTGTTCTTATCGGGCAAAGTCCAGCTATCCCTTTGTCGGGCATAGTTGCAGTTCGCAAGGGGAATCCAAATCGACATCGGGTGACCCGTCTGGATGATGGGATTTACGACACTAAATGGGGATTTGGGATTGATGACGGATAAGATCTATACCTATGTAACGATAAGTTGATTCAGTGATCTCTATATTTTAGATCAACATTATTCGTGACGATCTTCCCCACGAACATACAACCAAAATTGGAAAGGCCAAGATTGGAAACTTGTGAAAGACGGTATCTTTGACAGCTAAGGCCGCGATCGTCACTAGGATCAAGAAGATTGACCAAGCTATGCCTAGCTGCCTCGGGACGATTGTCGACAGTGTTCAAAAAACTTGCCCAAACGATCCTAGCTGCCTTAGCATGAACCGGATTAGGAAGCTATAGACTCGAATCTACACAGAGGCTGCTACAGGGACAGCATCTTAGTCCCATACCTGTTCTCTCAACTAATTGAAAGTGAGGCTCCCTGGCGCCACTAACCTTTTGATTGGACTGTTTTACTGGCTGTCATACTCTTTCATCAATGTCGGCTGTATGTAACCGATCTCGCTAGCAGGTCTGCCTACGGCTTTTTGCAAATCCTATGTCATTCATTGCTCTCTGGTTCCCATTCTTATTAATACACGTGGGATCAAGCCAGGTGCTCATGCTTAGAAAACCTGATAAATCACCTTGGATCGACCTAGGCTTGTTCGCCTGCAACCATATATCAAGTTATGCAGGCACCCATGCGATAATCAGGGGTTGCAAGAAGTTTTGGCAACTCGACGACATATACATCTCGTGATGATTATCACTGCAATCATAGAACCCCATCCAAGAAAGCCATGTCTTCACCGTTAGATCATTACGAAAGCAATCCATTGGAAAACCATGGTCCGTTGATGGCAGCAGTTCTTTGGTCGCTGTGTGCATTTTGCGGAATATTCCTCAGTCTACGACTTTACGTTCGCTCTCGATATCAGAGGCCGTGGTGGGACGATGCGTTGCTGACACTTGGCTGGGTGAGTCCTTTACTCCGTTGTACAAGCTCACTTCCATGAGTATGATCTCTGAAGGGAAAAAGGACTAATGGCTGCTCAAAACTTCTTTAGATCTCCTTGTTTGGGGAGGTGCTATGCACCCAAATTGCAATCAACTTGGGATTTGGAAAGCACGCGCTTGATAGTAAGTTCTCACTCGTTCGCGGCTCAGTTCCATATATGGATAGTTTGAATTGTGTTAACGAAAGTATCCCGCAGTCAACGTTGCTCACATGGATACCCTGACCTACTATAGCGCCGCTGCCTTATCCCTTTCGACTCTGGCTATTAATTCGAGTAAAATATCTTTCGCCTTGACTTTGGTGCCGCTTACTACAGGTCCTTGGAGGTGGTATCTCTGGTTTGCGATGCTTTCTCTTGTGATATTTTCGATCCCGGTCGCAATTCTCCCATGGGTCCAGTGCACGCCCATCATCAAAACTTTCGTAGATTTCTGGCCTGGCGTCTGCATGGATAGGTCTATTTCAGTAAACTATGGGATATTTCAAGCTAGTAAGTTACCAACAGGATGATAAAGATAGTAACCTGCTTGACCTTCAACTGACTTGCTGTGTTTAGCATGGGCGGCACTAATGGACTTTTCCTTTGCCTGTATTCCTTGGAAGGTCCTGTGGGGTTTGCAGATGAAAAAAGTCGAAAGGATCGCCATAGGTATTGCCATGAGTTTAGGCTTTTTGTTAGTCCTATCACCTTTCTCTAATCTTCACGAGAGAACTAACAGAAATTGCAGAGCCGGAATCACTGCTATTATGCGAAGTGTGTACACCATCCAGCTGTATAATATGGACATCTCCTGTACGCATGAACTACCCCTCTGCATCAATACGAACGTTGTATTAACACCTTCAGACGATTCCGTGAAGGCAATAGTCTGGACCGGAGTAGAATCAACCACGACAATAGTCGCCGCATCCATACCGATCCTACGAAGATTCGTCAGCGACAGAGCCAAAGCATCAAACGCTTTGAAGCTAGAGCCTTACTCGTCGAGAAGCAAACCTGGGGAAGAAAGAAGCAAGTCTGGTCAAGGGCAAGGAATCCAAAGCTCCCATGGGTCTGTCCGTAACAATGGCTCGAAAGCCCCCAACAGCTTATACCGTGTAGAGATTACAGTGGGAGCTGAGAGTGTACGAAGCATTCTTGGAGACTCAGACGGGTTGGATGAGGAGCGCAGATCAATTTGAGTCGCATATAACAGCATTTCGACGAACTGGCTACCTAACCCCTCCCCAAAAATTGTATAAACATAATTATATACCATGCTTGAGCTCAACCAATTAACAATGTCGAACGCTCAAACCCCTTCCATCGACTGGCTTTCCATGTAATTACAGTTCATGACATCGCTATTGGCTATTTTGGTATCTCGTGAACGCTTGAACTACCAGAGCCGACTTCATCGTGATCCGAGGTCATAAACACAACGGCCTGACTAATAATATAACGCGGGAGTTTTCTTTTAGATTGGTAGCTAGTGAATCAAACAGCCGTATTACTACCCTTTTGACGAGTATTATAACAGAGCCCAATAAACTCTGGCAGTGGGGCTCAATCTCCTGATTTCCAAAACACTGTGTGGATTTGCGACCGGGATGCTAGAAACGGGTTTAGATGCATAGGGCCCACCCCTTCAGGATTCAACCCCGATAAGCTACTTCACTTTGACTTTTTACTTTTCTCTTCATGAATTAGTTTGTATTTTGTATCGTCCTACTAAATGATCTAGGGTGTTTACAAGAAGAAACACTCGATAAATGCAATTTTCGACAGTCTTAATTTACACCTTGCTTACGAATCCACCCGTTGAAGGATCAGAGGATTCAATGTAGGATAAGCGGTCAAATTTGCGCCGATTCCCCTAGCCGAATGCAATTATAAAAGGGGTGCAGTCTCCTTATCTGGACGCGGTGATCGAACTACAGGATAAGCTGGAATAAGTCGCGTGTAAACACGCGTATCTCGATCCACATGGCTGCTTCAAGTTATACACCCATCTCCTGCGCGCTTGCCAGCATTGCCGTCTTCACCTTCACCCTTATCAAGACGTCACCGCGATCCAGCACTCGCTTTGCCGCTGCCGTCCTGCTCGCGGCGCTGACGTACACTTTCTATGTTTCATTCCAGGAATACTGCCAGAACCGCGGAGTGCGCTCGCTAATACTCAATGCGGCTGGCGTCAGCTTCTTGAGCGCCGTTGAGTTGCTTCTCGTTTCCAAGGTCGATATCCAAGATATCAGCTCTGCAGGTTCCTCCCGCATCTCCGCATCTCAGATCCTTCGAGCGGCATTATTGCCTTTTAACTGGCGACGTGTTGGCACCAAATGGCAGATTGAGCTTCCCCCGTTTGCCAAGGATGGCTCTACACCTGGGCGAGTACGGTTCCTGGTTCGCCAGCTGCTTGTCTTTCTCGGCTGCTATCTGTTTCTGGATTTGTGTACCTCTGGCCCACCACCAGATCCCAGCTTATTCACTAAAGACAAGGAGTCTATCCTCTATCTCATGAGCGAGGACGTGACCAGCGAGGAGGTGATCTTCAGAATCGCATCTACCATCACGTTTCTAAT
The DNA here is from genome assembly GCA_021365275.1 of Xylariales sp. PMI_506. NCBI lineage: Eukaryota > Fungi > Ascomycota > Sordariomycetes > Xylariales > Xylariales sp. PMI_506. The sequence goes on along the minus strand of JAJTIY010000023.1, from coordinate 484,976 downwards.
AAACGCCGCATTTGGCGTGATTGCCGCGTATAACCTGCTGTCCATCATTTTTGTTGCTTTGGGGGACCAGCCATCGAACTGGCCGCCCGTCTGGTATGCTTGGCCCAGTCAAGCGTACTCGGTTCGGCAATTCTGGGGGTAAGTCCAACTGACTGACAGTAAGTCTGTTTTTAGAGTACCTAACAGTATGGTAACGAGTTTGAAACAGAAAATACTACCATCAAGGTCTGCGAAGGGCTCTCAGCGGCCCCGCCGACTACATTGCCGATATATTTCTGACAAGAGGGTCTCTACTGTCCCGATACGTGCGCCTAGCTCTTGTGTTTTTGCTTTCGGCCACTTTGCACCACATGGCGGAGGGATCTGAGATCGGCCAGCTGATTTTCTTTACCAGCCAGTCGGTGGGCATTATGTTGGAAGATGCAGTTAAGGCAACCTACAAATCAACGGGTGTCAGATTGCCTCGTAGCATCGAATATGCACTTGGCTATCTGTGGGTGGCTCTATGGATGTTTTGCATGGTGCCGTTTTGGTCATACTCGACGATGCGAACAATAAACGACCCAGTGAGGGACCAGGTCACTCCTGGTTTATTCAAAGGGATAATGCAGGCCTAGTCTAAAGCATATGTATGTAATTATACGTTAAACTGTCACACGTCAGCCTATTATTTAGAGCTAGGGACCTCAGCCAGAACGGAGTCAATTGGACCTGTGGGAATGGATACAACTCACAGTCAAACCTGTAGTTAAGCGAAATACATTTCTGGAACTACCAGCAAAAGAAGAAAAGTCTAAAACCGGGGAATAAGGAAACCATCCTACCTAAGCTTCATGCCACTTTTTCCAAAATGTATCAACTGCTAAGCTGCCCGGCAAGTCTTGCTACTACCCGGCTTTGCCTACCAAATCAACAAAGGGAGTATGGGAAGAAGTCCGCAAGGATGGATTGGTTGGAGCCTCATGCCACTAGAGGAGCCAACCTGGGTTTTCTTCTTTGAGCCTTTAGTAATCGAAGTATTTATGTTGTGTTATTGGTACAAAGTGAAACTGCTCGAGCGCCGTATCGGCCTAGCATAGCGTGTCAAACTAAAGTGACTTTGCTGATATTTATTCCTCGTTCTCTCAAAGCTCTCGGCAAGAGCCGCGGATCGTAGTTGATGATTTCGTCCGTTTTGGTGTTCCGAAACTTGTTGCAGCAAATCGGGTCGCCTGAAGCTCTTTCCCATTGCATGTGCTGCCATTCCGGTGGTAACGGCACGTGTCTCAGACGGGGATCTTCGGCATACCTGATTCCAGTGACATTATCGACATATCGTGGAACCAAAATATTCTTTTCGATCGAGTCGGTTACTGTGATGACGTCGTACTGATCATCTAGAGGGCCAAGGATAGCCTCGCCATCCATAAGGCCATGAACAAAGCAGGATCCAATGACTCGATAGACACCTTCTGTTAATGGTCGAAGAATTATTGGAACTCCGCAGCCCAGAATGACAAAGACATTATCCCCTAAAAAGTCAGCCAACTCTAATCACAAAGTTATTTACCAAAAAAAAAAAGGAGTTGCGAGAATTTAGGGGTTTAGTTACGCTTTACCTTCTTGGATGTCGCCAGCACTACTGAACCCAATGTAGCCCTGTTCAGTAGTGAAAATCAATGAAGATCTTAGCCAGGATAACATTGCATCTTTCCAGAACTCCGTAATAACCTGGCCATCGCCCTCGAACTTCACCTCTCCCTGTACCGAAGCATCTCCGTGCATGAAAATCCGCCTTAGATCAATTAAGCGAGGGTACGTTGGTTCCAAAATCCGATCCCTCAAAAGACCTCGGGAGAAGATGTGCAGATATGCATCGAGCATGGCCTCACCCGTACAATACGTCGTATCCACCAGTCTCTGGCAATTTGAAGACCGAAGGTAATTGATCACGTCCTCAAAGTCTTCAAACTTGGGGTTCCCAGTCTTTACAATGGACGTCATCGCGAGACCGTTCACCATCAGCTGCCCAGGAGCTCGGTAAACCGCCTGCGATGCCGAAATACCGCTGGAACAGAACCCACTGTCTATTGGGGCATCGTATGGCCGGCTGATAGTCCAGTCTGGCACCCAAGTTGGGCTAGGACAGGGTCTTTTCGCATCAAGCGTCCCACAGGCACTCAAAAAGTCGACACGGTTCGTCACTCGCAGACATGCTAGACATGCCTCTTTGTATACGTCCATAACAGGTAGACTATAGTCTACACAGAGGGACTCTCCTACGCTCTTTGGTGCCAGGCTAACTAAGGCGTATATCTTGTCCCTGGGGTCTGAGCAATAGCGCATGTGATGCTGTACGAGGATAACTTCAAACGGCACGGCGATGTGGTCGCTGATTCTGTACACATCCCCGGGAAGATTGCGGATGCGCGACGGGACTCCGGCATCCATGTTTTCGATAGTGAGCACAGCGCGACGGAACAGATGCCAAGGAATCTCGTGCACACCGCACTTGATGACGGACTTCGCGGAAGCGAACTGGATCTCTTGCAGTATCCAGCATCTTCGAAACCAGGGTCTACTGAGCAGAGTATGAATGGATTCCCACGTGCCGTCATCAAATGGAAGAGGCTGGCTCAGTTTGTACCAGTTCTTTTCAGCACAGCCCGGTGATTGTAAACATTGGTTGTCTCGAGTGAACTCGACCTGTCTTCCTAAGTATTCTAGGGAAGAACATGCCGTATCACACCCCGGAAATTCTGGACCAGTCCATGCTATTACCTTGAGAGCGAGCTTGTAAATATCGCCTATCCGAGGTACTTGTTTGTTTCGTTCGGCTATGTCGTTCTGGTTGATGCAAATGGCATCGATCCACATGGTTCGAGGCCGGTCAGCATACCGCAAGTATTTTAATGCTTCAGCTAGGTTTTGACGGACTTCCAGCGTATGAGTAATGGAAAACGGATCTATTGTATCCTGAGCTGTAGAGGGACCGAGCGCATCTGAAACTCTCGAAGCAAGCTCGTTATCGGGCTGTTGTGCCTCTGCAGCCAGGCTTACCACAGAGATATTTCTCGCACGCCCCTCGTCTCCCCAAGTGTATGAAATAGCATCATAGGGTAAATTACTCATCCTAGGCTGTTCGAATTTTGAGAAATCATTGCCATTATAAGAAGGATCCGGATGTGTCCAGCTCGTGGACGATGGGCCTTTAAATATGGTTCGGCCTTCTAACGTCGTATACGTAGCCCACCCTCTAGGAAGGGTTGATGCAACTTCCTTAACTAACGGATATCGTGGACGTCGACTCTCATCAGGAGATATTATGAGCTGCCGGTGCTCGATAGCAATGAACAGTGGGTGATCAAAGTCGCCTGGAAGAATGGTGATCAGCCGAATCTCTTCTGGGATCTTTAAAGGCGTATATTGGTACGGAGGCATTATCTTAGCCCAACCTCATAATTTTACGAAATGTTTTACACAATAAGAGGACGAGAGAAATGAGATTTGTGGACAAGCCTGACTATGACGATATTGGTGAATAGCGGGAGACTTCGCCCCCAGAGTACGCAATACATCATCTTTCATTACCCCGCAGGATAACAGTGAACGAATCAGGAGTATTACTTATATACGGCTCGAAATATTGCCATTCATCTTGGCATGATTAAATTGTTGAGGTGCTTTTGGCTTCTCTTTCCACAATCTCATTGAAGGGGAAACGGGAGGTGCATTTAACTTATAAAAAAGGACAAATGATTATCATCTAGGATATAACTATAATTTATTTCAAATGAAGTAACTGAGTTACAAATACCAGAGCTCACCATGCCGTTCAAAGTTCAGAGTATTTCACTACTTCAGCTCTTTGATCAAATAGAGACCCTTTCGCATGATAACTTTACATCCTATAGATTGTCAAGATATCGAATTTATGCGGCCATTCCTGCGAACCCTGTATTTAACAATTTGCAGCACGGATGTAATCCTTTCGAAGATGTCATATTGTGATCCTTGGCTCTAAACGCCGCAGGGCTGAGAACATTGTCATAATGATCCTTCGCGAACTATGAAGCGGGAGACTCGAAGTCAGCTAGAGCTATCAATGAGCAGAATCTCTCTTTGCTCTTGACTCATCCTGAACATCATCGACAGGGTTGGTTGAATGTATCAAATCGAGCGGCTAATGATGTGAAAGTAGCCCCTGCGCTGATTAAACGGCAAGGCATACTTGGCCGGAGGAAAACAACATGTCTGAAGGGTACGAGAAAGCTGTGGACAAAGAGAGCCTGATAGGTTGGGGCAAGGGGTCCAGCCTGCATCTACAACACGTTTTACCAGGGGGAGTGCCGGAGGATTGGTACAGAATGTCAAAAGATTCCTTGCAGGGGTTTCATGGAAATGCATCAGTGAGACCAACTCCTGGGGCATCCCGCCAATCGGTAGCGATCGTGGTCCCAAGGGGTAGTGTCACATCGGCCCATCAACATTCATGTGAATTTGGGGGCCAAGGCTAAATAACGCTCAGGGCGATGCATTCTTCTCAAGGAACTAGGAGGCTCTGTGGTCGGTTCAAGGTCCTCTGATGCACGCTGGACCTACCGAGCGCGGCCTTTGGATCTGTAGTGGCTATTCGGTGAGGATTCGTCGTCACGGCACTGTGCCGCAATCCCACGTATCATCCCAGAGTGATCTACACTCAGCCTGCTCCACGCGAAATTCATGCACGCATGATTGATCCAATCCCATATCCTCGGAAGCGCCTGTTTCCCCCCCAAGCTTTGTCCCGTTATGCGACCAGTTGATATCGTTTTGAAATATAGGACTTTCTGTACAGGTTGAAGATGCATTGATGGCCGCTTTGCTGCGCCCTTCTGGGCATCTTCTCAGAGATTAAATCGTGTTCCTCGCTTTACGTGGATTGAGTCTCTTTAGGAATCTGGTCAAGCTTCTCATCGACAGTCAGCATCGCACAATTTAGGCTTTTAGCTGGACTAGTAGCCATGGCACACAAAATGACAGCATGGGGGTCCTCCTGGGAATCAGGAAGAATAGAGAAGGATCGAAATGGTTCGGTACAGTTTGTTTTTGTCTTTCTAGGACTCTTTATATCGAATGTTGTGTCAACAATACTGCTCGTTCTGACCGTCCGCGGATGGACAGGCCCATATGAGCTAGAACAATTCTTCAGTGACAATCGATCTGCAGTGAGCATCGTGGTCCAGATTCTCTCACACATATTTGGATTCATGGCAGTCCGAGCTATATGTACGTATCATTCACCACAACACAGATAAAGTAGAAAGGCGTGCGGTGGAACACATAGAGTTGTGCATGCTGAGCAACGAATCTACTCATAGGCACGGCTTTAAACCTCAGTGCTAGACTCAGGCTGGCTACGCGGAGCCTCAGTCTCGAAACACTCAAACTAGTCCATGCTATATCCGGTGCAACCTTAGACTTATCCTTGACCGGTGGCAACCTGGTGTTGTTACTTGCGTTCGTGGCTTCAAGTATGATACCGGCAGCACTTTGGGCTGGAGCCATTACACCCATCTCCACCCCGGTCGTTATATCTTATCCAATAAGTGTGCCAGATTACAGCAATACATCAGGCACATTTGTCTTTAACGACCCATTTTCAACTCCAAGTAACTACACCAAGATATCGTCCCTAGGAACATTCACCTTTAGTCCCGCGAAACAATATTCTGGTTTCATCATCGATAACGCTCGAAATGCCATCAACCCTTCCACCGGCCAGGTCAACTCGCACGGAAAACTGGATAGGACGGGCTACGTGTACACCACGCGCAGTTTCGGCGTGGGAACGTCGGTCGGGATGCTCGATTCCTTCGGCATACCTGCTACTAACTACGAGTATCGCGAGGCTGGCTTCAAGGTGACCACGGATTGTATTTATAACGATAGCGCGTTGCTATTTTTCGAAGAACTCACCTTCCGCAGCGAGGGTTTCGACTTCCTAGTGTATAATGCCGTGGGGCAGGAGCCAAATGGAGTGAGCATTGAAAACGCTGTTGGTGCGGGTCTCAACAGTACTGTATTCTCGGTCTCAGCTGGCGTTAATACGACAACCGACACCACGTTCGTCACCATGGCGGCATGGTCTGGCAACGCTAGCGAGAGCGATTACGCCGCTCTGCACCATATTCAATGCCAGATATTGTACGATCCGTGCGAATTGCACGTAGCCGTGAACGTATCGGATAAGACGATCCAGGTCACGGCGCCGGCTAACGAATCGGGAGCTGTGACGATACCTAACGAGAAGCAATGGGAATACACCTCAGCTGGCATGTTCAGCCTAATAAGCTGGACGCAAGTCACCACGTACCTTACTTCGATCATGGGAGACGCCTTCATCGGCAACATCGAGGCAGTGTCGTTAGCGCAACTGAACGCGTCGACCAACGCTACCAACCTCTACGGCGTGAGCTCGGCCCTGGAGTCCATGTTCGATTCCATACTGGAGACGGTGTCTGCCGCGCAGATGATGGTGAGCAACTCCACAGGGTACACCACCGCGCAGGTGTATACTACGGGTTTCGTATTCGGCACTCCCGTCTTCACCTACGCCGTGGCGGCAGTCAACGCTTTGGTGACGCTGGTTGTCCTGGCTGAGGCACTGCGCTCCCGGGTGTGGAGAGGCGTCCCCGCCTTCGACTACATGGACATCAAGGACGTCGTGCTGGGTGCGTCTGCCCCGGGAAATGGCATCTCGGCGCGTGCTGCTGAGCTGGCTGGTAGCGGCGCGGTGAGCGCCAAGGACCTGGGGCGGATTGTGTTGACGGTGGTGAACGGGTCGAGCCTCCGGGTGGCGGGTTCGGATGATCGGAGAAGGTTCGACGACGAGACACCACTCGTGGGTCAAACGGCATCAGATTGGAATTGGGCAAACAAATAGGTAACGCGAGACCTTGTCCCGGAGAGGACGCGAAGGATGATATGGAAGTGTGCCCTTGGCTGATGTTGAATTTAACGATTGAGATGAACTCTTATGATTGATGTAATGGCGGCTTTTCGTTTGCTAGGTGGCCCCTGATCCAAATGCTCGAGTTGTATTTATATATGAGAATTCACATGTTGACCTTGCAACTTCTGAGAAAATCAATACCTTGCGGCTAAAGATACACAGGGCAGGCCTCACTGTCAAGACCCATAGAATTAGCCACATTTTCTACCGCAATGTGGATGTCTTGCCTGATATCAATATGTTGAAGATCTTTCAAGTGATAGTTATGTTTCTGCTTCTGTTATTATAAATTACTTTGTTTACCAATTCATTCAGAGTGAAGTAAGAGCTGCTATTCGATCTTGAGAGTGCATGAGAATCTGTAAATAAGAGCATCACCAAGTCACGGACGGCAATAACGCAAAGTGGCCGAATCGTGCGTGATGACTCGCAATATGCTGCTCAAACGCTCCATGTTTGTCCTATTGAAGACATTTATGTCGATAGATAAGATGGTATGTATCTATTCGATCAGTTGTTTGCTTGCTGAGAAATACTCTACTACAGGCTTATATCCAGTATCGGACTTGGGCTGCAGAATTATCTTGCGAGATTTATGGGGATACTCGAACAGCTCTTTGAATTTTCAAGTTTTGCTGTCGGGCTTGGTCTTCTGGTTGTTCCAGCGCTCACCCATCAAGACCATGTCCGCTTGTGCAAAAGCTACGCGGACACCTTCCACCTCAGACCGCCGGACTTTGAGCCGGAAAATATCCGGCTTGCTGTGTTTGAACATCACATCCCAGATGATGCGGAATTGGGCACTGGGGTCCGAGGCTAGCCAGTTAAAGGACTGGTCGTAGAGCCTCCCCATGCGCAGGCCACGGAGGTATTCAACCATCTTGGACTGAAAATCGTGGGGATCAGGTAAGCACCCCGACTCGAGCTGGACCATGTAGCACCCCAGCTTTCGTACGGGGGGTTGCGTGATCAGCATACGGCGCCAACTGGCATTTACGTCCTTGAATGCTAGCTGGTGCTTGATTTCGAAGAGGGGGAGTTTTATAAAGGCATTGCGACTGTACATATTGTGACTGTTGGTCAAGTTTGTAATCTCACCATCATCGAACCACGGCCCCAATGCATCAACCAGCAAAGGGTTCGGTCGGCGCTTACCACCGTCCGGTGCACACTCTAGGTAGAGGGCTTGCTGGAGTGACTTTGTTCGCGTGACGGTGGCACGCCATTGGTGATTGACTCGCTGCGCGGAGACCAGCAGCGTGCGGATGTCTACTTCATGCAGAATGATGACCAGAAGCTCTGGAACGTGGAATGTCTCTGTGGCTTTGGATGGCATTACGCATGGCTTTTGGGTATCTCTGATTTGAGTGTGAAAGAAGTTAATCTGAAGAGAGAAAACAAAAAGGAGCAAAAAATTGATATGGTCGCATGGTCTGGCACGGTTGCTGAGATACAATAGAGAGGCTACACATTAACTGAGTTATCCTCCACCTACCTTCACCTGAGAGGTGCGGGGCCTCCTTAGGTGAGGTCGGGTGTTAGTAGGTGTTTCTCCACAGCATGGGAGCCGCACCACGGCCCGGCGACACCACGCAGCACTTACAATGGAAGGATAATAATGCATCGGGAGAAATAAGCTACCGCTAAATCAGATTCGACCTCCTGAAGCTTGGCGAGAAAAGATTTCTCAGATCACGTCTTATTTCCTATTAATAACAGGGAAGGGTACTGCGTGGGGCAGGGTTACCTGTAAATTGATTTGCAGCTTAAGCCCATCACAATACGATGAGGCACAGCACTGGTAGCCTTGACAAATCCAACGGGCGTTTAAAAACATCCTCATCTCGGTTACCTTCTCTAGGCAGAACTTGATCGAACACGTATACATGTTCTTCTAAACCGCCCATACGCAGATGCAAATACGCAAATAACTGGATAGGACCTCTGGGTATTTGACACATTTTTTCCCCTTCTTTTATTATTGTTGGTGTTGTTATTCTGTCATTTGAAGTCCTGACTTCACCGCTCGCTCGACCACACAGGTCTTGTGCCAAGGCCAAAAATACTAACCATCCCTACAACCTTATTCGACATTCCGCGATGCAGTCTAGCCCAAGTAATCCTACAGAGCGAACCCCTCTGCTCATAGCTGACAATGGTGCTGATGATGGAGCAGAACCTGGGGGCGCATCTGCTCCCCCGGATACAGAATGACGTGGTCACAATGCCGCTGACGACAACCCTGCTCAGAGCCGGGCTAACCGACGCCTTCTCTTCGCGGTGATAGGTTCGCTAGCCATAGCGTCCTTGGTGCTGGTTCTCGATGTCGGTATACGGATCGTGGAAAGCCTGGCTGGTCCCAGTTCAGACATCGAATGGCCCGTCAGACAATTAATGGAAACTTCTACGATCATGGTATGCCTTCTTTTCTCGTTCATGTTTCGTTACTCCCATAACTCTATCGGCGCAAAGGCAAGACCGTGTAACAAAATATAGTACCCACGGAACTAACCTCAACATGTCATTGTTATGTACCAGGCCATCATTGCAATCGTAATCGCAGCAGTACACATTATATTCTTTTCAAAGAGTCACAACCCCTGGTTCACCGTTGTTGGCCTGCTTTTGACGCAGTGGTGGTGCGATTTGTTCCTTGGTCCGTCGCTTATGCAATGATTGATCTGTACCGTACCGAATGTCGTTATCGAACGAATGGGCCATTCAATACGCAGAAGTCTTGCGAGTATTACAGATACGTGGCTATCATACTCATCTGGATCCTGGTAGTATTTACTTGGTCATTTGTGTAAGTGAAGGAGGCCGCCACCCTTTCAAGCACTTTCCGCTGACCGATTGTGTTATGCTAGCGTCTCCCACTGTGTATTGATTGTCATGCGACTTATTCAGGTAAGCAGGAGACGATCAGATGGTGGAGCTGAAGTGGTCAATATACGAATTGTACTCGGTCGGCTGGTGTTCGAAGTGAACCTCGGCATTCTCGGATCTGAAGATGAACCAAGCACTGGGTGAGCTGCCGTGGCCCAGCAAACATAAGAGCTTCTTTCTTTTTAGGGGTGTATGCTATAATGTGATTCCGCAGCCTATTACAGTATTATTATTTTATCAATGCTGAGGGACAACCTGCTTCATGATTGGACCATAATTCTTTCTGAAACCTGAGGAGATCTGATATAGTGAGCAAGCTGGCGAACGATATTCATGAACGTACACAGGTACACGAATAACAAGAAATCAACATCAAATGTAAATGAAAATGATATTTCCCTGTACATTTCTTTTTAGTACTAAGTTCACAACGCCTAGAGAATTTGATATAATGTGAACTGTCGCCTCTACTCATAATATGCACCCGCCAGCAAACATATTCAGCCACCGAAGGCTGTGACGAAATGGGACATGCCAATTATGGAAGTAGGTATCCTCCTAACTCCGTACAAGTTAATGATATTCAGAAAGCATAATCCTTGATGAGGGGAATCAACGGAAAACCACACCATATGTGAGAAAAGTAATGTCAGAAAAAAAGAGCATTGAAAACAGACAAATATTACATTCTGTACGATCTCCATAGCTAGAACTAATCCTTGGATCCAGCAGCAGCAGCAATTGTAGTATGGAACTCCCCTCAGTCATAGGCCAAGGAAGTAGGTCTGAATGAGGACGTAAGGACAAAGGCGGTTCAATGGAGGAAGGCAGGCGCCTGCGTGTTGTCACATTTATTGCTCACAATATGAAGGTTAACGATGGCCACGATGGAGTTCTAGCGCTCCTTAGAGGCTGTGGGGGAGCCACGTTACGAATCAAATAGGTATCGATCGCGTTCAAGAATTTCGGAGCTTTGATCCAGGCGAAACAATACGAAGAAGATGGTTTAAATAATGGATACGTTGAGGGTTGTGCGTTATGAATGAGGCTTGCGTGGTAAGTGGATCAAGGCACCTGTGGTTAGAAATAGATGGCCACGTCAGATGAACATGGCATAACAGTCGAAATTTCCATCATCTGAAACAATGACAAAGCTGTACTTGTATGATCAATAAAATGATAAAAGGAATTCACCACTCGTTATTAACAGTATCGATAGACTTGAGCATCGCGATTCAAATATATTGCCGCATCTAGAACAAAAATCGCAGACGGCTAATTATCCCCCACTTTGCCAAATAGTTGCAACCCTTGGCAAATGGCCTCCATCTTCAAATAGTGGATGACCAAATGATATGACAGTCATGCTGTCCCAATTTTAACTTTCTGCAACTCTGGCAGCATGAAAGCAACAACAGTGACCATTTCAGACTCTATCAGCAATTAAAGCCAATACTTGGTGTACATACATGCATGTTATATCTGCCACTTATTATAGAGATTCGATACAATTGATCCACGAAATAGACACAGTATCTAAAGTGTTAAGAAAACTTTATGCAACACTCTGTGGAATTTGACTGTTTCCATTCCTCAGAGCACGTGACCCTCGCTTACAGCATCAATTGATTTTGCCACCTTTGATGGGAATATATAAACACTTGCTAAAATTCTAGAAGGCACTAGAAATATAAGTGGTGTTCATTTTAACTATTTAAGGAAGTCTTCCCCTAGGTCCCGTCTTTAACATAGATATAAAAAATTATAGGAGAGAAATTTGAAGAGTTCATTTTATAATGGTTCTCTTGTGGCCAGTTTATTTTGCAGCAGCTTGACGATAGCTGTATGTCCTTCTCGAGCAGCCCGAGATAACGGCGTCCGACCGTTTTTATCTTTCGAGTCGGGATCGACCTTTTCTATGGTTAATAACAGCTCGACGATAGCTGTATGCCTTCTTGGAGCAGCCCAAGATAACGGCGTCCGACCGTCTTTATCTTTCGAGTCGGGATCGACCTTTCCTGTAGCTAACAGCAGCTCGACGATAACTGTATGCCCTCCTCCAGCAGCCCGAGATAACGGTGTACGGCCATATTTATCTTTCGAGTCGGGATCGACCTTTTCTATGGTTAACAGCAGCTCGACGATAACTGTATACTTTTCTTCAGCAGCCCGAGATAACGGCGTCCGACCGTTTTTATCTTTCGAGTCGGGATCGACCTTTTCTATGGTTAATAACAGCTCGACGATAGCTGTATGCCCTCTTAGAGCAGCCCAAGATAACGGCGTACGGCCATATTTATCTTTCGAGTCGGGATCGACCTTTCCTGTGGTTAATAGCAGCTCGACGATAGCTGTATACCCTCTTTGAGCAGCCCAAGATAACGGTGTGGTACCGTCTTCATTTTTCGAGTCGGGATCGACCTTTCCTGTGGCTAATAACACCTCGACGATAGCTGTATACTTTTCTTCAGCAGCCCAAGATAACGGTGTCCGACCGTTTTTATCTTTCGAGTCGGGATCGACCTTTTCTATGGTTAATAACAGCTCGACGATAGCTGTATGCCCTCTTGGAGCAGCCCAAGATAACGGCGTCCGGCCATATTTATCTTTCGAGTCGGGATCGACCTTTTCTGTAGTTAACAGCAGCTCGACGATAGCTGTATGCCCTCTTAGAGCAGCCCAAGATAACGGCGTGGTACCGTCTTCATCTTTCGAGTCGGGATCGACCTTTCCTGTAGCTAATAACAGCTCGACGATAGCTGTATGCCCTCCTGCAGCAGCCCAAGATAACGGCGTCTGACCGTCTTCACCTTTCGAGTCGGGATCGACCTTTCCTGTGGTTAATAACAGCTCGACGATAGCCGTATACCCTTCTTGAGCAGCCCGAGATAACGGCGTGGTACTGTATTCATCTTTCGAGTCGGGATCGACCTTTCCTGTGGCTAATAACACCTCGACGATAGCTGTATGTCCTTCTTCAGCAGCCCAAGATAACGGCATGCGGCCATATTTATCTTTCGAGTCGGGATCGACCTTTCCTGTGGCTAATAACAGCTCGACGATAGCTGTATGCCCTCTTCGAGCAGCCCAAGATAACGGCGTCTGACCGTCTTCATCTTTCGAGTCGGGATCGACCTTTCCTGTGGTTAATAACAGCTCGACGATAGCCGTATACCCTTCTTGAGCAGCCCGAGATAACGGCGTGGTACTGTATTCATCTTTCGAGTCGGGATCGACCTTTTCTGTGGCCAGCAGCAGCTTTACAGTGGCTTTATGGCCAAAGTACGACGACACGAAAAGGTCGGTCCAGTCTATAGGTGTGTCCCGATATATACTCTTCCAGTAAATGTCAAACCATATTGAAAAGGTGACCGAACTTGGCTCACTGATCTTGAGGACAGTTGATATCATAGGGTCACCATCGAGGATATCAGCCTCACGGAAATGGAGACCCCAGTACTCGGCGGAGTAATCTAAAAAGCCATCATTGCCAGGGTAGCCGTCAGACCCCGCGTCGTTCATGAGATTAAGGTACAGTATACACTGCTTTCCAAGAACAACGTGCGAGTCACGAGTAGTGATGGATTGATAAAATGATTGTTCGGATAACTGCCCTGCGGTAGATGACGACGGCTCCGCTAGGAGAAATTCTCGAGCAGTTTGATGTAAGAAATAAACCTTGCCGTGATAGATTGAGATGAATAATCCACACAATGTTCGCAACCTTGATTGGAAGTCCTTGTCTTCCTCCAAATCAAGATCATCGAACACTTCGTGATCGTCTTGTATGTTTACAGCGATATTCATTTCCGATACGGTCAGTGGCCGACACGCTGCTAAGATAATGGCCAAAGCCTTTCGAGTCGTAGAACGATCTTTGGACTTTCCAAGAATCTGCTCATAAGCTTCATTGACATTCTTTGGCAAAGTCTTGATGGCCAATTCCACTCCCTTTGTCGTCTTCTTGAAACTTTCTGCCTCCAGATGGTTGAACACAAGATATACCCAGAGGTATGTACGATGCGTGATTTCGAGCAGTTTCTTATTTAAATGTTCGCTGATCTTAGGTGATAACTCGAACTGGTCGGCTAACTGATTGACTCGGTCTTTGATAACAAAGTTGACCTCCTGACTGATGGCTTCAGACTGATCCTCTCCAGGTATATAGACGCGGGGAAAGGTATTGAGTAGCTGCCGAAATTCGGACACGATTTGTTCATATGGACGGCTCGTCATAAGGAGTTTTAGTTTGCAATCGTCCGATTGATTGTTGTAGAGTTCGTATTTTATAAATTGAATAAGGTCCTTAAACTCCGATTCGGCACATTCATCGAGGGCATCCAAGACAATTATTATGGTTCCTGCTCGGACATCTCGTACAGTGTTATTTAAAATCTTCCATAACGATGATGTCGTATTTACCAAGCCTGGTCCGTTATCGGAGTATTCTGGCATCGCGTGGTCGATAAGGAAAGGCTTCTGAGAGAAGAGTTGATGTAGTAAAGCGCAAAGGGCTTGCCGTACGGTGTTCTGGTCCTGGTCTTTGAAAAAGAAGTAACAAATAGTTGCCGGTTTCAATTCGTAATCAATCAGGTACTTGGCTAAAACAGATTTTCCACATCCTGGATCAGCTGTGACTAGGAGGGGTCCCGACTCCTGTTTCAACCAGTTTTGGAAATTATCGTGAGTAAGGAACCATTGACATGTTCCTTGAACCCGATTTACCACGCGTTTCTTATACCATTCGTATGTTGTATCTTTGTTGTTGGATGTAAGACGAAAAAGCTGACGACACTTATCTTCTTCTTTTGATAACTCCCGTTCGAGTACCTCTTCTTGGAGCATAAGTTGCTTCTGCGTCAGATCACGATTTTCTATTATCACCCGTAACTGCTCCTCGGAAACAGATAGTAGTTGTTGCATTTTCCGAAATGATTCTGTACTTTTGTCGTATAACATTTGCAAATTCCCCGTCATCTCAAATTCCGTTATTTGGCTCAAATTCCGGCGAACCGTTACCTCATGTTTCTCGATGTCTTCTCGTAACCTTTTCCAATCTTGTGATCCAAATACGTCTCCAATGTAACGTTTGAAATGATCCTGAAAGAACCGTAGAACACTCCGTATTTGAAACTCCAGGATGCGTTGATAAAGAGTTACGATCTCATTATTAGCTTCGGTCAAAGCAGCACGGGTAGCATCAGAGCCTTGGCTGAGACGCTCCATCATGGGTTCAAGCGCGGTGTAATAGTGCATACGTGCTGTGACATATGTGAATCCATCACGGTTGGCTTCGTCTGCAGTTTTTACGTTTGTGAGAAGTGGTAAAATGATGCAGACGCCCGCCCATGCAATTGAAGCTTGTGGAGAGGCCTCGACAGCTTTGCCAATCCAATCTTTGGCCCATATCACCAGCTCAGCGGTTTGCATAATTTGTTCCTTCGGGATGATCTCAAGGCCGCCAATGGTAAGTTTTGTTTTGTTCTCTTCCATCCGTGCCAGTCCATTCTTACTTATTTCAATCAGTCGCCCACGGTCAAATTGTTCGCAGGGGTTGTCGTGGGTCGTAGTGTCTAGTGGTGCACCCTGAACAGGAGATCCATTCCTCGACGTGAAGCCTTCAGTCTAATTAGCAGGAAATCAGAAAATGCGCGAGAAATCCATACCTATCGCCTGCGCCTCTCTCCCTAGCAATCCCTCGTATTCTATCACCAAATCTAGGTTCTTCTTCCTGAGATTCTGATATGCGTGATCCCAGAGCGAATGTCCTGACTGTTCGTATTTATACTGCACAAGCTGGATGCTGCTGGGCTTAGAGTTCATTGATATACTGCCGGGGCATACAGGAGTTGGGTGACTGGGGCTAGTAGAGGAAGCATTCGGCACGACATCCGTTGAAACAGGTGACTTTTTTCGTCTCCATGGGCTAGCCAAGGCTCTGCGCCAAGACTTGCCTTGTTTATCTGCTGAAGACCCGGCTCCGTGAGCTGGACTCCCGTCGCGAGATCGTTGGAACATCATTGTGGTTTGGAAGCGTGGTTTGGAAGCAGAAGGTGTTGCTCTGGGAAAATTGCTTGACCCCGCTTTATGGCTGAATAGACAAATATGCTGCTGTGTAACCAGCGCACTGCAGTCTGCCTTGCCTTAGTTATTTTTAGCAGCACGTGCGTCCAATGTCCAAGACATATTGGAAGCAAAGGATCGTAGCACATTTCATAACATTCATAAAATGGAGATGAGGGACAAGGTTGTATAGTCTGCAGGAATATACTTCAAATTAATGTTCAGATAAACGTTCAAACAAATGCAGCAAAAGTGTGCGACTTTTTGATGGTTACCCGAGCAAAGTGGCTCATCGTAACAAAACTACCACGACTAAAGCACTACAAGAAAACGGCTCATCCCGGTTTCACCACTTTAACATTGCCTCGCATGGGTCCTATCGTTGTAACAAGGAGCCAGGGCCGCTAGCAAGCGACTTCTGTCGTGCGTTTTCTTTATTCATCTAGGTAATGCATCCCAGATTTGACCTCCTCTTAACCTCGAGCTGAGCGTTCGGCCTCACTGGTTCCAAGCATTCATAACCCTGATTTCTCTGATAAGCAGCCTTGCAGCTGGGTTGTCTTAGCATAAGTGACATGGTGTCTGATTTGACGACTTGGCAATATTAACAAAATTAAGGAACCATCGAAACGCCAAATGAAGAAGATGCATCAATATACGTCTACCCTGTTGCTCATAAGCTTCCAAAAATGCCAATAAAAATGGCCTTGATAGCTATAAAGATAAATGGGTTTGTGCCTTGGCTGCCATGGTGCTTTCAGCTGAGACCAACCTTGGGGACGCACTTCGTGAGGCTAAATGATGCCAATAGCCGACCCTCAACAAGTGGCAAGAGTTCTTGTGTGGTGTGGTAATATGCATGAAGACTCCAGCAACCGAATGGTCTTCGCATGGTGTCGAAAGAGTCGGATAGACTTTTGGATGTTCCTGACAACGGTTTGGCGACTCGGCAGATGGCCCGGTCGGTCCTTTTAGCATAGTGCAGATCCTCACTTTCTATCTCTCGCACTAACGACCCTAGCCGTTGTGGTACCCGGTCGTTGGAGCCTGTTTCCAGCAATTTCGAGGTACCGCAGACGACTGACCGGCTCCAAAACCGGGGAGATAGTGCGACATCCAGCTGCAGGCAACTTTTTAGACGCTTCCTTTGGTGGATTCTAGAGCCACCAAGCCATCGCAGTGGGC
This sequence comes from Xylariales sp. PMI_506, assembly GCA_021365275.1. Lineage (NCBI taxonomy): Eukaryota > Fungi > Ascomycota > Sordariomycetes > Xylariales > Xylariales sp. PMI_506. The sequence continues at coordinate 467,869 of JAJTIY010000023.1, read as the reverse complement.
CATGAGATTACAGCCCTAGACAGGGGTCCACCCACCGACGATATACATAGTAGGTGCTGTGCGTGCTGCGGTGGATGAGTACGGTTAGGCTTGGTAGCATGGGCCATTTGTTGCATGTCTCGCGAGCGTTATTCTGTAGAACGAACTTTGTATAAGAGTTGGACTCTCGTCAACCCCACTCATCCCTTCTTTACTCTTATGGGAATTCGTGTGCCACGAATAACTCCACTTTTCAAGTCAGATTAGTTCCCATACAAGCTTTGTGAACCACGCTTCGAGTGCAACACTATCCCACGTGTTTGTAGTATTTGGAGGAACTAGTTATTGCATTGAATTCCCGGATACTCAAGAGAAATAAAACATTCTGAGTGAGTTTAAGGTCTTGACCCTGTCGACTACTACTTGCGAATAATTTTGCTATATTTCTACAGATAACGTAAACGTGTTGTTCCCTCATCGCCTTGTTCTGGGTCGAAAAGGTTGGGTCGACCTGCGCACTTTCTGCTTCCGTAAGCACTAGACATTTTCCGGTAGATCATTCTGTACTATGCATTCTATATCTCCTTTCTCCATATCCAATTGGCCGGACCCACCCAAGGACCCTGCTTTAGCAGAAGCCAGCCCAAAGCTGCCGCGCTCCTACCGGGGGGTGGTCCGGCCTCCCGCCAGGAAAGCAGGCACGCTGAGCCGTGGTAGGTTCACGAGGATCGCTACGTCTAGCTGGCTAGATCGTGTCACTACCGGTCAGATAAAGTGCTTGTTAGGGCTGACATGGCGCTGCCCAAATATAAGCGGAGCTTGCGTTGCGATCGCTACCTCGTAGGGCAAGAGGCGATGAATGGATACCCATCCTAGCGCATTGCCGTTCCTTCAACGGTCCACCTGTCTAGTGCCCCGCTCACTCAGGGTATGCTTGCTTGTCACGAAGTTGTTTGTCAGCAGGAAGTACAAAACCTGGTGCTTCCAGCATTGCAGTCTGGCGCACTTCCATACCTTCTTCTGTTTTGCCATTTCCATAATAATTCTAACGTTATAGTTCTATCCACCATTCATACTTCGTTACTTTGTTCGAGTCAGTACAGAACAGGTCAAAATGGGGAGCCGTGCACAAACCCCTGTGGTCGTGATCAATGCGTTTCCCGCTGCTGGTCACTCCAACAGTCTCATCCAAGCTGCAGACTATCTGGTGAAGAAAGGTTTTCCGGCTTACTTTGTCTGTAGTACCGAGTTTGGCCCTTCGATCAAGAAAACCGGCGCCGTGTTCTGCGAGCACACCTGGGCTTACGAGCATGACGGGGTAGAAGGGCGAGAGCAGCTGCAGGGCCCGGATCTTCTTATCTTCGATCTCAAGCGCGTCTTCATTGACTCCGCACCCATGGTGTATGCTACGCTGAAGCAGGCCCTTGAAACCGCACGGGAGCAGCACCCCGGGCGGGAAGTCGTCGTTCTCCAAGAATCTGCCTCAGTCGGGCTCTGGCCTTTCGTGTGCGGAGCACCGCTGCCCAAGGGTTACGAAAGGTTTCCAAAGATTGTAAACTTTCACACTCTGTTTAACATCACATGGAGCAAGGACGTGTTCCCCTTTGGTCTAGGCTTGCCGCCGCCTACTACGGACGAGGAGCGGGCACAGGTCGCCGCAATGAACGAGGGCACTAAGGCCCTTTTCAAAGTTCTCGGGGACTATGCCGATGAAGTCTTCAAGCCATTGGGAGCTACGAAGCCCCTTGGCGATTACTTTGACGCCATAATGCTCACTGGCGATGTGGTCGCCTTGCAGTATAGTCCCAGTCTCGACTACCCTCGCTCTGACCTGGACCCCAAGTGCCGTTTCCTCGGGCTCATGCCCCTTAAAGGCCTCGGCTCTGACTTTGTCGCCCCCGCTTGGCTCGAAGAGCTCCAGGCCATAGCCAAGCTGCCCGCTGACTCGCCCGACAAGAAGAAGATCATCTTTGTCAGCCAAGGCACCGTCGCCAACGAGATGGAAGACATGATCCTCCCCGCACTCAAGGCGTTCAGCGACCGCTCAGATCTCCGCCTCGTCGCCACCTTGGGTCACCGCGGCCGCACGCTGCCCGACGGCTTCGAGCTCCCCGCCAACGCGACCGTCATCGACTACTTCCCTTACGATGCTATACTTCCCATCACCGACGTCTTCCTCACCAACGCCGGCTTCGGCGGCTACTCCCACGGCATCATGAACGGGGTGCCCATGGTGATGAGCGGTCTCACCCAGGACAAACCCGAGGTGTCGCGCCGCGCCGAGTGGGCCGGTGTGGCCGTCAACTTGCACACCCAGCGCCCGACGGCCGAGGCCCTGATCGAGGGTGTGGACAAGGTGCTAGCGGATCCTAGCTACAAGAACCGTGCATTGGAGTTAAAGGCTGAGAATGAGGCCTTGAACCCTCTTGACACACTGGAGAAGATTATCTGGGAGCTTCTCCAGTAAGACCTGGTCGTTTCTTTTGCTATGAGCGTGGGGTAGTGAAGGCTTAATATTGTGGTGAGAACATTAAGCTATTGGTGTTTGCAAGTTAGACAGCCTGATTAGCGTTTTTGATGTTTATGAGTATTAGATATAGAAACAAAAGATTGACCTGCGTAGACTCATCATCTCATCCCTGTACCAATTTCACCCAATAATATCAAAATTAAAATCTGGTCCAGGTAGGAGAGGAGTGGGATGACGTGGTAGATAATCTGCTGGAAACTCACAGATTGTGCAGCGCTACTTACAATATTTACAAACCAATACATCTCAGGTTACCATGGATTACTTTTATATTTATAAGATATACATCAAATGAGTGAACCACTGTTCAACGTTCTGAGCCCTTTGTTATCGTTCAACCAAATGAATGACTAGATACCATGGGAATATACCCATAAGTAGCAATGTGACATGCCGATATTCAGAAGCACTCCCTAACATATACTGTTGCTCCCTCCTCCAAAAGGAGGGTAGGGGGGGGTGCCCCACCATTGTCTGTATGACGTCTGATATTTGCTGAGTCCTGGGCGAATGGTAAATCGGCCCACCCCTTAGCAAACAACACGCTTTGGGTGGGTCAAACGGCACCATCTAAGTACATGCAGTGTACACGGGAGATGGGTCAGAAGCTCCATTGCCGTAGAGAATCCAGTAGGCGTTAGGAGTGTATTGCTCAATGTAGCCGTAAGCGTAACCGGGAGAAATGCAGTTGTTCTTGATGCTGGTACAGATACCCCCCAAGGCAGCGTAGGCGTTGGCAGAGTTGCAGTAGTCGCAGTTGCAGAATGCGAAGGCAGCAGTTCCAACGACGTATGTCTCGCACGCGCAGGTGGTTGTTGAGTACGCCGGAGGCAGCGTGACGTATGTTGATGATAGAGAGTCGCAGAGGGTCGTGGCGTCGATAAGCCCGGGAACCACGCCGCCGTTCAGGCAGTATGGACCGACTGTGTAGTCCGCGGCGCGGCGCTCCACTGCAGAAATTTCTGCTCCCGCCTCGGTGGCGTTAATATAACATGGGGTCTGCTGCAGTTCTCCGCTGGCAAGATCGGCTGAAGCAAGGACATCAAGGCAGTGTGGAACGTCCTCCAGGCTTGTGTGTACATATGGGGCGCTGTTTGCATTGACCTCAGCCCCCTTTCCAGAACGAGGCACAAGCTCGGAAGGGATCGTGGAACCGAGGACGAACATCGTCCCGACGTTGGCCACAAGAAGAAGAGAGTTTGAGAAGTGCATGTTGTTTCTTTAAAATCTGAAGATATACGAGTTGATCTAATTATATAGAGCTTGATACTGAAAATCTCTGGAGATGAAAATCATATGCTATGGCACGAGACATGAGGCTTTTATAGGACATATTCATGACACATTATTATAACAGTGATTAGTGATTCAATAGCACGTCTTCCACCCAACCAAGAATTTCTCGTATTCCAATTTTCCCTTCTTACGCGACATTCTAGAGCAATCATTGGTTGACCCATGATCTATCATAGACCTTACTTTTAAAAAGGCAATGATGCTGCGTTGGAGCCTATCGGGATAAGGTCAAGTCGGATGTTGATGCCGAGAAACCTTTTGTTCCGTGCTGGATCCAGTGGAACAACGGCACGGTCTAATTGTATATTTCATGTTCTGTCAGCACTAGCCTGGTTCAATACTATACGTATCTCCATGTGACACAATCATTTCACATCGATGGAACATATTTACCGAAAGAAGAATCTCCGAATCTAAGGGTTGGGGGCAATGAGTGCAGCCATTTTCACTTGCACCACCTGCACGTATATTATTTAGGAAATAGTTCCTTGATCTCTCGGGTTAATATATTGACAATGATGGTTGGGCTTATATAGGTAGGCATCAAACTTCAAGACTCCCTATCATCTAACGTCCTGCGTCAGCTGTTCGGCATTTCAGCGTAATGCTACGCCCGACGCCATGGGCATATAAGAACACAAACTTCCGCACCAACACTACGTCCTCGATACATTCATCCATAGCAGCAGAGTTGAACATTTCTACGAAAGCCCATATTCCTCAACATGAAGTTGATTTTGAGCCTTCCCATATTTTCGACTTTAGTCCTTGCCCGTACCACAGCCACTACAGCAGTAATCACGGATGAGTTTCTCCAGCAGCGTAAGTTAACCTGAGGCCTCCTGTCATGCTTTTTGCTTTCCGTCTAGCAGTCCTTGGGGGAACGCACCCCAGGACATCCCCCAGCGGCTCTGGTGCGCTGATATATGCGCTGGTCAACAGATGCCTACGACCCTGAGTGGACTGTCTACAAAGACGGGGAAAGTCTTACTTGGGTAAAGGCTGCAGATCTCGGACTACCTCCAGCGAATGCGACCCTCTCTCGACGCCAGTCGCAAGGTATTGCGGTGGGAGAGTCCTCAATCTTTACATGCGGCAGCATTGGAGTAAGTGGTGAACCTCCAAAAGAAATATCAAGACAGTGCCATAGCTGACTGACTGGACCCCGTAATTAGCTGTGCGATGCGATCGGCTGCTTCGAAGTTTTCCAGAGCGATGTCATCACTGTCAGCAGGGCTGACCTCAATGGTCAGGTCTGCTCCGGTGCCTCCTCTGATGGTTACGTTCAGGTCAACTTCTACTCGGATGCGAGCGACACCAACAATTGTAACGACTATATTCTTGGTACTGTATGTGAGACGGAGTGCTGCTTTGGGCCGGGCTACCTACCTTCGGCTACACACTTTATCCCATTCTATCCTTAGAGTTCCAAGGCACATCCTCTCTGCAGCTTGGAGCCGACGTACACTTCATAGTTATGGGAGCAAATTGAATTGAAGCCCTCTAAGTAGATTTCTGTTATCATTTGAACTCTCTTAAATGATGCTTAGAGCCTCTACCTGTTTCCTTTCATAACCTGAGAGTGTTCAATGCAACCCTACTTCATAAATTTAATACGCATAACTTCATACTGTTAAATAAAAACATGAGGTAAGAATTCATTGGGAGCTCCATGATACCCTGATACCCTGTCAACGGCGCCTTCACTCTTTATTATCGATCTCTGGGAGTCGATAGCCACCCAAGCTTGCAAGAAATTTTCCACTGTTTATGAGGAGTGATTTGGTGTCTTCCCCTAACCAAGTTGGAACCATAGCTAACATTGTGCCCTCCATCTCTCGAACGATACTTCCTGCAACCTAGTGGAAATTTCACAAAACATTAGGAACATATTCGGAAAGGAGTTAGGTATGAATTGGAGAACGGGACAATGTTAGCTCACCAGAGCACAAGAGCCATGCCTGTCGCGATCCAATGCCATCTGCGAAATAATGAATGCGACTCTCTCCACCGTATTTGACTCCAAACCAGCGTCTTGCCATGCTTGCGAGAAACCAGCTGTAATTCGCGTGGGTGTGAAGAAGGGGGCTACAGCATTCACTCTGATGCCCAGCCTTTGTGCTTCGCCCTGTGAGGCGCGGAGAAGTCCTACAATACCGTGTTTTGATGCGACATAGGCGGCAACACCAGTACCACCAAAGTACCCTGACGTTGATGCTATCAACACTACGGAACCTCGACAGCCATAATCGGAGAAATTTGGCAGGTTCGACTGCATGGTGAAAAGAGCTAGCCGCAGAGCTTTTCAACAGACTACATAAGCAGATACTCAACGTGGATAACGGTTGTTCAACTGATAGATTCACCTACTGTTGAATGCGCCTTTTAAGTTGATGTCGATAACGCGGAAGGCTTCTTTAGATTCTAGAAGATCGCCATCCTCGTCCGTACTCTCTATCTCTAGTGCGGGTTTTGACTCCATCACACCGGCGTTGGCGATGACAACCTCTACCTTGCCAAATCGTGCGACGGCTTGCTTGAATAGGCTTTTCATCTGGTCCCAGTCAACCACATTCGTGGGTACAAACATTGCATTCGATGGCGAATGCATGGATGAAATCAAGCTTTCTGCGACAGCCCGGGTCGACTCCAGGTCCGCTATCACTGCATTGGCGCCATGTGAATTCAACAGTACTGCAGTTTGAGCGCCGATGCCGTTGGCGGCACCAGTAATAATGGCGGTTTTGCCGCCAATATTCTCGAGAATATTCGCATCCTCATTGATGATCTGCATATTGTGTGTAAAACAGATGCTATTATCTGTGATTGGAGCGAAAGAAAAAAGATTGATATCGAGGAGCGTGTGTATTGATACGATTCTCTATTGACTGGATATTTTCGCAAGGTTGAGAGAGGTTGGAATTGAGACACTGACGCAATTCTAGCACTAGTAGATGATTGTAAGACAACTACTGAGCGGTACGCACAAGTAGGCAGTACGGTGTGTTACACTACTTGCACGGATGGGTGCAACAATAGTCCGAATTTTCAACGTCAGTCAGCTAGTTCGATATGTTGTCCCAAGGAACGTCGTAACTTTCACCGAAAAAAAGCGAACTATAGTTTGTCCCATGCCCTCAACCTTTGGTTGTCCGTTTATTGTACCTAGGCCGCACCCACTACACAACATCTAAGACACTCTCAGACCTGACTGAACTCGCTTTTGCTTGCGCCATTTCAAAGCCCAGCCTCACTATTAAACCAACCTCGTTCATTGATCAAAGTCACCCTGGTTTTAAATCTACAGTCCCTAGAAGAGGAGTATACTGGAACTTGGTATATTTGTATGCCTGACTATATAGCCTTATCCCGCAATACATTAGATGAGCAGAGGGGCAAAGTGGCCACTTTCTGAATTCACTGTACGGTTTCATTTATATTTTACTGCCATAACGAACACTACTTTCTCATGTAGTCGACTAATCAGTGAGATATATAACTAGGACATTCCAACATGGTCGATACCACAGGCTCGCCGCAAAAAGAGGGTGCACGGTCGACGGAAACGCAAACCAGTGAAAATGGCGATCTCGCTGGGTTCTTGTCCCTTTTCAAGACTATCGAGAGTTTATTTGACCAGAGTGACCTCGGGAAAGATCAATGGTACCTTCTCGCGCTGTCAGCTCTTGTAGGAGGAGGGTGCACCGAAGCCGCGCCTAAAATATACCTCTATCTCATCGAGAAGCCTCAGTTCAGCACCTCAAGCGAGCGACAACACCTGACTCGCCGATTGCGTGAAGTTCTCGTCAAGAGTGTGTCACTGATCGGTGTGTGCAAGCCAATGGAGGCAATTCTTAACCTCAAAGAAGTAGAAAAGCCAGAAGACAAGGACTACTCGTTCTCTCGGGAGGGGTGGGAATCCGGTCCCGCAAACCATGCGAGAGGGGTTGGGTGGATGTCGAAGCTCTACAAAGGGAACATGGATGGCGCACTTCAGCTGTTTGAGCATCACAAAGACTTTGCATGGATTAGCACAGAGATCACGTACGGGCTATATCTATCCGATCATTCGATTCTGGGCGAAGTCGAAACGGAATTGGTAGTGCTACCCAGCATTATGATTCAGAACCTGGCGAAAGAAACCCACTGGCATATCAGAGGCACGCGAAGGATTGGTGTGAGCAAGGACGACACAAGAATTATTTGTCAGTGTGTGGAGACAGTGGCTCAATTTCTAGGACTAAAATTAGATCGGGTTCCGAAACCAGATGAGGTCGAGTATGATGTTTAGGTAGAGGATAAAAAGCGTCCCCACCATACTCAACGAATGAAACTCATTACATCCGTGTCATTATTATTTCTTGTGCATAGTATTTAGGTATTCCGCACATTACTTAGTTCAACTGCACTTCCTTCCTTTCTTCCCTTACTCCCCACTTAAGAGGCTGTAACTGTGAATCCAGCAGTGAGTGGCTTGTTAACCGTCACGGTCACGGAGTTGGATACCGAGTCAACAACCGGCTTCAACGTCTTATCCCCACACTTGTAGGTCTTACTAGGGCCCGTGCCGTGGTTTCCGCTGCTGCCCAGCCCCAGAAACGTGACACTGGCGATCTTGGCGTCGGTGGCGTAGCCGAAGGTGCCCGAGATGGTGAGCGTACCGTTCGCGTACGCGAACTCGATCTCGGAGGTGGCGTCCTGGACGAGGCTGACGCCGTCGTCGAGGTACAGCTCGCCCTTGGCGGTGCCGTCGGAGCCGATGGGCACGAGAATCTGGAAGTCCTGCGTGCGGAGGTCGGTGGTCGTCATGGTGCCGTTGACGCGCAGCGGGATGATGACGCCGCCTCTGATGTAGAGAGGGAGGTCGAGCAGGGTCTGGTCGTCGCGGGTGACGTACGCGCCGGTGCCCTCGACCTTCTCGTGCGTGTAGAAGTCGTAGAAGGTGTCCTTGGGAAGGTACACGTCAACGCTGGTGGCGTTCTCTTCGGTGACAGGTGCGACGAGCACGCCGGGACCGTAGAAGTACTGCAGCTCGAGGCCCCACGTGTTCTTATCCTCGGGGTAGAAGTAGAAGACGGGGTTAATGTTGGGTGTGCCATCGATGCTTTGGTGGTGGATTGCCGTGTAGATGTAGTCCAGGAGCTGGTATCGGATGTTGATGAACTTCTTGGCAACGGCGGCAACGGTGGGCCACACATAGAACTCCTGGGAGACGAAGCCCGCGCCGTTGTGGTTGCGGTAGAACGGCGCAAAGGCGCTCAGAGACGCCCATCTGGCGCACAGCTGCTCGGTGGTATTGTCACCGTACCCACAGGTATCGGTGCCCACCATGGGAACTTGGTAGATGGCTGCAAAGGACATCACAGAGCGTATGGCGAGCAGGTAGTGAGGCCAGTCGGAAAGGTTGTCACCTAACCAATGGCCAACCTTGGCTCCCGCGCCGGAAAATGTGGATCGAGTGATGACAAGGGGTCGCAGGGTAGGGCGACGGGCAATCATGGCATCGCGAGATGCGGCACTCATCATGGTTCCGTAGAGGTTGTGAGTGTCGTACATGGCCAAGCCGTTCTGGTGAATCAAGTCCGTGTTGACGGTCTGGTTAGAGATACCACCCTCAGCAGCATTCCAAGATGGCAAGTATGCGGCATCGTTGTGGATGGCGTATTTTGGATACAACAAATCACGCCCGGGGAGTCCAAGTTGTTCGCCCGAAGTTTGGCGGTCATGAATAATGAGATGATCAAATGTAGCTCTGGGCTTGGGGCTGAAGTTGCGTACATCAACACTTGTTTGACTTTCGGCAGTGGCATTACAATCAGTTCCTACAGGCTGGAAGTCGCACGGCCATCCAGGAAGAGGTCGTGGTGGAGTCCTCACAGCCGGAGGTTCAGGAGGATATCCAACCGCAGAGGCAGCCGGGTTGTCGCATGGGAAGTAGCAAGGGAAATTGGATGGCTTTAAACAACATACATTAGCTTAGCGCGTATTGCTAAAAATTATGGAACTTGTACTCACCTCGTTCATGTCAATCCACAGTCCATCAATAGGGAGACCGTCAGTATCGGAAAAGAATGTTGTGAACTGGTTGTTCCAAAACGAGGTGATATTGGCCGAGAACCAGTCAGGGAAAGCGGTAATTCCTGGCCAGACAACTCCCTCCCATATAGAGCCATTGGCGCGCAGGAGAAAGATGTTGTCTTCAACGCCATCGTTGAAGGCAGCAGGGTAATCTTGGTAAGCCACAGCAGGGTCTACCATGACAATATAATGCTGGTTATTGGCATGCAAGTGGTCGGTCAGTTCGCGCATCATTGAGAGCGGGAATCGATCGGGGTCCACTGAGAAAACCTGCCCAGTGTTAACAATAGTCCATCGTTATCAATATGTATTTTTTATTCTCACATACCCTTCGAAGATACATATAATCCTATTTTAGTCAATAGTCAGCAATCACAGCTCTAGGGAGTTTCAATCTCGCCAAATTATGGCATTGCAGGTATGATCTGGTTATTAAAAAATATAAGAGGAGAAAAAGAAAGAGCTGGCGCTACGTACAATATCCGTCCACATAGTCTCCAGCGGGATGCCCGCTACGCTGTAGTTGTAAACGACCTCAGCAACATTGTATGCATCCTGGTATCCATAGCGGCATTGGTCTGGGAAGATGCATGTCAGCATGATATCTAAACCTCTTAAACCTGGTGACATTGTGGAAGAAGAACTCACGGAAGCCAAAGGACCAGTATGGTTGCTCTGTCGGAAACCCGACAGTGCTACCGTACTGCTGCGCGACCTCAATGGGTGACGGACCAGCCACGAAATAGAAGTCAAATACGCCACCGAGAGTGTTGTATTCGAGGTACTGGCCAGACTCTTCGGTGTTGTTAATCAGGATGTCCATGCCGTTCGAATTAAGGAAGAAAACACCGTGTGTGCCGGTCTCTCGCTGCTCGAAGTAGACCGGGTGGTTCCCGTATAAGTTCGAACCTTCGGGAACGCCATAGGCATCTCGAGACCACAGAGTGCGAATGTAGTCAGTAGTGTTGAGTCTGAAAGAGTCCGAGTGCTCTCCCAACCCATACACGTAGGGGTCATCTGGAAGCTTGGTCCTGAGTCGCAAATACTGGGATTCAAAAACCAAGCTGGCGGCAGAGGTGTCGAAGAGAACCTCTCCAGTTTCTGATCGTGATATACTGAAAGAGAACGGATCTTCCGTGTAATTGAACTTCAGGGCAGAGTCGGACTCAGTGGAACCTGGCACTGAGGGTCGGGTAAAGACAGACTCGGGAACCTGGTAAACACTGTTGCCGGCATCTTGAATCAGGACATGAAGCCGCGTATCTGCAGCAAAATAGGTATTAGTCAAATTTTCTAATGATTGTTGAACAGTTTTATTTTGGATAGTCTTACCAGTCTCGTACGATACCGTCAAGGTTAGATCAGTCAAGTCGGTTCCGTAGACATTGCAAGCTGTGCCTCCTAAAGTTAAGTCTGCGGTCAAGCCGGACGAGCTGGTCTGGACATTGGAAGCTTTGTAACCTGGACAAGACGAAAGAGGGTCATCACTTGGGTAATCTCTAGTGACGACTGCTGCTGCTGCTACAGTTGCCGCGAAGAACATTAAGCTGGCCATGTTGGCGACAGAGTGGCGGTGAGCTTGCGGTAACACTGGCACTGGCTTGCTCCTGCTTTCCATCACACCACCACACACGGGCTCACCTTTCTTTATGTTGGTGATAGATGCTCTTAGTAAACAACCAGGAAGGGCGGGGTCTCCGCCTGCAACCCCGCTTACCCCAACCTTTGAACTTTACGCTCTGAACTATACTGCACGACCGGGAAATACACCCGGAGAGGATCTCCAAATTTTCCACCACCCCCGAATCCTACGGCACACCATTGGCCAATGAGGGTATCTACTAGCCGATTACCGCCGATGTAATCGGCCCTGTTATGGATCACGACATGGCGGTATGGGCTCGGTCGCGGGCATACCACTACATCATTGACTGACCTGCCAGGGGTGGACTCTACCCCGCATATTCGCCGAGCCAACTACCCCGGTGAAAAGAATCAAAGAGACTCAAAGAAATCAAGGCGCCGAGATGAAATGCCAGAGTCCACCCGGAGACGGGCCGAAGGGCATCGTGGTCTCTTGCATCATGCCGTAAAAAATTACATGTGCTGGCTTTTTAACCGCGTGTACGTGCATAGCAGTCTTGAGCATTTCTCATCTCGTCTGATTTCTTGGCTACCAGTTATAGGCACCAGTTATAGGTGAACATGTTTCAAACGCCACGTTCATGCCAAGGCACTCGGTTCAGAATTGCACCAGTGTGGACGCTCCATGGCACTCACCCCCTCCAGATTGGTTCGGCTAGACCAACATGTGGCTTGTGGCCTTTCCTGATGATGGTGGTAGCAATCGCGAGCAACTCACATTGGTTCCTAGAAGAGACTGCAACGCTATGCTCACGCCATGTCCGTTTCTAGTCTGGACCTATCAGATGCTTTATGATTACACAGCTGATATGATCAATTCGTCATTAGTGTTCACGTAAACATTTCCTGATTGATTATCACTACTTCTGGCAAAATAGAAATTCTTGTTGGTATCATAGCGGGCATTGCTCATGGAACATGAGACACTCTGGCGGAAAAGAATGATAAGAGATTTGAGACTCGTTCGAGATATTCAGCTACTGATATTATGATGAACGAGATATTGTCTTGCGGAATCAAAGACCGATTGACGAACCTTTTGACGGCACATTTTTAGAGACCCGACGAAGTGGCCCATACAATCACAGGTTGAAGTACAGGGGTATATAAATATGATACTAACTTGCGTTAATAGTGCCTACGTTAATTGTACTATATGGGTGACAACTGTGACACTGTTGAGCTCTTGCAACATCAGCAAACTACGGTTGATATAGGCAGACATTCTTAATTGCTTAGTTAGGCTTACCATACCATGTATGATACCTGGGACTAGACTGTATAATTGAACCACTTGATGATACAATGTCTTGATGTCCCAAATACGAGGACATTGGGTAGAGGAATCGGTAAAGGGTAAAATTATAAATTACAAACATCTGCTTCGACTCGTGGTTCAACGCTGCAATAGAGCAATAGACTCATTCTGTAGATTCGGTTTGAGGCCATAATAGAACACCCTCTCCAGGGTGCCTGGACACACTTGCTGCCCCAAGTGCGTATATCATTATGGTAATTAAGTCTACATTTTATTATACTTCGACATTATCGAGCATAATCTTTTTCGCATTGTGTGTAAGTTATCTGAAGGCAATCAAACCGGGCGTGTTTTTGAAATGAGATGTGGTGTTATTAGTGCACATATGTACTCATACTACTAAGAGCTCTTCCTATGAGAGTCTGGCAGAAGTTGTCTCAGGAGCAAATAGCGACTAAACCGTATGTACTTTGGACTTATATCACTACATATAGCCGCGGTACACAATCCAGCGTACCCACATCCAGTGAAAGGACAACTCGCAAAAAGGAGATTTTTCAGTTGACTCACAAAAGTTTCAATCATGACGAGCCGAAAAACGGCCACAGTGGCCAGGACGAAACACTTCCACGTTAGTAGTAGATGAGACGGTTACTCAGAGACTCAGGCATCAGACTGCAAAGCACGGATTACACATAGAGTTAGATTGACATTAACTGCCACAAAATTGATACACATGATATAATTGATTCTTTGTACAATACACGAAATATGTCTAGTCAAGTTGCGATAGAGGACAAAAAGTGTCTATGATTTGCCCTTCCTCCATCCCAACCAGCAGCCTGCTTTCTCTCAATTGATTCGCTTGCTTCCTTTTACTTTGACAAAAGAAAATGACGCCAACTCTATTCTTTCACCTACACACTCTCTTCCTTTCCTCTGTTTATTTAAGTAGCCTTGGATGCGAAACCAAGCTGGGGAGTGTTGGTGCCGTCGTCCTTGAAGACGACCAGGGCAGCCTTGAGGGCGACGTCTCCGAAGATGGAGAAGCCGATGCTGGTGTCGGGCTGGATTCCGCCGTAGCAGGTGGTGTTGGTGGTGTCGACGGGGGAGTAGTTGAGGTACTGGCCGGGGATAGTGATGGTGTTGGCGCCGACGGTGTAGCTGAAGTCGGCCAGGGTGGCGTCGCAGGCGAAGACGTAGCCGCCGACCGAGTTGCTGTAGGTGGCGCCCGAGACCGCGGCGTAGTAGGCCTCGCAGACGTCGGTGGGCAGCAGGGCCAGGGTGGTGCCGGTGTCGGCGATGCCGGTGATGGAGGTGGTGGTGGCCGCGGTGGTGGTGCCGGCGCCCGTGGTGGTGCCCTTGTTCTTCTTGCGGCGCACCAAGCTCAGCAGGCTGCCAACGATGCCGTCCTCGCTGTCGCGGGCGGCGTTCTTGCCACCCTTCTTGCTGGTGGTGGCAGTAGCGCTGCTGGCTGCTGCGGCCGCGGCGGTTGTGGTGGTGGTGTTGGAACCGACGGAGTAGCCGGTGGCGGTGAAACCCCAGTAGCCGGAGCTCGAGTCCACATCGGTGTAAGCGATGGTGCCAGTGTAGAGCGAGGTATCGATCCAACCGAAGTTGTAAGTACCCGGAGCCTCATATTTGAGATCAGCCGTGAACAGGGACTCGGTCAGATTGCTCTGAACGTTGGCAAAGAAGGTGTTGACGGAATTGGGCGAAACCGTGTTGATGGTGCTGAACGCCAATCCCAAAAGACCGTCGCTGTTGGAATCGGAAGTGAAGGAGGACGAGACGGTCTTTGCTGCCTCGACAGCCTGGGAAGCAAATGTGACGCCACCAACGGTGACAGTGTCGGTGTACACAACTCCAGACGACGAACTGCCGTCACCGTAAGAGATATCCCAGGTGCTGCCGCTGGATAGGGCGGCACTGGTGCTATCGGTAGGGGTATAGATCGTCTGGCCGTTGACATCGGCGCTCGTAGTCAGGGAGGAGAAGACCCAAAGATCAGATGAACCCGTATCGAAATCCAGGTTGAGAGTCTGGGCTGGGGTACCGATCTCAACTGGGGTCAGGTATTCAGAGTCGTACTGCTCGGGGGTGTTGACGGCAGAACCGTTGGTTCGTTTTAACATCTTCAGCCTCGACTCGCGGAAAGCCTGTACAGTGGCAGCCAGCTCGGTGGGGACGGCTTTGCCGAACTTGGTGAGGGCCTTGGCCATGGCGGTAGGGCCATGCTTCACGTACGAGTTGGCACGAACCTGGTGCACGGTGTTGGAGCGGACCTGGTGGACGGAAACGCCCGCCTTGCGGTGTCCGCCCACGCTTCCAGCGGGAGCGGGAGCGGCGGCGGCGAGGGCCACCAGGCCGGTGGTCAGAATGACCGAGGTTGATGCGTAAACCATGATGAGGGCGGTATGAAGGTCGAAGTGCCCAGCACTTCTGGATATCAAAAAAATGAAGGTAGACCCTCGGTAAGTTCAAAAAAAGGAAAGAAACAAGATAAAAATAGAAGAGAACTGAGCCCGGAAGGGGAATCAGGGCAAACAGTACGAAGAGAAAAAGAAAAGAAAAAGGCAGTAATCTGAACTAAGCAGAGTCGCCTGTAGATTGTAGAATGGTAATGAGGCTCAGAATCCGATTATCAAGTCGGAAAGGGTACCGATCGACCTTTTAAATACGTGTGGTCTGGGTGTATATGGTGTCTATAACAAACAGTATTGTTACAGTGGATTACTTACCATAACAAGCCATCCAGATATGGTTAGGTTCACCACCAACGAGCATGCATCGCTCGCTGGGGATCTTGTGGGGCCCGTTGAGTGTCGTCAGGTTTTCCATGATCCCTGTTAGTGTGTTTGATATGCCGTTGTCGTCAGATCGGGGGCCAATCAAGGGCTTGGGCCGCTGCGGCGTCTTCTGCCAAATTGCGAAGCAAGCGGCTTCAGAACCAGCTCCAGTGTACCTGGGGTGGAGTTTTTCATGGGTCGTCCAAGGCCTCCTTGCTACGTAATCCAAGGGGGGTTTTGAAGACGAACGTCCCATGGGGGGGGCGGTTGCTATTCAGAGCGACCTTACATGGGATGATGATGGAGATCGCCCCTACCTGGTTTAGTTGATCTGATTCGCTATGCGTGTTTCCTCAGCCACTGCGGTCCCTTATGCTGTCACATCCCACGTCACTGAATTGCCAGCCGACCGCAACGTCGGCACCGTCACTGCTGCGTGCATTACGCCGCGTCTCATGAATGGCGGTGCCCTGACAAAGACTGACAGAGAGTAATAAGAATAAAAAAAAAGGAAATAGAAACCACACCACACAGAGGGTCTCCTGCCCACTTCCCCACCAGGTTACGCTTGTTTGAGATCTTGGCAACTCATAGCCTTGCGGGGTGTCCGTCTGTACGTCTGGCCTAAGTTAAGATTCAATGCAGCATCCATTGTTTATGGTGAGTGTGGTCTTGGCGATGCCCCTCCAGCCGCATCGCCATTAGATAATACATACATACATACATAGAGGTTGGGTATAATTTAGGAATCGCAGAGCCGCTTGGTTCACTTGGCCATTTTTGGAAATCGTGCAGCTGTCACCAGTACTATGGAGACGGGAGGCTCTTTTGCTGCCGTTGCACATAGATTGTTACTGGTTTCGGGGCGCCTGCGACATGAGACTCTTAAGCTAGCGCTGCCCCACAGGCGATGGCGGCGAACGGCCTTTTGCCCTCCAACCAAATCTCTATCGATCTAATAATCTCTGGGCCAAGCGACAAATCTGCGCACGTCTGCAGAATTGGTAAAGGGGGAGAATGACTGGGGATATCTATACAAGCAGGGTATGCAATTGGGTTGTCTTCTACGCTAGGAGAGAAATTATTAGGCTTAACAAGTCGCAATTGCACCACGGTCAGATTCGATGGTTGTTAACATATCACGACTTTGCGCAAGGAATTATTGTCTATTTGATGTTTGATATCTGCATCAAAAAATGACCGTACAACACGGTCGGCCTCATACTGCTGGGTTCGTTACCGTAGTAGGTGACGGTTGTGTGAGGTCGTCGGATATTCTCTGACGGGCGGTCCAATCTGTCGATGAAAATCTGACGAGCACTGTTGCATTGGTCATGATCGTCCCGCCTGGGCGTGCAGGCTTGACTGGCAGCAGCCGGTAGATCGTTTCAAGAGGCGTTCTTTCGCGAAACGTGAAGCGCTATCCACCGCCATCAGACGAATGCGACCGTCCGTGATCATGACCTGAGGTCACAGAATTCGCGGCCTGCACACGACGTCCACCCAGGGTTTGGGAACATCACTGAAACGCCACGGTCTCCACTATTCCCCAATCCCATCTCCATCCCCGTTTGAGCCCAACTGTGCAGCGCTTCCCGCACGCTTGAACTTCTTGTGGCGTGACGGGGGGGAGGGAGAGGGAGCCCTTGTTAGATCTCCCTTGAATGGGAGATCCGCAAACCCAGCCGCATGGCATACGTACATCACCAGGCGCATGTGCTAAGCCGCGAAGATCATATAGGAAGGGATCTCATCAGATCCTGCACATCACTTGTATGACCCCTGGAGATGATCAGAATCTAGACCACGGCACCGCTGGCAAACAGATCTAGCTCGTTGCAAGGAAATAAAAAATTTACTAGTAATTAGAGGTTTGCAACCTTTATGGCGCTTGCAAGGTGAGAAATATACGCTGGATTGGCTTGTCGCAGAATGAACTGTGCTTCTCTCACAGATTACGAATCTGGCATAAAAACAGAAGGCGACCGTTCAGTTCTAACTAGTCAGAGCCCATGAATGCTGTCATCCGGTTGGAGCGGCCGAGCTTGTTTCATTCGCTACCAGGGCTACGTGTTCATGCCTGTCAATGCTATGCCGCAATTCCGAGTCCAAACTCCCAAAAAAGAAACCGTGTGTTTTAGCTGGTTGACGAATCACGCTCGTGAAGTGGACCTGTGCGCGTTACAGGTCACGCTCCACTATGAGAAAACACCGAGGCTATAAAAAAAAAAAAGTATGGGTTATTTTGTCAAAGTTGTGTCCAGCTGACAATCTATCCAGCAGTCGCCAATCTCTCTATTCTGAAGAAGATAACTGTTGATGAACTATTGCATTCAAGTCAGACCATGAAACAAAATTGCCAAATATAGATGCATGCATTAATCAAGACATGGAAACTTAAAGAGCACTTCTCCTGTTCGTCCAAACATCTTCCTTGAGATCTCAAATCAGTATTTAGGTAAGAAAAGCCGTGCATGGTATTGATTTTATTCAGATTTATCCGAATCTCAATTTTAACCTATAATCCTCAAAGACCACGGCGATTTTAAAGTTAAGTTCAAGAGATGTAGCATTGCACTCTCATGTATTCATCATCAGGTAGATATACTATCACCTCTGTCGGAAAGTTCTATGCTGACATTGATTTTCGATCTGCAGTGAACAGACTAATATCTGTGGACCCTATCCTTTGAAGAGACGCATCAGCCTTATCGTGCTCTACGCTCTTTTCTCAGTCCGATTGAAAAATCGCAACATAGGCCACCTCCATCATACTTTCCGCTCCCAACCAAGTATCACTATTAGGATATCCGGGCTGGTTTTTGTTTTAAAGTTAGCATCAGCTACAGCTTGTCTAATGATTAGCGATGGCTAGAGAAGACTTACCCAAGTCCCTCCGATGGCTACGTTAAAAAGAATATAGAGAGGGCTGTGGCATAATGCAGCCCACTGGTCTTCTACACCCAGCTCCGATCCCGAGATTTGGTTGAAATTGGTACCATCTATGTACCAAGTAATGGTTTCCGTTTCCCAGTCGCCAGAGGTGCGGTCCCATTCCAGCCGCCAGGTATGCCACGAGTAATCTGGAATGTCGACACTCTTTTGGTACCCGTTGAGATCGCCACTGTCGCAGGCCGTCCCGCAGTGACATGTACCGTATGCGAGGTATTCGCCGTTAAGTTCCTCCATGATATCGAGCTCTCCGCACTCCGGCCACGTCGTGCCTTCGCGGCCGGATTGCCCCAAGAGCCAAAATGCCGGCCACACTCCTTGCTTGTGCTCCTCGGTGTTGTTGCCGAAGCGGAGCTGGGATTCGGCTCTCGTGATCAAGCCGGAGGTTGGTGTAAAAGTGTAGATACTTTCGATACGGCCAGATGTCCATTCCGTACAGTCGGAATCACCACAATACTCGGGGATGAGCTGGAGGGTTGCACCGCCACTCAGTTGAACGTTGGAATCGGAGTTGGTGTAGGTTTCCAGCTCCCCGTTATAACCCAAATCCTCGTCTATCACATTCCATTTTGACGAGTCGGGCAGCACGTTGGCGTCACCATCGAAGGTGTCTTCCCAAATGAGCGTGTACCCAGTGTAGGTAGGAGGCGCCCAGGCCGAGGTGTATCCCACAAGCAATAGCAGATGAGCTGACAACCAACGCAACGTTGGACTAGGCATTGTGGTACGGGACACAGGGGTAACAGCTTTAGATTCGATTTGAAGGTTCAAGTGCCGATGGGTCTAAGGATTCTACCTGAGGACCTTCGCTACATTATTTAGAGAGTGCGAACATTAATATATACATGTTGAACTATAATTACACTATAGATACTCGAACAAACGTACGTAATCATATGGTCTATTTAAGTGCATAGTATCATATACATGATGGAGCATTGCTCTGTGCTATCATTAAACCAACGGCTTGGGAAACCTTTTGATCCTGGTGACTGCTCCACGATGGCGCCACAATCACGGATAGCCCCCTGCTTAGTCAACTTTCTTCTACACCGAAGTACGGGAATAACGGTTAGAAATTAAGCTAATTCTTGCTTCGGTCCCGAGAGAAATTAGCCCTTCGACACCTAGGAGAAGCGAACTTAAACGAAGAATGCGAGCGCGATATACCATGTATGGTGTAAGCGTTGCCTATTCCATTGCACTAATAAGGCGTGGAACGCGTGAGAGCGAATATAAATAGAAACTTCGTTAGCGATAATTTCCTGAAGTGAGACTAACGTGCATCTGATATCGGCCCGTAATCATTTGAATAGCAGCGCCCCTTGCAGCATACATAGCACTAGTTAACTTAGCTCTGTTATACAAGGATGTTTGTGAATTTATTGATAAGGGCCGGATAGTCCGGAGATGGCACTGCGTACTTGGTTGTTGGAGGGAGTATGGGGTCAATTAAGAACCTCATTGTGCACCCAATAATAGGCTTGCATATCATTTACATTGATTATATGAGACTGACGGCCTCGAAGTTGAAATACCGCGCCTATCCCAACTCTGCTTGACACTCCGATTGACGCAAGCTGCACCACATGTTGTAAAGGCTGACTAGTCACTCACACCTTCGTTGAGATAATAAGTACGATTATGGGGCTCAAAATTAAGATAAAATAAAGTATCAGCGAGCAGCCTTATTTTGTATGAGGCTTTTAAGAATCAAAGGTGAAATACTGCCTCTCGTTACTACCACCATCCAGTAAATTACGTGACGCGTCGAAATCTACCGGGCTACAAACTCGTGATCAGCGATTATAGAGTTGTTATATGCCGTTATGTTGCGGAAGTATAATTCAGTGCCTGGTACTTCATAGCTCCCACCACCTCCACCCGTAAGTCCTCCGAAGTAAAACACCTGGTTCGTGTACCCAATACCGGAAGTGACCGTGTTATCAGCATACCTAGAGTAGTTGGCCGTCCCCTCGCGATCGGTGTTGATTACCGATCCAACGAAATCGATACCCTGACTATCGAAATGCTGCTGGAAAGCTTCCAATCCGGTTGGTGTTACTGCATCCCCCTGTACCTTCAGGTTCAACGCCTGGTAAAGATGTGCCCACAGAGTCAGATTGCCGGCAGCCGTCTCGTTGATCGTCGAGTTACAGACGATAGGATAGTTGTAACTTGTAGAGTAGAATACACCTTGACTCTTGGCTGTATCAAGTCCCGTGGTCTGAGCGTTGTTGATTTCTCCCCAACCGTACTCGTATACATGACCTTGATTGAAGTACGACAGGGTCTGCGACCAAGTAGCGGTGCCGTTGTTCTTCTGAGAACTGACGAGGGAGCTAACGGAGAAATTGCGGGATACCTGATAGTCGTAGTTGAGCGACTCGTTGAACCCAGTGGCATTTTGAAAAATGGAGAGCGAAAAGTCAATCGCAGGATCGCTCTCATAGATTGTGCTGATAGTCCCAGTTGTAATTGACGACTCGTCCTCATCCAACCATAGGAAGACCTTGCCGACAATGTACCAGTTCGCATCCACTGTCGAGGAGACCCACGCCCTCGAGATGCCGTCATCGTCCAAACCAACCATGTTCATGCTGATATTGTGTGGGTTACCATCGCATAAAATTGGTAACCACGGCGTGATATCGATCTCGTGGTCCTGCAGATCGAACGCCTCGAGACCTACGATGGGCCGATTCAGCTGCGGCACCACGCCTCCCGTGAAGATCACCGGGAATGGCCAGTGAACGCCCGCCAGCTGCCCATCCACGAAGACTTGGAGCTCGCGCCAGGGTGAGTACCCGGGGTAAGTGCCGTAGTTTGGGTCAAATGTATCTATCGCGCTCTGTGGCAGGTTTCCAAACCACTGCTCCTCGTCACCCTGCGCCTTAACGGACACGGCAATCACGGCGCGATTCACATTCCGGGGGAAGTCGATGGTGCTGGTTGCGTTGTCTCCAGGAACGGTCCAGTAGCTGGCCTCTCCGGACGATCCCTTCTCCGCTGAGATAGGCAGGATCAGGTCGGCAGGCAGATGGTCTCCAGTCTCAATCGGACTTGTGAAGAAGGTCAGGGTAAGCGTTGTATTCAGAATTCCGGTATACGTGTCGTCAACGATATTATCTAATTCAAAGATCACGGTTTGGGATTCTTTCCATAAGGACAAGTAATGCGTCATGTCTTTGAGATACGTCCATCGTATGCCTGTAGGCGTTGGCTCGGCTGTAGAGGTGCTGAAGACCTCGATATCGCCGAGATACATAGAGCCCCACCGGTCATACTGTCTACCTGCAATCTCAACTGTGAAATTGAGGGTGACATGATTGAAGTCGCAGTTCGATGGCGGTGTATAGTTTCCTGTGTGAATTGTGAGCCCCTAGCACGGCAGTTGTTGACCAAGGAATGACTGAGGTGGGAGAAAAGCGTACCCACGAAAGGTGCGCCGTAGCTGTTAGCAAAAGAATGCTCCATTACGACCACAGAGCATCCTTGGCCATCGTTCGCCGTCAAAATCGGCTCCGTCACCTGAAGGCATTCCAAAAGAGCAGTAGAATTGGCTGCGCTGGGAGTTGTAACCAGGTCATAGGTACGTTCCCGTACCATACCTAACGCGTTGCTTCTAGGAGAACTTCTCTCGTTCAATCCACGAATGGCCTGTTGAGGAGTACCTTGCCAGCCCGAGGTGCAATTGGCGATTGATAGCACCACCAAGGCGTTGAGGAATCGCCAGAGAGGGCGTATTGGCATCAACCCGCTAGCTCTAGCACTCGCAGCCATGTTGCCAATTAACCTTTAAAATATCCAATTTCTTCTGGTCACGCCTGCACCATACCAATTGGATGGATGCAAGATCAGAATGAGGCCGGTCTGCTTGGTTTGGATGTCTTAAAGACACGCCCTTGTCCGGATCGCCGCCTCGGCTACGGGGATATGTTATCAACAGATGGTTGGTGGGGTTGTGGAGAAGAACGCGTAAAGTGCAGCGCTTAAGAGCAAAACAGATCACGTAGTTACCAGCCAGGTCCTATCAATTGCGAAGCGAATCTATCAGTCAGAGGCTCTCGAAAGCGGAAGGTAACAGCAGAAGCGGGGACAGAGACATCGCTAGGGCCCAAGCTTGGCGAGATCGATCCTGGTGATGATCGCCATGAATAAACACCTAAGTTAACTTGGTTTAATTCGTAGTTATCTTAAAGTCCTAACCATCGGCTTTCGAGATGGCATTATACAACTACTGAAACTATTACTATTACATACTCTAATATAGTCATGAGATAGCCACCTTTTTTTCGCAGAAATTAGGGCATCTCTTTTTTTCTTTTCTATGGCCCAGGTCCGGTTTAGTGATGCCAAACAGGAAGCAACCACTCCAAATGTCTATTTAATTAATTACAATTTTTTCCTCGCCCTCTTTTTCCTCGCAAAGATAGACACCTCTTTCATACGATGATCGTAGCACCACATTCTATGCCCTTGAACATCGTGTAAAACATCTTACTCGGCCTCCTTCAAAGTTTCGAGCTGGTGTTCGCTGGCGGTTGCCGCCTGTTTCGCCTTTGCAATGTTAACCCAGCCCATTCCCCAGCACACAAGAAGGGTTGCTGCTGCGCTGGCGATAGCCAGGTAAAATTCTTTGATCAGGGCAGAGTTATATGCACTCAGAACCCCGCCCAGTTGTGCAGGTTGAAGTACATTTCGGAAACCCGCGGCGCCCGCAGCCTCGACGACTGAGGGATCGACATCTGGGGCGTATTTTGCCAACCCACTCATCAGCTCATGGTCGAATATTGCCTCTGCAATGGCAAGGAGTATTGCGCCTCCAAAGTTTTGCATAAAGACGAGAAGTGCAAGTGCTACTGCATTAGTCTCTTCAGGAACCGCGTGCTGCACTGCGATGAATGGCTGGAACATGCATCATTATCAGTACAGGTGGAAAAAGTATGAATCGATGGCCGCGACAAGCCTTACCATCTGCATTCCGAGACCCTGTCCAAACCCTCCAATTATTTGGAACCCAACCCACTTCCCAGTCGAAGTATCCACCTGCAACGTTGACATTAATGCACCCGAGATTATCAGTAAGATGCCACATGCAATGGTGAACGGTAAGTAGTATCCTATTTTCGGCACTACGAGATTGTTAGTTATACCTTGTCAAAAGAATGATAGTTTTTTTTTTCTTTCTCAAAAATCTTTCTCACCTGAGCCGCCAGAGGCGATGGATGCAACAAGTTGGCTGATGATCAGTGGAAGGATATCCACCCCGCTCGCGATGGCTGACGCACCCCTCACAGCCTGGAAGTAAATCGGCAGATAGTAGGAGTACACCATCATTGCACCGAATAGGAACCAGATCACCAGACACGAAGACCAAATAGCTCGGTTCGTGACCATGGAAAGCGGAATCATCGCATCTTCGCCCTTGTAGTATTCCCATGATAGGAATACGATGCACATCAGACCTGCGCCGATAAAAAGGCCAATGATCGTCGCACTGTTCCACGCGTATTGTGACCCTCCCCACTCGAGAGCCATCAGTAACATCACTGCGACGGGTGCAAAGAGAAAGAACCCAATGGGGTCAAGTTTAGATAGTGTACCCAGAATTCCCCCCGTGGTCTCCGGTGTTGTTGTGTCCTTGATATTATCGGGTATATGGATTAGTAGCAGCAGAATAGCTGCGGCACCACCGATGGGTAGGTTGACGTAAAAGCCTAAGAGTAAGGTGTGAGCGCTTGACCTCGGGGGAAAATGAAGGAACGGGTGGCGGCCTCAAACTTACACCATCTCCAGCTAACAGAATTCGTGAATGCACCTCCGAGCAAAGGTCCAGCAACCGCGCCGAGCAGAGAGACTATAAAGCTATGTAAGTAAATGGAGCACCGAGGTGAAGATGGTTGAGATTTGTACTTACTACCCATCATAATTCCAAAGTGTACTGCCCGTACTGTTAGATTACACTCCCAAAACAATAAAACAGTATTGTGATCATAGGGCGTCGGACTTACGAGGTCGTTCCTTGAGTGGAATAGATTTCGCGGTTATAGTTAATGCCCCATTTCTCAATCCTGAACATCCTAGTCCAGCAATTGTTCGTCCGGCGATTAACATGCTCGACGATTGGGCTGCCCCACAAACAGCAGAGCCAGCCTCGAAGAGGGCAAGGAAGGCGAGAAATGTGTACTGTGAAAAAAAGGTAGGGTTAACATGTTAGCATGGTAGCCTCCAAAGAAAATGTGAAGAAAGTCTTACCTTCACACTCAAAGTGCTAAACATCTTCCCTGTCACTGGCTGGAGAGAACAGCTAACGCGTAAACACGGTTAGTAAGAGAAGCTCTGCAAAGGGGTACACTACCTGTCATACGGCAATGATAAATGAGAATATATCTTTCATACCTTGCTATGAGATAGGCGCTACCGTACCAACCAACATCAGACAACGAGCTAAAATCAGTAGTGATTTTAGGAATAGCCTGAGTTTTACAAGTTCAGAGGGCATATAGTTAGACACAACTTATCAATCGCAGGTTGAATGAGTATTCTAGGACGTACCGTCACGATAATGGTGGTGTCAAGTAATGTCAAAAACGTGACCAATGTCACTGAGACTGTGATCAACCATCGCTTTATACCATACACGTATTGCTCTGCAGGTTTGTCAGTCTCTCCGGTAGGCGTTTTCAGAGGCTGGTAATTGTCTCCGGGTTTATCAAGTTGCGACATGATGGTAGCGTTGGAACTCGCGAAGAATTGTACGTGCACGAAAAGCAACTATTTTCGCGGCGGTGAGGAATGAGGTAGTTATCCGGACGGGTCAGACGAGGCTTGCTAAACTATTATATACCATTGTCAAGTTCATAAATGAGACTTCGGACTTGATCATCAATAAGGGGAATGCCTCATCCAATAACAACATCGGCTCGGTAAAGTTGCCGGGGACGGGGGGCCGGTTTATCCCCGCTTTCTCCACCAATTGGAACAAAGACCGAGCCGGGGGGCAACGGAGATGATTCTGCGGCGTCTTCGCACACATTAAATGCCTTGCATCCTTTTGTACATACAATTAAGCCCGAAAGAGGTTGTTGCGATTGCGGCTTAAAATCACGTTAAATAATTTTTGATCCATGCTTGATGACTTGCAGCCGGAGACTTCAATCGGCTTTCTACATCAGAGGTACTCGTCGCAACTGCTTCCACGCAACCACTCAAAGATCTACTTCCGGCGCTGGAATGTACGGACATCAAGACATACTGTATGTATTTAAAGTTTAGCGTCTGAATTGGCTTTTAGTTGAGCTTAACCTATACACAATATGAATCTCAATGCAGAAAGGTATATGTCTCATGGACCCAGCAGCAGCCATTTTGACTTCACAGTATGATTGGTAGTCGTGTCTGTACCCAATTGTGCCATTTGCTACTATTTCCCGCCCCTTTCACTTTTAAAAAAAAAGAAAGAAAGAAAAGGAAACAATTTAAATTTTTGTTCTTATTTCTACCAACTCCTTAAACTAATTTATTCGGGTATATATAAACACGATTTTCCTGATCCTACATGCATAGTGCTGAGGACCGTCATCTATATCAGGGTAACGCTTAGGCTAGACTATAGTATGTCCTGTCGCGATACAGACTTTTCAACCATGTTTGATACGTGACTCGAACAAACCACGTCCGTATCCGTGACACAGCTAGGCAATGTGTACTTTGTTGAGCACCTATTATACTTTGAGTAATATCGTGTATCGGTACCCCATTTCACCGGTACATCACTTCAGCTACACAAGGCCATGGTTAGTGCGGCTGTTATGTAAAATCAGATGCAGTACGTACCCCGCCCCCTCGCCATAGTCCTACCTGCCCGTAGCCTTCGATAGTCGTCGGATACAGGCATTATCACGTGATACTATTTGCAAAGGTTTTCTGAATAACTGCTGGCGAGCCTGATGAGGGGAAGAGGGGGAAGTGATAAATACAACATTCTTACACTATCAAATCTTTGTTACCAGACTATATGACAGTATCCACCTGATCATTCAACTTCAACAGCCTACTCTAGCAACCATGTCACCGGGAATCTCCATCACTAATTCTGGCTCTGGGGCTCAAAATGTCGCAACCGGCAGCGGTGCACAATACAATAACAATGGGAGCGGTACGCAGTACAATAACGATGGCAGGACCCCTGAGGGTATGTATTTCTGGTTTCATTCATGGCTGCTTACTACCGCTGATTTGAAGCGAAGCAATCCTTCCGCAGGACCCAACAGCCGAAAAGGCCGAGACGATTAAGCCTAGCGATGCCCGACCCTCTAGCCGAGAGGATTTCCAAATCGCCATCATCTGCGCCTTGCCTGTCGAATACGACGCCGTATCCCTGCTGATCGACCATTTATGGGATGAAGAGGGTGACTACTACGGCCGTGCACGGGGGGACCAGAACACGTATACAACGGGTCGCATGGGCAATCACGATGTGGTTCTGACGTTACTTCCGAATATGGGCACAGCGGCCGTGGCTGGGGCGGCGGCCAGTATTCGGTCGAGCTTCTCTAATATTAAAATTGCCTTCCTCGTGGGAGTCTGTGGCGGCGTGCCCAGCAACGGCAAGAACGAGGCGCTCCTGGGCGATGTGGTCATTAGCAAGACGATCCAACACGGTATAGGCAAGCAGTATCCCACAAACTTCGTATTAAAGGAAACAGTCGACCTAGATCTTGGCCGATCGAACAAGGACATCCGCAGCCTGGTTGTCATTTTTGAGACAGAATTTCACAGGCCGCATCTACAAAAGAAGGCCGGGGAGTTTCTTAAAGACCTACAGGGTAAAGCCGTGCGCCAGCGTCGCCAAACCAACTATGACTATCCCGGCGTGGCCCAAGACATATTATACAAAACAACCTACCGGCATCAGCATCACGCGCCAACGGCGTGTGACATCTGCAGTGGAGGGTCGAAGACTGTTTGCAAGGTGGCAATTGGGGTATGCTGTACTGAGCTCGGTTGCGACAAGAAAGAGGTGATGCCTAGAAATTGCTTGAAGGTGAAAGAAAGTCTAGCGCGGGACGATATGCAATGCCCTGAAATTTTTATCGGACGTATAGCATCCGGAGATACAGTAATGAAGTCGGGCGAGCATCGCGACCGCATCGCCGCCCAACTGAATGTGATCGCCTTCGAGATGGAAGGCGCGGGCCTCTGGGACGAGTTACCATGCATCGTCATTAAAGGAATCTGTGATTACGCCGATAGCCATAAGAATAAGATATGGCAACCATTTGCAGCAGCGACGGCGGCATCGGTGATGAAGGCGGTTCTTGGACGGTACGCACGCACTGACGGATCCTAAGTATGCCGATATTGTCGATTAGTCTTGCCAAGTTCTTTCTGTTACTCAAATAATTGAAAATACGACATATTCAAATTCCTTGAATCTATTTGCAACTTATCTCTGCCACTAAGGATGTGGTTCTAAGGCATTCCCTCCGCTGCTTGACTTCGTGACTTCAGCCTCTATGGGCGCTACTGTAGACCCTAAGCATTGGTTGGCCTTGAGTGTGAGTGGCGGTCCAACTGGTTCTTCCCTTCGCTTTTTAACCCTCACAAGCTTATGCTCGTCACGTCAATTATCGTTCTTCCAACCCATCTGGGCTCTACGGGAATCCCATGCTGCCTTGTGCTCAGGTGCGGGTAGCGGATATTAAACTGTGGAGCGGGGTAGATGTGGCTGTGAGCGAATTAGCCAATGGGATTCCATTAGACAAAGCCGGGGCAACCCCAGGCGAAGGGCGGGGCATCCCATCCTATTCATCTGGTGGGTGGGTGGGCACAACTGGGGGCAGCTCGAAGCGCCTAAAAACCTGCGGGGGCTTTCCGCCCTACTATTGACAGCGAGTGGTTATCGCCATCGATCGGCGGACAACCGTAAAGCGTGTGGTATAGAATAGGTTAATGTCTGAGCGATCAAGCAAATCTACAAATCAGGAGCAGTTGAGACTACTGTATTGCTATGAACGTATTCAGGGCACATGTAACTGCTCGTCAAGAGGCGCAGGTCGCTTGTCCAAGCTCACAAACATCAACAGCGGTATTCCAAGGTTGCACAGGTAAGCAGGCTATCACGAGGTGTGTGTCGCCTATCATGTGAGTGGCTGTTGGGCCGTGGCAGTCTTGATCAGTCTGGTCTCCAGCCTGCCTGATAATAACTCCTTGTGGGTAACATGCCTTTTGATTTAATTTCCCCTCCTTTGGCTGTCGTTTCCAAGGTCTGTCGCGACGATGGGACAGCATTCTATCTCCGCTTGTCGCCCTCAATCTAGTGGTTTCAATATACCCACTTTGTCTTCAGAATAATCAGTCGGCGAATTGTTAGAGCATCCTCGTCTCACCCCTTACCGTGCATTCAGTCAGCCTCGCGCTGACGCAATCTACACCCGCTATGGATATCAGCAATTCCAGCTCTGGGCCCCAGAACGTCGCAGCCGGCAGCGGGCATCAGTTCAATCAGAACACCAACGCCCCACAGTTCAACAACAATACCTTTTATAATGGTGAGGCTCTATACTACGTACTGATCCCTTGTCGTAGTGGTTAACACGGACAGGCCCCCCTCATGAGCTTCGAAGCGAAAAGGAAGGTAAGCACTCCTTGATACATATACATGCCTTGCACTCTGTCGCCTTGCCTTATACGAAGACACCAGTCTGCTTCTGTTGCTTATGCATCACAGTATGTCTCCGGTCACTTGCATTCCGAGTGATCCACGCTCGATACGAGAACATCAACCCTGCCCACCCAGACACCTGTGACTGGCTATTCACGACCCCCGAGTTCCGTGAGTGGCAGGACCCGACCGACCTGACAAACCATAATGGAGTGCTCTGGATCAAGGGCAAGCCGGGCACGGGCAAGTCAACGTTGATGAAACACACACTATCTCGTTGCCAGAGTGATTTCTTCAGCGACCACACGACCGTGGCCTACTTCTTCAACGCCCGAGGCGAGATGCTCGAGAAAACGCCCCTGGGTATGGTGCGGTCGATAGTTTACCAGCTGCTCAAACAGGACGATGCACTATACCAACATTTTGTTCCTACTTTCCGCGAGAAGCAACGGATAAGCGGGGAAGAGGACTTGCAATGGTCTGTCTCAAAACTCCGAGAATACATCCTTGGGGTGGTGAATCAACCACGGTCGAAAGCTCTGCTACTTTTCATTGACGCACTAGACGAATGTGACGAATCCGAGGTCCGCGATGTCGTAAGCTTTCTGGAGTCATTAAGCATAAGCGCATTTAAGCACAAGAGTCCGTTGAAGATATGTCTTTCGAGTCGCCATTACCCCAGCATTACAATGAAAAAGGTTCTTGAACTAGTAGTAGAAAGCAGCACAGATCACAATGCAGATATTGCCAAATATATTGCAGAAGGGCTACGAGTACGCGAGAACAATATCGAAGCTAAGATTCTCAAGAAGGCCGACGGCATTTTCTTATGGGTTGTGCTTGTCGTGTCTTTGTTGAACAAGGCTTACGACGAAGGCCGGGTCGAAGCGATGGAGAAAGCACTGGAAGACATCCCGAGCGATCTCGAGAGCATATTCTCTAAACTTTTAAGCAAGGACGTTTCAGATTTTTCTGAGACAATTCTTATGCTTCAATGGGTTCTCCTTAGCCAGCGACCCCTCACCCCTGAAGAGCTGTTCGCCGCTGTGGTTGAAACAACTCCTCCAGCTGGAGACTTTATCCAGCGACGGATCACCACCTCATCGAAGGGCTTAATTGAGGTACGGAAAGGTGGAGATGTGAAACATTACGAGGAGTACAAGTCTGTTCAGTTTATCCATCTTTCAGTAAGCGACTTCCTGTTTCGGCAGAAGAGGCTACAGAAGTTAGACCCGACACTAGAGCCTGACCCTGTTGCGGCGAGCCACGGCCGACTCTGGGCCCGTTGCTGGTCCGCTATCGAGCAGGTAGACACCCCAATAACGAATAAAAAGGATCTATATGCACTGGAACGAAAAGACACATTTCTACGGTACGCAGCACAGTCTATCCTCGATCATGCAGAAGGGGCATTGGCGACATATGCGGTAACGCACCCTGCATCCGGTTCTCAAAGTCAACAATCCATCCACAAGTGGTTAAAAGAGGTAAATCCCTGGTTTCAATGGTGGAAACTATACATTATCTTTGATGATGGTCCTAGACGTAGGTTTTATTTATCAGATAAAGATAAGGATACGGAAATAATTTACATATTAGCACATCTGGGGTTCTCAGCTCTCTGCAGAGTTATTATACCAGGTGCTGATGTTAACGTACAAGGTGGCGAGTACGGTAACGCGTTACAGGCCGCTTCTTCTAGAGGAAACCGAGAGATCGTTGAGTTACTCCTCACGAAAGGCGCTGACATCAACGCACAAGGCGGCGTGTACGGTACTGCGTTACAGGCCGCTTCATCTGAAGGAAACCGAGAGACCGTTGAGCTACTCCTCACGAAAGGCGCTGACATCAACGTACAAGGTGGCGAGTACGGTAACGCGTTACAGGCCGCTTCTTCTAGAGGAAACCGAGAGATCGTTGAGCTACTCCTCACGAAAGGCGCTGACATCAACGCACAAGGCGGCGTGTACGGTACTGCGTTACAGGCCGCTTCATCTGAAGGAAACCGAGAGACCGTTGAGCTACTCCTCACGAAAGGCGCTGACATCAACGCACAAGGCGGCAACTTCGGTACTGCGTTATACACCGCTTCTTCTAGAGGAAACCGAGAGATCGTTGAGCTACTCCTCACGAAAGGCGCTGACATCAACGCACAAGACGGCAGGTACGGTAACGCACTACAGGCGGCCGCTTCATCTGAAGGAAACCGAGAGACCGTTGAGCTACTCCTCACGAAAGGCGCTGACATCAACGCACAAGGCGGCAACTTCGGTACTGCGTTACACACCGCTTCTTCTAGAGGAAACCGAGAGATCGTTGAGCTACTCCTCACGAAAGGCGCTGACATCAACGCACAAGACGGCAGGTACGGTAACGCACTACAGGCGGCCGCTTCTTTTGAAGGAAACCGAGAGACCGTTGAGCTACTCCTCACGAAAGGCGCTGACATCAACGCACAAAGCGGCAAGTTCGGTACTGCGTTACAGGCCGCTTCTTCTGAAGGAAACCGAGAGATCGTTGAGCTACTCCTCACGAAAGGCGCTGACATCAACGCACAAGGCGGCGAGTACGGTACTGCGTTACAGGCCGCTTCTTCTAAAGGAAACCGAGAGATCGTTGAGCTACTCCTCACGAAAGGCGCTGACATCAACGCACAAGGCGGCAAGTACGGTACTGCGTTACAGGCTGCTTTTGGTCTTTTTGGAATAAACCGAGAGATCGTTAAGCTACTCCTCACGAAAGGCGCTGACATCAACGCACAAGGCGGCAAGTACGGTAACGCACTACAGGCGGCCGCTTCTTTTAGAGGAAACCGAGAGATCGTTGAGCTACTCCTCACGAAAGGCGCTGACATCAACGTACAAGGGGGCGATTTCGGTACTGCGTTACAGGCCGCTTCTTCTGAAGGAAACCGAGAGATCGTTGAGCTACTCCTCACGAAAGGCGCTGATATCAACGTACAAGGCGGTTATTACGGTAACGCACTACAGGCCGCTTCTTTTAGAAGACACCGAGAGACCGTTGAGCTACTCCTCACGAAAGGCGCTGACATCAACGTACAAAGCGGCAAGTTCGGTACTGCGTTACAGGCCGCTTCTTCTAAAGGAAACCGAGAGATCGTTGAGCTACTCCTCACGAAAGGCGCTGACATCAACGTACAAGGCGGTATTTACGGTAACACACTACAGGCTGCTTCTGGTTCTTTTCAAGGAAACCGAGAGATCGTTGAACTACTCCTTACGAAAGGCGCTGACATCAACGCACAAGGTGGCAAGTATGGTACTGCGTTACAGGCCGCTTCTTCTAAAGGAAACCGAGAGATCGTTGAGCTACTCCTCACGAAAGGCGCTGACATCAACGCACAAGGCGGCAAGTACGGTAACGCACTACAGGCGGCCGCTTCTTTTGAAGGAAACCGAGAGACCGTTGAGCTACTCCTCACGAAAGGCGCTGATATCAACGCACAAAGCGGCAAGTTCGGTACTACGTTACAGGCCGCTTCTTCTAGAGGAAACCGAGAGATCGTTGAGCTACTCCTCACAAAAGGCGCTGACATCAACGCACAAGGGGGCGATTTCGGTACTGCGTTACAGGCCGCTTCTTCTAGAGGAAACCGAGAGATCGTTGAGTTACTCCTCACGAAAGGCGCTGACATCAACGTACAAAGCGGCAAGTTCGGTACTGCGTTACACGCCGCTTCTTCTAGAGGAAACCGAGAGATCGTTGAGCTACTCCTCACAAAAGGCGCTGACATCAACGCACAAGGCGGCAAGTTCGGTACTGCGTTACACGCCGCTTCTTCTAGAGGTAGAGGAAACCGAGAGATCGTTAAGCTACTCCTCACGAAAGGCGCTGACATCAACGTACAAGGGGGCGATTTCGGTACTGCGTTACACGCCGCTTCTTTTGGAGGAAACCGAGAGATCGTTAAGCTACTCCTCACGAAAGGCGCTGACATCAACGCACAAAGCGGCAAGTTCGGTACTGCGTTACACGCCGCTTCTTCTAGAGGAAACCGAGAGATCGTTGAGCTACTCCTCACAAAAGGCGCTGACATCAACGCACAAGGCGGCAAGTTCGGTACTGCGTTACACGCCGCTTCTTCTAGAGGTAGAGGAAACCGAGAGATCGTTAAGCTACTCCTCACGAAAGGCGCTGACATCAACGCACAAGGGGGCGATTTCGGTACTGCGTTACACGCCGCTTCTTTTGGAGGAAACCGAGAGATCGTTAAGCTACTCCTCACGAAAGGCGCTGACATCAACGCACAAAGCGGCAAGTTCGGTACTGCGTTACAGGCCGCTTCTTTTGGAGGAAACCGAGAGATCGTTAAACTACTCCTCACGAAAGGCGCTGACATCAACGTACAAAGCGGCAGGTACGGTACTGCGTTACAGGCCGCTTGTGTTTCTTCTGGAGGAAACCGAGAGATCGTTGAGTTACTCCTCACGAAAGGCGCTGACATCAACGCACAAGGGGGCGATTTCGGTACTGCGTTACAGGTCGCTTCTTCTGAAGGAAACCGAGAGATCGTTGAGCTACTCCTCACGAAAGGCGCTGACATCAACGTACAAGGTGGCAAGTACGGTAACGCACTACAGGCCGCTTCTTTTAGAGGAAACCGAGAGATCGTTGAGCTGCTCCTGTTAAAAGGCGCTGACAGTAATGTGCTCCAAGCCGTTTAATTGAAAGAAGGCCGAGAGACGATTCAGCTCGAAAATGACACAGACTCGTCTTATAACGGGGACAAGATAGCTGAGCCTCGTCGAGCACGAACAGAATTGAAACCTATGGAGCTGTTAGAGTTATCCCCGCTCAGACCTCTATGGGTAGGTCTTTCTGTGGCCATTGGATGTTACTTTCTGCTGCCACTTCTTAGAAGGCAGGACGATCCTTAAAACATGGCAACCGCTTGTTGTCACATCAAGACTCTCGGGTTGGGACTCATTAATGAAACGGGAAATATAATCTACTGTATAATCCATATACCATAGCATATAGCACAAATTAAGAATACACGCATTCATTCTGTATTTCTCACAGTTCACACACTAATGGTCATGTGTTCTCGTTGTTCCGTGTCCTGTAATTCGCTGAAGGCATCGGATATAGTCATTTTAGCTAGACAGGATTCACACAGGCCATATGTGCCACAGCCCCACCCGGCAATTCACGAGACAGTATTCCAGTTGGGAAGTAACATTATAGTTCTTTACACCAAACTCTTTGTGTCTGCAATGGAAATGGAGCTTGCGTACTCTATCTAGAAGGTAACTATACATCGACTTCGTCGCCGCCAGCAGCGATACACGGCCGACGTGCTGTCAAATACGCTCTCATCTCAAGTTGCGGCCACTCTATATTACTATGGTGTACCCGTCTTAATCAAACTTGTCAAGACCGCGGTTTGGCTTGATATGATTGTTTGTTCCGTTCACATCACGTATTCACTATTGCGGCATGTATAGCATTATGAGCAGAGCGTCTTTCTTGACGCTCCTCGCATTCCAGTCCCTGATGAGAAGAGACTGCTAGTACTTGAATGACAAAGTGGAAACTTCTGAGTATTTTTCTGGTTACATTATTCAAATTCTTCTATATCAAATCTAGAGAGTAGCTGGAATTTCATGGTAAGCACCACATCTGTCGATCACGTTTATACACGAATCTGAGTATCAGCGCTGAAAGTATGCAACATATGCTAAGGCCCATTCCTAGCACTTCAAACATACTTATCGTGATATCCCATTCCTCTCCTTCTTCAGCGAAATCGAAGGTTGCTAAATTTGGCACATAATATCGGATATCGCCCGTGTCGTCCCACTCATTTATGACGATGGATACTGCTGTCTCAGTAGAGACGACCTCTCCGCTTTTGGCATCAATGATTACTGTCGACCCGATCACTCTATCCATGTGGTCCATCGCCGTGGCTCGGAGGTATGAAACGGTCATGTTGTGAAGAGTGAACGCTGTTTCGAACCCGCTTCTTGGAAATTGGGCGAGAGGTTTGTTATCGGTTTTCAATTCAGTAATAATGTCACTCCCATGCTGTAATTTATTTATGGTTAAAATTTATCACCTCAAGAATTGGCGATAACCCGTGCCAAGATTCAAGGGCAACTCACTATAACCCAGCTTTTAACCCCCGTAGCTCCGTTCCAGCTGACGTACGCCGTTGTTACCCCGTCAATAGTCGTGGTCGTGATGTAAGGGCACCAGTAAGGTGTGGCATCCCAATCCTGTTTGTATGCGCGGTAATTGTCAAGACTATGATCATTAGTCTTTGACGACCTCCAAGGCGCGAACTGTACATCCATGACAGCTTCTCCGTCTGGTGTATGTTCTGTGAAGCTTGGGTTGCTGCCCCAGCCGATAAAGAAGTTCCCATTATCCAAGACTTGCACACTGCCTTGGCTCTGGCTCAACAAGCCAGCAGGGTGTTGATATTCCTGGATGAGTTGGACTGTCTTCGGAATTGACTCAGTATCCAACCTGATACGCAGGCCCCTTGAACAGTCATTTGTACAGCCAGCCTCGTTGCGAACATTGCTGTTATTATCAAAGAATGTGATCTCCGCCTCACCGCTATTATTTTTCTTGCCGCTTAAATAGGATGGAAGGAACCGCGCATGGTGTTGCCAGGAAAATGTGAGAACTGGATTACTGAAGTATACGTCCTCGTCTGGCTGTAACTCCACAAACTCATTCTTATGACCACCAAGTGTCCATTTGATCTCTCCAGTCTTCCCATCAACGAGATATATGGAATGCATGTGGCGTGCGGAAACAAGATAGTCCCCACCTTCAGTCTTCTCGACTGAATTGATATGAAAAAAGTCCCAAAGTTTACCTTGCTTCACGTAGGAATCGTAAATATCGACATGTTCGGATGCTCTCCATATAAACAAGACTTCCTTGGTCTCTAGATTGATCTCCTGAAATATACTGTCTCTAATCGAAGCAGAGCGTTGGCCTTTCGTGTGGTGGCTAGGCTCGTAGGCACTAACGATGACTGTACCGTGTCCGGTGAGCTCGCATTCGTGGAGATCTGCCCCGACGTCGAGGCTTTGAGCGCCGATTGTGTAGACCTCACGATAGGACGTATCATACATATGGCATAGCCCATCGCCCAATCCATAATCTACAAGTTTATCGCCATAAAAAGTCAAGTATTTCTGGCCAAAGTTCTCCTGGACTCTGACGTTGAATACAACGGGGAAGGTGTGGTTTATGTACACTGCAGTTAAGTCGTTCGCATCGAGGATCAATGGTGATGCTTTCTGGTTACCCTTGGTCTCCGGGTCGCTATTGTGTCTCAGGAAGATGTGAGAGCCGGAGTTGGACATGGCCGCTTTGTCCCAAGCGTTTATCTGGAGGACCGGGGTCGTTCCCTCAGTACCCTTGGGGTTGTTGCTGGGGTAGATGCCGTATCGTGCATTGTTGTAACCATCGTAGTCATACTTAAACTCGTCTGCCTCTGCAGTTCCAAGAGCTACGGTAAGGCAGGCCAGAAACTGAATGGAGTAGCCACGCATATCGATTTAGCTACGCAGTTTCGTCCAAGTCTCTTGCCTTAAAACAGGTAGTAAAAAAAAAAAAGGAGGAAAAGGTTGGGAAGGGGTGCATAGAAAGACAAATCAGCATCGCAGAAGAGAAAAAGACCAAATGAAGTAACGGATATCGATTCGCAATGCTGTGCTGGCAGAAAAGAAAATCCCTGATATTATTACACAATACAACTTTAGATACACTGATCCTAGCAGCCTAGCAAGAAAGAAAGGGAGGACGTTTGGGTTGTGGGAATCAACATTGCGGATATCGGTCCACTTTCACCCTCTGGTCATGGTTATCCTGGTTAGTAGTTATTTATTCTGCGTACGTAGAGGTCTTTCATTATCGGCGCACTCCATAATCAGCCGCGATAATAAGTCTTAGTAATCGAGATCAGAAATGGGCCTTCCATTATTGTCCTCCGCCTTACTTGATGAATATGTACTATGTAATTAGCTCCTCTTTTAGATCCTAGTCAATTGGTTTGAGAAGACGCCAAATTTGGAAGATATAGAAAAAATAGAAGCTCAATTGAAAAATTGAACTATTACCATGAGCTATGTTAGATAGATGCAGTTGTAGAATAGTTGAGAATGAATCAAAGACAAGAACGATCAAATCGACGTTACCGTAGTATGGAAGAATTGACATTTCGGAACTAGATAGTTGCCAATGTCGATCAGCTCGGAATCCGGGTATGCCAGCAGGGTTACTTGCATCAGCTCCACTGTCAAATGTTCACTAGGTCCCATATTTCATTCTGTTTGGTGACATCAGTGGTTGGAATTTAGTTATCAGTTGCGGTGGACCTGCTAGGATTTCTTCTATCGTTCTCCACCATGTTCGTCACCCGTTACGCAGGCAGCGAACTCTTTATGGAGAGAAGGATCCTCCAGTGAAATAATATAGTACCTGACGAGTACAAAATCTTTTCGAAAGATCCACCCTTTTGTTCATGCAGAGCCATCAAGCACGCGACAAAACCATTTACCCCACAAACCAGATAAACCAAGTGGACTGGTGGATACTTAGAGCCGGTGGTGTTGTACGTCAGTACGTCAGTCATCGGGTCGAAGCTCATTTTGATAAGCCAGCTTCACAGCTCGGATATCCGACATGGGCTCGGATCTATGTTTATAGAATATTCAGTTCTACAAATTGTCTGTGCTCAGCGGTCTTTTATAGTTCTTATGCGACAATACGTTTTGTAACCTTCAAACGATTATCATCAATATACAGTTTTTTCATAAGAATGATTCACCGGTAATATTGTAATAACTCTAGATGGCATTATTTTTAGCTAAGAAGATCCTATGGTTTGAACTTATTGAACTCCTCGTCCCAGTCTGACATTTCATGGCCCGAGAGAGCATGGGCACCTTAGAGGGTTTTCGTCGTCTGAAAAAATACGTGCAAGTTAAATAAGCAGGACAAATAAGCTACGACTGTGCAGAAAATATAGCCAGTCAATCATTGAAGTATAGGGTTTACTGATGACGGCGCCATGAGGACTGAAGGTCACGATTTATTTAAGAATGTTTGGATGATGTTGCATTTCCACTGCCGGGATATCACATACACTAGATAGATTCAATTCCTCTTCAGAGTTGGAGAACTGCTCAAGCCTTTAGCGTATCAGCCTCGCCAGTCCTCCAGGCTGTATGGCGTGATTTTACCTCAGTTACCAAGGAGTGGGGTTGTTATCACGGCGCCATATGGTCCAATTTTTCCAACGATATCCAGCAATACCAATGCAGACCTGCAAGTGCCGACCTTGGCGCTACACTAATGTGACGTGAATAAAGGCAAGCATGCACTATGTGCAATTGCTAATGGGTATGTCTAGTGGTAAGAAGGGTGCGGCGAAAATATACGCTTAACAGAATCGTACGATTATATGCGTGGCCAAGCATCTATCCATCGTGGCGAGTTTACGGAAGACCGGAACCAATGAATTCTGGTAGAAACCTTCGGGCTTGGGCAATATGGCATGGCACGTATAACCAACCGAGCTTAATCCATCCGTGTTCGATGTCGCAGTCGGCATGCTGGCCTTAATTACAAAAGGTTTGGGTTTTCTTGTCGATCACAAGCAATGGCACGAAAGGTACTGACCAAATCGACTTGTTACAAACATATCAAAAATACTTTAAAACACTACCTCAAAACACCCACCGTAGCCGGTGCCACAAGGAGATGGAATCGGCAAAGCTAGCACGCCTGATCG
Organism: Xylariales sp. PMI_506; assembly: GCA_021365275.1. NCBI lineage: Eukaryota > Fungi > Ascomycota > Sordariomycetes > Xylariales > Xylariales sp. PMI_506. The sequence continues at coordinate 428,893 of JAJTIY010000023.1, read as the reverse complement.
GCCCCACTCTGGTGGTCATGTCCGTTACAGAAAGCATCAACTATAAGATTTGGACCGAAAACACGGCACCATGCCTATACATTAATGGGGCCATCCTCTTTGCTGTCGGCACGGCGATAGTGGAGCATCATAATATCTGGAGTTTGCGTTGGCCAGTTCTTGTCACTCTGGTTGGTTGGGGTTCCATGGCGCTTGGTCTTGTGCGGATGGTCAGTCCTGTTCAGGCGTTGAGAGCAGCCAAACTCGCCGATGGTCATGTCGTAATGCTTGCTCCAGCACTTACCTTGGTCGTGGGCTCGTGGTTGTCGTTCAGAGGTTTTATGCATAGATAGATCCATCTCGATATTGAGCTGGATTTGGAATAATCTAGTGATATAACTCGATAATGGTGGCATTGGCTAGTTCCTTCTTTCTCATTGCTTGCAACTTTGCTCTCAATGCATTGATGATTCCAGGAGGAGGGTTTCCGAGCGGAAATTGTATAATCTCGACGACGGCTACTCCGGGCAAAGGTACTAGAGATAGAATAACGCAGAACCGGCTTATAAAATCTTAACGAAGTATGCATACAGCCAGTTCTGTTGCAGTAGCGATGAGATGCCCTTGGTAAGATTTACTTGATTTGGTCCATTTGGGTAGCGAGTCCAAAGAGGCTGGAGCGGTAAAGGTTCGGATATTGATCGATACAACATCTCTGCTAAGCCCAGCAATCTTTACTTTACTACGACACCAATCGTTGAGGCGTTACGATGCGCTAGTTCCGCCACCCATGTTAGTCGTTTGACAATCATGCCATTTTCCTCCATTCATGAAGATTTGGGAGTGGATTCTAGTGCAAGGAAGCTTCCGTCTCTCGCTTCTTTTTCCGTCTAAGGTCGGCAATAGCCATTTGCTGGTCAGCCAGCTGTAATCATGGTAGCCCAATTACAGGTACGGTGGTGGTAATAACTCTGAGGCCACGAAGGCCTTGGTTGACTTCCAAGGCATATTTAGAGAATTTTGGAATGTCCTCTAATGGAAGTCATGATTTCTTTTGTCTCTACATTGTAAGTCTCGATAAATATACTCGCCGACTACAACTAAGTCCAGGTGGAGTTGCATAATCTATATTAATTTCTCAACAACGATAAACATGGTTCCGACGCCCAGTAGAGATCGATCGAGGTTCCGATGGCAAAGTGCATTAGCCTTCGCTGCACAAATATCAACGAATCGCGGCAAATGGTATCTTTGTCGGCTGCATCGAAGAGAGTGGGGAGAAGAGTGCTGCTTTTCCTTGGCGGTCACTCCACCAGCCCACTTATCACACCATACATCTCGCCATAAACGACAACATCTCAAATGCTCGAGTAAGAGGGAGACAGAGAGCTTTGCAGTTCTGTATCCAATCCGAAAACTCAAATAATTGTACATTGACAGTTCTAGTTCGTATGCTAGTGACGCTCAATCAAGTTATGGTGGCTTGGAACAAGTCTCCTTGGCACGCGGCAGTCGTCACAAGCTGCTCGGAAGTGCGGGACACACATTATTTAAAGAGAACATCCATTCATTGTCAAACTCCGGTTTGGAGGCCGAAGAGTGCTTATTCATCTTTTCTCTTTTAACTATTCTGCATCAATAATATCAAGTCCCACAATATGGATCAGCCTACCAATGGTGTACAAAATGGCACTGAGCCGATATCTGCGAATAGCCGCTTAAGCATGGTTATTCCTGAAGGGATAGTGGCTCATATACATCATAGTGGCGATGAGACTGAATATTCTCCATCCCTATACTTGTACCATCTTGTTCGAGAGACCTATCAAATTCATAATTCGACCATTACGCCAGACAAGTTTCAGCGCCAGATCCTCGGAACTTACACAAACCTTGCCGCTGCGGAAGCGGCAGCAGGCTCCTGCGTCGAAGAAGCGGAAATGGACTTGGATTGCGACAAGCTATATACTCACTACTCACGATTGTTTCTAAATATTGGGGTGCAAGAACTCGGAGTTTTAGTTGTCCTAGCTGTTTCGAACACAGGACGCATCTTTCGGGTTCGCCTCTATAAAACAGCAAACGCAAGAGCTCTTCGGGGCGATGGAAAAAGCTGCAAGGTGAACACCAAGCTCTGGTACGTTTTCGAGTCAAAGGTCGTATACCTGGGCAGTGACCGGAGGGAGACGATAATCCGTGGCTTGTTCACAAATTATCAAGATGCAAAAACCTATGCCTCAGAACTTATCCTACAAACCGAGGGATTAAATGTGGATGGATTCTCTTTTTATAAGAAATATGAGGTCGATGAGGATACTGGAACTAATGAACCTGTCATCGTACAAGCGGTTGACAATGCTGGGACTTATTACGTAGTCTCGATCCTATGCAACGAGGACAAATAAGAGAGTCACAAGACGGGTGCTTATAGATTTAATTCAACCAGGGGTTTACAGCCAGGTGCTGAAAATAAAATGCATGGCGCAGAGGTGAAGGAACATATACATTATCTCCCGCACGGGCTGGCCAAAGATAGACTTCCTGCTCAATGTAACTGAACTCGAATGGTGGCATACCTCTTTAATTTGTAGTCTTGGATGAAACTCGACCTCGCAATGGGGTCCGAACAGCTCTAATCTCAGTCATCTGAATTTAATCATTGGGCGCCTCTTCCAGAGAATACGCTGCTTGATGCCTTTCCCGGTAAATGGAAGTATAGCAAAGTTGGTTCCAGTATGGGTGAAGATGGCATACACCAAGGGGCCGGGGGGTAGGGGGAGAACTCGGCTCACTACAGCCAGTCCGCAAATGCCACTGTGCGAGCACAATTTTGTACTCGCAGATGAGACGATAGGACCAATTAAGCCACTTTTGCGAGTACAGAACTACGAGCATCACCTGAATCTCGTGAAAATAAATATTTCAATCTGGTATTGCAACTATTTTGACTTCGCAGATTCGATCCAAGATCTTAAGCAAGTACCTCTACTGGGCTGTTGTGGCTCGCTGGTTGACAAATTTGACTTATAACTGGCTGAAAAGACTTCTGTTTTGGGCAATGCTTCTTTGGGGCCACCACTATCACACAACATTGTCATACGTGCCCAAAGAATAGCAAATAGACCATACCCAAATGCAGGCCCCCACATTCTTTCCGCCAGAACTCCTGCCCAAAACTTGGGAAAGAGATCTTGGTTTAACACCCTTCGAGAGCCAGCATCCGATGCAAATCATTCGATGCAATCGGCATGGCCACGCGGTACGGTAAAAGGCTTCAAGCGATTGCATCTGGCCCATAATCTTGACCAGTCAATCGATTATGGAATCAAGGTGCTAGACGCTATCTCTTCCCAGGATTCTGGGTGGCCTCTAGGGCTGGTGAATCCTAGGACGCGTCTTAGCCCGAGGTACCAGCTCACCAGATCAATGGATGATCTCCACTTCGGTATCGATCTTCTCAACACAGCTCTGGAAAATAAGGCGTCTGCACATCATGCTTTCGTCGCCATTCAACAGAATCTGGCCGGGCTATATGATTTAGATGATTGGGACAAATCGTCATCACCTCGTGTCTATGATCTTGCAATCAGGAATGCAAATAGTCAAAGCGTGTCATTGGTTGTCATACAAGACACTGAAACTGTACCGAGAGATCCGGCTACTCTCATCGACAATCAGAGAATAGCAGATAACTTTGGATTATTTCGACTCATAAGCAATATGAACTTGAATCCTGGTTTATCTTCAGACCTGACATCAACGCCCAGCAGTGTTGTATCTGAGTACGAGAGTAGCGGAGTCCGCCTGCGAGGGGGCACCCCAATGGCTATCCCGAGTACTCAATACTACTGAAGGGTTGCATCCGTCCCACCCGTATATGACTATCAAAGATCTAGCCATTGAGAGATTAATCAAGAAGTATTCAGGCGGTAATGTTGACAACCGTGCCAAAGAGACCGATCATTCATCATCACGTGCCAACCAAGATACCACAGGGTCGCATGAAACACCCAGGAAGAAGGTTCGCGGTGAAAATACAAATCTATCTGAATGTTACGAGGATGGGGGTGACAGTGATGATGACCGTAAAAGAAAACGCCCCTAGCACAAAGCAGAAACAGATTTCTGAAGGGGAACCTCGTCTTGCCTGTCCCTTCCAAAAACGGGACCCAGAGTTTTTGGAATGTGGGAAGTCAGTACGTGTGTTTGGGTTCAAGAAGATATCGCATCTCAAGCAGCATATACGACGAGTACATATACAGAATCCGAATTACTGCCCTCGCTGTAAGAAAGAGTTCAAAACGACGACAGAGAAAGACAAGCACATCAACGATGTCATGGCGAATATATCTCACTGCCAGGAAGGCAGCTTTGAAAGATGCCGTAAGCTTCCTTACGAGATGCAAGGGGAATTGGGCTCCAGAGTGGATAAGAGCTTGAGCCTCGAAGATCAATGGTGCAGCATTTGGCACTTGATATTTCCAGATGTCAAGAAACCCGGTTCACACACTGTCGACCTAGGAAGTGGAATTTCAGAGCAGGTGCATGGCTACCAGGTGTTTCTGGAGAATGATGGTGTCAAGACCATAATAGAAGTTCTCACGGAGAACGAGCTGCTTCGCGTCAACAACGATGACAATGAGAGCCGTGATATATTCATAGTGGATGCGTTACAGGAAACACTCCAACTACTTCTTCCAGTGTGGCAGTCTCAAAGAAAGACACCACGGTCGATCTCTATACCATTCAGGGGAGCTGCTCATGCTACTGGTGAAGGTTTGAACGAACCAGAGTTGGTTACAGAGCTACAAAGCAACGAAAGTGGCCCATCACAGTCAGGGATCAACGATAGCATGCCTATTGGGGGCCTTGAAGTCAATTTTGACTAGTTTTTGAACAACTGGAGTGAAGATGGAGATTTTAACAGTAATATGGAATACAAGATATGTTAGAATCACGATGAGAACCCCCGGTTGAGTTAGTTCAATTTTTTGGTTTTGGGGAAAAGATCTATCCTAGGATATAGCTAGCTAGGAAGACTATTCTTTCATATTGATTTCCATGCTCGATTGGCACGAAAACTTCTCGTGTTTTTATCCTTGCCTATCATCCTAGCCTTCCTGCCATCAAGAAAAATCGAGCTGATAACTATCGCGTAACTAGAGTACAATATGGTGAATTCCACAAAGAACATAGCGAAGCCCATCTAGACATGGCGTGGATCAATGTGACACGTACATTGAAGTCTGAGTGCTACATGTCATTTCTCGGTATACTCGCATTTGATCCAATTACAACTGTGAACATGATATTACAATAGTCATTCTTGAGAATGATCGACCAGGTCTTTTTCAGCATATCTATCAACGAGCGTACAAACTCCTATCCCGCAGTATTCCCCCACCAATTTGCCTATCTATAAGCCTCTCTCCTCACCTCCTGTCAAATCGTCAAAATAATGCTCCTTTCGAATATTTTCAAGTTGATGGGGTTTTGGAGTCGCCCCATGCTCGATCAGAGCCTGTACCGCAGCAGCATTAACATAGCGTAAGGCGAAGTCCAGCGAAGTCTAGCGGTGTACCTCAGTCTGGTCTACAGGGAATAATAATTGGGTGGACTGATGGGCTATTTTTAAATTGGAATACATTATACTCCGGAAAGATTTCTCAGTGCCAGTAGTTGATTAAAATATAACAATAGTTTGATAGTATGTTAATGACCAACGATCTCAATGTGGATGGAGATAAACAGAGTAAATGTAGATATAGAATCATGTATCCCACTCCCCAAAATGCTACCAGCCAATTTCGTTGTGCTTGTTCCTCGAATATGCGAACAATTGACAATTATTGAAGGCCAAACTGGTTAAAACAATGTCGTGATTGATGATAGTTACAGATACCTAAAGAAATGATGTAAGCCAAGATCTAGCTACACCATATCACTCTTTGGCTATATTCCAATCTAAACAAAGTAGCTTTCTGAAATAATGATTACTTCTCAATGTACCTGCCCCTATTCACAAACAACTCAGCCCAACGAGTTTGAAAACCGGCTATGCATGTAACAGGTCTGAAAATGAACCCGAAAATTCTGCTTAGAATCAGAGACGGTAGCCGAGTCCGACGCCTGCGCAACTAAAAGATTGAAAGCCGGTTCCGTAGTCAGAAGCACAGTTGCTGCCACCGTCGACATAAGTTGACCCTTGTGAGTCCCCAGTGCAGTCGGGACCAGTGAAAAAGGTGCATTCGCAACCGAACTGAAAACTGCAACCAACGACGTTGGCACTGTTGGTGCCAGTATATTGCCACTGATAGCATCCCCCGGCAGTAGGTACATTTGGCGGAGAAGCGAGATAGTCATCGCAGCCGCCGTCGGTGTAATAATTGATCTGAATGCCAGTGCCATAGGCGACCGAAGCCGAGACGAGGAATATGATGAATGACTTCATGGTGAAGAATACTTTTAATACAAGACAAGATATTTGACTATCGGTTGAATTATAGACTTGATTTATTAGCAATGAAATGGGTGTTGTATGTAGATCGATTTTATTCTAAGAATTGGGTATGAGTTCCTTTATATACTAAGAAATGGAATATCATCAAGGTCATCGAAACATATTTGAACAGTGCTTTAAGAGGCTAGTATCGGAAGTGTTTACCTAAATTGCGCTAGAGATTTGTCAAATACCTAGTAATGATACGTTGCGGTACAGCAGACTGCATAAATATGTGGATCGAACCATGAAATTCTCGCAATCCTTCCTGGCAATATGTGTTCGGAATGTAGGAAAATCGCCGTCCATTTCCATTGCTTCAGCGATGATTCCAATGTATGATCCTATTTCAGATGCAAGGTAAGCCAAAAGTCTACAAAAGAAAAAAAAGATTAGCTAGGTATATGACATTAGCTTAATTGCACCACTGCATCCTGCGAACATACCCAGGACCATTCGTAGTCGTTTTGATTTGAAATATCTAAAAGTAGACGGCCGGGGCTACACTCACTACCATAGTGACCGTTTATTTCTGATATACTGTATTCCAGATCAAAGCGATTACATATGGTGGCTATCAATTACACATATCAGCGTAAATCTCTCGAAAAGTTAGATGGGATCCGAAATTCCGGACAAACAAAGGGTTGTTATGATAGTATATTGATACAAAGGGCATCACGAGAGAAGCGATAGATCAGATATCTGGTCTACTCGAAGTAATTATAGCCTAGAGAAAGAAAATGATCGCCTGTGTCGGTTTAAGGTCCCGAGGGGTGGCTTAAATTTTTTTTTTTTTTTTTTTTTTTCAAAAAATAAATTTGTAGCTTCCTGTTATTCCTCATTGGCTCAACATACTGAGATCCTTTAGCAACTCTCAGCGTGTGGAGGATACCAATAGACACCATCACCAGGCTGGCAGATTTGGCTACCGGCCCGAGCCTCGCAGCCGAACTGCAAAACAGCCCGGGCCAAGAATATCAGACTCATCGAATCCGCTGGGCAGTGACTTGGCACGGTGCGCTAGGGGCCGAGTGGCTACGCTGCCGGGACCACAACTCATCCTACGAGCGGGCCTCTGAACCCTTCCCGCGATGCCGCCATCAACACTAATTCTCCTGCTCGTTCCGGCCCGACTTGGTCTCCATAAATTCGCTGCAGGTATGGGTCATGAAACAAACAAATTAGCTATGACAATTCGTAGAGCAAAGGCACACGAATAGCGACCAGGTTTTTAACTTAGGCAGCGACACAAGTCGACCGAAATCTTCTTCACTACATAGGTAGCCACTCTCGGTTTCGTTTATCGGACTCGGTGCAAAACATTCCATAGTGTGGGGCATTTGATGGTAGGCAGACGTCCCACTTGGATTCTACACGATGCGTGCGCTAGTGAGCCGCGGTTGATATTTAGATAGGTATAAATCCCTGGCGCGGACATCAGCGAGCTGGATCACCTCCCACACTTTGTACGGATAAGAAAAGTAAACCTCGGAGCAAGAGGGGGTACGAGAGAACCCCGCCGAGTCGTGATCATGTTTACCGCGAACTTGCCTCCTGAAATCTTCCAACAAATATGCGTACAATGCAAGGTTGCCGATGTTGTCGCACTTGGCAGCACCTGCAAGGCCTTGCGGGACGCGTGCAAGGCCCAAAGGATGCTTCAGTACATTTTCCACGCACGGGTTAGTTAAGTTCTTAACTCCCCCTTCCTGACCATCAAACGGAGGCAACTATAATAGGAGTAGAGCGCCAAGTGCTGGTGGTACGGTAAAAGACACCAATGCTAACTTGCCTAATATCTGGCACAGCTTCGAGAGGTCGCATCTCCTTTTACTGGAGACAAAAACGCACTCGTCGACTTCTTGCGCGATTATATTGATGGACTCTCTTTGCATTCTGGCGATGGAGGCAATGAAGGCTATAAGACCGCCATGTGGGCTTCCCTTGCCCGGGGAGCAGGGCGACTCCGGACAGCCAAGGAGGATCTCCGTGAAGCTGTTGCCCGCATGCGCGCATTCGGCGATACCCACGATCTTGACGAGGTACCAAAGATCGACGAGTTTGCCGGTGTGCTGGGACTCATGTCCATGGCAGCGGTCTGGGGATGTAAAAGGCCCCTTTTCTTTCCTTTTTCTTTCTTTCTTTCTTTCTTTCTTTCTTTCTTTCTTTCTTTCTTTCTTTCTTTCTTTCTTTCTTTCTTTCTTTCTTTCTTTCTTTCTTTCTTTCTTTCTTTCTTTCTTTCTTTCTTTCTTTCTTTCTTCCTCCCTTTTCTGACGTACGGGTCGTACTTTGGCCATTACTTACTAACTTAACTTGCCAAACCAACAAGTGCCGGCAATCTGTGATCCAGAAGTAGCAATACTTTTGGACAGCGTATTCGAAGTCTGCACAACCATCGACTGGCAGAACCATTGCATCCTACCCAACTGGTATCCTCATGGACAGTACTCGGCATTCTTTGCATTCTGCCGAGCCTTAGCAACTCTATCCCCGGCGAAGCGCTGGATTACGTCAGCCACCGATAGGATCTCGCCTGATGATGTTGTGGTAAAGTTTGAAGGCATGAGTGAAACGCTTAAGGCGCTTGAGACAGACAGCTGGACTGACAAGTGCTCTCCACTGTGGCGTCGAGAAGTGAGCCGGCAGACCCAGAGCCTGCTTCTCATTACGTTTATCACCCAGAACCTGAGACTTGATTACCCGCGAATGGATGCAAGCAACATAATCTGGTTACCAGACCCTCGAAAGATACCATTGTTTAACCTTCCATCACACCCGACAGAAAGAGATATAGGGTCCCACCAAGATTATACCAGGAGGGAAAAAACAAAACCAGTTTTCCCGCTGCCAACGGTCAACCTTGCATCTCAAGTCCCCTGCCAATGGACGGACGGTGCACGGCATCTCTATCCCTACAGTGGCCCGAGCTGGAGCGCCTGGTTCCAATCCCAGGCAGAGGAGGCATCACGACACATCTTCGAAGGCGAATGGGTCGGCTACTATGTAGAAGACTTTTACATGTCTTGTGGGACCCTTAAAACGGTCCCCATACAGGGAATCCGTTTTAGGAAGGTTGAAAAACACGAGAAAGTGTTGCCTAGTCATTTAAAACTAGATATCGACAAAGGGATTGATGCTGAAACCGTTCAATACAGTATTGAGGCCATGGACGGTGGGGGTATTGACGAGATGGGTCATTTCCGACTTCGCGGTTTCCTGACGCTTCCGCAGGCGACTATCCGTTTGTCGAAGGAGCATTATAAGGTCAACAATGATAACGAAAGCGGCAGCAATGACGGTGGTAATGACGATGATGACGACGACGACGATGATGAAGGAGAATTCGATGACGACGAGGATTTAGACATCCCTAATCACAAGAAACGCTTCACCTGGGATGGCAGAGTCACACCTTTAGGTATATGCGGTATCTGGCACGAACTGGATTCCATCGAAGCCGAACCCTACGGAGCGGTCTGGTTGTGGAAGCGGGAATGGGTCGGTGCCCCTTCGCTATGATAGAACTGTCTTGCTTCAGACGAACTGTTTATTTGATAGCGCCTTGGATAATATCTAGTGTAGCAAAAAGTACAAGTTCTCAGCTTTATTCAAGCTTGATTTGCAACCTTCATATCTGCCTCCCACTCGCTCTTCGTCTCCGCTGCAAAGCTATCATCAGTTAAAATACGCCACCCTACTGCAGCCATGCCTTTACCACACTCTACGGCTCTCTGGAAACTGTCCTCGGAACCCGCGACGGTTGCGAAACCAGTAGTGTGGTTATTTTCTCCTTCCTTAGTATCGATGCCAAATGCCCCATGAAATCCCGGGCAGGCATACGTGACATCACCCATATCAGTGCTACCAGCCAGAAAGTCCGACGGCTCGCTGTACGCCACCGTGCCCGCGGGCATGGCATCGACGTACGCCTGGCAGAGGACCGCGTTCGAGCGTAGGTCGGCGTACGAGTTGAGCTCCTGGGTACGCATCTCGCACCCGGTCGCGATCGCGGCGCCCTCGAAGCACTTCAGCACGCGCTCCCAGAGCTTCACGGCGCCAGCCCGCGTCTCGCTGCGGACGTAGTACTCGACGCAGGTGTCGTCGGGGGTGACGTTGGGTCTCTCGCCGCCCTTCCGGATCACGCCGTGGATACGCTCCGTGGGCTGGATCTGCTGCCGCAGCATGCTGATGGCGTTGTACGAGAGGCACACTGCGTCCAGGGCGTTGACGCCGTCCCAGGGTGCCATGGCGGCGTGCGACGGCCTGCCTGTGAAGAATACCTGCCTCTTCACGTTGGCAAGCATGCGGACGAGCGATACCCCACGGATGGATTTGGGCAGTTTGTGTCCAGGGCCCGGGTGAACCTATGAACCATTAGCAGCTGCCAGTCACCTATGTTGGGCACGTGCACCCCCTCCCGGGAGGGATCTCACCATTAATGAGGCGTCGGCGCCGGCGTAGGCACCTTTCTCAATCATTTTTAACTTGCCACCACCCCCTTCTTCAGCTGGCGTCCCTAGGAGACGCACTCGACCTGGGATACCGGATTCTTTAAGTGCCGCGGCAACGCCCAGGAAGGATGCAAAGGAGGCAGAGGCGATCAGGTTGTGCCCACAAGCGTGACCTATACCCGGGAGCGCATCGTACTCGGCATTATAGATGACCAGTCTCCCGCCGGAGCCTACCTCGCAGGAGAAGGCTGTTTCCAGGCCGTACGCGTGCGGAGTAACCTTAAAATCAAGGGATTGCAATATCTCAACGAACGCATCATGTGCCTTAAACTCTTCGTAAGCGAGCTCGGGATTCGAGTGGATTTTTTTGTTGATGGTCGAAATCTCGGGAATCCGAGCATCAACAGCATCAACAATCCGCTGTGTCCATTTATCTGTGTTTTGATGGGCGTCCATGATGTGCTAATGCGGTAAGAATTGTCGTTGGCAATGTGGAATACGCAAGATAAGCTGGAACGACAGGACGGGTAGAGTTATTACTTAAAACAGTTCCCAAGCCGGTAATGCTACAGCGAGCTCAGTTCAGGAAAAAAATCTAGCTTCGCTCGCCCAAAGTACTGCGTCATTGGACCAGTGCCGTCTGCGAGGCTGTTGTGGGGAACAGTCTAGTCTGTCTGCCTCCACTCGGTTCTCAGCCGTAGCAGATCGGCAAAATGGACCAATAGCCGTCAGACCTCGCAGATCAACCAACAGTCAAGCACATTCCCGGGAGGTTTCACTTCAGTTGATGCAGGCAAATGGTAGCTACAGCAGCGCCTTAACTTTACGCCTTTCGCGTTACGATTTACAAAGTTCGCTCCATTTAATTCGATGATATTCATGCACCCCAGGCCCTTACCCTCGTGGTATAAAACAGTTTGATGGCTTATCTCTCCATGCCAACCCTAGTCTGCGTATAGGCCATTCGATTTCCAAATCAGGAACTGAGCACTTGTCACTGTATCCTGAGCTAAGTATGAACAAGACTGCTGGAGATACCAGAATAACATTTTCGCCCTTACAATAGTCTGGGAATGAAAATAGAAAGAATTTGTATACATAAAAATTTCTTCACATGCAAAACATCGCATATATAATGTAACCATCTATCTCATATAAGTCACTTATTCTCGAGCCGTGAAACTCAGAGTAAAAACTAGTACTACGATCTACGAGTACACTAAAATTGACCAAATCACTATCCCCTCTTGTTGGATCATTTAATGTTCTATGGCTTAGGAAAAAGGAGTCCAGTAGAGCCAAGCTGGGAATGCCCAAGGGTTAGGCTCACGTTGGCCATGGATGACTTGCGTGCTACCACCCTGGTTCGCAGAAACCCCCCTTTCAAGGCACCAATACAAACGCGGCTCCCAACTATGTACCTAGCGACCTTTATTTCTCCCACCAGTTCTTTCGTTTTCGGAGAGGTCAAACTTTTGCATAACAACAACTGCAGAAGTGAAAAAAAAAGAAAAAGAAAAAGAAAAAACAATTCGTTATTCTTTGATCGAAATGGCGTGCCCATCTGGCAGTGATCGCCTGCTCGGCCCCCGTGTGAATCCGGACTGCCGGTCTTTTGACTTCATAATCCAGTTTGAGGACATCTTTTCTAGCTCTTCTGCCAGCGGCAACTTTCATCGCCATCTCCATTGTCAGCATAGTCGCCCTCTGGCGCAAACCAGCTCTTTTCTCTATCCAATGCAAGTTCCCGGGCTTCAAGTCGGTTCGTATTATCATCACTTGGTGCAACGTGTATAATACAATGGTCCAAGGCATATTGCAGTAGAAAACAGCTAATGGTTCACTTCCCGAGGAAGAAAAAGGCCGCCCTGACTGGGATCTTTGCTTCGCAATTGGCCTTTCTCGTCGCTCGTATCACCATTCCACGCCTCGCAACTAGTGTGTCGCTCGCGGCTGGTGTTATGAGTTGCATGTCTTTCTTGGTGGGGGGGTGTATTGTCCTTTCTGACGCATCAGCGTTCATCACGCCCTTCAACAGTTCTCGCTCTCTACCTATCTGCCTGGGGGCTTCTCTGTGTCGCGTGCACACGTACATTATGGCTCATATCATCTGGATACGCCGCCATGACTGCGACACTGTCATTTACCATAATCGCACTCATTCTAGAATCCGTTCATACCCACACCGGACGCGACAACTCGACGCTTGAGGGAGCGCAGATCGAACCGTCCGGGCCAGAACAGCATATAGGATTCTGCGGCAGAACTAGCTTTATTTGGCTCTGGTCGACTTTCCGATCTGGCTACTCGGGGGTCATTTCTCTGAGCGATGTCCCCCCAATTGATAGAAAACTCGCAAGCCAGGTTACGTGGGACAAGTTAATTGCGACATGGTCCAGATGTGTGTGCTTTCAATTCGGAAAAATACCTCCAATCCGCAGCATCTCAACTTTCCTGGGAAAACAGTACTGACAACCAGTTCATCTTTTTAGACAATCCCAAAAAGCGTGATAGTCTTCTTGTGGCATGCTTTCACAGCTATATCTCGTCTTTCTTATCTGTTGTTATACCAAGACTCTGTCTTGCCGTATTTACATTTTGCCAACCGTTTCTTATCAACGTAACCTTGGATTTTATCAACGAGACGAATCCATATCCGGCTTACGGGAAGGGCCTTATTGGAGCATGTGCAATGACCTATTTGGGCCTTGCTGTAAGTTGTTCTTGGATAGTTCATTTGGGCCCAATCTTATACAGCTGTCTATTTCTACTTCAAGAAGGCTTCCTGAACAGGCTGACCGAGATCTGTGATAGGTTTCAAGGTCTGTTTACCAGTACCAAGCTTTCAGATCGATGACTAGACTCCGCGGAGGGTTGGTATCACTGATCTCAGAGTCGATGTTCAGAACCCAAGTAGTCGATAGAGGAGAAATCACTGCGGTCGCTCTCATGGGCACAGATGTGAAGCGTATAGTAAGCGGGCTTCAGCTTCTTCACGAAACCTGGGCCTCCTTGCTCGACATCGGTATAGCATGTTGGCTTCTTGGGCGAGAGATATCTCTTGCTTGTATTGCACCTATCATCCTCGTGGCTGGTAAGTCCCTAGACTAGTCTCCGAGCTATGGAAATAGGCAATGTAGGCCATAGGTAATGTGCTTACACTATCAAGTTTTCATCTTAATCGCCTCCAGGGTCTCCATGGCGATTGGCCCGGCGCAGCGGAGGTGGATCGAAAAGGTTCAGGAGTGAATACGTGTTACCTCGGCCATACTAGGTGATATGAAAGAGATCAAGATGCTGGGCATTTCACTGCCCGTTCGCGCTATTGTTCACGGGCGGCGGCTGGAGGAGATCGAAACATCTCGATCATTTAGAAAGCTGCTCGTGGCGATGATATTGTTGTGTAAGCTTTTGACCATGGCGTTAATCGTCCTCCTTGCTCTCACGCTACCCTGGATAGCCCGCTAATGGGGCAAGCGTCTCTTGAGTGCCCCCCTACTGACACCTCTCAGCATTAACGCCCATAAATCTCGCACCGGTATTCACATTTGCGACCTATATCATCATTCCAATCTTCTGGAAAGATGAAACGCTTTTGGCAACACAAGCATTTACTTCAGTTGCCCTTATCTCGCTCCTAACTTCGCCTGTTATCATATTCATACAAGCACTCCCTAAGCTTATCCAGTGCGTCAGCAGCTTCGACCGCATACAGGAATTCTGGAATTATCCCACGACAGGTAATGAAAATGCGTCGGGTCGAAAATCTGACAGATACATAGCTGCCGTATCGAACGTCTCTAAATCAAAGCCTCAAGGGACGGCCTTTTCTCTGAAGGGCCAAAGTTTCGCGTGGAATAATCAAGCAGCCCATCCAGCACCGGTATTGACAAATATTACTGTGGAGATTCAACGAGGAGGTATAACCGCTGTTGTTGGACCGGTTGGCAGTGGCAAAACTGCATTGCTCTATGCTCTACTTGGCGAGCTTGTTCCCATTGTGACGCCGCAGTCCTTCCAGCCATCAGCACCCACTTCTGGGATTGAGACAGATGCACACCAATCATTGGGGGATTTTAAAGAAGCACAAGCACTGGCCTATTGTGCTCAGGAGCCTTGGCTTGAGAATAAAACAGTCCGTCAAGTGATTGTAGGTGCGACTGGTTCATGGGATCCCAAGTGGTACAGAACTGTACTGTTCGCTTGCTGCCTCGATGCAGACTTGCTACAGTTTGGGAAAGCCGACCAGACAAGGATTGGTAGCAAGGGAATCAATCTCAGCGGAGGTCAAAAGCAGAGAATCGTAAGCGAACTAGTTCTAGTTACCCTTTGTGATATTCATCTTACGCGACATACTCACCTGCATTTATTGTCTAGGCTTTAGCTCGAGCTGTCTACTCACGGCAGAGCATCATGCTTCTGGACGATACTTTTAGTGGAATGGATACGCATACCGCTGATAGTGTCTCCCAATGTCTATTTAGTTGTAATTACGGCATTCTGAGAGAAAATAGCACGACCGTGATTTTCACTACTCACGCTCGTCAGTCGCTCCTTTTCTTATCAGTCCCTTCTCCCTTTGAACATAATACTAGTTTGTAGTGAGTACTGGGGACAGAAAATCCTATTAGATTTGCAGACTCGGTTATTGCTCTAGAACGAGGCAATGTGCTTGAATTAAGGAGTCTCGAGGCCCTACTTCAAAATCCCTGCAGCTATATTAGCAAGTTGGGGCTATCTTTTGCAGACGACTTAGTCGGAGCTGATGAGGGGCCAGCGACGAACACCGTTGAAAGCAGTATTAATAGGTCACAGTCTCCTTGCCGGGAATCTACCATTGAGGAAATCTCTGGAGTCGCTGACTTGGATGACAACGAACCGGCTGACACAGACATGACGCGAAGGAATGGTGACTTTTCTGTGTATAAATATTACCTTGCGAGCTCCGGATACATCGCCTTTCCCTGTATGCACTAGCCATGGTGTTTTGGATACTTTGCACGGAATTCTCAAGTAAGTTCCCCACTATTCAAATTTGCTTCCACCACTACTATACGCTGTATAAATATCCATGCCTCCACGACGGGCAGCCTCTAACTGTGAAATCTTCTAGCAATTTGGCTAAATTGGTGGTCCCAAGCCAATGCAGCGCAGCCTAACCAAGATATCGGCATGTATATCGGCATTTATGCAATGTTCGGTGTTCTGGGCACGTTGGCTGCTTGCCTGGCAGCATGGTGAGGATCGTATCTGTTCGTAGACCACACCAGGACTGTACAGAGAATCAACCGCTGGTTTGCGGTTGACTTAGCTGATAATCCTGGCTGTACCTAGGTTTGCTTATATCTTAATCATATCGAATTCAGCCAAGAAACTCCACTTGGATCTTCTCGAAGCTGTTCTGGGGTAAGTTCTATGTTATGTCGTTGGGGCTCAACTTGCTTGAATATTTTATTTGACCATGCACGCATCAGAGCACCGTTTCACTTTTTCTCAAGGACCGACAATGGGAGTATCCTCAACAGGTAAGCCAACCCTGCAACCGTAAGCAACGTATTGGTAGAAATGAGCAATCCCTGATAATGTACATCCGTGTTAGATTTACTCAAGACATGGAATTGATTGATACGGAGCTGCCTGGAGTGGCTGTAAACGCTACGTCAAGTAAGTCCTTCTCTTACGTTTACACTTGACCACCTCCATATTCCAGGTGCTGTAAGACCTTGAAATAACGATGCAATCTGACCATAGCTGCCTTCGCCTGCTTTGCACAACTTATCATCTTAACCATATACTCTCGATATCTCGGTGTCGCCGTCCCTTTCGTGGCTGCTTTACTGTATTTTTTGCAAAGGTTTTACCCCAAAACCTCCCGACAAGTACGACTGCTCATGTTCGAGGCGAAATCGCCTCTATACGCACACTTCACAGAATCCGAATCAGCGACGGGTGTAACAACAATTCGAGCATTCGGATGGGAGCATCTCTATCAGGCGCGAGCTTGCGCGCTATCGGATAGATTCCAGAGACCAGCATACCTACAGAACTGCATCCAGACATGGCTCGGATTCGTGCTGGACTTCATTGTGGCGGTGCTGGCAGTTGTCCTTGTGGCCACCGTTGTCACCTGGAAGGACAACCTGGGCATCACCCCTGGAGGAGTAGGCGTAGCTCTTGTGATACTGATAGGACTTGGCGAGACACTCTCCCGACTGGTTCACACTTGGACTAGGTTAGTCTAGTATCGGTGCTGTCACAAGGGTCAAATGCTTTGTCACAGAAACGGATTCGGAAGATGCGATGAATAGTCGAACACCCCGGCTGGTTCACAGCATGCACGACGAACACGATGCGTAGGAACTAGCATCCCTACGTGAGCTGAAAGCTTGCTCCATCGAATTCCACAATCTGACAGCTGCATATGGGTGAGTTTAGCGACTTTACCGGCTCTCTAGACCCATCACAAACCTGACACCCCCCCATCAAGATGTTTGCTATTTACTTTCCATTAATTTGACCACACTGTACTTTATTTCCCAACGCAATCATGCTTTTGGTTCCTGTCCCCCTTTCCCTCTCTCCGCTTTGTTCATCACAGCTTACCTCTTTACATGATAACTAATCACTCCGTCTAGACCCGACACCAAACCTATCCTCAACAACATTTCAATGATTCTGCGACTGGCGAGTACGTTGCTATCTGTGGTCGTTCGGGTAGTGGCAAGACATCCCTCATCCTCTCACTTCTATGAATGACGGATATAAGAGAAGGGCGAATCACTATAAATGAAACAGATGTCGTTGTCGCACGGAATGGTGACTTTGATCAAGTATATCAGGGCACAGCAAATGACGTTCGTCTGCGGTATAATGTGGTATCACAGGAAGCTCTGCTGCTTTCAGGCACAACTGTTCGCTTCAGTCTGGATCCGTGGTCTAGCTCTAATTCCGACGATGCGCTCATCTCGGCGCTTAAACGAGTAGAGCTTTGGAGCACCATCGACAATCAGGATGGCTTGGATGCTCTGATAGACTCAATTACTCTCTCCACCGGTCAGAAGCAGCTATTCTCATTCGCGCGAGCTTGGATCAGAAAACACCGGTGTAAAATCTTGGTACTTGATGAAGCAACGAGCAAGTATGTTATTCATACTATCTTTATCTGTTATCAGGTTTGTTTGGAGGGGGAGACGCTTCTGCTTGGAGTATCGTACTTACTAACACTGAATCATTTATAGCGTTGATGTTGAAACGGAGGCCATGATACAGAATATCATAGACTCTGATTTCCAGGACTGCACACTCTTGGCCGTCATGCATCGCCTACCACACATTATGTCGTACGATCGGGTTGCGCTTTTCGATGCTGGCTCTGTGGTCGAGTTTGATAAACCAGGTGATCTTATTATGCATGGCGAATCGCAATTTGCAGAACTCTATCACAAGTCGGACACCAAGCAGCTGTAACTATGGGCAGGTACCAGCAGATCGAAGGTTATGTTATCAGACATCGTAGTCAGCTGCTGGACATTGATACTTGAAACGATGCTCCTACGCCACCAGAACATTTCTCTTCGCAGATCCTGCGAATTCTCTTGATCCCTATCCTGCCAGTGCTGGATTGTTCGAGAAGAACAATCTCTAATGCGGCTTGTAATTCCGGGTTCGTCAGTTTCATTAGAATCCAATCCCGATAAACAGGGTCTGATGTCTCAATGCCTGCCCAAAACAACGGCCACTGCAGTCTGTCAATATTAAACTTGCCGCCAGCTGCCAACGTCCTTTGGATGAGGAGGACTAGTTCCGCGACAACTGCAGCAATATCCTCCAATGGTTCAATCGAACTCATATCAGCGCTGGCGGTGTCGACACTGCAGCGAAAGTGATAGATACATAACGCATAGTAATTACAAACAGCCCAATCCGCGTTACCCATAAGTCTGTCTCTGACGGCTGATCCTGACTTTGCTAGTCTAAATACTGAGCTGAAGGGGAATTTAAACCGGAGCTCATCCATCTCAGCCTTTATCTCACGGCTTTTGCTAGGATCCAGTGGGCCATGTTCAGTGGCCTCGTTGATGTCCTGGACAATCACCCAGGTCCTATGGACCAACTCGAGGGGAGCTCCATTCTTCAGATCGTCTGCAAGTTCTGAGTCGGGGTACTTCGAGCCCCAGTTCAGCTCAAGCGCTCCGCGGGATTGTTCAAATATGTCCAGAATACCCCTCGATAGGCTGGGCCGAGAGGACTGGAGTAGCAGTCGTGCTATACTTCCCCCAGAGCCTTGAAAGCAGGACTGCACATCAGTCCAGAAAAACCAGATTGTGAGGCGTGCGAGAAGGCTATGATGTTCTGGACGAATGGTATCCGAAGATTGTGGTGCAGTGTCAGATGTCGACACGGAAAGCGTCAACATGCGATCCAATCGGTGTTTCTGGATGTAACCTCTCATCATGTTGCTGATATCTCGGTGTGAAACTGTTTGTCTTCCGTAGTCTCTTCGTTGACATAAATAGAGGCACCATAATGATGACATTACAGCAACGTGATCCGGCTGCTCCTTGGAAGCTATCATGTCCAGCAGCAAATCTCGCCCTAACTGGTAGTGCTTTTCAGCATCTCCAGGCAAACCCTTCAGACTTTGCCTTTGGCACCCGAGCTCAGTCATGGAAGCCGCCAAGAGGAGATGCAGGACCATGGGGCGCTCTGAGCCAAAGCGCATCAAGATAGCATGCGTCGACCACGGAGGCGATTTGCTCCCAAAGCCGACCAGCTCTTTCTGAAGGTAGTCTAGCGCTTGGTAATCAACTTGTGTCAGTGCCACCAGACTCGGAAGACTGGCATATGCACTCTCCAGCCCCAGCATCATGTCGACTGACGGGGATATGAAATGGAAAGAATCGGATAAATCGTCAGTCAGCGACCACGAGATGGTGTCGAATGGGTCATCGCAAAGCCCCGCGCCAGGATCATCGTCAAGATCATACATGCCCACCGGTTGGGCGGTCCCAAGATCGAGATCGGGGAGTAGATGATCGAAACCCATTACTTGTCCTCCAGGAGCCTGTAATAATGGCAGTTCTAGATTCACGGTCGTCTGTGTCGGAAGGATGTTTGGATTTGGCTGTGCCGCGGCCCGCCTCTCCGATTCCAACCGTCGTCGTTCTCTGAGCGGGATGTGCTTATCTTCGAATTTACAATGCAGACGCAGTCTGGTGCAGCGCATGCAGACGGGGCGCTGCCCGTCGCATCTCACTTTCGCCTCGCGACGGCATGTCAAGCACCCTGACCTTGTTCTCGTTTTTGTTTCCTTCGCTTTGGAAGAGGAGGATGATGAGACTGATGGAGTTTTTGACGACATCTAGGTCACCGATTATGTAAAGTAAGCCACGGACAACAAACACAACTCCTATTGATAAAGAATGCTATCTTTGTGGTATAATCAAATGGATTAGAGACTGTCTGGGACAGGCATGGGCAGTTGGTTATCGGAAACCCAGGGTGACGGAACGACACTTGAGCCACAGGTCCACCATCGACCGCCCACCGCCCACTACCCAAGTGGAGAGAGGGAAGATAAGCCTTAAGCTCAGAGGCTTTGCTGCGGGGGTTCCAGCTGGGCAGGAGTTTAGCCCCAAATCGGTAAAATCAACCAATTACATTCCGCGATCGCTTATTTTCCATTGTCCGCTTCGATCCTTGTGAACCACCAAATGCCAAAGGTCCCGGTCTTGGTGAAGTTAAGGTTTACCGACTATCTGAGATAATCCGGGGTAGCGCTTGAAGCTCTCGCGTCACCACTTCTCGTCTGTCGCCCTGATCTCCGCACAGGCACATCCCATCCCCTTCGGATCCTCCCCTCCCCTCCGCGGAATCCTTGTCGAATTCATGATAGTCCTTCAATGGCCACCAAATAGGAAGCGGAACTAGTATATCTAGAACCGAGATGGGCGCCGGAGCAACGGAGAACCTTGGGTTTTATATAAGAGCACCAATTTCCATCTCTTTTTGGTGATACAAAATAATCTACTCTGCACCGTAAACTTCTACCAAATTCTACCAAAGAATCAGCCAGCATAGAAGAAATAGCCGAAACCATGATGTCTCAGCCGCGAGAAGGCAGCATCGACCTGTCGAAGGACGAGAAGGTAGAGCTTGGCCCCTCCAAGACCTGCGAGTATGCAGGGGCTGCAGAGATTGATGACCGTAAACTTGTACGAAAGATTGACAAGCAGTACGTCAAGAATTCGTTGGACTCCTCGCGGCTACTTCTAACAATGGTCCCGTCGGGATTATAGTCTCCTCCCTTTCATGATCGTATCATACCTTTTACAGTATCTGGACAAAACCACGCTTGGATATGCTGCTGTGACGGGTATTCAAACCGACACGGTAGGAGAAAGCCATTTGCAGGGTCCAAACTACGAAGTCATATGCTAACCCCTTTCTAGCACTTGGTCGGCCAGGATTACTCGTGGGCTTCGAGTATCTTTTACTTCGGGTACCTTGTCGCCAGCTACCCAGCTTCTCTTGGCTTTGTCAAGCTTCCTTTGGCCAAGTTCCTTGGAGTCACCATGTATGTATCGCCCCTTTTTCTCTTTTTGACTGCAGGAGAAGCTTTGTTGCTGAGTTGGCACTAACTCCCGAGGAAGGATTCTATGGTCCATAGTCCTCATGTGCCACGGAGCAGCACAAAGCTTTGCTGGCCTGGCTGCTCTCCGGTTCTTGCTCGGCGTCACGGAAAGTACCATCAGCCCCGGCTTCAGTCTCTTGACCAGTATATGGTACCAGCCTAGTGAGCACGCCTCTCGGCATGCCATTTGGTTCGCAGGGAACAGCTTGGCCCTTATCATTGGAGGGTTGCTTGGATACGGCATCGGACATGCCCACGTCGCCATTTCTGCTTGGCGTGTAAGGACAATTGCTCTCTGCATTGGAATCGTACCAGGGATGCTGACAGGGAAGTAGCTCATCTTCATCGTCTTTGGCGCCATGACATTCTGCTGGAGCGCTTTCGTGCTGTTCTACCTGCCCGACTCTCCCTCCACCGCAACTTTCCTAACCGAACCCGAACGAGCCGCCGTCATCGCACGGGCACAGAAGGTCCAAGCTACATCGAAAACCGGCAAGTATGAGACGTCGCAATTCTTTGAAGCTCTTGTAGACCCGAAGACTTGGTTGATGTTCGCGTACACGGTCCTGTCATCTCTCCCAAACGGCTGCTTCACCAACTTTACATCGTTGATCATCTCCGGCTTCGGCTTTGATAGTCTGACCACTATCCTTTTGGGCATGCCGAGTGGAGGTTTTCATCTGATGTACGTCGTGTTGGGTGCAGTGGCAGCTACCAAGCTACCGAAAGCTAGATGTCTGACGATCGCGGTATTGAACACGATTGCACTTGTGGGCTGCCTTCTAATCCGCCAGCTACCCCACGATAACAAGGTGGGGAGGCTATTTGGAATATACCTCTTCGGTGCCTACGCCGGAGGCTTCCCCATCAGCTTGAGTCTAGTCGCCAGCAACACAGGTGGTTTCACCAAGCGAGGTACCGTCACCGCCATATTGTTCCTGGGCTACTGCGCCGGCAATATTGGTGGACCGCAAATGTTTCTCTCCACCGAGGCTCCTTCTTACCCGACGGCCTTTACCTCGCTTCTCATCTGTTTCTGCCTTGCTATAGCTAGTATTGTGTCTCTGGCCTTTTACATGAGTTTGCAGAATAACAAGCGTGACAAGGAGAATCTCAGCTCATCGGCCGTGATTGATGGCGAAAATCTGGATAGTTCTATGACTGTCGATGAGACTGACTGGGAGAATAAAAGCTTTCGCTATTGTTTGTAGAAGTATGGGGATTTCTTCTGCTACTTTCTCAGCGTCATAGGATGTCTAACTTCATTCGAAGAGTTGGCGGCAGACTCATTCTTAAATACGTCTCTCAATGGTATATTCTATTTGACTTGATGCATTTGTGTTGTGTCTCCTTCTCCACATATTTATCTGCCCACTATGTCCGATCATTATATTTAACATCGAACAGTTCCGTCATGCATGGCCCCATAAGACAAGAAGATTCCGAGGACTCCTTCTTCCCTGGTATCGTTCCCACCCCCAACAACCGTGGTATGGAGGCACGAGATATTTCAACCCAACTATCACATTTGGTAATCCCGCAGTCATTGCCCACGGCTTTGATACGTGACATA
Organism: Xylariales sp. PMI_506; assembly: GCA_021365275.1. Lineage (NCBI taxonomy): Eukaryota > Fungi > Ascomycota > Sordariomycetes > Xylariales > Xylariales sp. PMI_506. The sequence goes on along the minus strand of JAJTIY010000023.1, from coordinate 405,755 downwards.
GGTAAGCTAGTATCATAGTTCAGCGACCTAACTTATACTTCCAGTACACCTTTCTTTAGCCTAAGCTTAGACTTTTCGGTCGGGATAATGGCAATCCGCTCCCTCTTCTGCCTAAAATGAACGGTTCCATGCCTGAGTAGCTCGGCATACGTTCCGGGCCCACAGTCTTTGCCATGATTTTCTGGCATGTCCCACAATGTTCCCAAATGAACCGAGACCGTCAGGTTCTTCGCATGCGTGATCTTTTGCATCCCGGTGTCAGTGAGAAGCGTCCACACGAGCTTGCTGGCATCTTCCTTCTTCTGCTGCTGCTCCAACGTACTATCATCTGCATCTACAGGCAGAGCCAGGAAGTCCAAGCATTTCTGTCCAAAGCCGTTGATGCCGAACAGCGTCTCACCGCGCCAATCCTCGTGGAGGACGTCAAAACATAGCACCTTTTTTTCCCAATGGTCGGCACACGAGAACCCATCATCCGGGTTATCCAAACAACAAAGTCGCGTCCAGCAGAGAATCTGGGCCACATACTCGACTACTTTATCTGGTTCAAGCCAGTCTACGTCAAATTTACCACTCTCCTTGTGCTCCCACATTAAGGGAGCCAGTGGAGCCAACAGTGGGTGTTCAATTATGCCGCCACAATTGGTCTTATCACCCCACACATGTGTGAATAGTTTATGCCTAATTGAAAAGAGTCAGCGCGTTGTCTTATCTATCACGAGAAATGCATACTCACCATTGATAGATGAAAGGGTCGCCCTTTCGCGCGGCCACAAAATGATTTGCAATACTAGTGCGGTAAATAATTGGCACGGCGACCCGGAATGGCGACGAAGGGTCCTCAAGCTGGTCCCAGCAGAAGCGGTCCATATGTCGGGTCAGGATGCTCCCGACGTCCATCCACACGCCGCCGTGCTCGTAGAGGCAAGCCGTGCGCGTGAAGTCGGCGCTGTGCTGGCCTACGAAGTGCCCATCCATCGTGCGCTCCACAAAGGCTTGCGGCATGAGGTCTTCCGCAACGTACCGCAGGGTATTGTTGGGCGAGTCGAGCACATTGTCCAGCACGCGGACAGTCCACTGAGGCCCACAGATGCGCACCCAGTCTATTACATTGCGCTGGCACCAAGCCGGCATCGAAACCACCCCCGAGTGCCAGAAGGCCCAGATATTCTTCTCAGAGGTTACAGACACATGATGTGTGAGGCTCTGGAGAATCTCTGCATCAGACCGCTGGTCAATCTCAGTGACGATCTCTAGCTGGTCTTGGTATTGTTCTGGTACAGAAAATGGCATTGTAGCGTAATATTACTGACTCAAGCAATGATGAACAATAACTTAGTTCAAGAAGATATCTGAAAAAATGGTATCCGGGTATCTGCTCATCTTTATACTGTAACATCTCTGGATGCCAAGATGCCACGTAAACCTGAGTAAGCTGATATTCGCTCCTTTAATCAACTAACTACATACGGATCAGGCATCTTTAGAGCTTACATAGGTATCTAGCCACTTAACTGGATGATCCTATGACATCAACGCTAATGATCGCACAAGTACCGTAAGTGGCTCTAAACGCGTATCTAATCATGTCTCCACAAAACATTATACAGAATTATCATGCCTGGCTGCTTGTTACGTGGACATGACATCCAAAGGTGATTCATATAAATAAATTGCCCCCCTTATTTTGGTTTCAAGGCTATATTCTGCCCTGCTACATTACCGCTGAAAAGGGTGAAGAGGGGCGGGGTGGCGGGGGGGGGCTCTGAGACAAGATGTGCCTCCTTGTCAAGTAAATGTTTTCAACCTGTCTGATTTGTTTAAGCATCAATGAAATTCTTTCTGGCATGCATGGATTCAAAGTACAGCGCATATAAGTCCGGGATTCTGCCGTTAATCGGGTATCGACCCAGCAAGAGCCTAGCCTCCTTCCCGTGTATGGAGTTGAACAAAAGTCAAACATGGCTTTGGGACCTGCCACCACACTACTTACCCGTCCAGAACCAACGGATTTTCACTTATAGCGCGGGGTTGATGAGTAGGTTATCGTGGCGCTGCGAAGGTTATCTAGCGGAGCAGATCTTTTGATATACTTGAGCAGTTGTTGGGTCACAGCCTAAAATCTCACTCCACCACGTAAGCGTCACACAAATGGACTTGAATCCCCAGATCAGTTTTGAAACTAAAAGTCAAAAGTCAGTCTGACACAGCCATCCATTACGAATTACGAACTTGGGTTAGTTTCTTATTGCTTAATCCAAAAGCAGCACAATATAGCGGCAACAGCGCAATCACAACGATGGACAGGTCATGAGGTAGTTCAACATCCTCTTCGATCCTAATCTTCGCTTCTCAGCTATACTGTTCATCTTGGGACCTGTAGACTCCCGCTCAATGCGATGCAAACTAGCGTCGGCTTTGCCAGACTTCGTGTGTACTATTTTCTAAAAAGGAACCCAAAAGGCTACCTGTGGACCTTGATGGACCATGTATACATCCGGATGGGCGCTTCTCAAAAGACGGTGAGCCATCGCTTGGTACACCAATTGCATTACTCATGAAATAGGGATGTCACTGATGTTGCAAATCTTACATAGGACCACAATGCTCTAAGATAGGGAACAACGTTGATCCGTCTCACTACAATCATCATGACCTCACGCTTACATGACTTCATCTCGACGAAGAACCAAATTTAATCGTGGCCTGTCGTGCTTCTCGTATATCCATCATACTCACTAACTAAGAGCCAGAATCACCCCTAATAAACTGTGTACAATGCTCAGCCTGAACCTCCATGTCCTCGGCCTAGGTGTAGGCGTTAACCTCCTATGCCTCGGCATCTTCGCGATCTTGTACCCCAAGGTGACCGTGCACGACGCATTCGGCGTTCCAAAGCTTCATGGGTTTCAGAAGAAGAAGCATGCCGAAGAGTCGAACTGGACCTCGACCGAGACTGAGGTGACGAGGATCACCCAGCTTCTTGCGGCTCGTGATCTCGCCATAGCGGGCGCCATTATCAGCCTCGGCATCAGGGGCGATGAGAAAGCTGTAGGAGAGCTTATTCTATGGTGCATGGTATTCGGTGTTGCTGATGTGTTCACCATATACCAGTACAAAAAGTCGTGGCTGTGAGTATTGACCCCTCTCCCCTCCACCCCCGTTAGTGAAGGGTTAAGAGACCGGAGAGGCAAAACTGGGGAAGGGTTTCCCACGTGCAACTCCAACAATGTTGAAGCTAACGCTACCTCTAGTGATTTGGGTATGCACGTAACTGTGGTATCGATTTGGGGCCTTATTGGGTTCTTCTTGAGGTCGAGTGGTGATATGTAAAAGCATTCTACACATCCACCATTGCAGACTCTAACAGTACCATATTATCTACTATGGGAGTATTTCCCCAAGCTTGAGCGATGTGACAAGGCAATTTGCAGAATCTTCCCAACCGGAGCATAAGATACCACACAGTATCTCAATTTGCCCAGCCACCCTGTCACGATACTTATTCTTTGTCTAGTTTCTTCTACCCACTCCTTTGATAATCTTGGATCGTCCCTTTCTATAGCGAAGGCAAACCCGGTCCAGGCTTTGCGCAGCATCAAAATCTATGATATCACTGCACCATTCCTCCTTGGCCCGTGCTAGGAGATTGTGTGACAATATTGAATTACACTTGATTGGTGGCATTCCTAAGTTGAATTCTGTCATATTCTAGAGTCGCCGGTCCTGTCAACTCTTCCTTAATGTGTTTATGCCTGTGTCGTAGTTTTTACTCGTGGGCCCAGTTCACACTCCAATCTCAATCCACTTGATATCCTGGGCAGATTTCCCTCGCACTTCGTTCCATCGTAGTACACATACCATTCGGACTCTGCGAAATGCACCGGATCGTTCTATAATCTGGCACGCGTCCACAGAACAGAGTTTGCACTATCCTGCGGGAGTTTCAGCACACAGAATCCGGCATTGAAGTAGTTCGCGTTTTTTTGGTCAAATAGGACGAACGGTTCTGACGGCATCTGGCTGGTGTGTAAACTATGTTCGCCTCCAGTGGCGTAATCTCATCGTCCAGCTAGATAGGCCTAGGGTATATTGGTCGTTCGTCAGGAATCATGTAAGAGAAAGGGGGAAAGGAGCTAAGAGTGAGCGCTAATTATTCACAATCGTTTATTTACAGCTTTAGGTCCTTCCCTGTGTGCTAAAAGCGGTTTCAGGCTCATTAAAAAAGATGATAGCTGTGAAACTTGACCGACCGTCTTAAGAAGTAACTAATGAGCCTAGGCGGTATTAGTGTCCAGTTAGATATGTGACGCCAAGGGGGGAAGCCCACTGTTGTGGATCATGGTTATGTGGAACTAATAAAGCGAGTTGTTCGTCTTAGTGCGAGGGACTTTCAGCATATTTACGGAAACATTTCCATCCAGAGCTCACCATAGGAACACGGTTATCTCGTTGAATACTCTACGATGAAACAAACAGGATTTGTGCCAGGATGATGAAGCTATGGTACCCACTCTACCTCGACATCGACCGGTTAGCAGCACGTAAATATAAAAAAAAAAAAAAAAAAAAAAAACTAATCATCAAACTGCTCCGACGCGGTAACAGAATCCTTAATCATGCCAATATCGTGGACTTCCATACTCCTGTGGTGCGAAGTCAGACCGCCGGTTTTATCCTAGATGACTTTGTTATCAGCCCAAGTAGTCGTCCGTAGGGTTGCATGTCCTAAAGATAACATAGCTTGGGTGATAGAGCACCACAAAATGAGACAAGCCTACCCTTTATGCAGCACAATCACACGTGTTCAGCCGCAGTGCCTGCCATGAAGGGGGCGGAAAGGAGCTCCGTCGCGTGGTTAGCCGTTCGGCCGAGTCGGACTTGGACAAGCAACCTCTCAAATCCCAGCGAACGGCTAGCGACGAGATGCTCATGGCGTCTTTGTTGTGCCCCCGTTTTCTTGACCATAACTCTTCAAAGGTAACTCTTCAACGGGTTTTTCACCGTGGCTGTTACAGTGTCCATGCAGTGAGATAAGAACTTATCTTTTGGCCCGGTGGGCGGTTTCATGACCTCTACTCCACCTAGACGCATCGGACCAGGAATTCCGGCTAGTGACCCCAAGGGTCTAAACCACGGAAAGTTATAGTGCTCACAGCTTGAACGCCCCCATTAAGCCATTTAGACATTAACTACCTACTAGCATATAATATTCAAAGACCACCTAGTTTGTCTCTATTGACTCCAATGTTTCACGTGGCGTTTCCTCTGACCGGGCTAGACCTGCTTAGCACTGCATACAGAACTGGACTATCCCTAGCAGGGTGCCCAGTTTGCCACGATACACCCACACTCTTGCGCATGGTCTTGCTCAACGGATGCACCCCGCGTGGGGCTTAATAACTATGGTCCCATCTGGCAACATTATGTTATTGGATGCAACCTTGACCGGTCCAAACTTAATGCGGTAGTGCATCGGGCGTCTGGACCTTAGGATTATGTACGCAGTCGGAACAGGGTATTTTATGGCTAGGCTGTTGCAGTATATAGCTCCAGGACCTCTCCGAAGGATATGCGGTGCTGTTCTGTTTTGTTGCTCATGCCATAGCCTCAATCCAATTACTTCCTGCATTGCAGCCTATACTCCAAAGTTCCAGTCTCTTATACGCACGAGTTGATATGCCGTTCCGGATCGTCGTCGTGGGTGGGGGCCCGGTGGGGTTGATGGCCGCGCATATCCTTTCCTCAGCTGGCATTGATTTTGTGATTCTCGAAAAGCACTCTACAGTCACTCCAGAGCTGGGCAACGCCATCGCACTATGGCCCCAGACAAACCGAGTGCTCGATCAGCTCCGCCTACTTCAGCCGTTGCAGCACCTCCCGACTGCTCTGAACCGGAGAATCATTCTCACAAAAGACGGGAATGTGTATGCCCGGAATTCCGCCTTTGGTTTGGCAAAGCCGAAGTAAGCCGATCACTACCTAGGACCCAAAGCTCTAAACGTGCTAATATCTGATTCCCACCTTCTAGCCATGGCACAGACCTGGACATGTTCCATCGCCACGAGCTTCTGAAAGCTTTGTATGATATGCTTCCAGAGGGAGACAAGGCCAAAGTCTTAACCAACAAGCATGTCACTGGTATTGAATCAAACGACAGCGGTGTTCGTGTGACCTGCGCAGATGACACCGTCGAGCAAGGCGATATGGTCATCGGTGCTGACGGCGTACATTCAAGTACTCGCGGCATCATGAGAGAACTAGCCCTCAATTCTGGTTCGCCAGATGCCTGCTATGCAGTAAATGAGGAAAGACCATATCTCACCACCTTTCGGGTACTGTATGGCAGCGCACCCAGGACACCAGATCTGACACCAGGCGATTGCTATGAATCACACAGTGACGTTGCCGAGGTTCAGTATTTCATTGGGAAGGACCGGACTTGGTTCTTTGCATACTCGGCGCTCGACACGCCCACGCGCGAGCCCGTCCGATACACACAGGAAGACGCCGATGAGTATGCCGAGCGTGTGGGGGACCGCCACGTGACCGAGCGGTTGCTCTTCCGCGACGTTTACGCGCAGAGGTACGCCTCCGGGCTGACCAACCTCGAGGAAGGAGTCATGAAGCAGTGGAGCTGGGGTCGCATCGTCCTCGCGGGCGACTCGGCGCACAAGATAACGCCCAACTTAGGCTTGGGCTTCAACAGCAGCGTCCACGATCTTGTGGTGCTCGCCAACCGCCTTCGCACGCTCCTCGACGCATCGCCCGCGGACGTCACGACGGAGGACCTCACGAAAGTGTTCTCGGAATATCAAAAGGAGCGCACCGACCACATGAGCCAGACCGTCTTGCTCTCGGGTAGGGTTACGCGCCTCGGCACCTGGCAGTCGGGGTGGAGGTGGTTCCTAGACCGTTATGTTCTTCCCGTCATCGGAGGGGACAACCTCTTGGTCACATACATGATCGGATCCCAAAATAGAACAGCACCAGTTCTAAGCTGGTTGGACGAACCAAATTACACAGATGGCTGGATTCCTTGGCAGTATTCTCGAAGTGATGAGAAAGGGCTCAAGATCCAGTTAAACAACTCGCGTAACTGGAACTTTTTGGAAAGCGTTCTGCCAACTCTTGTCTCCTTGTTATAACTCTTCAGTATTAATTTTTCTTTTGTTTTAACCGATGCTTCGCCCTTATATCCAGACCCTGTACAAAACGCGACACTATATATCCACCGAGAACGGGTAGCTATAGAGACACTCTTATTTCTCCACCTCACTGTGGCTATGGAATGAAGTGAGTTTATAAAAGGCCCTGTATGGCCAATCATATTTACTGAAATAATTTGATACATAAACGAAGTCCCTTTGCACTTATAGCTCAGCAAGATGATGTGGGAGGTTAAGGTCTCCAGTTAAATAGACGTTTGCCCTTCATTTCCACCTCCACCATGTGATTTTACCCTGTCTTCAACTTCATTGCTCTGTATCCGTAAGCTGTTCCCTCCGAGTATTGCCGTTGCTTGATGGTTCGAAATCATCTAGGCTGAATACGATGACCATGCCCATTTGTCGTAACTCGAACTTTTTTCTAGTAGAGCTTGTAATATTACCTCTATCGATATCGTGTTCTAGAACTATATTGAGTACTCGTAAGAGCAACAGAGATCCCATGAATACGGTCAAGCCACAATCTAGAATGGAACTACAATTCAGGTTAATAGCGGCGACTCAATCTGAGTTGATAGTGGCTTGAGCTCAGTGGGCATTCTGCATTAAAAAATACAACGGGAAACGTAACAATGGAAAAATGGCTGAAAGCTCAAACAAGTTTCAACTTACAAAAAGTTTACTAAAAGCAAAAGCTGTGCTGCTTCCATGCTGCTTGTGTCATTTAATTGAAAAAAGTCGGCTACATATTTACAACGAACAACTGTTATCACCCTAATATAAGAACATGTTAGCAACCTCTAATGTCGAGTTTTATAACTTGATCATCCTTCAAAGAAAATAAAAAGATTATTACGAGATGATAACTCCGACGAGTATATAGATCAGAATCTTTACTTGGTTTTTTCTTTCTGTACCTCGGAATAGTGGCAAAGGAATAAACTATAGGAAAGGATGATAAGAAACAGTTTCATATCTCAAATGAAATATTTTGGTGAGAGTACTGACAATGTATAAGCAACTAGTGAGAATATCTGTCGCAGAGACAAGAAACCCGGCGCTTGCAAGCACGGACGCCGGAGCACAAGTGCCATCAGAGTCTCCCCACGCAGTAGGGAGTGGGATGCATTGTAAAGAGAGCATCAGGGTAGAAGCAACAGCAGGAAGTGAAATAATGACCCATGACACGATGAGAGTCCATGGTACGATACCGGTAATACGTTTAGTGATGCGGTATAAGATAAGTCCTGTACTTAGTCTCGCCAGATTCGCAGTAGGTGCATATACTATCTCGGCAATAATGAAGAACTAGTGCCCATTAATAAAGAATCCGTCGACCCAATTCTATTTTTTAAAGGTTAGATAGATACATACCTTTGCTGCCTTCTTCGGATCATCTCCAGGGGTTATATATGGCGTGCCGAAGCCATAACTAGTAGATACGAAGACCATAGAACAGAAGACAACATAACCAATCTATGTGCGAATTCGTAAGCTTCATGTCTCAGAAGAATACCAGCAGATAATGAACATCTGATAGACTGACATATGCAAGACAGACGACGTAATCATCATAACCGAAAGCCTTGCGGACTACTGCTCGGATGAAGATCCTTAGTCCAATTGCCAAGGAGTTGATGCCAAGCAGAACAGACATAGCAATGGTATCTCGTAGTCCCATTTTGAATATGATATGCAGATTGGACAACGAAGTACAAGGAAACGGGAGTGTAAATATGTGCTAGTAAAGATGCAGGTACCGAGGAGTGTTGTTAGGCAGCCTCTAACTTTATTATATAATTAGGTAAAGTTTTACGGAAATAAAGATCCTCCTTCTCTTTAAAACCACAAACATTTAGGAGTTGATGCGAATGGAAGGCTAACAAGTCTTTTGCTTTTCTCCAGCTCCGCCCTCGACTGATGGGGCTGGATTCAATAGAATCACTGACTGTGCAGCAAGTGGCTTGAGTTATGTACGAATGAGATTGCGATAGAGCGGCCTTTTTTCATCAGAAGTGCGGCGCTAAATGTCTCTAGTTGAAAGATTGTAGGGTAGCCAGTGATATAACGAACAGAATGTGGCAAGGTTGAGATGGAAAAAAGCAACTCCCTTCAACAAATTCAAGTTTCGAATTGGTCCAAACAAACAAGAAAAGAAAACAGCGGTCAGGCCGCAGTGGGGAGTGATTTGAGCCCTTAGAGCACATGAAGTCCCCGTATCAAGGAGGCTTTTTCAATTAGTTCATGTGATGATGCTGAACTATAGGTAGATTCCATGGGATTTCTTCTAACTAAGCTACTCAAAGATTATGACCATACCAATCAAAGGTCCATAATTAAATTGTATGCGGTGTGCACATCCTCTACAACTACTGTAAATCCACCAAAGAGAGTGTTTTCTTTTTGTTTCACTACCAAGATTGCACTTTGTTTTGTTAACAAATTGTGCATTCAACATATCGAAGAAAAAATCCATCAATAATTTGATTCACCAGGCTCTAGGACTGTCGGCAAATGATCAGATATATTCGTCATATCTTTTATACTCTAACAGACCACCTTTACGAAAGAACAATACATGAACGAGACTTTGTTTATAGGACTCTGCGTTACTAATCTTCTGTAATATTGCTGTCATTTTACACCACGGGTTTCGACTTCGGGGCAGTTCCTGTTTGGGTTTCGGTTATGCATTATGCTATTTACTAGGACGATATAGCGCGTGATGGAACGGGAAGCACTGCAGGAAAGGTCTACAAGTGGCAAGGCAATCCTGGTGCCGGTTCCATTGCGGTAGGAATGTTACTTGAATTCCTATATGTTGACAACAGCTTCTTTAACATGAACATTCGATTTAATGTTAGAGCTATTGGGCGGTTTACCCGCTTGACATACGTTTGTCGTTCTACTGTCTGCACCACGTCGGGATTATTCGAGTTTTCCCGCCCACCCCCCGGGCGAGCAAGCCACTGCCGTAAGGTGGATTATTTTTCGTCGCGACAGGTGGCCATGGACCAGGCGTCTGGACTCCGGCCGCGCAACATATCGCATCCGCAGGTGAGGGACCGGAGCCCCTGCGGGTGCGGTCGACTGCAACAAGTTGAGGGGGCGGTGGCTCGAAAAGGGCGTTGGGCGAGAGCGTGTACAGGCGGGGGCAGATTTTCCCACATTGAGATGGCTTGGGCCAGGTGACAGTTTTGTGATAACAGCATATTCCTAGGCAGGCGTATTGTGAGTAACGAGATAGGTCTTCAGAGCCAATCGTTGGTGGCATCTTCTATTTCAAACTAACCATTCTGGTTGTCAGAAGATGATATCCTACAACGCTCTGCTCATAGCCATGGTATTCGCCATTGTGACTTTCTGATAGGTTAAGCCCGCGGGACTATGTCAGTGCGTTTAACGCTGAAACTGCTAGTCCAGCACTGTACGTGGGAAGTTTAGTCTGGCTTGGCGCCCTTTCAGCCTCAAAAGTCGAGCTGAGTTGGGTTGAAACGAGTTCAAACTAGGGACCGATTGGATATTGGATCCTGGTCCAAGGAGCTGAACTTTCAGCTCCCCGGTGTTGAAAAATTCACGAGCTATGGCACTTACCTTCCTTACGAGTCAGATGGAGCAAGAAGACACCTAGACTCGACATAGCATTTTCCTATTAGTAGAACTTGTATATAAAATGTCGCTACAAGGAAGCTCTTACCACGGGTTCCTTCCGCGGCGCCAGCCCCGCAGGCTGTGGGAAACCAGCCTCCCAGCAAGCGAGGAAGAGGACATCGAGTCCTTGAGTGAGTTATCTGATAACGCTGTGGAGCCGAGGGACGCCGTAGGCGCGGGGCCAACATCGCAAGGCGAGCAGGAGAAGGTACCACCAAAGCCCAAGCCTTACAAGATCTCCTCGCGTACCATCCTAGGAATCATGCAGCGCGACGCCACTGATGCGCCGGACTACTACCACCCGCGCCCTCGATCTGAGCGGCGACTGGGCACGCGGCCCTGGCGCGACGAGCGCATCGGTGGCGACTTGGAGGTCCACCCGGGCCGCCTCTGCCGGTTCTGCTCCCGGCTCAACCTGCGGGACCTGCTCGCCGCCGCCGACACGGACCGCTTCTTCGACAACGACCCCCGCCTTGCTCGCCGGCAGGGCCACCAGCACACACCGCAGCAGCTTCAGAGGTCCGCGGTCACATGTCCTCTGTGCCGGCTGTTCTACCGGGAGATGGTCACGCGCCCCGAGTGGCGCCGCATGGTGCAGGTGTCGAAACCCGAGCCCGTTGCGCCCCACTGGGGAAAGAGTCGCTTCAAGGTTTGGTTGTGGAATGGAAACCACGAAGACAGACACATGTCTAACGAAAACCTACGATACCTGGTACTGGAGTGGAGTGGGCCAGTTGTAGACTCATTTGCTGAAGTGCTGGTTACTGCAGTTGAAGGTAGGTGTACCACCGATCATTGTGTTTACTATGTAATAGCAAAATGAGGACTTATCTCATCTGGTATGGCTTTATAGGAAGCGATGCAGCCAAGTATGGTCGAATCATATCCGATAGCATGAGTCCTGCCATCAAAGGGATCGCATCATCGCAAACATGGAAAATCATTAGCGAACTTTGGGACGAATGCTCCCAGCATCATTCTCTCTGTAGCTTCGGCCAGCTGAATCGCCCGAGGAGCACGGTGCATCTTGATCGGCTGGACCGATTGACAGTACCACTACCTACGCGCCTCGTCGTCGCTGATCCAGAGAGGCCGCGGCTAGTCGAGACTCAGGGCAAGCAGGGCATATACGCCGCGCTCAGCCACTGCTGGGGCGACATTCAGACACTCAAGACGACGCGGCTCAACCTCGAACAGCACAAGGAGGGCATCGAACTCAGTGGCGTGTTCCCCACATTTCACGACGCCCTGGTTGCCTGCAAGCTGCTGGCCATCCCCTACCTGTGGATCGACAGCCTCTGCATCATCCAGCACGACCCGGCGGATACCCTGTCCTCGCTGGATGATTTCCACCGCGAGAGCCAGCGCATGGGCCAGATCTACGGCAACGCGGAGCTCACCATCGCAGCCACCGGCGCCTCTGACTTGCCGACCATGGGGCTGTTCGGGGGCAGTGATCGCCACCGCCTGCGGCAGGTAGTAGAGGTGCCACTAAAATTAGAGCCCAGACGGGAAACGCGGAGACGATGGCGTCGGCGACAACGGCGGCGGGGGGGTTTGGAAAGTGATGATGACCTAGACAGCATCGAAGACTACGACGAGTACGATGATGACTACTACGATGAGGACGATGATGACTACTCTGACGACGACGACGAGCAGTATGGCGGTAGTAGATACGGCAGATCGAATGATGACTTTATTTACGTCTCAGTCAAGCCGCAGAACTTCGCCCACGAGGTTCTCGACAGCAAGCTATTCACGCGGGGCTGGGTCCTGCAGGAGCGCGTGCTCTCGCGACGCTACCTGCACTTTGGTCGCGAGCAGTGGTTCTGGCAGTGCCGCGAGGCCACCGTCGCCGAGAACTCGCCCTTTGACTCACTGGCGTCGTCGTACTCATCATCGTGGCAGAAGCAACCGCGGGGCGCAGATCTCGGCATGGTACAGGCCATCAGCGCGGGCCCCGGCCGGTTCGCCGAGTGGTGGATGGATGTGGTGGCCATATACAGCCAGCTTGACTTCTCGGTGGCTACGGACCGGCTGGTAGCACTCAAGGGCCTGATGTCTGAGGTGCAGCGTCTGACCCGCTGGTCCCACGCCTGGGGCACGTGGGGTGACGGCTTCTGCGCACAGCTTCTCTGGTTCCCCAAGCACCGGACCGATGATGGAGATCGTGCCGCGGGCCCGATCCGTGGGTCTGGCTCTAGCGCTACAGGCCCTGGCGCCGCGGCCGCCGCAAAGACCTCCGCAACGTCCGGCCGCCCGTCGTTTAGGGCACCTTCTTGGTCCTGGCTATCCTGCCCGGGAGAAGTGGGTTTCCCAGTTCTCGCTCCTAACAGCACCGTCAGGCATAGTGGTCGGGGTATCGCAATGCCGGGTGGTACCGTAGCTGTCGCAGCTGTGAAGATGGCATTCCGAAAATTTGGAGCTAATGCCCACCCAGTACCCTCACAGACGGCTGGATCCGGACAAGATGCTGCCATTTCAACTACAACAACTCCGCCCCCAGATCGGGACCTCTGGACCGAGCATCTTGTATTGCAAGGGGTAATTAAAGAGATTGAGCTCTCTGAAATAGATTCACCGTCATCGATATCTACAGCGTACCAGAGCAACCATCGACTCGGGCCGCTGATGGCACTCTTCTACAAGCAGAGCCCTAACAGGTCTACCTTTAAATATCAGATGCACGGTCCTGCCGATGGCGCTCCGCAGCCCCTGGATGTCGGGTATGGAAGTCTGGATGCTGACCATGTAAATGATTCCGGCAGCTCTAGCTTGAAGCAAAGTTCCCGATCACCCGTCAAAGGTAAATGTCTCCTGCTCTCCAAGAACACAGTAACAGAGAAGGGCCTCGACTGGCGCCGAGATGCCCGCACCAACCCCATCCCAGAGGTGCCGGGCCAGGTGGTAAGTCTCAATGTGCTCTTGGTTGAGACTTTGCGAACATTTAATCAAGGGGAAGTCTGCTGTCGTATTGGTCTGGGCATCATTGGAAAGCAGCATGTAGACTACTTTGACAGCGAGCGTGTAAGCAATGTGATACTCGTTTAGGCGGTGGATTAGTTCAGTTGTGGGCCGGCCTGTGGCTTGAGCTGGGCTGCATATGGCCTTTTTCCTGAGATACTTGGTGATTTTTTATTTGACACAATGGAGTATACTCTGATGTCTTCAAAGAACACGATAATGGCAGGCGGTGCATTTGATCAAAATGAAGAATCAGAACAAGTAAAAAAATATCGAACTTTGGCCTTCTTATTGGATGCGGGAAAGTATATGAAGTCCGTCTTGCCACTTTAGGCGATCGGGCTGAAAAATCTCGGAGCCCCATATTTCTTTTTTCGACTGGACGCACCACAAGATTTTCCACAGCGCTACTCAATATCAAGAACCCGGGATAAGACCATTCAAAGAACGGAAGCAAGCCCTCCCTGGGCTGTCTTTAAATCATCACAATGCCAAAGTTCGAGCGTCAGGCCCAGTCGCAGAGGAAACACGGTCCCCCCTCTGTCAGCAGCGCATCCAAGGCGCCCCGGCCTCCCCCGAGCACCCGACCAGGATGGACAGGCCCGTCGCTCCTGAAGAAAGCCGCTCGCAACCCCCAGTCCTCTGCGTCTTCTTCTGCGCCCAAGCCTGTGGCACCCACCCTCCAGGACCATCTTCTCCCCGATGAGCTGCTGCAGCTCACCCTTGATATCTTCCGGGACACCTTTCCTGCATCTCAGGATTTCGCCGCGCTGAAACCCCTGCTGCACCAGATCAACCATGCATTGCTGCAGAGAGATTTCGACACGGCATTCGGAAGCCAGGAGTTTCGGGAGGGTTATGCCATTCGATGGAGCCCGAGCCGGACGCTGGCGTATTCAAATCTCCTGGCCTCGATTTGCGAGCAGAGAGGGGACGACTTGTGGGTTCAGCAGCTCATCGAAGATGATGTTGACGGAAAGGCAGCCAAGGTGGTGAGCTTTGGAGGTGGTGCAGCGGAAGTTATGGCCTTTGCTTCGTTATCACGCCATTTGCGAAAGGACGTAGCTGGTAGGCCGAGTGATGGAACTCTAGCACGTGGTGAAGATGGGCTGGAGGACTTCCCGGCTTCATCGGAGTCCTCCCCTGCCACCACTGCCTTCAACCTCCATCTTATAGATACAGCAGACTGGTCTATGGTCGCCTCAAAGCTGCAAGCTGGGTTGGTGACGCCTCCTATGCTTTCCAAGTATGCGAGCGCCACTGCCCGCGCCATGAATGCAGCCTTCCTCACCCCACAAGCAGCCAACATAGACTTCACTCGGGCTGACGTTCTTGCGTTTACATTGGAGGAACTTCAATCCATTATTGGGACCCAGGCTTCATTACTGACTTTCTTTTTCACCCTCAACGATCTTTACAACACCTCGATCCCAAAGGCTACGAGCTTTTTAAGGAAAATCACTAGTGTGGTACCAAGCGGCAGCTTGTTGCTTGTAGTTGATAGTCCAGAGATTTCATTCGGGACTGGCAGTGCTAAGGATGGCGAGGAGAAGACAGGTTATCCCATGGATTGGATTTTGGACAAAACTCTGCTCCAGGTAGAGAAGCAGAAGGAAGGCGAGGACAAGCCTGAACCAGCGTGGGAGAAGGTGCTCGACGATGCAAACAGGCTGTACAAGCTTCCCGAGAAGGGATTGAATTATCCGGTCAGCATGGAAAATCTGAGGATGCAGGTTCATCTGTACAGGCGTTTATAGGGGGCGTGAATCGTATTTCACAACCGCACGGCTAAAGACAAGTTGGGGACTGAGTCACTAAGAAGTTACCCTCTGCAATCACTGCCTTCGTCTCACGTATCAAAATGAAACCAATGCTCCTTTATCCCGGTAAGTAGTTCTGCCTAACTCACTCGCTGACCAGCCTGCAACACCACTGAGCCGGAACCACGATTGAGTCCAACATCGACAACTTCATGGATTGGCGCACAAAATATGGCAGCATATACGAGTGCGTTGCAAATCGTGTACAGCATGAAGATCAACTTGGCTTTTGATTTTGACTTACGGGCAATGCAAGGATTATTCAAGTACCAATTACCAAACCATACCGGGAGTCGAAAGGGGACAAGGGTTGCATGTAAGACGAGAGCTCGACGAGTACTCAATTAGGCAGTTCTACGATTGTTTGAGCCAGTCAGGTTCGTTCATAGCAAGCTTGTCCTTGGACCCCAGATGTTACTCAGCTTGCATGCACGGCGGTATTCTCATTGGCTAAGTGGCGGATATTATATGTCTCATCCACGACGATGTTGATCTCGGGTTGCATAGAGCTAAAAGGAATCAAGCGAATCGGAGTAATGATCATGTTGGTATAGACTGCTCGAATTTCTCTTCATGCGCTAGCGACTGTTATTCATCCATGGCTCAGTTGTCCCCGACTGGCTATGCCCCATATCTGCCCAAGAGCTTCCCAAGTTATCGCCAAACTGCAATTGATTCGACACTCCGGGCAAATTGGAAGAATTATAAGCAGCGGTCGTGCTCTGGGGGTTATTGCGGGGGGCGTATTCTTCACAGGGGAGAGCTGAGCCGTCCAGAATCTGGGTTGGATTAGGAATCAACTGTTCTGGTTGCATATCAAAAGGTGGTGGCGTGAGTTGAGACTGCATGGAGCAGTCCAAAAGTGCTTTGTGTGCTTCGGAGTACGCAGCTCTCAAGGCGTCGTTTTCCATCTGTTTATCCTTCAGAAGAGCCTCGAGGGTTTTGATACGGGAAGTTTTCCTTTCCCTGTACTTCTGCTGAGCCACTCGATTCTGATCTCTTCTCCTCTATGGCGCAAGGGTTAGAGTTAGTAGCTCTAGGCTAGTGCCACGAGAGGATAGGGAAGTGTAGTTCTTACTGCCGCCGAGGCTAGGGTGGCTTTTCTGGACCGATTTGTACCTTTTGTGTCAGTCTCAGAGCTGGGGGTTTTCACGGTGTAAGCAATTGCGTCGGCGTGGCCCATGGAGTATGTGAAGCATCCTTCCGCATCCATATCTTAGTGCGTTGATGAAATAGAGGTCATGGGGAAATTATTTAAACGTTCTCCGATATTGACAAATGGGGACAAGATTGATACAAGAGGCCATTCGGACTTTGAGTGGGGAGACAGCGTCAGCGGCCTCGCTCTGGTCTGGTATTTTATACTCGACTCTAGTTACCCGTACCTTGAGGCGATCTCGATCTTGGGATGTGGTTCAAAACTCTCGACAGGCATACCCAGAGATACTAACTTGATCTAGCCTAGATCAAGCACACAGTATATCCACTCTTGCTGTTCTAGGACTTTTGACAGTCTTGATAGGGATAAGCTCGTGATCCTGGAACCCCTGCATGACAGCTCGACCACAGACTGGTGCTAATGTCAGTTGGAAGACACCAATACCCCAACGAGGTTAGACCACACCGATGTCAACGGAGTTGGCAACCAAACAAGGGTAGCATTGGAACAGGGGTTGGGGGATCGAGGAGCAGAAATTATGGGATTGATAATAAGACGAGTAAATGGCATGCACAGAGATCGTATTCGAGACTCGAGGATGTGTTCGGGTGGCCTTGCTTCTTATGGGTATATGAAGGGACTTTTCGCCACATGCGGGATAATTCTCACTCAGACGTGGCGATGTGGTGCCGTTTTATACATTCCGATGCAGTGATGCCGACCTAACACTGGACGAATAGGGAATAAAAGAGGGAGGCCTGAAATTTAATGTAGCATGATTTCTCAACTTCGATGAGAATTTCCCTGTCGATAAGTTCGCCACTAGTCAGGAGCATCATGGCTGTGCAGCCGATATCTGAGGTCTGGCCCAATTTGGTACCACGATTTCGCACACACGTTGCTGACCGCTCCAATATCTTCACGATTCAACACATACACACACATACACACACACAGGTCACATCGATAGCATAACACTCTCCCAAAGAGTCCACGTGTGCTTACCGCCACAAACATCCGACTTGGACAATAGCCGTGCGGGGCCAGGAGGTACATCATCGGTCAAAATTCTATTCATCTAAACCATGCAACTTTGTGCTAGATATCATCACAAGTTTATGAAGGTCCGCAGTTATACTTTGCCATCCAGCAGACTAGGTTCGGAGATAATCAAACACAAAGCCTACTGAACGTTTTGCACCATGATAGTTCGAGCACTTCTTACAAGGAGTGGGTATTGTAGAATATCAATGGCCTTTTCTTGATCTGCTCAAACGCTACCCGATCATGTGCGAACGTTATCCCCTTTTTGCCGAATCTTTTCATAAGTATGCGAAAATGTCCCACGTCAGGCATATGCTACCTATAGCACGGTCGCCTCATCCAAAGTTAAATTAAGTTTCATTGTTCTGGAAACAAGCTTTCTGCAGACATTGGTATTGCTCACTGCTTCTAGTTCCATGAGCATGTTTATCTACAATAGAGTACATTTTAAGCTTCTTAGTGAACCCAGTAACACGTGTACTCATATCCATATGACATTGAGGGAGCGCTTTTTCCATAACTATTTAGCAATGGCATTACATCGCCAAGAACTGAACCAATTTGTTTTTTTTCAAAACTCACGAAACTGTGACCATTTCAGGCAAACGGGCAGGAAACTGCACCAGCCCACGAGTTATTTATTATCCTCAAGCAAATTCGTTATAATAATAGTAGTTTACTACTAAACATCAAACAAGCCAACCATTGACTCTTCACATTGGCATTACGCGGAAATGATAATTTTACCATTGCTAGTTTTGGCGGTGATACTGGTGGGAGGCATTTGGATATTTCAAAACGCGTATATATTTGTACGCACCCCTCACCGCACATTCGCTTGGGTCTCTCTAACCAGTCTTACCCGTAGCCATCGCTCCATCATCATGGCGAATCACTGGGCTGTGGGCGAATCACGATGCTCCCTTCTTCTTGGAAGTATCCCCTGGGCGCCGACATTTTGATGAAAACTCTCCGCGCAGAGAAGCAAGGGAAACTGACCGCACTCTCCCAGAAAGATCATGATCTATATGGTGACACATATGGACAGTACGCCGGGGGTCTCTTCTGCATCTTCACCCGAGATCCTCGCAACATCGCTTCAGTCGTGTCCGAGCAATCAACAAAGTTTGGATATGGCCTAGTTCGCAGCCTATGCTTCGGGCCGCTACTCGGCCATGGCATCTTCACGTTGGATGGACCTGCCTGGGTGTCTTCGCGGCGGTTGTTGGCAACACCTCTGCATAAACCACAACTTTTATCTCTGCATCTGCTGGAGGACCACTTCCAAGACTTGCGGCGAACTATTGTTTCGAAGCTGGAAGCGACTTCAACCTCAGCGATAGACCTGAAACCTTTCTTCTTCAACTACATACTCGACATATCCACAGACGTCTTCCTCGGAAATTCTACAAACCTACTAAACAACCGTCCTGGAAAACATAACGAGAGTACTCGCTTCGCGTCTGCCTTCAGCGATGCGCTCGCATGGATATCAACGAGGGATAAATTCAAGATGTTCGCGTGGCTCGTAGTAACACCGGGGCTAGTGAAATCGTGCCACGCCGCTCGAGACTCTCTGAAGAACATGATTATCGAGGCTCAGCGGCTGGAGCTAGGCCTTGGCGAAAAGCCCCTGACGGAATTTGTGGACAAAGCCCAAGGGCTGGAGAGGGCTAGGGACGAGCTCATCACCCTCTTCTTCGCGGCTCGCGACAGCAACGCGAGCTTGCTGTGCTGGATGCTCTACACGCTGTCTCGCGAGCCCGAGATTTTCGGGAAGCTAGAGGCAGAGGTGCTCTCAACGCTGGGCGACGACCCCGCCGTCACGCCGACAGAGTCTGATCTCGCCGGCATGCACTACCTGGACAACATCGTGCGCGAGGCCCTCCGTTTCCTCTCACCGCTGCCGATCAACAGTCGCGTTTGCAGCGAGACGACGACGCTGCCAGTAGGTGGAGGAGCATCTGGTGAAGAGCCCATTTTCGTGCCGAAGGGTACCTTCGTTGCCCTTTCGACGTACGCATGCCACCGATCAACCAAGTACTATGGAGAGGATGCGAACAAATTTCGACCAGAGCGGTGGGACGAAGTTGATGTGAAAACCAGAACGCGAAACTACACATTCATTCCCTTCATGGGCGGGCCGCGCAGGTGCCCTGGTGGTAAGTGAAGCTTCTAAATGGTCCACTCGTTAAGAAATATTACTCTCCGAAGATCTAGACTTTTCCTCAAGAGCGTATTACTAACCTTCTTGCAGACAAATTTGCGGCAAAGCTAGTAAAATACACAATGTGCCGTTTGATTCAATATTTTAGTGGGTTTACCGTCGATGACCCTCATTTCAAAGTTGGGTCTGACTGGCAGGAAGACGTCAAGTGCCAGGTTGGAATCTCCATGGTCCCCGATGATGGCGTTACTGTCAACATCGCGCCTCGCCCATAAGCGCAATTATTTCTATGTCGTGTGAATTATGTGTCGGTTGAGGCCTCTGTAGGTGCAGAAGAGGTCGCGCACTCGTTTCTTCATATCCAATACTTCAAGATTTAATTACTGTTTTGCTAAATGCCAGCTTAGTTACAAGGGTTGCATAGTCATACCTACAGCTTCAAACTACATACCGCAGCAACCACTACAGTGATACCACTAACAGTACTTTTTGAAAAAAAAAATTTCAATTTAACACAATGACCGTGCCTATTTCGTACTTCAAAACCCAGTCAAGAACGTCAATAATGACTTCGTAATAGACTGGCCGGTGCATTCCAACAAACTACAACAGCAGAGCTGGAGTATATAGACTAGATATTGCACACCATTCACTTGTCCAAAGCCTCATTAACCAAGACATACCGGTACCGTGGTTTGCCCTCCTCCAGCTCAACAATAGCCCGGTTCGCTTTGCTCATGGGTATCGTCTGGACCCAGGGCATGACCTGTTTGTCTGCTGCAAGCTGAAGCATCTCTCTAATTTGATTTGGGGATCCGGAAGCGCTGCCGGCGATACTGAGTTTGTTGAAGATCATCTTAAGAGCGCTTGCGACCGGAAGGTTTCCGACCCCATGAACACTAATTGACACGTATCCAGGTCAGTTATTAATCTAGGTGGCCACATATTTGCTGTAGCTATACGATTGAAATACTGACCCGAGCTGCACAAAGGTCCCGCCGACCTTGAGCATCGACATGTACTGATCGAGTGGCATATCAGCGCTCGAGGCCGTGCTGATGATGAAATCCAGCGACCGCGATCGTTTAGCCGCCCAATCATCTTCTTCCGCCGTGGCAAGGTATTCATCGGCGCCGAGAGCGAGGGCATCATCTCGCTTGGACGCGCTTCTCGAGATGGCCACGACCCTGCCGGCCCCGAGCGCCTTGGCGAACAGGATACCCAAGTGTCCCAGGCCGCCGATTCCCAGAATGCCGACGTGCTTGTCTGGCCCGCAGCCGTGCTCCTTCAGGGGCGTGTACAACGATATCCCGGCGCATAGGAGCGGCGCGGCGGCTTCCGAGGGCAGGGCGTCTGGGATCTTGAATACGAAGGCCCTGTGTGCACGGTGGTATGTCGCGTAGCCGCCGTAAGAGCGACCCGCACCGTTGGGGAAAACCGCTCCGTAGGTCGTCACGATGTGAGGGCAATAGACTTCCCGGCCAGTGGAGCACTCGGAGCAGGTGGGCTGTAGGCAACTACGGGCTTGGGAACCAACGCCCACGCGGTCGCCGGGCTTGATTTCAGTTACCTTAATGCCTACTTTGACAGCAATGCCGATGATTTCGTGGCCCGCGCAACAGGCTGAATCTCTATGAATCAATATTCCGGCTCACTAGTGGACTTTGGGTATAGTAAATAAAAGGAGCAGGCTTACGGTAATGGGTAGGTCCCCAGGCCGAACCGAGAAGATGAGCATCCGTGCCGCATACGCCGCAGTGTGTTACCTTGATGTCGACATCGTCGTCTTCCCATTTTTTGGGCTCAAACTCACCCCATATCATCTTGCCATGGACGGCGTCTGCGCTGTGGCCGAGCCAGCCCTCGAATTTGTAATCCGTTGACATAGTGCTGCGTTCCCGGTGCACAGAACCCTTTTTTTTTTTTTTTAATAAAAAAAAAGTGATATTTTTACCACTTCATGCGAGTCAAAATTAGCAAATAATGTGTGTAAGATGCTTTCGATGAAGTTAGAAACCGGGAAACATACGCGGATAACAAAAAGCCGGTGATATTCTTAGACCTGCGCTCGTTAGATGAGATGATTGAGCTTTAGTCGAGCAGAACTATCAATGTCACCTGGCCATCTTCTGGTTTAAATAATGCGCAAAACGATGATGATAGTACTTATGGCCCCATCATTCAGTAGAATTGGGTGCTTGTCATTGGTGTTAGAGAATGAGCATGTGTGTCTTCACGTTGCAAAAATGCCACGGAGGTTGGGCCACGGATTTGCCACGGAACCAGCAACGGGAATTAGAGCGAGCGACGCCACGGCATCCCAATATCCACGGCACATCGCAGTAGTCCGACACGAGAAAATGATAGTAAATAGCAAATTAGATTGAGTAAGGCACCATGGATAGATAGTAACCGAATAGATTACGAGCTGGGTACATTCGGAGAGTGTGTCCTAGGGAGCCAAAGCCCATGTCCAGGTTAAGATTTCAGACAACTTGAGCTTCGAGCAGCAGCTATTTGCTGGGAGTAGCAGTCGTGACTTGCCGCATATTGTATTTCAAATAAGTTTATCCGTACTTCCCAGCTTGATGTAACTAGTTATATTCTTGGTGACAAGGGCTTTACAAGTTTCTCGGATTCTCGCTCCATAACAACCTACTCACGCGGCCGTTCCCAATTCCAGTCCTCATGCACGGCAGCAGTACCGCCACGGGACGGGGATGTGGGGTGCCCAGCTTGCCAAGGTCTTGGAACTCAACGCCATCGCCACGTGCTCTCCGCCAAACTTCGACCGCTTCCGTGCGCTAGGAGCCGATGCGGTCTTCGACAACCGATCGCCAACCTGCGGCGCCGATATCCGAGAGCACACGAAGAACGAGCTCCGGCACGCACGCGTGGGACTGCACCGGCGCCGGCGGCGGAAAGGTGTTTTGTAGTGCGGCGCTCAGCTCGTGCGGCGGGGAGGAGCGTGCGTCTCTGGCTGCATCACTCAGGCCAACGAGGAGGCGCTGCGGGCCGCAAACCCGCTGGTCAGTGCGCCGCGATACACGGTTGCGTACGACTGCTGCGCCGTGCTGTGGGAGCACCTGTGTTTGGGGGCTACACCATGCCAATTACACTGGAGGAGATGGAGTGTAAGGAAATGTTCTTAGGAGTTGCATGGGAGCTACTTGTCAATGGGGATTATCGAATTCATAGACACCACTCTCGACAAAGGAGGCAGCGGACTCCGAGGACTTTAGGAAGGGGAGAGACGAGATGCGAGCTGGGAAGGTCAGTGGAACGAAAGTGGTGTATCGTTTGCAGCATTGAAGCTGTCGGGTACGTGTAATCTCATGCATCTAACTGCACGCGCTGTTTCAGCTCATGAGGCGTAGACGCAGACGATGATTGGTTTTGTCCTTTGTTATTAAATCCGTTCACAAAATATATTCTTTGGTCTTTTATCCTAGAGGTCTTCTTTACGAGCCATCCTGATCAATAAATACCAGAACATCAATCAGTGACTTCCATTATCATTTCATTGTATACCGGACCGTTTGGCACAGGTGGGAACTGGCCATGCAATGATAGTATAATGCCCACACGATTTCCCTGAGGCAGCCTGTGTGTGTCGTGAGATGGTGTTCGGCCCCCATCCTTTTGCGGTAATTTTACCACATAGGACATAGGTCCATGAAGCCAATCGCTTCTATTAAGCGAAACTGAGTTTTGAATGCCAGGATACCCATCCCCAGGCACCCGCATCCTCGTCTCGATCCTTTGTACCTCCAACTTCTCTGTCTCTTTTCATCGACATTGATTCCGGTATACCGACACAAAGTATGTCTGTTTACCCAGGGTGTCGGGATAGTCAACACCGAATACTTTCTCTTCTAGTTTCCACCACTTACACAAACAGTTCCCTAGCCTCCTTCAATCGACCTTGAATCCTAAATCATTAATGCCAAGATCGCCTGATAGGTCGGGGTGTAGGAATGGCTAGCTCTAAATACTTCTTTCTCGCTCACTTTCTTTCTTTTGTTTTTACCTAAGCTTTTTGGTGCATCTTTTCCATTTCATCTGAACAACCTCTGGTTATCTGGGAATAGCTCCAGCTGGTTTGCATAAGTAAATACTAGTTCATTCTTTTTTGAATGTTTCGTATCCTCTAGTCAGGAGCCTTTCAATGGACTGAAATTGCATTCGCGTATACTCCTAGAGATACTAACGCCTAATCTCATCACTAGGCGAAGTGTGGGTCAATAGGCGAAGTGTATGTATTTGAGAGCCCGTATGAACCATAATTCTACCACTCAGGAGAAGTCTATCGACTTTAATTCTGAACAGGCATGGCCATGCCCCGCAGTCGTAAGACTAACTTCATTTAGTGCTTGACAGTATTGATCCTGGAGTCATTGTTGGCCACAGCGGGCTACAGGACAGCTTGATCCACCAACAGGCGGCTGTTTCTAGCAAAGAGGTTACTGACGTACACACCCAGCATTGTGTGCGACACCTCTACAATGGTTGATATCTGCAAAGATTAGATATAATAACAATGTAGCAAGGCAAGTGATGTCAAAAGTTTAGCTACGTTAATTACCTGACCGGGTATCCAAGTATGCTCCCCGTGGCATTGAAGTTGTTGTTTCCAGGAGTGCACACAGGTTTTAGTAAACGTAGTTACCCGGGATGCAGGCGTTACTTTTGCAGTCTGTGTTGTGATGGTTTCGCTCTAACTCTGGAGACTCTGTCCCGTACGGCTAAATTCTCTATACACCTTGCAAAATAGCCATCTACATGCAAGCCCTCGGGCACGTACGCATTTATGTTACCAGCATTGCTAACTATTCCATACCCTTCGCTTCCATTAGCGTTATATCGTCGACATCACACAGCGTCTTCAGCCTTCACCCCCTAGCATCCAGAGGAAGGGGGGTTTACTCTTTTGCACTACGACTGTCGTCTGTTCTTGAGCCCCCCTTTGGGCCGGGCATTCGTATCCATTCGTATCTCCGATCCTTCCGAGCTGTAGTTAGATACTGAAGGGTCTTGGCGTTTCAGGGATATTGATTTCTAAGTAGTCGTAGCTTTTGCCGACAATCTGCTGGATAACGAGAGATCAGGCCGGATCTCGGGAACTACTCGCCTAAGAGGCGCACAAATGAGCTTTGAGACGATTGCGCGTAAGTGTAATTCCGAGTACGTACAATCACAACCGCACTCTGAAGTAATCCTTCCGCCTACACCCCCTGGATGTGCCTACGAGGCGCAGCGACACGCTATATGCAGATTAAGCCAGAATGGAATGTCACACCTGTTTTAGCTTAGTACTAATGATATGAGTATCTCAGAACAATGCCAACGTTAGTCAAACGTATATGTGGTCGTTGAATAACCATAAATACACCCTACTAGGGCAAAGTAGCACAATCATAGCCAAAATTACACTGAGCAACCCCGGAGGCGTTTCCACAAGACAGGTGTGGCCCCGGCAAGTAAGGGGGGGAAATTGTATCAACAGATCTTCAAGAACGGGAATGACGGCACAAGCAAAAGTCGGATGGGCATAAAGCTTTGACGCATTTCTAGTCGAAGTGCCATAAATGTATCCTTGTTGACAAACTTGTAAAAATCTAAGGTGTTTGCCGTCTACTAACACTGGACAACCTGGGATGGTCCAGCGCCCCACATTGCGAGCAACAAGTTATGAAATCCTAACCACCTTATAACATGCCTATTGCTACATATCCATGTGACTTTTTATTCTAGAGGTGGTTGTATGTTCCTCTACAGGTACAGCTGAGGATAAATCCTCTATCAAGGTGCCCCCATGCATGTACATATGAGGCACAGCGATCGGTTTCCATACAAACTGGGCGACAAGATAATGTCGGTCAGCACGTCTCTCATCTTAGCACATATGATAGAAATCATCCCATTACAATACCGGCGTTAGTAGAGTATATACTTGGGTGCTGAGTGATTGTAGCTATACTCAACCAAACTAATCATCACGGTATGACCATATTGCCTATTTCTACATTTCAACGCAATTTTGTCTTCTAGAGCAGGTTATGTGTCCCTCTATAGGTTTTAACTGAGTACAAGCCCCTCGTTTAATAGACCCGCATACGCGAACGAGATGCAACGACAGGCTTCATGCAGAGCTGAGCGACAGGATAATGTCGCCTCACACCTTTTTTCTGCAGCCATCGATGTAAGTTAACGCTTAGTTGATGCTGTCAACCCTCTAAATACGTCACAGAATCCTACGCTTATCCTTTTGTAACTCGATATTGCAAAGACATGCGGGGTTCTCAACTGCACGTTCTTTTATCCGAGACCATTATTGATTTTCTACTCCATTGCATTAGTCAAGATGGTACGTTACTGGTAAGAGATACGAGCACATAGACCTGTTGGTGGAAAATTCTGCACTTGGTAAATGATGCCGCCGAGAGGGAGGGGATGTGTCTGTATGTTCCAATAGCACAGTAATAGGCAAAGTCTGATACTGCTGGTTTCCGCCAACGAGGTTGCGTAAGATATGGAGATATCGACACAATCTATGCCTTCTACAAGGCGGCCGACTCATCAGTATACGAGTAAGCAAAAAGTATATAAGGAGTGATCTCGTCCTTCTTAAATCATCGTCTCAGCTCTTTCCTTCAGCATCAGCAGAGACCATCCTCATCATTTTACCTACTCAAGGAAGTCTGTTCTATTTGATATTCTTAAGAAAACCTACTAACAACTATCAATACAGTTAACTCACAACGTTTGAAAATTCTTCAAATCAAGATGCGTTTCTCATCGGTTATCGCTGCTCTTGTCGTTGCTGCTGCTGCTGCGCCTGCGCCCGAGGACAATAACATCAGTAAGTATCTTTTAGCCCGAACTTGGAGGTCTCCTATCAGAGCTGAGAATTTTTTTCTTCTGCCGGAGTAGGGCGGGCGATCGCCAAACGTTGCGCGGACGAGGCCGACTATTGGACCTGCGCAGAGGCAGGTTGCGCTTCAGTGGTCCCCGAAGGTGACTGTCTCGCCTTTCTCACCTGCTACATTATTTATTGCTAGTGGTAGGAACCTATTCTTTGCTGCTGGAGGTTGTTAGATAGGAAGGAAGAAAGGGAAAAAGCTGTCAAGGGCGGTACCCGGAAGTAACAATGGAAGTAATTGTCTAGCACAGTCTTAGAGAGGTCATAGAGACTCTTTGTGAGCTAATAAGACTCTGCATCTCCATCTCTCTGCCTATTCATAACCAGCCATGCCAAGCTGAGTATACTTATGGCGACATTTACATTACTATGTAAAATCTAGTTGAGATCTAGTCTTGCTACGGATTGGTCGGTAGAGGCATGGGTCTGGTCACTGAGGCTGGTGGTTAAATGGAACAGTGGGGACAAGTGTGGCTGCTGTGACACAAAGCATTGGATGCCTCTTGATGTAAGAGCGGCCCGGCCCACTCTGTTGGAGCCGAGTAATGTGTCGACAGCAGCAACAAATTCTCTCTTTATTCACAATCGCTCGTTGTTATAACGCCCTTCCCTTATACCAGACTGACCCATTCAGTTTGCCGGCCCTCCTCCACCACCGCACCATACATAATGCCGAAAACAAATGCTTGTCCAATGTACTCATGATATTCGTTGCCATTATCATGTAATTTCGTTGGTCGTAGAATAAAAGGCATCCTGCCTCCCAACAGCACATAAATCTCGTCTTTAGGTCTTAGTTCTCGAGTACCAACACCGATGAGTCCTGTTTGCGTGATGAAAAACCGTAAGTTCGTAGTTGCCATGGGCCCAAAGGGTTTTCGCACGCCTCCGAGGGCGGCGTCGGTAGCCCCAAACTGGTCTGATACACTATGTTCAGCTTCTACATGGGTTTCCATGACTTTCTGGAACGCTTCGCTGTATGATGCCTCTCCATACGGATAATATTGATCCATATCAACGCATTCCTGCTTCACTAGGTCACGCCACCGCGACACGACTTGAACCATTCTGTGGTCTTGCTTATCGAAATAGTCGCCACTTGCCACGATCTGATCGAACTTCATGCCTCGTAGTTCCAGAATCGAGTCTGATTGTGTCTGCCTCACCTCGACGTCTGTATCCAGGGCCGCGTTATAGTACTCGTAACGGATGATCCAGTCCAGCTCGGTGCGCTCGTACTCTTCTCTTATCTCAGCCTGCCAGTCGGCCGCCCAGGTCGGTAGTTCGGGGGATCGACATATTTCTACCGCCCTCAGGAGCGGAAAGAGGCTGTTTGACTCTTTTATTAATATACGGATCGAATGCATAAACACCTCTCTGGTGCTCAGCGAATAGTTGGCTACTACGGGGCCGCCGAGACCCAGCAGGGCAAAGATGTAATCCCTCGGGTCAGATGCTTTACGGTATCTGAACACGTTGAGAGCAATCGCGAACGACTTGGTGTCGAGCTTTCCCATCCTCGACAGCCAGGTAATTGCCCTCATCTTGTTCCAGAAGTGATCGGGGTTGATTCCTACAGTCTCCCAGAAACTGAAGTTGGCTGCATAAGAATATGCATCGAAGACTTGCTGCAGCAACATTTCGTGAGCGCCGTATTTGACAAGAGCCTGCTTCGGAAGGATTGCTTCTTGGACAGTCCAAATACGATTCCACCATGGAAGGCCCATAAAACACTCTAGCGCAAGAAGGGCCTCCCCCTCTTGGGCATAATCATTTTTAAAAGTTTGTTTGGAGGCCCATCTAGTTATTGCGTCAGTTGCTAGTTGAACTTGCCGCCGAGAGAGCGAGGCATTTGGATCGATCTTTTCTGGCTGGATTCGTTCTGTCTGCTTCTGGGAGCTACGTTGGCGAAGGTGGTGAGGATCGGGTGGCTTCTTACTGTACTCGCCGAGCCAGATGATTGCCATGGTGGTGCGGGAGTATATCTCGGTCATTAGGTTAACCTGGTGCGACTTCTCCCGCATGTCATGCTGGTTGATGCAAATGGCATCCACCCAGATATTTCGAGGCCGAGTACGATTGCGCAACCGTCTGAGCGCCGCTACGAGATTTGTTGTGACATCTAACTCCAGCCCATTAATGTATATGGGTTCCCGCTCTTCAGGGTCCCCCCAAGCATACGACAGAGCCTCATACTGCGGCTCACCGTCAAGGCAGGCTGTGCTTAACACACAGCGTATAGGTGCAGTGTAGAATAGACTTGGTAAAAGCCTCGCTATCCGTATCTGGCGGTTCTTGAAGTCTAGTGGCAGATATGCTGAAGGAGAGTGCGATGCAGCCATGGCTTCGTCGCCGCAATCTTCCATATGGCAGCACGGACCCCGGAACGAGGATAGGCTCTGAGAAGCATCTGACCTTCCTAGATTTGTGCTCACGAGGGGCGAAGAGACGTCCATTTCATCAAATTGCCCATCTCTGGAGCTGAGAGTGACCTGCGGGCGGTGTGTCAAAGACCGAACAATATCGATTTCTTATTGGGCACCAAGTTGGCTTTTAAGGGGGGGCGTTATGCATTTAATCCATGCTGCTTATGTAGTTTTGTGCAAAGGCAGCAACAACACTACAGGCCCGTAGGAATCAGATGCCACAGTTGTGCAAGAAAAATTAATCACAGATAAACATTTACAACAATTCAAAATCTTTAGCACCAGTTGAAGGAATTTTAGACACGTTGTGATGGTGCCAAAAGTGCGGGGAAGCAGATCCACAAGCTAACCTGCCCGTTGGCGGCAAATCAGCTGAAACCCGCATGGCGAATAAAGCCCGAGGTGGTGAGATACCCATAATGAGGTTTCATACATATTATTTGTCGCTGTCTGAAAATATGATACGATGCGTTCTTCCTCGACTTCTTTATAGAAATAAAGGTGCATCTTGTTGATGAAAATACTAGCTACAGGTCAGAAAAGAAAAGCTCCACGAAGGCAGCAGAGTGGTTGCGCGAGAGTATGCTGACGCACGGCAGCCGCAATAGAGCCCGGAAGTGATACAGTCGCGCAACATCGCTACCAACTTTCGCCTGGGAAAGACGAGAGGATGATGTGCCCACTCTGCCAGGAAATGGACTTGCTCGTCCCGATGTCATAGGCTTGATTGGCCCGTGTTGCAGTTACTCTAATCAGGCACGTCGGTGATTTCTGTCCCGCCCGTCGTGCATGTGGTCCCCAATGACTACTATTGAGCCTTCCACTGTGTTGGCGCAAAGCTCTGACAAATTCTCAAGTTTTCCGTTCGAAGCAGGGACCCCAGTCTGACTGCAGATCTATCCATCAGTAAGCCGCACAGAGATCGACCCATTGTACCTCAGCGGCTTCGCAGCTTCTCAACCTCTTCCGTCCGTGTTTGCAAATGGCGCAAAACCACTTTTGGTTTTCGCCATTATTTGCAACAGAAGCAAATAATCCTCCAATAAATCTAGTGCTGAAGCTAGATCGCTCGGCCACCATCGAATATAGAATATAGCCCCAATAGAGCGCATCGTTATCCAGCACTCGTCATCTTGATCACTTGTCAAATAAGACGTGGTTCTGAACATTACGGGTGCACGAGAAAATGAAGGAAAGAATGATGGGCTCAAGGGATGTGTATCAGGCTGGGAGGAGCAGCTTATGATGAATCGACCAGAAGAAGTATTCCAATGATTCAGACTATCTCCTTCCCAACCATCGCGCTCCAATCAGTAAACGACATCGATCAGTATGTTACCTTTACCTTTGATATTACTACCATCTCTATTCAATTTCCGAAATCTCTCCTAGCTGTAGCTCCATATACGCTGTTCTGTATGCACCCTCACGGATCTATGGTAAGGGTTCGACGTGCCAAACCCATTATTAGGGTCCGAGGGTCACGTCTGATGAAAATCGCATCCTGTGAAGTTAACAACCTTTAACTTGCTGGATATTGATTAGTAGACGTCTCCGCTTAATCCCCATGGATAGATCTAAGATTGAATCAAGGGAGGCTTAAGAATCTTTGATTGGTCACTATCCGAGCTCGGAATAACTGGTGGTTTACATCACGGATATTGCTACATTCAGATTTTAGAGATTTTGTATTGCTTCCTAACCCCAGCATGCTGTGTAAGTTTAACGAGCGTGAACAGGTGTAACCACCTGGAAATAGCCAATAACCATAGGGTCCACACATGACAGACAACGAAGAGAACAGAGATATTACGACCGCGTTGCAGTCGCTTACTTCTCTTCAAGATTCAGCCTTCCCAGGTAAACCTCAACGCCGAGCAGAATCTTGTATTAAGAACCCTATCCTCTTAGTCGGGGCCGGTGTCGAAATCAATGTGTCCCTGGTTGTCGAGAACCGCGGCGCCGCCGTTGGTTCCAGAGACGCCATCGAAGGACTGGGGGCACTGGTTCAGCAGCTGGGTGAGCTCGCCGATACAGAAGCTGGGGTTGATGAACCAGCCGCCGAGCTCGTTGGAGAGGAACTGGACGTAGATGTATTTACCGCCAGATAGACTGACAGTGGTGTCTACGTAGGTGCCGATGGCAATGGTCCTGGAGCCGAGGTTGTTGCAGGCCGCAGTGATGCCAGAGAGGGCGTCAGACTTGGCCACGAAGGAGTTGGCGTCGAATCCGTAGCAACCGTGAGAGTCACGCTTCTGCTGCTGCGTCTGCTCTACCTCGCGAGCGAGGACCTGCTTGCCTTCGACAGGCTTCGCCTGAGCACCGAGCGAGCACGCGAGGCTCTGGAGAGCCACAAGAGTCGAAAGGAAGCGCTGTAGAGCTTTGTTAGAAGAAAATTAAAAGTAAACTTTACCGTTAAGAACAGGACAAAAACTTTACCATTGCGAAAATCTGGGTTTTCAGCGCGCTTATGAGAGAAACTTTAGTTGACTTGATCTAAGACTGAAGCTGTTGGATGAAGTGGAAAGTCGGTGGGTATTTATATTCGTCAGAACATCCAGACTTCTTCTAGGACTACAGAGTCATTGTATCAACGTTGCACTTTTGCAGTGCGTTTTCGTTCAGCACTGCATATTGAGCTTCGCAGTCGGCTTCGTAAAATCAAAGGCTCAGCTCTCGCCTTCTACAAAGATAGTTACATGTATCAAAATGGTCAACGGGGTGCGCTTATTCCATATGCAAGCCAAGCCCTATCCGGAGCCCGCATAGCCTATTCAACCCCGACAATCCCAATCAGGTAGCAGCGGTACTGGGCTTGAAATTTGAGTATAAGCTTAAATAGGCGACCGATTATTGCAACCGATCTGTACAAAATCTATTCACGGGAATTATAATGGCAGTGTGAAAAGTTGACTTTGGACCAACTTGATGTGTGGGGTTAGTCGTAGATACTAAAATCAGAGAAAATATCAAACGAATCTATTGAATTGGCGAAGGCAATTCTAAGGAAATCTACCTTTGGTTTCCCAGCAAAAGAATCCAAGCGGTTTAAGATAATTCCAAATGAGGGACATGTGCATGCAATGTCAACCCAAAAAGAGGTTGAGTACTTCAGCATATACGAGATACAGCAAAATACGATTCGTTGCTTGACCAAAGAAGGAAGAGATGCAGCAAGGGTTTGGAACCGTTAACTACCATTCTAGCCCTTTGGGTTTCACCACATCAATATCACGATTACTGAGCAACAAGCATTAAGTCTAATTGGACAGCGTTGTACAAGAGATACTGTTTAAGACCAAAGCTGACGATCATGACTAATGCCAAGTAATAGAGTGTGTCTGCATTCACAAATGGAATCTGCCTATACCAAATGGATGAGCGGGATTACTTTTGTTATTTTGCCGAAATCGCCCCCGCCCCGCCCGCTCGCCCCAAGGAAACGCTGTGCCCCTGAGCTGGCTGTCAGCTGTGCTTTGTGCGACCTTTCCCACGGTCGAGGTCTCAATGCAGGCCTTGGCAAAGCTTGTAACCTCTGAAGACCCGAGTGGTTAAAGGCTATGGCAAACCAACCGGAGAGAGATTCCGTTTTACGATCCAGCCAACCAGCAGGGTCAGATATGCGGGTAGGTTCAGCTGCTATTATCCCGAGCTTCGAATTTAAACACGACTGGTTAACAGTATACCGTATGACATTTGAAAGTACTTTCATACACCCGTGACTGATGCATCAGGATCGAGGTGTATTCCGAGGGATTATTGATTTGTAAACACCCAAAATAGACAATATGCTCAAGCAAAAGCAAATAAAATGGCACCAACAGTTCAGGCTTCTACATCCAATAAATCCGTAATAGACACCGGTGGCGAAAGAAAGAAGCAGGGAACTATTAGTACAAGTCGGCCAGAAGACCAGAAACTACATAGGAAAGCCCTCGTACTGAAGAGTTCAACGATAGCACCAGGGGTGGATGTTCGGGCCAGATGAGTTTCCGTAGCTAATCAGCTCATTTTTCATCACCATTTAAACCACCCTCTACCATACCTTAAGAACTAATTTTTGGGCAAGATCTGCAAAGTGTCGAGTAAAATGTGAGTGGTGGATTACTCATCGTTGACACTCCTGAGAAATAAGGGGGGGGGGGAAGGGCAGCACGGCAGTTTCGCCTGATCCTAACCCGTCGCCTATTCTATCTTGTCCGATATTGCTTCTCCCTCATTGTATCGACTACGTCGATTCGAGTGGGAGTTCATCATGAACTCGGCCATGATGGGCAAGGTCCCCGCAGTCAATCGAAGCTGTCCCGCCCCCGGTTGTGCTCAAGGTCTGCCTAAGTGATATTGCATTATTGCCTTACTTTTCTACTCCTGCTGATGTTTTGAGATATCCTGACTATATTTCTTGATGCTCTCCAGGTTTCGAGTCTGCTGAAAGGATGCTCAGTTCATCAGCATGTCAAAAGCATCCTGGGATTGGATAATTCCGGCGGCAATACCCCTAACATCACGGCCTTTCTAACACAGAGCCATTGCATCTGTGCGAAAATCGGCATTGGAAATGGAAATGTTGACGATGCGAACGGGGTGTTCAAGCCACAAAATTGGCCTAAGAAGAGCGCCACACTCAGGCCTATCGCTGTTGCATTAAACCTTCCAGAGATTTACGCCATGGACAACGACATTACTCTCACTTAGATGCTAGTTCCAATTCACCATGTAGCCAACAACGACAGGGTGACCTCTACAAACTCCATGATCACCTTGCCGTCCTGACTTTTATCATCAGGTACGTAAACCCGCGGGAGGTATATGTAAACTACGACATGTATGATGTTCAACGGCAGTGACACTCTTCAACGAAAGATTTTTCAACGTGGTCATTGCAAATGCAAAAAGTCTCCAGCCTAGTGATGTGCAAAACCAACTGTTGGACGCAATGCATTTCGGTGTCCGAACGGCGCACACCAGTGCTTGACCTATTCAAATCCAACTGAACTACACGTTCCGCGTCCGGCCTTAAGTACGTCAACATTGTCTCATCAAAGTAAGATTTCTGCGTCCTGCTGTTGATGAGATAGATCGACTTTATTGTCAGCTTTGAAAGGTCCATGTTTCTATTGCCTACTGGTAATAAGTGAGTTCTTGATTTCGCCCATTGGTCAACGGAAAGAGGTCTTGAATCTGAAAACCCAAGGAAAGAGCAAAATGTCTAATCGATTAACGTACTGTTTCCCATAAAAGGAAAATACGTGCGAAACCCTGTCTATGTAAGACGACGTGAGCACCGAACCAATTGGAGTTTAGCGGTGTTTTGTCCTTGGGCACCGGCAATTGGCCTCTAACTGTTTCTTTTTGCGGCGCAGTCCATTATTCTCCACTCTGTCCACGCACCCTTGCCATAATTTCTTTATTAGCTAAGCACAGAGGAGAAAGCTCGTCTGGGAGTTGGTTACGGATCCCCTACTCTAAGAAGTAGCATATGAAGGCTGCTGCAATAGACGGTAGAGCAATAAGGTTTGTCCTGTTCATCTGAGAAGGAGGCCATTATCACAATACACCGCCAAAAAGAAAAAGAAAAAGAAAAACACAAATCTCGTTGCCAAGATTATCGTGATATAATTAGCCCCTAGCTTGGACCAGGGTCGTAAGCGCTAGAGTTAGGAAGGAACGCGCTCGAGCTTCTAGGCACAATTGTACCCTGCCAGAATCCACTCTAACCAATGGGAACAAAGAGGCGGCCATGCCTCAATTGATAAGCTGTCCCTCCCGCTGGTCGGCTGGACGTCGTAACTTCAGCAGCACCTAACTTCTGTGACTGGAATTTCGACAGCGCGCGACGACACAGACGGGGCATCACACGGGGATCCCTCTACTCATCAGAAGGTATTATCGCCGGTGATCATGGCGTCGCCGAAGACTATCCTGTTCATAAGCACCGGCGAACACGGCCAAGCAAACATATTCTTCGCCACGGCTCACGAGCTGCTCCACCTGGATCCGGACGTAGAACTTCACTATGCCTCGTTCCCGAAGCTGGAGAAGGCGGTGGCCGCGACCTCAGAGTACGCCGTTCGCAGCGCGCCGCACCCCGTCCGCCCCATCGTCTTCCATACGCTGCCCGGCCCGTCGCAGATCGACGCCATGATTCGGAACGGCATGGCGGGGTCCATAGGTAACATATTCGCCGACCCGCCGGACCGCTCCGACAGGACCCGCGTCGTCGCGAGTCTCGTGTCTTCGTTTTCTTCCTGGTTGCCGGAGGAGTATGTCGAGATTTACAGGGCTGTCGAGACGATAATCGAGAAGATAAACCCGCGAATCACCGTGATCGACACGAATATGGGGCCGGCGCTGGCAGTGGTCAAGCATCTGGGCGCCAACCACGCTATACTCACACCGCAGACGTTCAAAGAGTTTGTGGGCGGCAATCAGCCTAATGGAGAAGTGCTATGGAAATATCCTTTGTGCGTTACCTTTTCATCCCCTGCGTCTGCGTGCGTCGCAAAAATAGCTTGACATTATTAACTTCGTTTAGTCCCTCGTCTGGGTTTCCATACCCGCTCCCTTGGTCCTATATCCCTGCCAACATATTCTATTACGTGAGGATGGCCTGGTTGATGATCAAGGACCGCAACATCCCAAACACTACTGCACTGGTGAAGTCGGAATTAGGCGCCGAGACATACACCAGCACGGAGTTCTTTCGCCCGAAGCCAACCGACAAGCCAGTGCGTATCTTCGTTAACGCGCGAGCGGAAACTGAATTACCCTTGGATCTGAGCCCGAAGCTCTGCCAGAACCACCTCACGGGATGCGGGCCGATCGTCATGGCCGCGCCGGACGTCTCGGACTCCGACCCGGAGCTTGCGGCCTGGCTGGCGCGGGGCCCAACTGTGTTCATCTGCCTTGGCACCCACCTGATCTACACGGAGAAGATGGCTATGGAGATGGCGAGCGC
Organism: Xylariales sp. PMI_506; assembly: GCA_021365275.1. Classification (NCBI taxonomy): domain Eukaryota; kingdom Fungi; phylum Ascomycota; class Sordariomycetes; order Xylariales; species Xylariales sp. PMI_506. The sequence goes on along the minus strand of JAJTIY010000023.1, from coordinate 369,472 downwards.
GCTGCGCCTCTTGTTCACCCGTGCTGAGGCTGCGGGTATGAAGAATCTCCAGGTTCTGTGGAAGCTGAAGACGCCCAAAGCCGGTGCGACCTACGATCTTGCCCGAGACTCGGCGATAGCTCACGAGATCAGCCAGGGCAAGGTGAGGATCACAGATTGGTTGGTGGCGGACCCTATCTCGATCCTGCACAGCGGCCACGTGGTTTGCTCGGTGAACCACGGCGGTGCAAGCTCTTTCAACGAGCCTATAGTGTAAGTTTTCACCCGAAACATATACTCGGATAGTGCAGTCTCGGAAATTCTAACCGTAGTCCTGAAACGTTTTAGTGCTGGAGTGCCGCAGGTCATACTTCCACAATGGATCGATACGTATGATTTTGCCTATCGGGTGGAATACCTCGGCATCGGTGTCTGGGGCAGCCACAAGGCAGCACCCAAGTGGTCTGCCGATGAGCTAGGCCAGGCACTTGTCGAGGCGGTGGTCAGTGAGAAAGCCGCAGAAATGAAAGCGCGGGTCGTAGAGCTTTCGAAGATCTGTAATGAAAATGGAGGTGGGAGAATGATTGCGGCAAAAGGTATCTTGGCGGCTGCTGAATAGAAGCGGTGCAATTTAGGAGACGGCTCATAGAACGTATTGTAGAGTTAAGGGGCAACATTAGATAATATAGATGTGGCGGGAGTTAGGTGCGCTATTCTAGACATTGAGATTTCGAGATTCTAACTACACAAATCAGCTTCACACATTGATATCACATCGAGAGAAGGCGTCAATAGGCCTAACAAATCGATCATAGTGACTACATCGAAGTAAGAGTATCAACAATGTACCGCCTAGGTAGATTATTGGACCAGAGGAGACAACGAGTTGAGAGTTGTCGTCATTCGTCTCGTTGCGCTCTTTTCATGGGACTACTTAACTGACGCGATGTAGGAGATTCCTCGTAACACTGCGTTCAACAAGACGAATTAAACGAGAAACCCTCGATTAACTAAAAGATGGGAAGGTGTTTAATAATTCGTGCCACTCTCCTTAGTGTACAGATAGATCTTGTTGTGACAGAGCGATGCCACACTTGCAAATATAAACTCAACGATTAAACGTTACGATGAAAGTTCGCAAAACCTTTCGCGCTTTAATTATCAAAAAGCCCAAAGCCCTAACATGGAGGCTGAAACGCATTTCCGATCAGACTGGGGCATTGTAGCATCGATATGCAAAGAAATGATGTTCATATTACTGGAGAGATTCTGAGATGCATTACGTACATGATTATGCGTTGCATATCTGTCACACACACCCATTTTCCATCAGTTGTAGCCTGTACATGACTGTATTACTGCCCGCCCACCATCTGAGCAGTACATGCAGAGAAGTGCAATACTGTGTACATCGAAACGGCAGAAAAAAGGATCTGCCACCATTTTCTTTTCCGGTGGCTTTCGTGCAAAAATTATGTTATTGGTCGACAACTTGGATCTGAGATATGTCGTCCAGTTTCATTACCTAACGGAAAATCAATCTCTACTCACGCCCAAATGGAGTGAAAGCATCAGCCTATTCGAACAACGCGTTTGCTAACACGTCCCAAGAATTACGATGCGTTACATGAGGAATTGATCCCTGAGCCACATCATTACTTACCTCTGAACAACAAAGATGATTGGTGTGTGAACATGTCAGTAATGGGTTGGGCAGATGAGTACTTTCTGACGAAAAGTTATGATACCGTGTTCATCAATGTTGATTTTCGCAAATCAAAACGTCATCCATTAATACCGAAAATGACAAGTCGGTATCAGAAATAGTTTGTGGCAATATGAACCATACTTTATTCAGCCTGTTGGTGTTATCGACAATCTCCAAAACCATAAATCCCCTATCATGTGGTAATGTCCAAAGCCATTGCACCACCGCTCGCGCCAGAGAGGCTCTGACCAAGCATCCATCGGCCCGGCAGCCAGCCCTGAGCCTGGCACAACATAAAAAAACGGGGTAGGCTCTTCTCCCCCACCCCCCACCTCTAATACTCTACGGTGTCTAAAGTGATTGAGGTAAGGGATCAAGGATTGTCTTATCTATAGCGGTATGTATATATATTTCTGTATCAGAACTGGTGGCCCAATATGATACAAAGTGCCATATCTATCTGAAATGTAAGTGTGATATATATAGCTAGAACCTCATTGGAATAACAATTATTCAGACATCGGTATTCCGTTCCCATGCGACAACCTAACTTGTAAGGTAAAGTTTCTGAGGTTGGCCACTGAAGTTTGGCCCTGTCGCAATGACTGGCTCGGGGACTTTCGGATCTGCAGGTACGGAAGGCACTGTTCGGTGTTACCACTAACTAGCTACCTACATAGGTATCCCATGTAGTGGCTGCAACCACCTTGGATCAGCCCCAAAGGCTTGCTAGCAATGGCTACACCGTTAGCCACGTATTTAGCCTATGCAGACGCAAGCTCGTTGAATATACATAAGGCTGACTACCATCCATATTTTTAATTGCTTAGCTCAAGGCTTTATCCTCCTTGTGTTTACTGTACTTGGCCTGGATCCTTTCACGCTCTTGCCGCCACATTTCTTCACTATTCGGATGAGGGGTTAGTCCAATGCAACGGACATGCACAGTCAATGCCTAAGAACACGATGTAAACTTACTCTTCCTTTTGTTGAGCTTCTCGCTTAGGCGCCATCTCTTCGGTAATCCACCATGCTGCAACTGGAGCCATTGTGTTGAGGGCGGTATTGTCGGTAGTGTTTATATTCTCGTCCTTGTCAGGCTCGTGGTTACTGGTGCCTCCCACCACTTGCTGTACCATCTTCGTCAAGTGATCCCAGAGTGTGGGGTCTGGAAGGTGGCTTGATGATGATAGGCCTATGCCCATCAGCCCGGCGTGCATGTCGGCCATAATAAATCCATCTGGAACGTCATATTGTTCGAGCTTGACCGGCACCCTCGTCCACGCAGGCGGAACAGTTGTGCCATCGAAGCCGTGGTATCTGACACCATCTAAAACCAAGTTCCGAACTTCTGGCACTTTAGAACTGTTGGCATATCTATCTCCAGGCCCTTTCACTTCGTTGTACAAATATCGACCATCCTACGAAAAATGTGAGCCCTTTGAGTCAAAATAATTGGTGAATGAATATCCTTACCTCGTCCCATAAGCAGAAAGCTGTGATCCAACCAGTATACCACGATGTTCCACACAGACTATCGTCTTTGTCAAATACAGTTTTCCAGAAATGAATTACATCCCTTGCTTTGGGATCATCGAAGCTCCTGATGAAGCGGCGCAAGACAGGCCGAAGCAGTGATGCAAACTTGGTTGGTTCCGGTCCATACTGTTCCAGCTTATCGACCCTCTTCAAGATCTCCTCATAATCAGACTTATCTCCAAGCAGCTCAACGGTCGGAAATCCACAGATTTGTCCGCACGTGTAGTCGAAATACTTCTGCAGTGTTCCCATCATGACGATGCTGGCGACGATTTTGTCGTTGTCATTGGTGGTGCTGAAGTCGGGCATGATCCAGTCACGCAGGTCCGCATCTGTTACGGATCTGTGTAGAAGGTGTAATATATCCTGTGTGAATTGCCTAAAGTCAAACGTGTGGCGATCGTACGGGTCGTACATCACGCGCAGCTCCACCTTACCCTCATGCGCGACGAAGTGGTGCCGCATTTCCTCGGCGTGCGCGTTCACGTACAGGCTGAACTGGGTCAATATGGCGAACCACACATCCTCTGGGCGGATCACGAGGTGGTGATGCTGGCCGTATGCGTGCACCAGCGCGTTGACGAGGCCGTTGGTCGTCCCGATTATGGGCTGATCCAGCCGGGCGTCTGGTCCGTGGCCCCAGCTCGATTGATACACATCAATGTTGTTGGGGATACCGTTAGGTAAGGCAACTGCGAGGAGTTCTTTGGCGGTTTTGCATGGGTCCCTCCAGTGCCGGACGGGATTTGCACCGTGCGATTCGGGCTTGATAATGACTGGCATAGCGGTAATTAGTGGATTAAAGTATATGATGCGTTGGAAAATAAAGCAAATCAAAGTTTTGACATTCATAAGTTTAAGGAGACATAAGCTGCCTGCTAAATTCAAAGTTATCTGAATGCAGTACGATGATTCAGGCAACAGGGCTTGGCCTTGGAGGCAGCGAAGAATGATACGAGGTTGTGCGCAATGAAAACTTTTGTTCTATTATTATTGGTTCCGTGGTTGGGGCGCAGTCTCAATATTGGATGGTGAACATTTTGAATGTAGAGAGAAGAAAATAAGAAGGACACAGGCTCCAAAAATGCATTCGGCATCAATCCATTGGTTCAACAAAAAATAATACCGCTGATAACTTATTTGAGACTAGCTATTCTTCACAATCCACCTCGAATGCGCAGTGGTGATGAGCAGGTTGATGATTTGATTGTAGGCATTGATTTTGAAAACGAGCCTAGGGTGGGGGGCTAACGGACATCGACCAAGCCCCTGCCAGTGAGAGAAGCCCTGCACTTGCATTAGACCATGAGAAACAGGGTCTCAAGTTATAATGTAGGAGAGCTCGGTTCATTCTAGGTTGTAATTAGATTTTTTAATTCTTAACTTATCGATATCCACATGATATCTCAAAACCAGGTCGAATTACGGACTCTCCTGTGTGCGTGTGTCGTATCACATTACTTCATTCCGTCTTGTCTTTGTAACAGGTGTCTCCTAGGGAGATCACAGGTAGTCTGCATCACCCGTTTACGTCATCCGCACCAGTAAACTTTTAAAATCCATAAATTCCCCCAGTCTCGCCATTAGTGATATCGTAACCTCCGCCGCATGCCTCGATACTGGTGCAGTTCTGGTTCTTCGAGGCAACCATCATGTCCATGAGATAGTTGATACCCTCGGCGCGATAGGTATCAGGCTCGGTGTACAAGGTCTCATTAATCGTGAAGACGTAGTTCTCCGGATCAGGCAAGGTATACTGGGGCCAAGCAGGTGTCGACGGGCTTAGGCTCTTGATGATGTAGTTGGGATCACCCGAGTACACGAAGCCGATCCACATCGTAGTCATGATGTTGGCCATGTCGAGCAGCTTTTCGTAGTTGGGTCCTCCGATGGGCGGCACCGTGTATCCGCTGCCATCGAGGTCGTAGAACGTGAGTGCGACTTCCGAGGCGTGAGTGGAGCCCTGAAGGTTGGTGTATCCGTTGGGTACGACGTTGAAGTGGTACCTGTACACAGTGCTATTGAATGAAGCCATCGCGAGGGTAGTCAGGCGTGTTGGGGCGTCCATGATGATATCCGAGCCGACAGTGCATGCTCGTTTATCTACAGATTGTGCACGAGTCAGTATATATATTTTAGAGACGTGGCTACGTAGAGCGGGTTGTCCTTACATTGAGATCCAACGGAGGAACTTGCTGGTGGTCGTCCAGAATACGTTGACGGGATGCCGATTTGAGGAATATCAGGATACAGCCATCCAATCATGGAAAGACTGGTGTTATCGATGGTTAACATCTCGTTGACCAGATACTTGTTCAGGTCGGTGGTGGTATTGACCCCCTTGGGTCCGACGGTTGTCCCTTCATCAAAGTTCGTACCGATGAGGTAAGGTACTCTGGCAAACTTGCCTGATTGCAAGAGAACGCTGTTGGGCTCTGGGATAAAGTCTCCGTCCACAGCAAACATATACTCTCGTGGAGCGTTTGCACCAAACGGGTTAAGGGTTTTGTTGCCAAATATCGAGACGAGTGTGGTGTTGGACACTTCGCGAAGGCACTGGAGGCTATCGCTAGAATTGCCACAGCCCGCAGCATTCACAAAACCATCATAAGTAGGCTGCCACAGCGCAGTATTCGCCGTAGGTGCGTACCACACTGGAGCCCCGCTCTCGGAGATGGCACCGCTGAACAAGTTGCCATGGTCACCACCGTATGCGAGCAGCTGAAGCCCTACAGACTGCGCACCGGTGCTCTGGCCCTGGATGGTGACCCGTGAAGGATCGCCGCCGAAGGCTGCAATGTTCTCTTGAATCCACGCCAGCGCTAGTCGCATGTCGCGAAGACCCAGGTTCGTATCCAGGGAGTCTTGGATCTCTTGGCTGTACATAAAGCCCCAGGGACCAAGCCTATCATTTGGAGTTAATAACGTGTTACCGTACTATTAGTCTGCCAAATTGGCACATGTTTTGGATTCAAACACCTCCAATCAGGCGAGATTCAACTGACCTAGAGTTGACCTCTACTCCAATTATGGGGTGGCCAATATAAGCCGAACGCTGTACAATACCCGTTTGATTGAAGTCTGGAAGATACCCGATGCCTCCATTCGAGAAACCACCTTGGGTGAAGTAGACCTGTTTGGAGAGGTAGATTAGTACGACTGAGGGTCATGATAGGCTTTATGTGTATATATACTGAGTGTACGGCTTCTTACAAGGATAGGCAAATTTTCAAGAGTGACATTGGATGGACGGATGATTGCCAGGTATAGGCAGTCTTCGGACATCTAGCATCATTAAAACATTGGTTAGGCTCAGCGATCGCAGTATCATGCTGTGTAAACAGTGCGGACTCACATTCTGAATCTGCTCGATCGAAGTATTGTTGCCTGCAGAATTGTGTTAGAATCTAACAGTCTTGTAGTATCGTTCCATAGGAATACTTACCAGTCGTGATGCACTGCTTGGGGTAATCGACAACTACTCTTTCACCGCTCCATGTGGTATTGAGGCCTCGAGGTTGTCTGAATCTCAGATCCCCAATGGGAGGTTGGGCGTAGGCAACGCCATAGAAGTTGTCTGTGTTCAGAACTGGGTCATTGAACCCAACGTAGGTGCCGTTCTTAACAGTAACCGTGGGCGCGGCTTTGGCTGTAGCGGTAGTGACACTGCCAGGAGCTGCTGTCACAAGTACAGCTGATCCGAAGATAAATGGAAGCCAAACACCTGAAGCGAAACGCATGTTGAGATACTACGGTATATCAATTTTATCCTACCCCATGCTAAATGAACGTAATGAATGGGGGCGACGGATCATCTTATAGCCCTTAGCACAACTATATACCTATACTAGACATTTCATCAGGTGATGATGATCAGTCCAACCTTGTCCCCGCAATAGCCCTGGAGGTTTTCAGGGTAGTATTGGTAGGCCGCTAGTCATACTGCTGGTTTAAAACTGGGGAAGTGCGGGGGAGAGCAACAAGAAAGGTGTGCGGCATGATTATAGTATTCGGCCCGACTGGGGAAGCAGTCGAGAATTTCGGCTGGATCTGTTGGCATATTCGCCTATTTCCCTCATATGCTACAATGGATGGTCAAGGCTGGCAATGGTCTAACTTGTAAAACTAGTTGCAGCATGGTTAGGGGTGCTAAAGAGCGAAGCTTAACATCCGATATAGTGGGCCCGAAAAGGGCCGGAAATATTACGGGTGTATCTACATAGTACATATTTCAGGCTTTCAGTGTTAACAAAACATCCGAGATTGCCGTACCCATGCCATTTCGTACTGCGGTGTTCATAGAGAAACACTCCACAAAATACCCAGTTCGAATGCTTAGCCTATGGAATTAAACTACATTTGTCCGACCCCATGATTCTTCGCTCCTTTACCTCCACAGTGCTATACCTGGACCAGCGAGAACCCCAGAGCGACAACCGCTACCCCGCGCAGTTCCCACAGCTTCATGTTGCCGCGTAAGCGTTGATTTGGAGAAATCCGGGTTTGGTCTACGTTCGCCTATGTAATCTACACTCACTTGGTCATAACTCCTTAGCCTATATCGGCCGATATTCGTTAGTTGATCCCTGCCTTTTTCTACCAAGTCACACGTCATATCTTTCCATGTGGGGTTCTCCTCCAGCTTTTATACACCCCACAGTCAGTGTGTGGATATTTTATGTTACGGTGTTTGCCGTTTTCTCCAACCCTTACTGTTCTTCCTGCAGGCTGTCTCTCTAGTCTCTGTAGCCACTGAAGTCGCTCTTTCAACGGCATGACGATGTTCTATGAGCGCATAAGGGTCCTTCTCGGGCCTTTTCAAGTACACTAATGCTAACACATGGACTAAAAAATGTAGCGCTATGCTCGCGGACAGTAATGCATATTTAGCCATGATATAAACTACATGATATTATTGACGGGTGACAACCATCTAAGGTACCACCAAAATATCCAACTTGGAGAAATAAATCAGTCCATCTGAGCATATAGCCCCACTGCAACAGATAGTGGCGGAAAGAGTTCCGACCGGCATGGTGTCCATATCCTCAACATCATTTCTAGCGTAGGTAATATTCTAGCTTTGCTGTGTATCTTCTCCTTCAGTTATGCTATCTTAGCAGCTTGCTCTGCACTGTTGGTCCATCATTCTTGTTACCATCACCTTTCGTTTCTGCTACACCATGGCCTTGCTCATCGATATATTCAGTCATCAACCACGTAGGTATATCCGAAGAATTCCTTTGCAGTCGCACTTTAGTGGTTTTAACGCGCTTCTTGATGCCGGACAAATCATTCAACGGTCCGAGAGCAGCCCTGGTATCTGGGTCCAGGGCGCATATGGTAGCCATGGACGAGTCCTTCAATCCTTTGAGCCCGTATGCTCGCGTCATTGCGATTGTAGCTGCTAGAAGTACCGCTGACAGGACTATTTGGCAACCCAGGAGCGCCAACCACGACCAGCGTACCACTACAATAGACTGCGCGGTGAATACCGTCCCAGACACGCCGGAATTGCTGTCAGATAGCCTAGGGCCATTGTCAAGGAGCCTATGGTAACACAGAGTAAATTGGCGGATCATTCTCGGGATGGTGTGAGAGGGGAATGGTTGGCCTTACCAGTTTGTCATGCTTCTAGCCATGTTATTTGCCAATCCCTTCATGTTTGCAAATCTGATGTCCGGATCAGTGATGTTTACTCGGCGTCCATCACCATACAGCGCCAGGCTGACGGGAGAAACGATGATTCCGTCATAGATAGCGATATCTAAGCCAGTCCCTCGCAGAATGTACCCTTCTATCTCAGTGACAAATATCAACGAAGTCAGCAGCCCAGTGCAGCTTCCAACCGTATAGTTGACGGAATCGAGCGGACTCTGAAGCACTAGACCGCCTGTGGAGTCATCAAACTGGCAGAATGCCTGGTTCCAGTTCGTGGTGGTCGAGGTGTTTGTGTTCCACAAGTAATTGAGTGATCCGGCGGGAGGTGACAAGATATTCAGGGTTGATTCCTTCTCTTCTATCGTCGCCAATCCTGCTACAACATCGCCGACTAGGGTTTTGGTGCACCAGTGAAAGAGTAATCCGAAATATTGAAGATCAGCTATCATGGTCTGAATCTCGGAGTCGGTCGAGACGGAGTGGTTTGTGTTGGAGAACGCAATGACGGTCTCCAAAATGGCGGCCTCTGACACGGATTTCCCGAATAATCCGGTGCTTATCGGCATGGGGAAGGAGAAAACCGCCTGGGGCGCATATTGATCTCCCCTAGAGCTGATCTTGTCAGAGAGATTGTTGAACTGACTGGTGATGTACGATTCGATACCATTCTGTATGAGAGTATTATACTTCCCCGTAGCATTTATCGTGTCAACACAGATGCCTATTGTGCCGTACGGTTCCCAACTACAGTCTGCAGTGGAACATGACGGTGCAAGATACGAGATATTTTTGCCGACGTCAAAGAATGCGCCATCGAGCAGCGCTTTTTGTGTCGATTGCTGGGTGTCATAATCTAGAGAACGTAATCGTGTCAATACTGCGTTATTCCTGTTCATGGAGTCAGGTAGAAACCATAGTCAGTAGACTCAGTTTACTTACTTCTAATAGCGCTGTCATCTGCACTGCTTGGTAGCAAGGCAATAGTATGTTGAGCTAGGGCAGTGCCATTGGATGATGGACGTTGCATGACCTGGTAGGTCAAGACCTGCTGTGTTATCGGTGAGGTGATGAAGCTGCTGATGACAAGCAGCGCAGCGAATCGTATGAGTAACCTGCATGAGCACTGTAAGACAAAGTTCTGAAATACGCCACACTGAACACCGAACGTGACATCATACCCTTCGAGTAACTGGCCTCTTCCGAGGCCCACCAGTAGCTTAATGGTCCCAAAGCCTCCACGGCATGCTTCTTCGAACGCCTGAAAGTTTGAAATGGGCCTGGCTCCCGATGAAAACCATATCCATTTGTGTTGCCCGAGCCCACTAATTATCGGCGTGAAGAAAAGAAATTGGGATATTGTGACAAGAAATTGCAAGAGCACGTTCAGAGTTACATGCCCAGGAAGTTCCGGCTGAACTTGGCCATCGTAGAATTTTAGTAAAACGACAATGGCTACATTCCAAGTAGTTAGATGTTGTCCATGTAGTAGTATCGATGGTTCTTATGTATACGGACCTGCAAAAACACACAAACTTAACGTTCCAGAGAGGATCTCCGGTATCCATGCAAATATGGCCGGTTTCCAAGAAGCAGGCATGGTGCAAGAGAACGCGCGATGCGCGTAAAACCACGACTGGGGAAAGACCTGGGTTGGGCTGTCTTTGATTATGAGAAAAGAAATAACATTTCTGGCGTTCGAAATTCTAAGGAAAGTTCTGCAAATTCGCAAAACAGCCAGTACCGAAGACATGGACAGTTGGCCAAGGAATTAGACGTGCAGCTGAAAGTCTAGAGCCTTGGTATATCCGCTGAAACAAACCAGAATAGTCTAGATTGGCGCCACGGGCTGATATCGCAAAGCACAATTATCTCCATCTAGGCTAGTAATTCTACGTCTTTGCTAAAAAGTAAGCTATTAAAGGGGCTCTACCATACCTAAACTGCTTGGAATTGGAGACAGTAATATCTTGGCACGGCATATGCACTGTACCGCACTGACCGAAGCCTTCACATGGTCGCAGGTCTTTCAACGATTGTTTTGTCCATCCCTAGGATGGAAAACGAATATCCAAACACTGTTTCATTACCTCCTGGCACTTAATCAAGCCTAAGTTAACTGATTAGGTACCACCCGTTATGTTATTGACGTGATAATGTGTTTGAACCAGAGAGGCTAAGACATTGTCAACACAGTGGCTTTTTACTACAGTGAACACACTGTAGCACAGGGTCAATTTAAACTTAACCTTAAAACTTAAAAAAAACTAGCTGCTGCGGTGCAATACTCTGAAGTTACTGTTTTTTGAAACTACTAAAACAACCTATCTTTTCCTAGTTCAAGAGATTGCGCACACTTCACAATCACAACGCACAAAGTCTATTAAGACAACATCCTCTTAATTTGAACATTACAAAGTTATCATTGTAAGATCATGCAGGTTTTGCGCAGCTCCAAACACATTTGAGGCCTATTTAGTCTTCAAGTCTGAGGGCAAACGATATCGGCCGCCTGGTTTGCACAATCCACGCCGCCGTGCTCCCAGCAATCACTATCATATTCATTAATCGTGAAGAAGACACTGTAGAAGCAATCTGTCCAGTCCGTTGAGCTCTGGCAATTTGCGACGCAGCGCGGGCAGTAGCTTGAATACCCCCCAGCTTGAGCCAGGCAGGCTTCAAGGGCTGTCGTGGGAGTGGGAGTAGGAGTAGGAGATTGGGTTGGGGTGGTGGTGGTTGTGGTCGAAGTTGGTGGAGGTATACCCCAGTTCTCTTCAATACAGTATGAGTTACCGACGACAAGGTCACAACCTTCAGCCAGGCTTGGATTCTAAGGAACATTTTAGCGCCTGCCCTTTTAAACTTCAGTGAACTTAATCCTCACGTAGGTGTACAGCTGTTCCAGGCTGAGGCCCCAAAAGTCACTTATGCTGATGCAAGTGTCTGCGGCCGAGGCAACTTGCCAATATGTGCAATCTTGGATGGTATCCGGAGCCGCAGTTGTGGGAGGATCCACTAGATACTGGGCTGCGACAAGACTGGGCAGTGCGGCGAAGCCGAACGCAAATGCGAACATCATGATGAAGCTGTTTTGAGTCTTCGGGGAATCCTCGTCTGCAATGAGTGATTCTACGTATGTCAAATTTGTTCCTCCGTTCAATGGTAAGTACTTAGGTAGGTTTTGATTACTGCCAGGACGAGCAATAATAAGGAATAAGCTCTTTATATATATTGAAGGGGGCTGTGCCATACCTAGTAAGAATGTCACGCTGCTAGCCCCCAAATTCCTGCTGTGCCGCAGACCGCCAAGAAAATTCAGGCTTCTACAGTTAGGCATAGTGAAGGATCTCGTATTCGAGAGCCTCATGAACGAATAAGGTAGTCATATTAGCCACGCTAGTGTCGCGTATTGGTACTGAAGGTTAAGTGGACATTCATGGGTGGTGAGGATGGTCTATTGGGTTTTTACAGTCAACCTTAAACTGTTGGCAGGGAATGCAGCATACGATATTTGAGACTATGCGTCATTACCAAGGTGCCAATCGGTACCTTTGTTTCAGACTATAATCCTGAAAGTCTTGCTGTTACCTAGGTACTAACCAGTACCGTTCTCCTGAAAGTCAGCTAAATAAGAGTTGCTATGCTCCTGTGTATACGATAAGACCACTTTGAGATATTTACCCTATCCGGTTTGAATGCATTATATATTATATATACCAGCTTTTAATCTACTTACTACTTTTAAAAACGAGGACGAACTTAAAAGTTCCCCAATTAATAGAGTGACGAAACCAATATACCCAACGGATATCCGGGACCACAATACTCGGTTCATCTTGCCGCACACTCGTAAAGGATTCCACGCATTGATGGGAAGATTCCCTATTACTTCTAATCCCTTAATAAGCAGTGTTATTATAGTCAATTATGTCTGCCTTCAAACCTAGACCATAGTCCGAATACTGGTCCCAAGTCTCACTGACATTCAACCCATTGACGGTGGCTCCACTTATGTGAGCAAGTGTCGAGGTTGTCAGCTCGGTTACGTACAGGCTGCCCCTATGGGAGATGACGCGATGAGTCCAGCTACGCTGGGTGGGCAACATGATGGTGTTTTGTACCGCAATCCTCGGGCTCGTGGTGCCACCAGCGGAAACATCATCGATCTTCACCGTGAACACGGCATTGACGCAGGAGGCGCAGGTCGTGGAAGACCCCAACACCCAGAACTGCGTTGGATCCTGGTCGAATGCCAGGTGGATGAGAGGTGCAGTGTTGCCGATACTAGACGTCATGGTGAACCAATCGATGGACGCATCTTGGTTGATGCGTCCGAATGTGCCCGTGCCTGCAGTGCTGCTCCCCAGTAAGACGACCCAGGCGTTACCGTCTGCTCCGGCAATTAGGCCGACGGGCGTGGTGCCTTTCTCTGGGGGGATAGCAATCTCCTCTCCAACCCCTCCATCGTTCTTGTAATGCCAGATCTTGCTACTCAGGTCCAGGCCAGAGAAGACATCCCCGCTGGTAGGGTGAACAGCGACGAAGATTGGCCGTCCACTGACAGCCCAGACTTGGTAATCATCCGGGTTGCTGATGCTAATTCTGACCACGTGCGAACTGTCTTTGCACGATATCCATAGATTCCCATTGTTTTCCAACACCCCGTGAGGCCCGAACGCCGGGGAAGGTATGGGGATGGTGTTGATGACCTCGGGCTGCGAGTTTATATCGTCACCTTTGGGGTCAATTTGGAGAATAGCGTTATCAAACTGAACAGTCGCCCAGACAGTTGGTGCAGAGGAATTAGCTCCTGATCCCGAGTGTAGTGCCAGTCCGTGTAGACCGGACCACTGATTTGTTGCAGTCCATTTGCGAGCACCGGTAGGTTGTCCGTTGCTGTTAAGCGCTACTTTGACAAGACTACCATCTGTTTGTTGAGAGATGAGTAAGAGGTTATCGCTGACGGCGAGGATCTCGTGGGTCTGGGCAGCCGCTGGTAGCGGGTATTCGGCGACATTTTTGACGGGTAAAGACCCAACCGTGGTGGCACTGGCCTGCGATTGGCTCAGTAGCGACAGTTGCAGCTGTAATATGGAGAAGAGCCTAAGGAGACGCATTGCAGCTTAAATTATTTGGTGGTTGAATGGAAACTGAATTCCATCAGGTTGAGAGTAGAGGTCCTTCTGGTCGAAAACTACCTAAACTGAAAAAGTAAAGTCATCCCGGGATGTGGGAAGGTTTATATCTAAGGCTTAATGACTACGGTTTGGAGATCCTAGTGGAGAGTCGCGCTCAGCTGAGCTGTAGTACAAATTGCGCCGCGCAATGACGATCGTCCAGATGTGGAGTAGGTCCAACATGATTCTCAGCCACCGTTCCGACATCCGATTAAGCTTGTTGCCATAAACAGCTAGAAGCAATAGAAGGCGTGCAGGCGTGCTACCGAAAATGTAGCTGGCTCCGTTTAGTCTCGGTAGCGGCAGACACGATTTGTGATCGACAAGCCAATCAACCCCTTCAAGAATGTCTTCAGGCAGCTTCAGGCAAGCATCACTTTTCAGCCGCGGTGGGGGGCTTAACGCTTAATGCCCGACTAACGGCAGGTTTTTGGCCGCCTCGTCGTGGGGAGCAAACAGGACCGGTGTATGGGTACCAACGTCACAATATGATACAGCGACAAGGAGACCGAAGCCGGGCGTTGTAGAAGTGTCAGTCTCCAAGTATCCAATCATCATGCCTTGGGCATCCACAACATAGGTTGGCTATCCGTGAGTTGAAGGTTGTCGATGGTCACAATACTTACCAGTATACCATACCTAGGCGTTGGAACCCTACAGATCTCAAGTGTACCATCAAAGTGAATGCTCAAGCGAAATTTCAAGACCATGTAGGAGAGTTCACTGATAGAGATATCAAAACAGCTATTCGGTGGCTAGGAAGATATAATTATTGAAGCCATAATATGGTTTTAATTGGATAATATATTATTATGTTAATATGTTGTTCGATCCTTTTCATTTTTATGGTACACCAATGTAGCGATGACGAGAATAACACCAGGGCAGATGGTATAATGCTACATGCTGAGAGATAATAAGTTGTATAGAAATTAAACAAATAATTTATATCTATAAGTAAGCATCCAAAAGGCCCAAAAGAAGTGAAAGAATATCCCTGTCATTATGACATGGAATCAGTTACACCGATGGGTTCTGGCCTAATTCGAGCAATACGTGCCACTAGTAGCAAGCAGAGGGCATGAGTGAACATAATTGAGAAGCGGTGCGTAGTCCTCGGTTTGTATGACAAATGCCGCGATGTCCATGGTCGAGGTACCAATGGGAAGCGTCCACGTGAAGGAATAGCCATCCTGCACGACGGGAACGGGGACCGATTTCTGTCCACGGCCAAGGAATTTTGGCGGCGCCTTCAACGGAATCAAGTCAGTCGTAGTTGTACGCGTACAGAATGCCTGACTTAACCATGTATAACGCGCAGACGTAATAGCCGCTGGCGTAATTGATTGGCTATCCCGAGATAGCGCACAGTCCATCCACCGTGTACGTGATGTACACACTGACGTAGGCGTACGACACGATGACTTCGGCCGTGTGGGTTGTTGAGTCGGCCGATGCGGATGCGGCGGCATTGAGAATGTACTGGTCCGCAACCGGCGCGCTCTCCGTGCTTGCAGTGACTTCGTTGGACCTCGCCGACTCGGGCCCATCTCCACCCACCGCCCACCTAGGGCTGCGGCGTCGATCCTGCAGGACTGGATCCAATGCGTCGATCCTGCAGGACCCTACAGATCCCTTAAAAGAATCATCCAAGAGGGGTTTATACATCACAAAAGCATGGGCAATACACAAATACTACAGTCCCGGCTATATTAGCTTCAATCTCGGCATAACACTCCGTTCCAAGTTATTATATGCCCAAACAACAAAAATGAGATATTATAATAATCTTACACCCCTACGATCAAGCTGTCTCTATGCAAACGAGGGCATGGTTTCATAATGGCTGGTAATAGCGTCGAGCTTTGCCATATACTTGACATCCCCTCCAGTTTCGAGGTCATCCAGATTCCAAGCCCTGTGTATCATTTCTTCCGCCAGGTGCAGACCCCTGGACGGCGTAGCCTCTGCCGTCTTCTGGATCCAATCCAGGATGATGATACGTTTCTCGTCTGTTCGCGCTTCATAGGCGACGATCAGTACGGGGAAAACTTGCTTACAGCAACCCATTCTCTTGATAAGTTTGAATGCGGCATCTGCCCACCCGCTAAGCTTTGTTGACGTTCCGGAAAAGTTCCGCGACGCTCGTTCCAGATATATCAATGTTGCAAGGCGGTACAACTCGAGTACTGCGAGCTGGCGAGTTCCCGAGGTTTCCAATTGATCAAAGTTCGGTCGCTCAGACTCGCGTACCTGACTGCCGTTCAAAATGCTCTCTAGTCTGTGCTCTAGCAATATGATGTCATTTCTGTACTTCACGTCCTCATACCGAGGATCAGAGTCATCGAGAATGTTCTGAAAAATATCTGCCATCGACCACAAAATAATTTGTGCCGGCATGGAAACAGCAGCCATCTGCAGGATCATTAAAAAGTTGTTCCCCGGCACTATCCACATTGAAAATAGAGGGGCTTCAAAAAAGAATTAAAGAAAAATACGGAAAACTGCTTACCTCAGACATGTTTCTAATGATGGACGTTAATGATTTAGCTGTTTTGTCCACTGGTGGTGTCTCGGAGTTTGGTGATATTTTCTCTCTCATCTGCTCGTCCCGACGCCAGTGTCGAAGGCTGAATTGAGCGATTATATCGTGATGGTACACCCAGCCCGCCACCTGAACGAACTCACCCGAGACAATATCTTTTCTGAGGTCAGCAGCTCTTATCATCTCTTTCGCGCTGTCGATATATCGAAACCAAGGTTCCGATGTCTGGGAGCTGCCGTGAGACTGCACAGAAATCACGTGGGCCGGTGTTAGCCTTTGCCTGGATACTATCATAGAAACTTTTTACTCTGATTTCTGACTTTTTCACAACCGACCCTGCAACGACGTACCTCAAAACAACATAGCAGCATTTCTGCAGCTATATTTTGGGCAGCTTCCGAGGCGCTACCTCCTCTTCTTAAAGAGTTCTGCAGTGCGCAGATGGCTTTGCCTTGAAGTTTTACGGTTTCGGTGCTGAGTCCGTAGAGAAAAAGAGAGGACACAGCCAAGGTAGAAAGCAACACCGCCTGGGAAGAGACAGAGGCATCCCTAAAGGATAACCGCGTGACGATACCCAGGAGGGTTTGATGGTGGTCATCGCAAGTGATCACCTTGGAGGCTATAAGTTGGACTGCAGCCACTGGTCAGGAGAGTTGTTCGTTCCAATGAGGGGTAGTGAAAAGCAGGTTCTCGCACTTACAGTATTGGATCAAGGTAATGTGGGACACATGAAGTCTCGTAGGTGTCCAGGACAATTTGGGCGGAAGTGATGGTGGCGAATGAATGCCACCGCTGTCTTGCAACCCTGTATAGAATCCTCAGCTTCTGCGTTTCGGGTAAGATTCATCCAAGGGTTGATTTGTTGATGATGACGGCAGTAGGAACGATTTACTTACCCGGAAGAAACAATCCACCTGACAGGTGGAGATAAGTGTCAATATCATGAAAGCTAGTATTTATCCATCGAGAGTAAGATGTGTGTATGACACGATGTCGTGAACCTGCAATTGGAGCAGGCCCTACTAGACTACGTTTTCGGTCATGTTGCTTCGGCCAGGAGAGCCGTAAGCCATACCCTTCACATGTCCTGTGCGCTCTCAGACAATTTGAACAGGCTGGAAGCTTCCGATCGCAACGAAGTCTGCGAACTAAAAATCCTATTTGTCAGACGAAGGAAAGTTGTTTTTTGAGTAGAGCGGATAGCGGACAGCGAAGAGCGAAGAACCGCATGGCGCATCTTCATACCTTTACACGTCCCGCAAGCCGAGGAGGGCATGCCAACCAAGAACGGAATCTCTGTCCACCGTCGGGGCGAATTTCGGTCTGTTAAACGAGATGTGGAGCAATGACGAGAAAAGTTGCCCGTTTTCCCAAGTTGCGCCGGCAGATGAAGGGCGAGTCAGAAGTGCATGGAGACGCTTATTAATGAGGCTCGATTTGGCTGTGACAGTGGCCCACAATTCGGGGTCGGTCAGAGCTCCTCAGCCAAAACACGCCTGAATGCCCATTTATTCTCCAGGTCTCCACACCCTTTTTTCGCTTTCTCATCCAGGAAACTGGCAACTTTTTTCGTGAGCTAAACCTCTTTTAGCTACAAGTGCATCACCATGATGAACCTCCTGCAGTGCCGTCCCTTACCGAGCAGAACAGTGAACACGGCTGAAAACTACCTACTTACACAAGTACCTATCTACCTACGCATTCACTGGCGAAGCGACAAGCATTAGTCATGCGACATTGGCATGACCAATTGCCCCGTTTTCGTGGCAGATGTCGCCCACGATTGGGAACCCAAGTAAAGTGCTATATAAAGGCCCAGCAGGTTGACACAAATTCATAGGGTTATTGGGAACCAAGCTCTTTCACTTCCAAGAACAGCTTACAACACGAAACATTGGATATCAATTTCAGTGATTAAGACGAACAGCAGATTTCATAAATCATGCCTTCTTACGTCGTTACAGGAGCCTCTCGGGGGCTTGGGGTATGTCAATACATCACATTGTCCAGCGACCATCCATCAAGGGCGGGGCCTAATCCATTTGTGACTTTTTTTATTATAGTTTGAGTTCCTCAGGCAGCTCTCTGAGAATCCCGAGAATACTGTTATTGGGCTCGTCCGTAACCCCGAATCGTCCAAAGAGAAAATTGCGAAAGAACTCAACCGACCAAACATCCACATCCTGCAAGGCGATCTCGCAAATTATGAATCCATCAAAGTGAGTCTGGTCTTCCCAGTGGCAACTCCAGTGGCATGCTGACAAGTAGCCATAGACTGCAGCAGCCGAAACGTCGAAAATCACTGGTGGCAAGCTGGACTACCTCATCGCGAATGCGGGCATTCAAGGTCCATTCTCTCATCTTAAGATCGGAGACCTGTAAGTGTCTCTAAGCATACATGCACGGCGCTTCTTCTTTTTCTTCTCTTTTTTTTCTCTTTTCTTCCAATGATAACACAGTCTAATACTACCTTTCCCAGAGCGCAAGAGCCTGAAAAGCTCGAGAAGGAGATAACTGAACCATACCAGACTAATGTGATCGGTAACATCCACCTGATCAACGCATTCATGCCCTTGATTTTGCAGGGTGCCGCCAAGAAGGTCATCGTGCTCGGCACAGCAATGGGAGACGTTGAATTTGTCAGAACCACCGACATGTGGATGGGCGTTGGTTATAGTATCTCCAAGGCCGCATTGCACCTGGCGATAGCCAAGTTCAGTGCCCAGTATCGTGAGCAGGGGGTTCTGGTTCTAGGCATCTCCCCAGGATTCGTAAATACTAGCGACATTTCTGGAGGTGAGTTTGATTGTTCACACTCCGCCCACTTGGTTTATTGAAAACCTGGATATCTAACCAAACCCTCCTAGTGCCCGAGCCCGTCATGAAATCCATTACGGAAATGGTTTCCAAATTCTCCGCATACGCACCAGACTGGAAAGGAGCGTTGGCCCCCTCCGAATCAGTCGAGATGGTGTTGTCAGTTATCGAGAAGGCTAGCATTGAAGGAGGGAACGCTGGTGATTATCTGTCTCATTACGGTAACAAGCAGTGGCTGTGATGTAACGCATCGATAAACATGTCAGGCAAAATGGCTTTTTGCCAATATTCCGCAGTGTAAGCATTAAAAGTGTTAAAATAAAATCACCTCACTTGTAAAATTATCAAGTGTCGTGATGAGAGACCACAGCCAATTTTTAATTAGCCTCGCAACAAGCATAATGAGTATCTCAAATGCACTCCAATCTGTGCGTACGAGATGCACGAGCAGACTTGGGCAAAACAAGGAAACGACAATTATTGTTGGATAGCATTGTTACCTATCTATCTCCTTACCCGACTTCAGTCCTTGCCCATCGAAACTTTTATCCTTTCCTTTTCTTTTTTTCTCATCGTCCTGTCTAGTTGTAAAACTACCTCGATTCCGCCCTTGCCCACCACTTTTGCATTCATTACCCTTACCAACTCTTGGATGCCGTCCGCAGACTTCAAGTCTCCTTCAGAGTAGATAAACCCCTCCCGGAGTGTCACTTGAAACAAGAGAGTCAGCAGGTTAGATCTCCACACCCCTATCCCGCCCCGGCTCGTCTGCGCAACAACTATGAACCAACAAAAATGGCCATTCAACGTATATATAATAACTAACATTATTCAGTCAGTAACGGAAAAAGACGGACCATAAGTATGAACGTCAATAGTTACTTCTACATAGTGCATTGTTTACCTATCACAATATCGCGAATATCTTTGCTGAAACCCTTCCGCCACCCAGTCGTAGGCCTTCTTGCCAGCCGGCTCCATACGAGCCGCATCTCCCAGCTTCTGCTGCACCACCTGCGAAGCTAGAGGGTCGAGGGTCAACTTGTCGATGATGCCCAGTGGCCAATAGAGATAGCGCCTAATTTGTGCAGTGAAATCGACGGCGGCGAGCGTACTTATGCAGCAATCTAATTCGTGCTGGGCGAGGATGGAGTAATGGGCCGAGATAGGGAGCGAGGATCCAGACAAGTGGCGGTAGGCCAAAAGCTTCGCAGCCGATATGTAAAGCAGGATATGGAGACCATATCCGTGGAGGACGGCGTCGTTCTTCCAGATGTCTAGCTGCTTCAATAGGTTTTCGAGGTCCGGTGAATCGTCGGCATCGACATCGGCCTGCTCCCGTCGATCAAGATGAGCAACAAGGTCGGAGATCAGTCGAATAATCTCGTAATGCATCCCCAAGACCGGCCAGTTCTCCGGCTCCGGTGACACTGGAAGCTCGCTCTGCGCAAAGTAGGTATCAAAAACGCCTCGGAGCAGCGGGTCCTGAAGTGGCGTGAGATTCCTATACCGGATCGATATCACCATGGACTGGTATAGAAAAGACTCTACAAAGATGCGCTCAAGAACCAGAGCTGACCATGACTTTCCTCTCGACAGCCCACGGCCAGAAATCGGAAAGGCTGAGTCCGTTCTCCTCAACGCTCGTAGGCGGAATATCCTCCCGGCCGCGGCGACATGTATAGCGGCCGATGCGGGACTGTAAGCTGGCTTATGATTTTCGTATAAGCAGAGGATAACCACGGTGGCGAGAAGCCAGTCCTCACTGCCGTCACAACTGCCATCCTCAATCGCGGTACGGAGCGCACGGACAGACCTGCCGTAGAACTGATCCGCCCCCGTCCTTGCCGGAGAGATTCCTAACCTGGCCCCGATTGCCCCAGCCGCACAGGCGAGGCAAGCGTTCAGAAGAGCCGGCCACTGTGGTGCCACCTCGTAAGTGTAAGAAAACTGGAAGAAGTGTGGGCGGCAGTGGGGATGGATACGGCCCGGCAAGAACTCGTGCATGAAAGCGGCCAAGAGGACTGTCGATATTGACTCCTCCGTGCTGTTAGGGAACATGTCTAACTGAACAGCAGTCTCGGGGCCTCCGTATTCCACGAGCGGAAATGATCGTGGGGCTGTAGAATCATCGTCGATGAATTTATGCGCCTGGGCAAGCGGCCTGATCGATGTGGCCGCCACGGCCTGGTGCCTACTCCTCTGTTGATAGCGTGGCAAGTTTCGTCTATCCTTCTCCTGATCCTTGGTGGGCCAGACGCATTGTAAATGATTCCTCAAGCAGCCAAGACAGCGATCGTGTGTCTCATCGCACTTTTTACGGCGAGTGCGACCTAGATGAATTAGTGATACGCTTGCCACGCAACGGGCGCGACTAACTCACAGGTCAGGCATCCGGTCTTAGTCCTGAGCTTCGGCATCTATTCCGCTCGGTACTGATGTGTTTACCGACAGTTCGATTACAAAGCTCCTCATCTAGTTCCTTGAATTGGAGCCGATGGCGCCAACTGGCCACCAGGAAGACGTTGTCGGTAAGCCCGGGGAGTGCTAGTCACGTGTATCGTAGAACCACCCACAGAAGTTCTATGTAACTTAGTAGTTACACTAGGCTGACTCGTCTAACTTAACCAATTAGTAATCATGCCACGCGGGTGCGTGCCATCAGACCTGTCAGCTTGTCAGACATAGATTGACCTTTGAGCAGAGAAAGAGTGCACGACGCCGCTTCCTTCATAAGACCCAATCGAGTCCTTGAAAGTTGCTTATAGCTATCCGTGCAGGTCTGTATACCTACTTATGTATAAACCTCCATTTTATGAATCATTGAAATTCTCGATTACTATTGGGTAAGGAGACGTCTCAAGCACAAAACTTACTGGCCTTTCCCACTCGCCTTTTGAGCTTTGTTCTTCAAATGCTCCTGCGGAGCCAAGGCGAATGACTAGCAGACGAGTTGCACCTGATCTAACAACTTTATGACCTAAATGGAAAGATTTTACAATAAAGCGACTTCTGATGACGCCACTACTATCTTTGGACTATGAAAAACAGACCGGACATTTGCTGAATTTACGACGATACAGATCGTTCTAAATTGCTGAAAGAGTAAGCTGTGTGGGATATGGGGGCCCAAGTACGTCACTCCACGCGAATGCATCACAGACCTGAAAATTCTAGTGGCTCAATTTTGTATTGGGCACTGTATATGTTCTACAATTCAATGCAAGGATGAGGACCAGAACGATGCTTGGTGGGCGAGTGACGACACTGGATCACGCTGGCTCAAGTGGACCTGGCCCCAACATGACCCTGGCGCGCAAGAGCGCACCACCCACACGTGACATGTGCCCTTGGAACTTTCAAGTCTAATAACTGAAGACTTCTCAACACTTGTCTTCCTCATACCTAAATATTTGTTGGTCATCTCCTGGTCAGTCTTTAACGAAGATACACCTTCCGCTCTAAGTCACAAGAACAATAGGTATTACATAGCTACGCGAACCAAGAGAGGCATCGCTTAAAATTTGATTCTACTATAACCCATCAATCCTTAATCTGGAAGACGCGCTTTAAATATCTATTTACCCTTAAAGCTTGTTGATAAGTAGGAGGGATCATAATTGACGGCTGTCATCCAGTCCTCCAGCGTCTTGTATTTGGACAACAGCGGGATGTCTGCCCATAGTGAAGCATCGCTCGGGCCGGGCACCCTATTGTCCCTCCAGATGCTCCACCACGCCCCAAAGGATTTACGGAAGCTAAAGGTGGTAGGATCATCCAGTGATGACCCCCGCGGCAACCTGCTTTCCGGGTCAACAATTCGAGAGACACCCTGCATCCATTCATCAATTGTGACGGGTTGAAATCCTGACGGCTTGCCGGTGTATCTCTCGAGGCTTTCCGCGACCTGGCCAAATGTCATGTGGAACGGGCCAGCCGACACAAACTTCCCAAGACTCTTTTCGGGGTTCTCTAAAGCCCACTTGACGGCCTCGCCGTAGTTTTCGAGCGGTATGAGCGGCATAACGGAATCCTTGTCCACCGGTAGCTTGAACACGTAGCCGTCTCCGATCGGCACGGGCAGCAGTAAGAGGTTCAGCATCTCGGCGTACACCCCGCCCGTGATGATCGACCAGGGCAGTGTATCTAGCGGCTGGGCTGTGAGCCACCCGGTAAGACGGGCCGAAACGACATTATGGCTATTACGGTACTCCTCGGCGAGGCCGTGAGCAACGAACTTGTCGATCGGGCTCGTGCCAGAATATAGGAACCGTCTAACCTTACTCTGGACAGCGATTTCATAGGCACGAAAGGTCCAGAAGTACTCGAATGGCTCGCCAATGCTGAAGCTGTCAATGTTGAGATAGACCACGTCCTGGTTCGCGAGAGCAGTACGGAGGCCCTCCTCGGTGGTGTACGAACCCTGGAGGAGCTTGATGGAAGGAAATTCTGCAAGAAGGGCCCGCGACGCAGGCGACGTAGTGTCGCGCGTCAAGACAGATACTTGAAAACTGTTTCCTTTTGCGAGGGCTTGTAGACGATCAGTTTCGATTGTACACACCCAGGCCGTTGTGCAGCTTTCTCTTACCTCTGACTACCGAATGACCCTGAGCGCCGGTGCCTCCAAGGACAACCACTCTGGCGTTGGTGAAAGAAGAGATCGCGGCCATAGTTCAATGTGATCTTACGATGCGTTCGGGATGATTAATTTCACTGTGATTGACTTACAGGGATTCGTTCAAGTTCGAGTTCGGTCGTTCCAAGTTATATAGAACCGGAATGTATACGGAATTATTAAGCTGCTATGGAGGGAGGGCAGAGGTTGACCACCGGATGACGGTAGCTAGAAATCTATTTAGTCATCTTCAAGCTCTGAAGAACCTCGTCACAGCCACAGTCAGGACCGAGGGTCGACTTGATTACTCAACAGTCCAACGCTATCTAGCACGAATGGAAGTAGACAATATGTCGTAATATTCAATCCCATTTACGTCTCTGCTCGAAAAATTCCACAAAAAAAGCGGCCCTTGAAGTAGGAGAACAACCCTCGCTCCGACATTAAGAGGCTAATGGCTTAGTGATGGACCGGTGAAGCTACACGAGTGCCGTCCCCGGCGCGATCGGACGGCATTCATGCCGGCGCGTTATTTACTCAGATTGGCCAGTAGACCCAGTCGGCAAGTGCAAATTGCCCGTCATCCCATCATGACCTAGCTGACGCGAAAATTGGTCCGATCGGCTTGCGGACTTTTCTAGTTTTCTCCGGCAAGATCATGAGGGATGACATCTTGCTCCTGCACCGATTGGCGGGTGGTGTTAAACCGTCCATGTCACCCCATGCCCGGCGCGCTAATCAATATCATTGGCTTGCGGCGTGCGCAGTATCTTGATGGTACGTATGGAGTCTTTGACATGCGTTTGATTATATAATATTAGTGTACCATATCCTAGTAACTAACCCTTTTATTTGGTTTAGTGTTAAGAGTTGCAAACTTGGCTGACAAATTGCAACTTTGCTGTATACGCGCATAGGAATATGTAGGCTGTATTTATGAATATGCTAAAGACCCCCCCAATCAGGCACAACACTCGGTGCGAGCGAGCAGGAGCTAGGACATCATTATAATCAATTCTGAGTTCGTGATCCATAAAATTTCAGTACCTCTCCTCATGCTCTCTGTCAATCACCACACTGACTCTAACCCATGGACGCCGATAGGCTTATCAGCCAAGGTCGTGATCCTAAAGCCGTGTCTGAGCCCCTCCTGGGGGTTGTGGACATCATAGTCCGAAATCGCAGTATGGGCTGTAACTCTGTTATCCCAGAGCGCTACTGTCCCTTCCTCCCACTTGACACGAGCCTGGATGTCCTGGCTTTGGGAGATGTGCTGATATAGTTAGTGTGAGCATTAATGATGCAATCGTACAAGCCTTTTCGTAGTCCATTGACTATATAGGAAAGTTTTGGGGGACTAACCTTGAATAAGAGTTGTAAAAGAGCGTCGGATTCTTCCTGTTTCAGTCCGATGATCTTTTTGGTGAAACCCGGATTGACAAATAGGGCCTTCTGGCCCGTAGCAGGATGGACACGCACGATGGGATGGTCACTCTTGACTGGCTCCCTACGGACATGCTTGCCATCGCGGCGAGCATTGTCAGCTTGAGGAAAGCCGCTATGCTCCGCGCGCAGCCCTTCAAGCAAGGTCTTGATGGGCTGGCTGAGGCGATTGTACGCTGCTGTCTGCGATGTCCAGCCAGTATCGCCGCCAGTCGGAGGTACTGACAGCAAAGTCAAGATTGTAATGCCAGGTGGCTGGTGCTCGTAAGAAACATCTGAGTGATACCCAACTGTGGTGAGCTTGTCTAGTTTGCTTTGGTTGCGATACTCATTGTCCGGTCCAAGATAGATATTGTGGAACTCAAGGTGGTCCTTGATATGTGCCCCAACCGGCTGTAGGAGAGATCAGCATTGGCTTTGTCGAACGGTATACCAAATTAGGGATAGAAGCATTAACCACACCAATTTTGCAATAAAATCATTCTTACTTACGTGGATATGTAGAGGTCCGAAATATTTACCAAACTCCTTTTGCTTCTCAATTCCAATATCCTTGAAATCTTGCTCGCGGAAGACGACCACGCCGCGCTCGGCAATAAGCAGCGCTAGCTCATCCTTCTGTTGGTCAGTAAGTTGAGAGAGCTGCAGGCCACGAATTTCCGTGCCAATACCAGGCGTCAGCCTGGTAACCTTGAGATTTTGATTCTCTCCGAACAGGTTGGATTTATCCTTCTTGGCAACTAGGCCACGGTCGATGAACTCAAATGGCTGCAGAGGAGGAAGGGTCGTTGTTTCATCATAGACCGGAAGGTATTCTCCATACTTGTACTATAGATGGATTAGAGCTAATCTCACGGAATTTTATGAAAGAGTTGTCACCTTCTGATGTAGGCTTGTATCGAAAGCCAACTTCAGGTTTTTTGTTTGGGTTTCCGTCGTAGTCGTAGTCATGGTGTGGATATTGGCTACAAGATCTCTTGGAATTTTCAGAACTGGGATTTAACTTGAACTTGAATAGTTTGAACTGCAACGAAAGAAATCAAAATTCCTCTTATCTTCATCATCTTATTATATGGACAGCTTGCCTCCTACCACAGATACCCCAATGGCATAGCTAGCCCAGTCGGAAGGGTCTTTAGTATGCATTAGTTTGGTGAAAGAGCCAATAAAACCGGATTAGCGTCACGTCAAAAAGCACAAATTGATGGAATAGATGAGGTCATACTAAACATTGATTTAATTGGTCTTTCTTTAATAGATATGCGATCAACCCCCTCACCCTCTGATTACGTTCATCAAAGAAGCTTGAGCCGGAATTGAGCCAGACCTGGACAATCTGGGGTATAGCAGTAAAGAGTTACTGCAAAGGAGCCGGGCAGCCGAACAGGTTTGATAACATTTCCAAATTCTTTCAGTGTCAATTCCTTATTGCTATACAAAACCACCGTTTCAAATTTAGTTAGACTTCAATAGAATTAATCATCTTATTTTTTCTGTTGGGTGCATTCATCTATTTATATTTATCTTATTTCAATTTTAAGTTTTTTTTTAACTGAGGTTGAATTTTGAAATAGAACAACTAAAGTATTGATCAGAAGAAATTAAAGATATTTGATAGATTCAGTACCAATGCCTGTTTTAAACCGAGAGTGGCTGCGCCAGTTCTAATGTGAGAAGATTTTGAAATCACTGGAGCTGACTTCAGAGGCCAGGCCGTTTCTACTGGGGGCATAGTTTCTCACCTTTCGACGCCCGGATGTCTACTCAGCGGCAGCGAAGTGGATATAATTTCCCCCTGTTCGTAGGCGGCGATTTCACCACCCGGCTTGTGAAATATTGATTCTAAAGGAACAATTATATAATTGTTCGAAGATCGTAAGGGTTCATCTTGGTTGAATTGTCGCATGGCGAGTGATTGTATGAGATCAAAACGGCGAATCTGTGCCCGAGACCACCCTTCCAGACACGCACTAATTTGCTGTCCACCATCACCAAGTGATTTGATTTCCAAGATCCTCAAGTCTTTGTTACCAGGTATCCGTAGAATAGGCAGATCGGTATCCGAGACATTATGGTCTAAGAAGCGCAACACACAACCTGGCATAAATGTATCAAGGAGAATGCCAAATATGCGTTGGAGCTTTCGGGTTATTGTTGTCGCATATCCAATTCGCGCATTATCCTGAAGCCAAGGGTAGAGCCGTTTCAGCTACTGCTCTATCACATTAGGGGTAAATAAGGTATTCAGTTTATTGCCGAAGGATCCTTGGCTAAGGACTTTTCTGTTTTCTCTGATGAGGCGGTCCTCTGGATGAGCAGAGCGAACTGAAGACGAAAGCCTATACAGTGTACTGAACGAATTTCCAATATCTCTCACACATTTTCTGTTGTTCCTTCGATGTGATTTTATTATGTAGCAAATCTTGAAGCATATGGCCAATTGATGGATATTTTGTGGAATTTAGTGCAGACATGAGCATGCTGATGACTTGTTCCTCAGATGACAGACCTAAAAAGTTCGATTGTGAGCGGGATGGTTGGAACTCGAGGAGGGAGAGCGGGACAGATTGTAACTCACAAGCCAGCGTGTTGGCTGATATATTTTGTAGCAAGTTGACAAAAACCATTGGCATCAGCCCAGGGGTGCCATTTTCATCGTCGAGCTTGGCAAGGCGATGGTCTAGGGTGAGGCCCGAGTCGTGAGTCTCAAATGCATGATTGTGTCCTCTCCAAACACGGAAACCGCCGAGAAGATTTTCAATCTCGGTTTTTGAAGTGCCATGGAAGAGCGAGGCACATATTTCAAGCACCACCTCAAGCTTTTGCGCCCATTCCCACACCCCATCATCTGTTTTACTTGCTGGAGAACTCTGTGTCATGGTTGGGTTCATGGCAATTAAGAGGCAATCATCGCGATGCGGAGTTATAGTGCTGAAGCCACAGAAGCCACAGGGTGCTGGGGGGATAACACTTATAAACTCTAGAAAAGGTATGGTCTGGACAGGGGTTTTGTCGCTAGGACTTTGGAATTTTCCAACGGTGCCAAAGGACGACAAAGGACGACACTCAAGACCAGGCAAACAAAGGTGAAAAGGCGGATTTCGATCACGTGGTAGCACAAGGCAGCTTTTGGGCACCCGCATTCCAGTCGACATTGTCGTATTGAACATGACGCTCGGGAAAATAGTTTCTAATTGCAAAGCAATGAAGCGTTTGTTGACAGAACCTTTTTCCTGTACTGGCTCTCCAATTACGGGCTACTGATCTTGCGCTATCACATCAAGGTCCTTTGTTGATAGTTTATCCAGCTCCCTAGGTGGTAATTCTACCTTGAATCTTTCATTGTTTACTCTACGTCCCGCTCAGACACCCTCCCGCGATTCAAGAACCAGGTTTTCAAGAATGCCGCATCGTGTGTGGAGATGGAACCCCATTCTTCCGCACCGTTTCTGTACATATTACAACAAATCTGACGTTGATTGGCCTCATTTTCTATCTCGACCATTTTGTTATGGATATTCGCAATACTGTTGTCTTTTATGACTTGTCAAAACCAATATAATGTATCTCTGGTCTACACTTCCTTATACGCAAATGACTGATCTAGTTAGTACGATGAACAAAAGGTCAACGTCATGTGCCTTAAAGTTCATAAGTAGTGGTATCCACCCTTGTATCGCTACCTGTACCGCTCACAATCATTCTCGCAGCCCGGCTCCCGTGTAACTTATGCTCCGACGATAGGTCCTTATTGAGACTGATATGCTTGACGAATAGCAAGCTCAGTGTGAAGGCCACGCCCACCACACCCATGAACAGTGCAAAGACACCGCCGAACCCGTATATGTACGCGTCGATGACCTTCGCCTTGTACTCGTCGTCATCGGGAAGTTCGTTGAGCACCGAGATAAAGCCCTCAGCCTGATCGGCGATCTCTGTGGACAGGCCTTCCCAGCGCAGCTTGAGGCCCATGACGTTCTGGAAGACGGAGGCGGCGATGCCGACGCTGAGCGCGGCGCCGAACTGCCGCAGGAACAGGTACATGGCGGCAGCCTGGCCCTCGTCTCCGGCCTTGCACATGGCCTGCGTTGCGAACTGCTGGGCGTTGAGCACGATGCCCTGGCCCAGACCGAATATCATGAGTGTGATTACCCACACAGCGGTGGTGACGTGGATATAGGGCCAGCTGACAAGCACTGCACCCCACACGACGGAAGCAAACCACCCGATCCAGAGAAGGATGCGGTAGTTGTTGAAGCGCGTTATCAGCCTGCCAGAAATGATAGATGACGGTATGAAGACTAAAAGGGCCGGTAGCAGATCGACGCCCGCTTGCAGGGAGGTTGTGCCTTTAACGGCCATGAAGTAAAAGGGGTAGTAGTAGAAGGGACCCCACATCTGACATCCAGCATGTTAGCTAAAGATCCCATGAAAAGTAGGTTATGTATTTGTGTCGGAATAACATACCAGGAAACCTTGGGCAGCACCACAAATGTAAGCAACCACGGAGGATACATCATGGAACAGCTCACGCTTGAGTAGAGGCTCTTTTGCGAAACGGACTTCCCATACGAGCGTTATTACCAACCCGACAGACCCCACGACAAGCGGCACGATAGTGGCGGCGCTGCTCCACGGCTTTTCAGTGCCACCCCAACAAATCGCAACGAGGAAGCCTGTAGCGATAGTAAGTAATGAGCATGAACAGAGTGAAGGCGTGGCAGGTGGAGACTGGTTAGCTCACTAGTTGCAGAGCCCATGAACAGGACACATCCGACCCAGTCGACTCTCAGTAGCTTCTCTTGGAATGACTCGGTTCTCGGCCTGATTGTAAGAAGTATGGGCACCACTATCAAGCCATATGCGCATATTGGGAACCTATGGAAGTAGTGAGTAACCTGAGCGCACAGCCTAAGAAGTGGACATCGTGATGGCGATGGTCTTTAACAATATCTCTTAAATGTATCGGAGGAATGGCGATTGAATTTTCTGAGTTGTACTCACATCAAGTAGAAGATCCTATAGAAAAGATACCGGTAAGAACTTAGAATACGTATAATTGCGTTGCAGGGAACACTACTTACCATCGCCACGTGGTGTGTTGGGTAATCGCACCTCCAATTATCGGCCCGACGCAGGTTCCCAGCGCCCAGGCACCCAGACTATCCCGCTGGATGTCAGTCATACATATATATACCTCTTTGGATCCAGTTGACGAAGGTCACCTACACAATACCCCAGTACTTTGGTCGGTACCGGAGAGGTACAAGGTCAGTCATGATGACGCCGGCCAGGACGTGCACGCCTCCGCCGCCCACGCCTTGGATGCAGCGACCCACGAGCATCACGGTGACGCCCTGTGCCGTGCAGCACAATACGGTCCCGATGGAGAACATGGCCAGCGAGAATTCGAGACAGATGGGGCGGCCGAAGATCTCCGAGATGGAGGCGATAACGGGCATCGTTACAGCGTTGACGAGCAGGTACGACGTGCCGATCCAGAACCCGGTCGTGGTGTCGGCGCCGAGATCCTCGATGATATCCTTTGTTTTCAGATCAACAGGTTAGTATCTCGTGTTTTACTTGACCTTTTCTTTTTATGATGCTATTTATCACGGGACTGTGCCTGCGTGCTCAAGGGATAGGGGTAAACCAACCGCAAGAGCTGTAATGATGATACTAGCATCTAGTGCCACTAGGAGGGACACGATGGCGAGAGTAATGATAATGAGCATCTCGTGACCCGTGGGTTTCCACTCAATCTCTGTTTCATTATTGACCAGTGGGGTGGGAGCTTGCTGCGTATCAGTGGCATATTCTGAGTCTCCGATATAGCTCAGATTCTTTTGGTCGAATTGTCCTGTCTCCGCCATGTTGGATAATTGTACCGAATCCCACGGAATCAAATGAAAGAATAAGCACGACACTATGGAATGGGGAAAAAAGTAAAACGTTCAAAGATTTTATAGCAGGTAATTAGTTCAGTTTTGACTTTAGGCTCTTCAGCCTTCGTGGACAATGCCCAACAAATTGTTTTGACTGAGTGGCAACATTACTTCGCCTTGGCTCAGAGAAAGTATTTCATGATAATATATCTTCACGATGGGCGCTCTTGAGACGCCATTTGGTAGCCTAACAAGAATAACAATATGGATCCCCATCCACGCCATGACATCCCGATGGCAGCTGAACTGCACGGCTGTTAATCGTTGCTTAACCAATGGGTTTCCAACCAGAGCAGGAGCTGGATATCCTCAGTCAGCGGCCAAGCCGACAATCGCACCACACCGACGATTTGGGCATTCCAATCTCGCTGAGGATCCACTTTCGAGTAGCCTATAGACGTATATAGACACAAATGACCAGTGAGTCCCCTGTAGGGCAGCTAGCAGGCAACACGTGTGAATTCTAGTTGAGTGTTCCCAGCGCCATTGGTATTGTCGGCGCACGATATTTTTAAACACAACCGAAACAGACGGTTGTTGTCGTATTCTTGGCCAATGAGCCGAACTTGGGTCCGACACAATTGTTATCTGGTTAGAAGTTGCCGTCTTCTGCCAATTTATGGCTTACTTCACCTGTAACCATGGGGCCAAATAATCACAGGACCGTGCATATCATACCACCAGATCTTGAGTGATTGCAAAAATAGCAGAGGTATGTTTGAATCCATCGCCGGGGAGGTCTGTGATAACGCAAGGATCGGATCCGGTACTGCTTGTTTCCGCCTAACCCTGTCAAGCTTTCACTAGATTTCAGATTGGTGAGCAAGGGTTTTGTCCCGTGGAATCCTGTCCACCGTCAGCGCCAAGAGTCGACGGCTCGAAAAAGAGATACTGCATCCCTGAGCCCTGAGCAAACGTAGGCAGCAAACCATCCCTGGATTATCAGCCGCACTGCACGTCGCTTAGTAACGCATCGAGACCAGTGGACAATATTCAGACTTATCGCGCCGCCAGAATCCCAGGATTTAAAATCTCACTTGCTTGCTGTTGTCGGTGTGGTTCATAATTCAGATCATTATTGTGTTATCAAAAACAGCGGGCTTAACACTCTTCCCAACGGTGCGGGATCATCCTGCACTCTGCCCGAATGCCAACTCGACGTCTAATAGGCACAAAGTTGTAAGCCTAACAAAAGACTTTTCCAAAGCACGCTGGCAGGTGGCAGGGGAAAAGAATAAAACGAACAAGGCGTATTTAAAAAATAATAATGGCAGCATCAAACTACGGAATGCGTGTGCTATATCCCGCACCACTAATCATCGTAGGTACTCGATGGGTCTAATGTCCTGTTAAATGCAAAATTTCAACCGCCAACACCGGAATCGTATGCAGCCCGCCGTATGTTTTTCCCAACCCACTTCCCTTTTTTTTTTTTCCTTCTCCCCTTGAAAAAGATTTTCAAAGTCAAAACAGGGGGCTTTCAATGATAGACTTGATTGTCTTCTTTAGTTCCCAGCTATCACCCAGTATGTCCTTCAAATTATAAATGCGACAGAACTCCAGGTCTGACTCGGAAACGCTCGCGTCGATATCGTCCGCGCTTGAGCCTATGACCCTCACCAGCAGCTCACGAACGATCGCTGCGTCGCTCGCGGAACCGTGAATCATCTGATTGCTTGTCCACCCCATAAGACATAGCCAGATCAGAGCCGGGCGCACTGTAGCCGCCAGCGTCTCAAAGCTTGGCTCTGAGCAACAAGTTTCATCTGTGCTGCTTTGCGCTTCTCCTTCCCCCTCTCCTGGCTGCTGAAAGCGTATCAATATTTGGTGCATGCAGTGTGTGTAGATGGTCAGCAGTGATGGCCTTTTCCAGATGAGATCCGCGTGGTACGGGACCATGGTTTTCGCATATAGAAGAAGCGCCAGACGCATCGCGGTTTCGATACATTGAGGGAACTCATAAGCTGCCGCGACACTTTCCGGCAAGGATACATGCTCTGGCGCAGTGTCTCGGAGCCATGGGTCTCCATTTTGCGAAGCATCATGGGCTGGGATGTATTTCTGCAGCTCCCACATGGGTATAGGCCAGCTGAGGAGTTCGCTCCACAGGGTGTACGTCCGCTCCATTAGCGAGTCCTGATCGAGTGTCGCGGACCCGCCCTGCGACGGCCGCATGGTGTGGCAGAGCAGCGCGATGGAGATAAATGTCTCGAGGGATGCATCGTGGCAGCAACTCGACAATGTGCGCCTCACGGAAGTCTCGAAATCGGCCCGCACGTGTTTCGCGATGTTGATGACGCGAGACGGATGGCATCCCTCCATGGAGATATACGGTCTTACAGCAAGCTCGCAGGACCCAATCAGATCCGTTCTATAGCGCAAAGGTAATCATTTAGTATAAGCAGAAAGACTTCATTCATTTCCGTGCATCGAAGTACTGACCTGATTGCTAGCCATTTGAGGTTTCGCGGCAAAGAGTCGCCTGCTCGTGTCATCAAAGTCTGCAGTCCTTTCATATGAATGTGCCATTGGCCATAGTCTTCCATCATGAGCTATACCTTTGGTCATTAATCGGTGAACTACTCAGGCGATAAAGGAGGATCCACTACCAAGTAAATGGTTCCTGGGAATGGGGGGAAGGGGGCTGACCACCGGTTGGGGGTTACTTACACTCAGGAGGGCGAGCGCCACAATGCCGTGCATAATGACCACTTCACGGGACCGGTTTTGAGGTGCCTGGATTAGGGCGTTGATTGTGGCGCATAGATGCGCGCAGTAGTACGCAGATGCGGCTGCATCCGTTGTCCGGTGGCGGACCACCTCGTTTACAGTGCCGATAGAGACCACGCAGGGTAAAAGTGATTCATCTTGTATGATATCCTTGTAGGTCTCACTTGCGTGCCGTGAGTTGTGCGATTGCACATTGTACCAGTCGTAGGGATATGAACGCAGGGCTATAATGTCCAGATACGAGTGAATGGCGCTCTTTTGTTCCTTGGATAGTCTAGTCGGCAGGGCATGCACCATCCAGCCATCGAGCGGAGTGGCTATCTGCATAGGCTCCGATGCTGATTCTGGAGCTGGAGCTGGAGCGAGCTTACGCCGTGGGTTTGACGCTGAAGTAAACACTCTACCCCTGTATCGCGGGGCCTTTGTAGAAGCCTGCAATTTCGGGTGCTTCTCATTCTGTTCGCGTTCGTTGCAATCTCGCCCACACTTCGGCTTCGGCTGCTCTTGGGCTTGTGGGCCCCGGAACTCTAGAAACTGCTCATGCTGACAGCCGCTCTTGGCTGAAGGCAGATGTCGCTTCTGCGAGTGAGACGGCGGCGCCGAGTAGAAGACGTACTTCCGGTCCTGGTATGTTTGCTTCGAGACCTGCAGGCCCCAACGCACTCTCACGAATACGTCGTCCCGAACTGTAGCATTGATGTAAGCCATTGTGACACTGGGTACCTGGGCTGACGCCACGGCTTCTGGATGTGCGGGAAGGGAGACATTTGCAGGTGAAATGAATAACGTTAACTTAGGTGGGATTCTCACAGCCACACCCTGAGTGGAGTCGCTCGCAGAACGCAGAAAGCACATCGCCCAATGCGGGAAAAAGCAGTGGATACGAAAACGGTCCAATGTGTGGGTAAACTCTCGTGGCTCTCCTCCCACTACCCTGGTATGTGGCCGGTTTCACCATGCGGAAGTCGGTGCGGTGCCTGCATGAGCTCCCCTCCCATCCCACTCTCCCATCCCCACCCCATCCCTAAATGGGAACCGCTAATAAGTTAAATCACCGGTCTTACTACTCCGTAAACATGGTAGTATTTGATCAACCATCCGGCGATTTGGTCTCTACCTCCTCTCGAAGATGCAGAATGTATCGGCCTACTCTGGTACTTTGATTTACGTACTATGTAAGTTTGGCAGCCAAATCCGCAGCTAGATGTGCAACCAAAGTGGCAAAGACGCAGTGATACCATCTTGTCCACCAAAATACCCCTGCATCTTCCAGACGGCGTTCAGAATCCGGCTGGGTGAGCCAAGAAGACCGGGTATTTAACTTAACGGTTCCCATCCCATATTGGGCTCACCCCTGCCGTCAATGTCACCGTGACTATCTCAAGCTGTCAAAAGAGCCCACCTATGTATAGAAACGCCACCAGGTTGCAATCTCCGGAGGGTTTGGAGCCAACCTTGGGCTCCTTTTTGTGCCACATGCCCAGCTAAATAAATAAATAAATAAAATCGTGTGGGTGACTGACCTGATCATCCTTATCCTTAAACCTCGGTCGTCCCACAGAACCTGCATCTCAGAGCCACCATGGGGTCAGCTTTATCCGTTTTCTGTCCGATCCGACAGCTTTACTGGGTCACACGGAGCGGAGCCTCTCTAAATATTCCGCAGAACTGAACCACCACCTTTGACAGACTTGCACGACACTTCGTCCTACCTTCTAAAGTACTGACTTGGGCTGGGGTCATGAGAAAACCAAAAACCCAAATGCTGTCACAAAAATAAAGGAAATTTTCCCGTTCCTCCCAATGCCTCATAGCAAGTTTAATTACGGGTTTCCTTTTTTTTTTTTTTTTTTTTTCCGCTTTTGCTTCTCTGCAAGGATATGCTGTGTATGTTTTGTCAACTCGAAATCGTGGACCCGAGTGAGGTAAAAGGTGCAGGGAGTGTTGATGTGATGAAGGTAATCGTATGCGTGTCATGCTGTATGTTCGGCCAACATTCGGCGAATCCTGATGGTAGTCGAGATGGGGGCTTGAAAGCTCCTCCAATGGTGGGCTCACATCTGCCCTTGACCCTGGCAGCCTTCCCCGGCTCCTTGCAAGCCTTCGATTCAACCGTTGGTCGCGATCGCGTTTAGTTTAATGAAGGCTGGGCGTGCCGAGACTTTCTTTTGCCATCCAGACTATAAACGAAAGCACTCTAACTTGCGACTGCCGTGGATATACGTCATGGTCGCTGGTTCAACTAATTGGTCAAACTGGAGGACCATGGGGACTTTCGATTAAATTAGCAGTGTAAGGGGGACGGTAAGGGTCGACCATTCTGTTTCTTTTCTGCGGTTTGCGATGTGTCATGGCTTCATGAGTGATATCCACGTATCTCGTCAGCTCTGCCTGCCTTTGCTCACCCTGTATAATCACTTTCGGTAGTGCTCGCATCTCCATCTGTCCGTCGCGTTCTGTTTCCTCGAGAAGAAAAAATCACGCGTGATGTGGTTTGGGATAAGCAGGATAAATCGGCATATTGCCCTGACCGTTCCTTGCATTTATCTTTGGGGGCCATGCACACTTGCAGCCGAACTGCACTTCATTGCCTGTGCGGCCTACGGGCTACCCCTGTCTACTCTGACAAGGGCTTTCATCTATACCCAAACGTACGGATGCCACCCACACCAATACACTGAGCAACGTTACCTAACTAGTCTACAGTCTCAATATTACGCAACGTAATCATGGCGTTCTTACAATTTTCTCACGTGCTTTAGAATCGGGCGGTCCCGCCTTAACATGATTGGATTGATCTTGTGATGCATCTTTTGGCGTCTGTGCATTTACAGGAAGTTTATACTGAAAATTGACACGAGAGATAGAACCGTCTTTCCTTTGAACGGTTCTGAATTTGATAGAATGTCGTGAAACAGTAACACCGTTGTCTTTACACACATGCAGCTGCCAACCGAGAGGAATATCTTGGGCAACGTTACCTAGTCAACTAACCTGCATCACGTAACAAAGGGTATAATGCAATAGTCACCCTCTCTCACCTTATCCCAGGATGGGGCAGGCCGAGAAGATGTGAGTAGACCATAAGATACATCAAATTAGCGGCATATCTCTGACAAGCGCCAAGTAATGCCGTGTAGACCTAGTATTTTCTCCAGGGTTAAAGCTCTAGGTGGCGGTTTCTTGGTTGAGCCTAGTGACCTGGGTACGGTACGTAACGCAGTCATTTCAATATTAGCGACAAGCCCTTTTTCGTCCGGGTTAAGGAGGGCAACAACTAGCGTGGCGTGCGGCCAAGCCAGTGACTAACTGTATACCACCCTACCCTCCTCTTTAGGCCGCCAAACACTTGAACCCTGGAGCGTGGCTTCCCAGGGAGACAATGATATCTCAGGCATGGTGCCATCGTCTATAAGAACGAGGCTGTGCCCGCCAGGAAGATCACAAATATCATCACTAAGCTCTTCAGCATCAGCATCTTTCTTCCTACTCGTTGAGAACACTCTTTTGCCTTCACGGCTCACATTCCTTACCTCACACTCCCTTTTTCTTTTTGAACAAGATCATTACTTAGCTTTTTGATCCCTACACTCATTATCCTTTTCAGAATCTATAATCCTAGATCTTATATAAATCATTCACGATGCAGC
The DNA here is from genome assembly GCA_021365275.1 of Xylariales sp. PMI_506. NCBI lineage: Eukaryota > Fungi > Ascomycota > Sordariomycetes > Xylariales > Xylariales sp. PMI_506. The sequence goes on along the minus strand of JAJTIY010000023.1, from coordinate 331,666 downwards.
AGGCACTTGCAACCTTCCTTGGCTTTTACCTGGCCACAAGCGCGGTGGCTATGCCCAACCATGCCCTGTTGGCCTTCGAGTCGCGCAGCAGCCTTGAATCTCGCCAGACTGACCCTACCGGTGGCACCTGCGGCGGCACCACAGGCTACGTCTGCGCGAGTGGCTACTGCTGCTCTCAGTACGGCTACTGCGGCACGGGTGCCGAATACTGCGGCACCACCGGGTCATCGGGTTCGTCCGGCTCGGGCTCGTCCGGGTCCACCTCGGGCAGCGGCGGCGCCATCACCTGCACCTCTCGGGTTCTCTACGAAGGTGACGGCTCGACCGCGGACGGGTGGCCGTCGGACAGCGCGTGGGCCAGCTTCGACGAGCTGTGGTCCGTCAACGTCGGCACCATCGACATCTCGTGCACCCAGTTCGGGCAGATCAACAACTCGGACGAGGAGACGGCCGAGCTCGAGGCCGCCATCACCAGCGTGGCGGCCTCGTCGGGAGTGGACCCGCGCTTCATCCTGGCCGTGGTCATGCAGGAGAGCAAAGGCTGCGTCCGCGTGGTCACGACCTACGGCAGCGTCGCCAACCCGGGCCTGATGCAGGACCACGCCGGTTCCAACACCTGCTACGGCGTCAACCCTTGCCCGGACAGCGAGATCGTCGGCATGATCGAGGACGGCACCACCGGCACCTCGTCCGGCGAGGGCCTGCTGCAGATCCTCGAGGGCCTGAGCACCTCCGGCGCCCAGCAGGTCTACCAGGCCGCCCGCATCTACAACTCGGGCAGCATCCCCGCCGACGGGAACCTGAGCGAGGGCGGTTCCACCACCTCGTACGCCTCCGACATTGCCAACCGTCTGACTGGCTGCGTCTTCTAAATGGCCCGAGGAGCAGTTCTCTAACGCCTGTTACGCGCAACGCACGCCCCTTGTTAGCCTCTCCTGGCCTTCTAGTCTTTCGTTGCTGTTCCCTGTCTCTTTCATGTTCTCTTTCGATTCTCTGTATATACTTTTGTATGGATTTACCTTCTGTGTATGTGTTTACAAGCTTTGCTTTGATCTACTTCTCTGTATATATTTTATTGTGTCTATCCACACAAGATCGTACATAGTACTTTTTCGGCCGACCGAATTTCGGATACGCCAAAACTCTGAATCTATTGTAAAAAAGAATTTCCTGCTATTTCAGCCTCTTATGAAACCATCTAAAATGAGCATTTGTCTTGAGATGAGAAGCCCTCTGAGCACCATGATGACCTTGTCGGTGGCGTTCAACAGCGCCACCTCATATAAGGCCACTGCTATTTTAAGCGCCACTCTTGATGCCCAGGGGGGGGGGGGGGGGGCTCGGCAGCGTTGTCTCGCTTGCAGCTTGAACTAATAAGTTGACATACCATGTAAAACTTCCGAGTAATTCCCGAAACGACCACGTTCGACGAGTAACCTTTCTAGAAAGCCTCATCGAGCCAGGGATGACCCATGTACTCAAAATCACTGAGCACGCGATACCCCACGCGATTTTGTTTTCATGCGAGTCGACGCCATAATGTAGTCTACGGAGACTTTGAAGCGGTCATTAGGGATTTACCGTAGCCAGGTAGTCTTCGCCAGGTGGGTTTACCACTCCATACTGCCTGGCTTGGTCCACTTTACGGGGTTCGTGTTCCACAATATCCGGAGCTCAGAATAGCCCAGCCCCAGATGGACTAACCAGTTAACCAATCGACCAGGTGCAAGACTGTGGGGTGCAGCTTTTATTTCCGCGTATTTGTCGTCGTGATCTTCAAGGCACCACCACGCACTAGGATCCACTTTATGCTGAAGAATTGTATGTAATTGGGCAACCTGACGTTCCCGATTTGGAAAATTGCCTTTTTCGGCTTAAAGGCCGATCCCCATACTTGGAGCGACGGTGGTTATTCTTCTCCGGAGGCGAAGAGGCGAGGCGGCGATAGGGGGTTTGGCCAATATTCAGCAAAAATATGGTCTTTGTCTCCTGATCTCAATGCGATGGTTTGTTCTAATATTGTTATGCCACTGTTGATTGGGCAACTTTAGTCAACACAGAGGGAAGAATCTCCCGAATTGGTCTACTCTATGCCAAATGTGGATTTCGGTCGAGTTACTTATAGCTGTTTTGTTGTATGTAGTACGTTATGGCACTATTCATTGCGCGTGAGTTCTTGTCAATGGTGCCAAAACTTAGATTGGAGATCGGAAACTCGGACAGGTGGACAATACCAAAGTTCGACATATAAGGGGGTGATGGCCTCCCTTCAATCTTCATGCTCACTAATGTGATATTTGACATACCTACCGATCTACTGAATCATCTTCACTTGACCCTTTTCTCTCTTTCTTTTTTTAAATTTCACTTGGAAGTACTTGGGTAGACATGGTCTGGACACAGGTATCTGATAGCCGCTGGGAGCGCCCGGTCGATGGCTTGGAGGGCTACTTTATCGTCATGGCCAACATGAGCGGCCCATTTTGCAACGGGCGCGAGCACTACACTCTCTTCTCCAAACTGAAGCTCGAGTGTGAAGTATCAACAGATATAGAAAACGCCCTGAGGCACGCCTGGAAGCAACTCCGATACGAACAGCCCCAGCTCGCCACGTACACAGATGGGATGAAAAAGGTCTACGAGGTTCCGGACGATGCGGCACTGGAGGAGTGGCTCGACTCGACGTTCGTCGTCTCCTCGGCACCCAATGCCGAAGAACTATATCAGAGTGCCGGAGGTGTGAAGCAGGCCACTTTGTACTACCTGCCGAGATCATCCGAGCTGGCATTCCGCGGACACCACCACACGATCGACGGCGTTGGCATACTGATGTTTTGGGATTGCTACCTCAAGGCTCTTGCAAAACCCATGGCAAATATCAGCTTCGGCGACGAGGCAATCAGACTGCGACCAGTCATGGAGGAGATATTCGGGTACCCAGAACAGCCCACGCCCGCACAGGCGCAAGAAGTTGGCGATCTCTTCATGAGCTGGGCCGGCAGCATCCCCGGCGTCGGTCCCGTGTCAAAACTCGGATCCGCTTCCCCTGGTCAATGTCGGAGCAAGGAGCTCGTCGTTACCGCGGACAGAACCACATCGATAGTGCGGGCCTGCAAGGCAAAAGGTGTAACCGTCACTTCGGCCATCCATGCGGCTTACGTGATGGCCGTGACCAAGCACGCAGACCCCGCATCCAAGAGCTTGCCGTACGTGACCGCCAACCAGTTCAACCTTCGCCGATATCTTCCCGACCCTTACAGCACCAGCCAGTCCGCCGTGTCGGTGTACTACATGCCCGTGCCGTTCAAGCTCGCGCAGCCTTTCTCCTTCGCAGAGGCGGCTTCCGAGCTCAACCAGTACTACAAGAACACCGTCGAGAACAATTCCCGAGCCCTCCTCGAGCTGAAGGGCCACTTCACGCGCGTGCTCTGCGGCGCCGTCCAGACACCCGAGTTCCTCTCAACACCGCCGTCGCGAGATGCGCTGGTGAGCAGCCTCGGGATCGTCGAGCAGTTCCTGCAGCAGGAGTATGGCGGGTTCAAAATCACCGACGTTCACATGGGCGTGGATGTAGCGCTCGGCATGAGCATGTTCATGTTTTACACGTTCCGAGACCGCCTGAGACTTTCGTATAGCTTCAATGACGGGTTTGAGGAGCCGGCCAGCATTCAGACGTACTTGGAAGAGGTGGAGGCTATTCTGTCTAATGAGTTAGGTGTCTGAAACTTCAAGCAATCCTACCCACAAAACTACGAATGAAACGAATCTACTATTTATTTAGTGCCATTTGATCATACGCATGGTGCTGAGAGGAAAGTGAAGTAAGCATCGTTATTTTCTTCACGTACATCCCATCATGTCCTAAAGTTCCTAAGGCTCCTCGTGGAGTGAATCACTCCTGGATCTATATATGTTGTATAACTAAATGCGAATGTTTCTTTTCTTAGATGTTCTTAGTTATCCTCCTTCTTATCTGTTTTCGACCCTTTGACGTATTTGTCAAACCAAGATATAATCTCATCAACAACGTGCTCCTTGGACTCTTGTGCAGTGTACCAGTGCGGCTCGTACGGCAGCATGACCAGTCTTGTAATGCCGCCGTTTCCACGCACGGCTTCGTAGAGCTTTCTGGACTGAATGGGCGGCGTTCCCGGGTTGGCGTCATCCGCACCGTGCATGAGGAGCAGCGGCATCTTGATCTTGTCGGCAGCGAAGAACGGCGAGGTCTCAACGTACACGCTCTGCGCTTCCCACACGGAACGCCTCTCGCTCTGAAAGCCGAAGGGGGACAAGGTTTTGTTGTAAGAGCCGCTCGTCGCCACTCCCGCCTGGAACAGCGTGGTGTGCGCGAGCAGGTTGGCCGCCATCAAGCCGCCGTGGCTGTGGCCGATGACGCCGATTTGACCCGGGTCGGCCACGCCGATTCGCACCGCCTCAGCCACCGCGGCCTCTGCATTGGCGACAAGCTGTTCGAGGTACGTATCGTACATATTCTTGGGGTCACCAACAACAGGGAAAGCAACGTCATCGATGATGGCGTAGCCGGCAAGCAGTAGGTAGCTATAGTCAGACAGTCTAACATAGTGCGACGCTGATCCGGTGATCTGGCCCGCCGTTGATGCGTCTGCGTAGTCTCGCGGATATGCATGGAGCACAGTAGGGATGCGGTCGCCCTCCCGGTAGCCCGGGGGTGTGTGCAGCATAAACGACAGCTCAAGCCCGTCGCCCCGCTTGTACTTTACAAGCCGCTGTTTGATCTCGCGGACAATAGGAGTCAGGTCGGGTATATGGGTGATTGCGAGGGTTTCAGATGCAAAAACCGCCTCGCCTTCAGGCGGAGCGTCGATGTTGTTGAGCAGCGTACGACGAAACACATTGGGCGGCTCATTTGGCGACTCCCGTCGAGTGAGAAATGATTTGCTGTCGGCCTTGTCGAAAGCCAGAAACTTCTCGAAGCACGATTTAGCACTGCGGAAAAGACGCTCAGACTTAAGAGAATCCAGATCGAGCCGGTCCAGAAACGGTCGATCGCCTTCAGGTGAAGAACCATTCCCGGCGAGGAATATCGAGTTGCCTTCCCGTCGTATCACCCACTCTCCGTTCGACAGCCGCCGATACAAAGGATTTCCTGGACTGCCATACTTCTCGTGCAGTGAAAGATCCCACAGCAGCCGGCGACTCTTCTCAGGCTGGTCCACGTCCATAATGTAGGTGCGGTACCAATGCTTGTTGCGGTCGTACTCTGCCAGTATAGAAACCTCGGCAGATTCGCTCCAAAAAATAGTGTGGAAGCGGTACTCGGTGCGCGTGATCTCAACCGGCTCCGCATCGAATGGTGCTTTTAACATCATGACCTTGTCGCGCGCTGGAACTGTAGCTTTCCAGTCGCCACCATCCAGCGCTTCGGACCAGATCAGGGTTGCCGAGGCGGTGGATCTCCACGAAAAGCCGCGCGGACCAAGCGGGACACCGTGGACGGGGACCCTATCTGCCAACGGCAGCGATGCTATGGGCTGAACGGCAGTCTTGGAGCCGTCCTGAATCGTCCAGACCTCCACATCGCGGGGAAATCTTGTGTAGGTAGTAACATAGGAGTACGGCTTCCGGATCATGGTCACCAGCAGATGCTCCCCGTCAGGGGCAGGATCGAGCGATAAGTAGCGGTCGGCTTGCCCAACATTTTGGATCTTTAGCGAGGCCACATCTATAAACGCCAGCTGCGAGGTCGCATAGTAGTCAAAGAGGTCTTCGTCGTGCAGGCTGTTGAGCGCGTCGCGGGCCTCGTAGGTGCTGCTCTGCCCCTTTTCACCCTGGGTCTCCTGGATCTCAGGTCCTAAAACAAGAGCGGGAGGCTTCGGCGGCGGCGCTCTGCTACCCACCGCCGGCACGAGCTTGACCAGCAACGTCCGTTGGTCGGGCATCCACTGCAGGGTGTCGCCGAGCATCGGGTTCATGCGAGCATGGGGCACGCGCCGGACCGCGCCGGTCTCACCATCGCCGATCCAGACCTCCACCGCCTCGGCCGTGGTATTCCTGAAGGCGAACAGCGTGCCGTCGGCATTCCACAACGGCTCGCCCAGGCAGACGTCGTCCCCGGGAAACTCGATGGTCTTCTGCACGCCGTTCGGGATCTGCACGAGGTCGTACCGGCTGCCTCGACTCACGATGCCGTACCCACCGGCGGTGTCCCGCCGGCTGTGGTTGTGGGGCTCGACGCGGACGCCGGCCAGACGCAGGAACGGGGTGGCCATGCGCTCGATGGACGGGCTCCTCTCCCACTGCACCATCAGCATGCGGTCGCCAGTCGGGCTGACATAAGGAACGGGCGGTGAGGGTGCGCGCATGACATCTAGGATGTCCTTGGCGGGTTTGCTGTAGCCCGCAGCGGGCTGGCCGACCTGAGACATTCTGGGGAGCCGCGATGTGTGGGTGTGGGTGCTATTGGCAGAGCTTGCAGTGGGGAGACTTATATGAAATGGCGCCGCCGCGTTTATTTCAAGAAAAAGGTGCTTTGACGGAGGGAAATAAGTTCCTCGGTTTGGTCGGTGGGCGAGACAACTCCTGGGATGGGCTGGTCTGGCTGGGCTGGGCTGGGCTGACAGAGATCGCAATTGGCCTGGCGCGCGCGGCTCTGCGGTCGCAAATCTCTGAAAGTGCGGGGTTATGGAACTGGGGGACCAGTAACATTAAATACAGGGATGGAGTGCTTCTGGGTCTAGTTAACAGGCTTAGGAGAGCGACGCTTCAGCCGGTTCTGACATCCCATCCCACAGCGGCCGCACCACCGCCGGGACGGATGGAGCGAGCAAACAGCAGACAGCAGACAGCAAACAAATTGATAATTTATGTACATAGATATATTGTATGTGTTTTTATATGAGACATATCTGTACTCCAAGCCAAATATATACATAGTGGAAAGTAGAATATATAGCCAAATAATGCGAGGGGATCGCCATTATAAATCAACTCGTCATCTTATCTTTGGCCCCCTCATACCGTCTACGGCGGAGATTTTCCCCCCACCTTAAACATCCATCGCGATATCGTCCATCCCTCCTGGTTGGCACCCCTCTTCACGAGCTAGCAGCCAACCCACTACGGATGTTGTCGTAGGTGCTGTTCGGGTAGCTCAGCAAGTTGACAGAGCTTTTAAGCTTGCCCAAGGTCTGGTAGCTAGCAAGGACCAAGCTCTCGCTGTCGTTCCGGTCGCCGCTGGCCTCCCAGAACATAGATCCCGCCAAACCCCTGCTCTGCAGGAATTCCACCTTTTTCTTGATCATGCCGGGGGTGTCGAAGCTTATGAGCTCCTCGGTGGTGTTGTCGTACGAGTAAGTAGCGCCGGAGATGGCGTCATAGTATACTACAGCTCCCGGGGTTTGGGGCAGGAGGTTGTAGTTCACGGTCGCGGCGCCGACGCCGTCGTACGGGAGCCCGAGGCCCTCGGTGTTCTCAAAGGGGCGGCCATAGACGGGCATGCCGAGGACGATCTTCGACGGAGGTACCCCGGCTGCCTCGTAGCCAGTGATCGAGGCGTCGGTGTAAACCGGGGTCGCATCGGGGTTCTCGGGGTTGTAAAACAGATTGGCCATGTGTGCGGTTTCTGCCGACCACGACCCGCTGAAGTCGTAGGCCATGAGGTTGAAGTAATCAATGGTCTGAGCCATGGCGCTCAGCTCCAAGATGCCGTAGTCGGAGGCGCCGGCGGGCGATGCCACGGTAAGGGTGAAGTGGTATCCCGGAGCGTACTCAGCCGCGTAGGCGTCCATCTCCGATCGGATAGCTTGGAGCAGGGATACAAAGTTGGCAGCATCGGTGGCGTTGGTAGGTGACTCCCAGTCGATGTCGATGCCGTCGAAGCCCCAGTCCTTCATCAGCGTCACGGCGGTAGAGGCGAACTGAGACCGAGTTTCATCCGTGCTCGCCGCGGCGGAGAAGTTGCCGCGGTAAGTGTAACCTCCGATGCTCAGAAGTGTCTTAAGATTTCGGTTGGCCTGTTTCAGTAGGTACAACTGCTTCACACACCCATAAGCGTTATTGCCAACATCATCCCAAGCTGCCACGATACTGTTAGCTGAAGTCAGGGATTCACCAGATAGCACAAGAAGGCCATGAAAATTATAGTTTCTCGAAACCCAGAATGAAAACAAAAGAACCATCACTGATTCCGCACTGTTTCTAAAGAAAAGGGATCTTGAAAGGGTGTAAGAATACTTACAGTCTCCATCCCAATGAATCCCATAATCAGCCCATTCGTCCGAAGAAAATCTAGAGAATTTAGGGTCAGCAAAATGTCTACCGAAGATGGAATATCTATCCAGCAATTCAACATACACTGTTCCATCCTGCTCAAAGTTAGCGAATGCATATATGATGTGAGTGATCTCGGAAGCGGGAAGCCCCTGGGGTAGCAATCCCGGTACTCCATAGATATCCCTATACAAGTCAGCTGACATCACTTGCAACGTGGTCTCAATGGTAGGATGGAGAATCCGGCTTACCAGTTGGCGTAGTACAAAGAATTCACGTATCCAGAAGTACCATTCGTTTGTCCCGAAGTGACATTGTAGTAGGGAGCGGTGGGTGTAGATGCAACCAACGAAGGCAACAGCAAAAGAGAGGCCGAGACGACCTGGAGAACCTGAGAAAACATACCGGCAACGTTTCGTTGTTATGACCTTTTATTAATGAACGACGTGAGGTGGCGAGACACAAGCTCAAACTAACTAGACCTGGTGTGAAAGTAACCTTGGCTCTATAAACCAAGCCAGAATGCCTTTTATATAGGTGCTAGACTCTAATTAAACTCATCTACAGTGCTGCATGGGTGGCATCTTCGCTCCGTCGCCAAATGCCTCGACAAGGATCGCATGAATATGTCTTTAATTTCCCTTTTCGTCGCTGTATGGCCCACGTCGTGTTCGGATCCACTAAACTCGGCACCCAAAACAGATCGCTTCGCTGATGGCTACATGGTAGACAGGGCGGATATCGATCCTACCCAGCGCCACGTTCGTCGCATGCCAGGGTTTTGGGCTTAGCCTAGCGCAGGAGACGAATCAGATATATGCAGTCAGCAGCGCAGCGCGGGTGGGGATCGGCCCTTTGGCTCGCTCCTTGGATATCTTGGATATCCCATTCCCATCCCAGAAAGGGTCGTAAGCTCCTGTTCGGCAGCCTTCCCGGGAAATTGGGCACGTTTTTGGCTGTCTGCGATTATTGACTGCTTAAAGTTAACTTCATGTTGGCCCACAAAAAGAGAATCCTGCGCAAGTCGACGAAGCTCGCTCGGCCCTTGCAACGTTACGCTATCCCCGGCCCACGTGTTCCATAACAGGCCCAATAATAAGCCAAGGTATCGTTCTGATCGGGCTAATATCTCTCATCTCCAGCGCCAGCGCTCTTGATTAAGTTAGTTCTTGGGCAGGGGGCTGACTATTTATATCATCACAATTCTTTAGTGCAATACCCCAGCTTATAATTGACACCCCTCCCTGCGCATCGCACGACAGCAATTGGTAGCGATACCTTGTTCAAGCTTCATAATTTATAAGGTTATTTGGAATCATGAACGTATGGAATCACGTGGCCATGTCGATAATCGCTGCCTGCAAAACCAAACTAGTTCAATTACGAGCATCATCTGTACCTCTAGCTTGCAACCAAGAACCACGGTCAATGTCGACATAAATATTTCTCCGGGTGGGCTTTTGAATTTAATCGCATGTCAACATGTGTCCAACCAAGTAATTACAGGTAGAACCTCTAGCTGGTGGCAAACGTATCGTTCGCACGAGAGGGACTGGTTCGCATACTTAACCGGTATAACTTCCCTCCATGAAACCCCCATCGACGTACCATTCGGCCTTGGTGACAAACGTGCTTTCATCTCCGAGGAGAAAGCAAATAGCCGCCGGCTCCGCAAACCGTCTGAGAAGCTGTGGTACAATATTCTCCGTAGTCACGAAAGTACTCCCGTCCGGGAGCACGAACGGTTTGGCAACCATATCCGTGCGGATGCCACCTCTGGAGAAGGAAAAAAAATAATATGCATTAGCTGCAGATTCTGTTATAGTGGAAGAGAGGAAGAGATATCTCGAGCATTACGGGCAGATAGCGTTGACCCTGACTCCACGAGGGGCGCCTTCGAAGGCAGCTGCCTTGGTCAGGCCGACCAACGCGTGCTTGGAGGCGATGTAGGCACCAGCATTTGCCGAAGCATACTTGCTGCAGACGCTTGCAACATTGACAATACTCCCGCCTTCCGACATAACTCTCATCTGCTCACGGAGAAGATAGAACATCCCATTCAGATTTACGTCCATTATTTCACGCCAATCCTCCAGTGGCATGTCTGTGAGGGCGTTCAAGCGACGCTGTTCCTTGCCTGACAATGTGTTTTAAGTAAGCGGAAAGTTCTCTTCCAGTATTTCAAAGAGGGATATATTTTACCAGAGACATTGGCACAGCCGTTGATCCTCCCAAATTTATTCATCGTGGCCGAGATCCACTCCTCTACAGCCTCCAAACTGGTAATGTCACAAACGTATGACATTAGGCGGCCTGCAGAGCCGGGAAACTCTTTTACCACTTCTTCCCAGGCCTTTTGCATATTCTCGGCAGAGGAGCTTGACATGGAGATGGTTGCCCCCCGCGACAAAAGATATTTCACGGTTGCCAAGCCGGTTCCTCGGCTGGCGCCCGCTACCGTGATGACCTTTCCATCAAACGATTGATTTACTAAAGAACCCATCGTGTTCTGTTGTAAGTTTCGAGCAGGTTGGACGGCAGCTACATTGAGAATGCGGGGAGTTCGAGTTACTATAAGTAGTGCTTAAGCCATTCCACGCCATTCATGATGTTGATCATGCAGCATACTCATGCCTGAATATCAGGGGCTTACGGAACCGTCACAAAACATAAGCTGCCCGTTCGCGCTGTAACTATACATATTGTACAGAGCATCGCTCAGCTACGGGACTGGTATCGTAGACTGGATAGTGATATAATTATGGATACTCCTGTGGCAAACGTGATGGCGGCGTGCAACCTATGCATGCATGGTTTGTCACATCGAGGAAGCAGTGCATGTGGGTGAACCTTTGAATGCTCCGCAGATGCCAGAACCATGGTAAAACGCTACCCAACATCAGTCCAAGGCCATCGGTTTAATGCAAAGATTGGCAGATCTTTCGACAAGACAAGACTTATTTCCTGCTCTAATATTAGAACCTGTCGCCAAATTCTCATTTCAGCACATATTACGCATAATACAATGCTGTATCTTACTACCCGCCCATAGCAAATGTTCGTCATTACATCACACCAACTTTGAAGTTGATTGGCAATGCTACAGCAGAGTTTCATTCAGGGTTTTATAAACACACAACAAGGGGTGTGGTCCAATCATAGCTGTGTCTCTGGTCATTACCCTGTTACACTGCGTTCTTTCGCTAAGGTGGGAGTTGAACGATTGCATCTTGAGAAGTTGTTTGCGATAACGTACTTCATAAAGCCCAGCAGTTTACCCCTTGAAGCCACTTTAAGGATTTCACACGCAGACGATCTTTACCATAAAGTTTTGTCACATATAGGTATTCCAGCCACAAGTGGACTTAAGCAAGATTATCTTACTAGTTGTTGACCTTTGGTCACAAATATGCTTCAGATTAGAGTCCGGGTCAAACATGCTTGCATCCTCTCGGTATCTCCATGACGTCGTGTATGCTCAATTTTGTTTTATTTTAGCACCAAAGCTCTGTTGCCTTGAAAGTTTGTAGAATATTCATGGATCACTGAATACACAGAACATATGAGAACAATACCAGTAATCTTGGTGTGGATTTATTGGTAGGTTCCTTATTGTGCGCAATCCACCAGTGTTGATATCTCCAAAAGGTCTACCACAATCTACGTAACAGATCCTCCGTGAGGCCAAGCTCGACAAATTGATAACCCAGTGAGCATTGGTCATGAGGTTATATCTGCTAGTTTAGCTACAAACCTTTCGGCATGTTGAGTCGTACTTGGAGCTGATTGATGACTGTGAATCATTGACCATTACCACGGGCTGAACATACTATATGGCGGCGCCACATTGGCTTACTCTGTCAAAGGTCGAATTCTTACTCTCGCTCAAAGGCAGCCCAAACTCAGAAGTTGGTCGTATTCGGCAAAACCGGCCGAATCAGCAGTTATGCTTTTCGCTTTTTTTTATTTATTTTCTTCTCTTTCCCTTCGTGCTTCCTTCCACAGCTTTACCTCTTGCGCTTAGTCTTGGAACGGCCGTGGCTTGGCTAGAGACATTCAGGTGATAAGCCAAACCCGAGATGTTCGGATTTAGACCCACGGCTGTGGGCCATTATCCCAAGTTCCTCAGCCCCCATGTTCTCAGCCAACGTGTATTGTTGACACCGTCAAGAGACCGATAGTCTAGACCCCTGGGGCCGGCAGACCCAGCAAACTTTGGGTAGCAGCATAGGTTGAAAGGCTGTTTCGCAGGGTGTGGGTCATAACCTCGAGAGCCGATATAGCCGAGTCGAAGTTCGACGCCTCCTTGGCGCCACTGGGACTTCTTTCAGCGCGCGTTCATTATTATGGCCGGATCGACCGCGTAAGCTTTTAAAAGTCAAAATAAATTAATTTCAATAGTGATGGGTCTGGGGAATGTGCAGTGATGCTGAAAGATATTTATACGTATCATATGCGTGAACCTACTCCTAATTAGATTGCAACCCATGCCTGGCATGATGAGAATCGGCAGCCACCAATACTGCAACCCCTGAACGAAAGAGGGAAAAAAAATAGATCCCGTTGTACTGCATTGTGCCGTCAGTCCGTTGGTCTTAAGGGCGAGAGATGCATTCCGTTCCGCACCTAGGATGTTCGTTACTTCTTGGTCCCGCGAAGTCATTCGACAGTATATTTTCCGTGCAGTCAATGGCGGAATTAAAGTTCTATCGGAGTTGGTTTTTTCCAGTTAGCAGTTAGCAACCCATTGAGCTACGAAGTTGATCGCTGGACTTGGCCACGTCTTTGTGGCGCCATGATTTGACTCTTATGCTATTTGACAGATTATGGCCAAATTCACAAGCACACAGAGTTTCGTGGCATAAAATAGATTCAAACCCAGAGTCCGGCCCCCCGGTGCACACGTTTGAGCCGTCATACTTCAGCCTCTTCGTTGATTATGGTGAACCCTCACCTTGGATCCTACCGGCCCACGGGCTAATAGGCTCTCCCAGTATCTGCAGGTAGTTGGTGATGGATAAAAGACGTCGTTCTCGCTCAGTTAGCAGTGTCTTTGGGTATCACATCCTTCCAACTAGGAAGAAATGAACTTTCACCAAGTCACCGGGTCGAAACTCACGTCTGCAAATAGTGGCAAACTCCAATAAGCAACTGATCGCCGTAATGGCAAGTTTATCGGGGGAAGCACTCATCGTGAGTAAAATCTATCAACACTCACTGGTTATTAATTACCCTGCTGCAGCTCGTCCTCAAGTCCAAGCTAATGATTGCACCCGACATAACCAGGCTATTGAATGGATATTGATAAGCATCGCCTTTTGTCTCATCCTTGTGCGACTAAACTTGAGAGTGCGCATTCTTGGAGAGAGCTTGATATTGAGCGACTATTTGATTATTTCAGCATTCTTGACCGGCGTCGCTCTCAACGCTGTTGATCTCAGCCTTTTTCTCCAACATTTGTATCAAGGGAATTATGACTATGAGCTGAGTACATACGTTGCGCCCGACTCTGAGCTTGTCAGCGTACTCAAAGTAAGCATGGCATTTCAACCTCTACAGAGTCTCTTTTCCGTATAATGTTAGAGGTCACTAACAATGGTGTCTCTTCTTTGACAGAGATTCTATGGCGAATATTTCCCGTTTTATATCGAACAATATCTCAATAAAGCATCTCTGATTGCTCTATATTACGAAATATTTCGACCAGATTCTGTGAAGCTGCAGAAGGCGCTCTTTGGGTTGGTTTTATACTGCGGCGCATCGTTCATTATCACTATGTGTATGGTTTTGGGTGCTTGTCCTTGGGGCTGCTACTGGTACATCTGCACCTATCCTTGCTGCAACTGGATCATCGGTAACATGCTAATTACTTTGAATGTAGGTCTCTAACAGATCCATGCCCTGAAGTATGCAGAGCAGTGAGTGATAACCTTGGCTGGGGCTTGCATTTTAGTTCAGATCTCATGAGTATGTTCAACATGGTATTCACGCACATTTGCTATCCATCATACTAAACGAGATCTTAGTCTTTCTCCTTCCCCTCATCTACATCTACAAGACGAAGATGTCCAAGGCTCAGAAAATCAGCGCTAGTGTGACTTTCTTCGTGGGAGCTATCAATATCAGCGTGACCATTGCAAGGTGGTTCGTGGTGCAAGCAGTATTCACACCGACGCCCTCCTTAACAGTTGGTCGTAAGTCGAAAATCCAACCCAGATAATACACCCAATAGTCTGTACATTCTCAGGCTGACAATTTTCTCTCAGAGCTTCTTGCAATTATGGATGGACACACCGGATTGATCGTGGCTATCCTACCCTCCCTGCGTCCTTATCTGCGCGTGTTCAAGGGTGCAGATCTAAGCTCGCGCCCGCGAGAGGTGATTAAGTTATCTGACGCGAGGTCTCACAGAACACTAAGCACAGCCGACGACCCGGTGTGGACACAGTCTACTGCAGCTTGACCAAGAAATAACTCTCCATTGTTTTATGTAGAGTGTAAAATATACAAGTTCACATGCTATATACATACATAGGTGGGGGAAAACTTCGACACCCCTCAAAAGCCCTGGAAACAAAAAAGGTAAAAAGAACGCAAGCTCTTCTTCACGAAGTAAAAACCCCCATCATAAACATATAATCATCTCAGTGTTGATGCGGTCGAGATAAAGCAGTCTAGCTTTTTTTACTCTGCGACGCAAAGAACCTGCCCGATGGCCAGGTCACAGGCGGAGTCCAGCGTAGGGTTCCACGCGTACAGCTCGGCTTCGGTAATGCCGTAGTCGTTCCAGATCTTGTAGCAGTAGTCTCCCGAGACGACAGTGTAAGTCTCGGTACAGGTACCCGAGCTGCCAGTGCCAGAGGATCCGGTCGAGGTGCCATCGAGGTCGATAGACCAGGACAGGGAGGGGATGATGGAGGCGTCGGAGGAGCTCTGTCCAAAGTTGACCCACAGGTCGATAGTCATGTCGATGGAGTTGTCGACGCTGACGTTGGTGTCGGCGACGGCGGCCTGCTGGGTGACGCCCGCGCTGTTGGTCATGGTGACGATCTTGCCGCACAGGGTGTTGTGCTGGGAGGCTCCGTAGTTCTGCATGACGGTGGAAGGCATAGCGACCAGGGGCATGGAGTCGGGGACCACGCCCACGAAGTAAGTGCTCAGGCCGCAAGAGCCATACTCGTAGAAGATCTCACGAGCGGTGGCCGCGGCGTCAAAGGAATAGAGCGACCCTGCGTTGGTTCCAGTAAGTGTTGAACGCTTAACAGGGGCAGCAGAGGCCAGGCCAAGGGCCATCGAAAGGAGTGTAAGGTATTGCATTTTGTTTAAAAGGAGTGTGGGTGTTTGTGTGATGTAAAGAGTGACTGGAAAAGAAAAAGGAATGAATGTGACGGCAAGGCACGACGACGACTGTAGCTTGATCTTCAGCCCAGAGGATTACCTAGAGTTGAGGCTACGACGACTAGATTTATAGTTCTTGCTTGCCTCTGCTCACCTCAAAATGAACCAAATCCTTTTGCAACGTGACCGGCATCCCGGAGTTTCAGGATCAAGCACTTGTAACGTTATAGACAGGTCCTTTTGTTTTGCTGCATATCAATAGTATTGCTGCACCTAAGCCGCCACCCACAAGACCGATTACAAGCCCATTGTGGCGTGTGCACATCCCATATGTTAAAACGCGCTCAAGAAACACCATTTATTGACCCGCGGAAAGGCCCGATGCGTCCTCTGCAGGGCCGGTTCATTTCGGTTATGCCCAAAACGCACCGTCTGGAGGTCAGCCATGGGAAACTCGGTGCAGCGGCCATCATCAATACATCGCCCTGGCGGACGCTAGTGCTTATAGAGATCCCTCTCCCACGATCGCGGCGAATTGTTTTATTGGACCGGGCGAAAATGCCGGCGTGTGATAGGCTGACCCTGTTCTATCGTGACGAAGGAGTCAGTCAATCTTAAAATCCCAGGTCTCCCCTGGACCCTCCGACCCATGTAACGTGTTGTAAGGATTTTTATCCCGGTTCTAGGACAGGACGCTGTCGCTTGGAGTCGCCAAATATGGGATGAAAAAGAGTTCGAGCGCGGGGGATAATGAAGGACTAATAGACATGGTTTTTCTTTTCTAAATTTAGCTGTTCAACAACAAACGCGGCGAACCGGGTCACAGGAGTTTATGTTTGGGTAGACAAACGTCCAATCCCGAGAGACGGATCTCCCCGCCCGCCCTTCACAATGCGTGTAAATTGACTACCTATGTAGTTACTCTTTCAACGAGGGATATCCCCCACAAAGGCTGTCCAAATGCTGTAAAATATGCCGTTGGGTCATGTAAGTCGTAACTGTAAGTCGTAACCGGAATCTAGGCTCTAGATATATATATATTTTTACTCTTGGGAGAAATGCACCTTGATCATGTCGCGAATCGCAAAGAAACCGTTGTCCTCCGCCATCGCCATCGCCCGCCCGACCTGTGCCTCCTGCCCCGGTCCCAGCCCGGCGTCGTGGTCGAGCAGCAGCTGCACGAGATCGACGCGCCCGTTCTCCGCCGCCGCCTCCAGCGCCGTCCTCCCGCCCTGCTCCGCCGCGGGGGCCGCGTCCACGTCTGCGCCCCGGCGGATCAGGAGCTCCGCGATGGCGTGGAGGCCGTGCCTGGCGGCGTGCTGCAGCGCCGTGGCGCCCGCGTGCGGTGCCGCCGCCGCGTTGACGTCGGCCCCGTGGTCGAGCAGGTACCTCACCACATCGAGGAAGCCGCCTTTCGCCGCGTGCTGCAGAGCCGTGTTGCTCTGGTTGATAGCAGGGTGGCGTGGGGGGTTCGTGTCAGCGCCGCTCCTCACCAGGAGCTTCACCCAGTCGAGGTTTCCCTCCGCGGAAACAGCTTCGAGGCAGGTCATGCCCGTCAAGGACGACGGAGCTGCATTAACATCGGCGCCGCGATCAATCATCATCTCGGCAATGTCAAACTGCTTCTCTATCAGAGCAAACTGCAGAGCCGTCGCACCTTGTGTATCGTTGCCAGCCGCGTTCACATCAGCCCCATTAGATATCAAGAACTCGGCCACAGCTGGCACGCGACGAACTACAGCGGTTTGAAGCGCATTCTCAGTTATAGCGTCTCGTCGGAGATTACAGCAACGGATCGACAGCGGGCTCGTCATATTCTGAAGTCGGTAGTTGAAAAGAATCTTGACCTTCTCGAGAGGTTCACTGTCGGCTGATACAGCTAATTGAAGCGGTGAGCCATATTGTGTATTGTCCTCCGGTGCTAAGCGGACACCCGCCTCGAGAAGAACCTCTAGTACATCTGCTCCCTCCAGGGCAATTGCGGTATGTATAGGAGATATCCACTTCGACTGCCCTAGTCGAACAGCTCCTTCTGGGACGCATCCAGCTTGCAGGAGAGACTGAGTGATATCTACGACCGATTGAAAATCTGGCTGAGCTATTGAAACGCCAATGAAATCATTGGTGAGCGCCACGCCCAGTGGGTGAGGATAGAAATCACGATCGTGCTTCATGACTATACCCCCCGGTTCAGTAGAGCTTTAACAAGTACAGGATCCTTGAGCCGGACTGCTTGTATGAGAGCTGCGGTCTCCGAGATACTTTCCACATTTTCCGGCGTGACTTGGCTGAGTAGCCTCCAAAGAAGCGCCTTGAGTGTATCGCTGCTTGCGCTTCCCCTCAGTGAGGGAGACAAAATGGCCAACGGGTCCTGGGGGCTAGCTCCGGCGTCCAGGAGCGCGTTTGTTACAGAAAACTTATGTTCACTCTCCATATACCTATGAATCGGTGACAAAAGAATAGCCGCCAAGGGTGTGAGGTGCTTTCCTGAGGCAGTAAGCGATTCGACCGGATTGTTTGGCTTTGCTCCGAGATTCAAGAGAGAGTGAATGAATCTCAAGTTGGACCCAATGAGCAGATAAGCTACCAGGGGAGTGGCACAACGGCAGCGAGGGGGTTCTTCACAGAGCCCGGACACATCCCCAAACTTGGTTTTTTGCCAGAACTCATCTCCAAGGGCCTTTGATATTCCGTACGCGTTTATATCCGCACCATTCTCCAACAGCAGCTGTACACACGTCGCATTTTCGCATTCAATCGCCACCATGAGCGCGTTAACATACTGTTGCCGTCCACACTTCGCAGTACCTGCCGGCAAGATGAGCTTGGCTCCCCGCTCAATGAGTAGGTCAAACATTTTGAGATTCCTTAGCCGGATGGAGGCGCAAAGGGCCGTGTCTAGACGAGTTCCATCGTCCACTATCTCATCGACCAAGACGCCGCCGTAGATAAGAAACTCTGCCAACGCGGTATTGTCGTAAACTACTGACCAGTACAGCAGGATCCCAAACTCTTTTGCGCTGTACTCTGTGTTGTCCAAATCGCGCCCGAAGAGCCGTTGCAGTATTCCAAGCGACACAGCACCGAGGACTCGAGGGGCGCAGTAGACCATGTTCCTGGCAATAAGGCCTGCAACTCGTGTGCTAGTGTTCAGAAGGGCACTACACACCGCCGTGCTGCAATTCTCTATCGCTACTTCCAGAATCTCCAGTTGCAGGGAAGGGTTGCGCGCTTCGTGCAGCATCCGAATGATCCATTGGGCCTGGCTTGGTTTCAAATTGGCTAGCTCCTTGTGCATGCCCAACTCGACGATATGGTCGTCCTGCGTGGGATACAATAATGAAAAGGCCTCATAATTAAATTTTTCTATGCAAGTCTGAAACGCAAGACAGGTAGGCTCAGCCCCATTCTCCAGTAGGAGCTCAAGCGCGTCTAAGCTCCAAGCAGGTGAATACGCTGTGAGCACGACAGGGTCCATGTAATTCTCGGTGTCGGAGTCCCAGTAGACGATATCCTCCAGCGGGTCCGCGCCAGCACGCAGGAGACAATGTATGGTCGACAAGGGGAACCGGGGTTCGTCAGCAGACAGACGAGAGAAGAGGAAGGCTGTGTCGTTGAATCCAGTTGGACGGGGATCCAGCAAGTCACGGTCGGAATAGTACTCGTCATCCTCCAAGATACACCACTTCACGCAATCATGGAAGGCATCGCTGAAGGCGGAATTTAGTTCTTCTTGCCTGTACTCGTGGCAGAGACAGTTTTTGTTGATCATCATATCAACCAGCTCCCCGAGACCATACCTTGATGCGATGGAGAGGGGGGAGTACCATCCCATTGCAGGACGAGGTAGCCAACACCTATCAATCCACGAGCCTTTGAATGCATCCTTGGGCCCAATTTGGAGTTCCTCCGCATTAACCCGAGCGCCACGATCAACGAGAAATCTTACAAACAAGGTGATCTCGTCTCGGCTCTGCTCGTCTGGTGTGGGGTCCATATCGTCAAAATATCGAGCCTGAGGAGTCGGTCTCAAGCGCCAGCCTATTATAGCTAGAACTATTGCGCTGCTCTTCCACCTGGTACCAGGGGCATCAATATTTGCTCCATAGTCCAGAAGCAGACGGGCCATAACTAAGTTCCCAGAAAGAAGAGCAAACTGAAGGGGCGTGAAATGTGACTCTGTTGGGAGCTTGGGAAAGTCACAGTGATGGCCATTAGGGTTCATGCCATTCTCCAGAAGGTATCGAACGGCAGGTATATCTTCTGTCTCTATCGACACCCGAAACATGCTCTCAAGCAGGGATTTCGAGCATGGGTTTTTCGATAGGGACGCAGTGTTGAGTACCCTCGCAGCATCTAGCGTTTTGAGGGCCAGTATCATTGCCTGCCTCGCAGCATCCCATGAGTTGCGGCCCAGCCAGTCGTCAGGTAAAATCTGTAGATTATTAGATAGTAAGTAAGTGATAAGTTGAAACTGATGATCAGCGGTAACTTCTTGGTGCTTGATATCGTCGTCGTAGTCGGCCCGTGGGAGGACGCCGTACTCTGGAAGTAAAGCCCCGATGCGGTGTGCTGCTGGAATACAAAGAAACGGTTTAGAAGCTTGGAGACGGTTAAACGTATTTTCGACATCGATCAAGGCATCAGTGCCCGCTTCCATAAGGTAGAGAAGTCAGCCGAGGGGGTAACTGATGTGATATGAAGGATTCTCCATTTGCCTACCTGCGAAGTGTGTGAATGTCGCCCAGAAATCGCTGAATGGCGAAACCGGGAGGACAGCAGGCGGAGGTGTCTCCACCATGACTTTGAATTCTGGAGGAGTCTGTGGCGACATTGCTGATACGGTGCAACAACAATGATATGTGAGGACACGATTCGTGGAATGTAAGGGTAAACAATGCAGCCTAGGCTTACCGTCGAAGCAGGCCTGTTCAATAGCCGTGAGATAGCCCTTCGTCCGCCGAACTTTTTCAGTGACTACTTTGCCATTGTGTAGAAGCTGGACCTTCTTGCCCGACCTTCTGGCTTTGGTGGTCTTATAGTTGGCCGCTTTCCAGTGGGCGGCCGGCGTCTCCTTCGAATACTTGCGATAACCCCATTTGCCCAGCTGAGCGACGAATTGGGATTTCCTAGTTCGTCATTATCAGCAATCGCGTCGTCGCTGGCATCGTGCGTTTCGATGATACGGGGAAGCGGCACTCACGACCTGACGAATCCGTAACGGCTCTTCAAGATCTCCATAACGCCGCCGGCCCCCTCGAGGCTGCGTGCCTCACGGATGTACAAGTCGTGGATTTCATCCTTGAGCCGCTCCCACTCCCCAGGCTTCCCTGCCGGAGGATGAGCGGTTGGGTTCTGAAGCATCATCAACTCATTGTTCAAGATCCATTGGAGATCCACCACCCGGCGCTCCGAAAGGGCTCGGGACCGTTGAGTGCGTGCGGGAGCGAAGGCGTAAAATACTCTGTGACCCGACACTCCGTCATTTCTGGTCCCGGTTTTGGGGGGAACGCAACATGGGTTAGGCTGCCCGACCATGTGATTGGCCCCGGTCCAAATTCTGACGCCACAGCTTATGGGGGTTGAATGCGTCGTCAGTCCGGGGTCGAGGCACGCCTGATTGGCCCAGGTCCAAATTCGGCGGAGCCCAGCTGAGTAGATCCCAAGTACGTATGCAAGTTGGATTCCCGACTCCCAGATGTGGGCGACTGCGACTGGACTCCGGCCATGTTTGTGACGCCTCTGGCTCAGCCATGAAGTATATCATGTCGACATCGGCTGGATTTCAAGGTACGTGAACATTACACGTTCCGAGCTCGGCAAAATTAAGGGATAACGAGTGAGAACGCCTGTTCACTTCTTGAAACGATTTTAAGCATCTGCTGCACGTCTTGATTGGTGCAAGTCCAAATACTCGACTTCGCCGCTCTGATGCCAGAGCCTGCCTCACTCGCCGCCTTGACTGAGCACACCAACATAGCAATGCTCTTTAGTATGGTTGCACGAATTCTAGGAAACACATCCGTTCCATATAATAAATTTGGGTAATTTACCGTGGATTCTCTCAGTGGGCTAGTTTCATTTTACGCAACTATGTCTCATCCGTTGCAAGCAGTTCACCTCGTTCTTTTCTGCTCAATCAAACTGTGGCTGGCAGACCCTTGCGTGTTCTATGTATTCTTCTCTGGAAACATGTCTCAGTAATACGCCTATTGATATGCTAATCAAATTCACGAGGAAACGGTGCGTCAGTCATCTAGCTTCCATTCGTACTCCCGCTACTAGATACTTGCTCGTGCAGAGCGAATAATATCCTGATTACAAATAGAATTACCCACGAAGCACGTCAGCAAAAGGCAAACCATATCTCATACAGCCGTGTGAAAGATTACATGCCCGACAACGTGTGCATGGCGATATCCTGCGCCGGCAGTGCAAATGAAGCCAGTATGACCAAAACTACAGGGCTAGAGCTGAGGCAATACTTCAAGAGCTTCTTCCCAAGATTCGTGGAAGTTCCTCGGATGCCAGGTGCTAGTCCTATATACTGGCTCTACAAATTATATCTGATGAATTATCATAATTAATCAGCAATCGCGAGGTCAACCATGCTCAGAATATGTGATTTGACCAAACAGTGTGCTTCCATTCCCAGGTAGTCTGAATAAAGAACAAAATCACCAAGAGCACAGAGAACGCACTCGTAGTAGGTAGTTCCTATTTCATCAAATCAGACATCGCAGGAGCTGCCTTCACCCGAGTATTTCACGGGATATTGGACAGGAGCACCAAAAGGAACATGGCTCTGGGTGGCATCACCGCTCAAGTTGGGGACCCCTTGTAGCAGATACTGAACTATGTTGGGGTGTCCCTGTCTTGTATGCCGAATCATGGCGCTTCGCGGCCACTGTGATCCTGTGAACCCAACACCTGCATCCGAGAGTGCTGAAAGCAGCCTGATTAGTTCTATGTGCCCTAAACCAGCCTTGATCGAGCGAGGTGTAGATACATAGATGTCATTGCTACCAGCATTTACTCCTTCTTGCGCCAGAACAACTCCTCCCACATTACCGTAGTGGCCACCTGGTAGCGCGTAAAACACGGGTGGCCTGCCTTGGCAACATAGCACTCCGGCATTGGCCTGCTGTGCAGGGAATAGCTGCACAATCCTCCCGGTCCCAAATTCAGCTGTGGGGTGAAGGGGGTGCAACTTAACACGATTCACCATTGTCATGTTATGTTAGTACCTCAATCGAGGCCAAGCTCAACCACGCTCGCGTAGCCACTGCATGACGCAGCATTAATCGAGGATTTAACGTTCCCATCGGTAATGATTATATCAGGACCTCGATTAAGATGTAGCTCAAACACATCAAAGTCGCGATCAGATGACGCAGTTTTGACCGAAGTCGCACCATCTTTCTTGAGAACTGTCATGTCAGCACCTCGACTCATCAGAAGCTCAACCACGTTTATGTGGCCGTTACATGACGCGGCCTTGAGCAGAGTCCAACCATCTTTATCGGTATCAGTCATATCGGCCCCTCGATTCAGAAGAAGCTCAACTACACCAATGTGACCATTACAGGATGCAAAGTTGAGCGGAGTCCGACCGTCCTCATTAGTAACAGTAATATCAGCGCCTCGATGCAGAAGAAGTTCAACCACGTTAATGTGGCCATTAGAGGACGCGCTGATGAGCGAGGTCCCGATATCAGCACCTCGATTCAACAGAAGCTCGACCACATCGACGTGGCCGTAATAAGATGCAATGTCGAGTGAAGTCCAACCATTTTTGTCGGTAGCGGTCATATCAGCACCTCGGTCGAGCAAGTTTTCGACAATACTTGTGTGACCGCGAGACGAGGCAGCAAACAACGGACTCCACCCAGTGCCTCCTCTACCTAGGATGTTGGCGCCTTTTTCTAGAAGAAGGTTCACGGCACGCTCAAGACCCTCAGTAGAAGCAAATGCCAGCGGCGTGCGCTCGAAATCGCGCGCTCCTGTGGCATACGAGTCAATTTCTGCCCCTTTCTCAAGCAGCAAATTCAACACGGCTTCATGTCCACCTTCAGCGGCGAATGAAAGTGGCGTTCTGCCGTGTGTAGCGTTTGCCGTGTTCCGTGAATCAACCTCTGCCCCCGCCTCGAGAAGCAGGCGTGCTATGGCTCGATTGCCATGACCAGCGGCAAATGATAACGGCGTCCTGCCTGCTTCGAAGCCGCAAACGTCTGCCGCATCAACCTCGGCTCCGGCCTCGAGAAGCAACCGTACGAGATCCTCCCTCCCAAGCCTCGTAGCAAACGACAATGGCGTGCTGTATTCACTTGAAAACCTTGAAGGTCTTGGGTTAATCGTGGCGTGCGCCTCAAGTAGTAGCTGCACTATTTTCACACACCCAGTACTCACGGCAAACAACAAAGGAGTCATTCCTATTTCATTTCTTCGTCTCGATCTTGCGTCGACTCTAGCCCCTTTCTGGAGCATTAGTTCGACTAAAGATACCAGCCCACGTAAGACCGCACACATTAGCGGTGTCCTTCCATGATTCGGGTAAGTACGAATCTCCAGATTTGGATTCGCTCCCTTTTCAAGAAGAAGACGTATTACCACTTCATGCGCATGACAGGCAGCAAAAAGCAATGGCGTCATCCCCATGTCCTCAAATGACGTCGCACTTATATCGATGTCGACTCCCTCGCTGAGAAGTAGCTCGACCACCTTGTCTTCTCCTCGCTCAGAAGCGTATGAAAGCGGAGTCCGATTGTGGGCGTCAGCAGCGTTTGGGTCCTCAACGTCCATTATTAGCATCATGGCCTCACGAAGCCCAAAATATGCCGTGAGGTGCATCCCGGTGATTCCTTTTGTGAAATCCTGGCTGTAGTCACTATGAGGCCACTGCCATTTATACACGAACAAAGCCTGACTTGACGCCTCAACATGGGGACGCATTGCCAAAAATGTAGAACAGCACTGAGGGTCAACACCGCACCGTGCGTGAACTCCCCAGAAATTTGCAGCGTAACTGTACAGCGGGTATGACTCGAGTCTCTTCTCGTATTCTAAATCAGTCGCGCAGGCTCCGCTCGCAAATGCGTCGAATGATAGATACGTAATACACGCGCCGGTGATGTCGCCGTGAGCATCAGGAAACCATGTTCCTTGTGTTCGTTCGAAGTATTCCTGAGCCGTATAATGAACCAGGCGCGCAGCGTCGCTCTCTTCATCGATGGTGACTAATCCGCAGCAATAGGAGACCAGATCTTCCAGGTCTGGAAGGTTCTCTTCGTCGAGGTCTGGGGATTCCAGCTCCACGCCGAGCGCATGCTGCAGCTCTAGCTTCGTCAAGGTCCTCTTTGCGCAAGTGATCCAGGCCAAGGTCTGCAGTGCAATATCTCTCTGATCTGGAAGCTGACCTTGGATGCGTTCCATGACACTTTGATAGGCGGTATCGTAGACGTTGCAACCCGTCGCTATTGTAGCCAGGGCTGTGCGTATTGCCTTTATCGACCTTTTACCTCTCAGGGATTCGAGATGTAATTTTGCAAGCAAGAACCTAACAGCAAGCGCGACATTAGCATTGTTCAGTTTCTCTTCAATCATAAAGACTGTCAGGCACTTACATTCCATCCACCAATTTCATGATACTCTGCTTGATTTCGCTCCGTAGTTTGAGGTTCCTGTTGACGAAGCCTGGAAGTAATGCAATATTTTCGTCAATGTATCTACTAATATCTTCATCGCTGGCACGTATATTTTTTGATGTGTGATCGATAAATCGGTCTGAAATATCCGGTATAGACCTTGACGTCGCCAGAACATTCACACCAATCTGACTTTGCAGGCTCAAGATTTCCGTAATAAACTTCCCACGGCAGCTGACCGAACATTCATCAAGCGCATCCACTACCACAAATACCCTAGAGAAGCCAGCTGCCACTACACGCAATGTTTCGCAAACTTGGTCCAACGTTGGGCGAGTGCCTCGTTCATTGCTTCGGTCGTATAGCCTTTTCACGCTTTTATTCAATCCTGATTGAGCTTGTGATAGCTGTTTAAGTAAGCTGAGCATCAGGTCTCCGAGCTGCTGCTCGTTGTGACGGTTAAAATTGCAGTAGATATAGCATATTCCAACAGACGGATCTGTGTGGAAGGTGTTTAAGAGGCTCTCGACCACTATCGAGGTGAGGATTGTCTTTCCCGAGCCTGGAATACCGTGACAGAACAAAGTTTCTTTTTCCGTAGCCATCCAATGCTGAAATTCGGGTGAGTCAAGCAGCCATTGACCAGTGCCTGACTCACGCTGGCGGATGAAGTCAGATTGGATGGCAGCGTAGTCGATCGGTGTCAGCCACTGGAAGATAATCTGTCGTTCGCGATGATCCTCCTGTTGCACCAGCCTGATGACATTGTCTCGAGTATATCCTTGGATGAAAAAGTTTAGTGATGCAACATTTGCAGCAATCCGACCGCGTAGGTCACGAATGATATCGGGCTCCCAGGTAAAGCGCTTCCACACCCGCTTTGCTGACCTCCCTACGCTTCCATCACTGGGCTCTAGATCTTTGTACTTGTTCAAGGTAGTCTGCGTATCCGTGAGGATGCTACTGGTGTTGTGTACAATCTCGCCGAGACTTGTATTCTGGCTTTCTGATAGCTCGTTCTCGGAAAGGAATGCCTCCACATCTTGGAGTATAAACGCCAAGTTTCTAATCCTGTGTAGGGACGAAGCCCGCACGATTAGCAAGGCACATCGAACCAAATGGCTGAGCAGGCAAATAGAAACGTACTCGGTAGTGATCTGTTGAAACTGGGTTGGTGCACCCGAGAAGTCCTTCCTGACCTTGATCGCGAGCTCAACGATGGCGAGGAAATCGCCAATGCTAAATCCAAAGCTCATGTTAGGAATCTGTCCTTATCAAGACAACCTTGGGGGATGAAAATTCCTTGTTGCCTCTGTGCCACCTTAAGAACCAGGCTCGGCACAGAAGAGGAGGCAGGATGTGAAAAGCGCCTGCAGTGCAGCTGCGCCGAGCCTTGCTTACTTGGCATTTATCACTCTGCTGACCCCGCACGAACTGGATTGATCGGCAACCAATGTTGTGAACGTGGATTGTTAAGTTAGATGACTATTCTTTTTGTCGTAATGAGGCTGCTTAAATAGGAAGTCTTCACACAGGTAAAAGTCCATGATTAGGTCCACAAGCTTATGCATCCCGAAGGATATAACAGTTGCTTTATCTGTAGCTTCCTGTTGTTGACAACTCGAAAAGGGAGATATGATATTCTAGATCAGTGTGAGTTATGATAACAACAACCAGGATTCGCAAATTGCTAAAGCTTGCACAGTAGCTTTCCCATATCTAACGGCTCGCTTAGCTTACAGTAGGCCTTGAGAGGGCATCTTTTCCATTACTTTTATTTCATGACCGGAAGTTCCCAAGGCAGCAGGATCAGCTCTGGCTGCTGACTTCCTTTTATGTGACTTATTTCAAGGAAATTTCAGACAGATACCACGCCTGATAAGTAAATCCCAAGGGCTACAGCACCAGTAGCACTGAATCCAACAACCCACGGCCGCAGTGTCTGCCAAGCCATTGCCGACAACTTATTCATCAGAGCCGCCATTCGCGCATCGTGCTGACCACCTTCGTTAATCCTGGGAAAATCCACGTCTGGTATCTCTTTGCCCAGGAACTCGCACAGCGGGGCCCACCCGTCGCCCAGCTTGTACTCGAGCCTCTGCTCCGGCGGCACGATGCGCCGGACGTGCTCGTAGTAGGCCTTGTGGTAACCCTTCGCGTTCCTCCTGATCTCGTCGGCGTTGTGCGCCCCGAAGACCCCGAGGAGCTGCTTCTGCATCGCCTGGAAGCCGCGATAGCCCGTCAGCAGCGCCATGAGATAGGCGACGATCTCCACGCCGGGCATGTCCCAGAGCTTGCCCACACACTGCTTCTCGTAGCTGCGCCACCAGGAGTCGAAGTCGCGCTCCGTCACCACGACCTTGGCGCCCGGGTAGGCAGCCAGCAGCTCCTCGACGTAGTTGGCCCCGTTTTCTGTCACCACGTCGAAGTCCCCGAAGAGCTCGTCCCAGTCCGCCTTGGTGAACGGCGCGCGCGGGCGTGCGCCCGGGATCCACGGGTACTTGGCCTCCGCGGCCTCCTCTAGGAGCGCGTACTGTCGGAAGTTGACGAGGTTGTCCTGGAACTGGGAGTGGTAGGTTCGCAGGCCTAGGATCTGGTACGCGGCGGCCATGGACATGGTGCCGCTTCGCCCGGGAGCAGCGTGGATCACGGTAGGCGGCCCAGCATTGGGCTTATCGAGCGAGGTGATCAGATCCATTCTTTTCGGCCGCTCAAGTCTTGCACTTCTTGGGATCTTTGGTGCCGCAACGGCCTTTGAGGATGTAGGTTAAGTTAGTAACTGACTGCAACTTCAACGCGGCATTTGGTCTTCATAAGGATCTGACCTCCTGACAAGGGTTTGGGATTCTGAGATTAGTGCTTACACAACAACAAACACCACTAGTCTAATTCGAGAAAGTATTATGGCCTGTAGAAATCCTATTACACGCCAAAATCCTGTGTTAGAGAAAGGGATCAAATTCAAGCGATGATAACACAGCCCGGCTTGACATAGTTCTCGTTCATTACACATAGATTGTAACAAGTGATGAAGTGTTCATAGACTTTAATAACAGGAAGAAACACTCGAACCCACTGCACTAACGTTAGTAAGTTACAGGGCTTGTTTGTGGTTGGTAGGCATAGTGACATCCACTTGATATATTGTGGGGTCCTGTCAGCCGGCCTATATGAATTATGGGGACTAATTGCACGGCATTGTGTTTATCCCACAGAAATTTACTGCTTCCAAGACCGGTTGTGTTGATAAAGACTTCGACTTTTAGCGCATTCCAATACCTTCAAAGCTTGCCAATCCATCTGTACAACAATACTAGGTGCAACGTGATGCACACCGATCGTGGGAACACGGCCGTGTCGAGTAAAAGATTTACAGTGTAAGCCGCTCAGAAACAAAACGCGGTGCATGGATAGTAGATTTAGCGGATTAAACCGCTGAGACTCGCGCATGAATGAGTCGAGCTTGCGCAGTTTCGAGGATGAGGACTTCTGCCAAGTCATCCAAGGACCGTCTTCGCGCGTCACTGCTCGGATTTTCTCTCGAATTGGCCCGAGATATTCCGGGTGGGCCAGTAGGTCGTAGACAATTTACTGCGTTTGTCTGCGAGGTGTGAATTGAGCCGAGCGACATTGCTACCTCCAGGTGAGCCAGGGCTGATGCTTCGCTCTCCTCGGGCGTGGCAATTTCCATCATCCAGGACAGCAGGTTGTGCTTGCTGTCCCCTGACTGCACCTGGCCCTTGGCTTCGGCTTCCCGCCGGCGGTTGATCTCAGGGACGAGCAGGTTTTTTGCCTTCTCAACATATGCCGTTCTTCTGTATGCCGAGGGCATTACCCAGTTGAGGAACCCATGTGTCCAGATCGGAAAGAGACGTAGGAAGAACACCGAAACAAACACGTTCTCGGTGAACTGAGTAGAAACCTCAAGCCACTCTGGATTGCGACAAAGAGGCTTGCCGATGAATATCCGAGCACTAACACAAGCAACAAGGTCGAGAATGGTATGATACGGCTTAACTGTCACCTAGTCATCTATTTAAAACTGTCAGAACCTCTAATATGTAGCATATCAAGCACACTTGCCTTCAGATTTCGTAAGCTTTTTCTCTACGACAAAGTTGACTTCTTCTTGCATAGGGCTTGTGAGTGAATTGAGATGGGCCGTGAGTTTCAACTGGAAAGTACGAATATGCAAATTATTGCGGAGAATAATATCCACGTTCGTTGACGAACCCATCATATTATGGACGTGAGCAACCGTAGAGCTTGCCACAGTGCTCGGGAGCTTGCGGATGTCCTCAATATACTTGTACGGTAGTACCAGTATATTGGTGTCTATCCTCCTGAACTGAAAAACTCTATCTTTGCACTTGCCAAGTAACTTAAGTTTAGCATAGCTCCATGTATAATCTTACAAATCGACTTACTGCCTGATAACCCTCGATTAAGATGTCTTCAGCGTGGCGGAAAAAGCGAAAATTGGATACCACAACTGGCTCAAGCTGGGAGTATACACCAAAAGTAGGAACCTTGTAACCAAATACCAGTGAGAAGGCAAAGGAGAGCAAGTACGCTGCCACCGCGAGGGAGGTGAGCATCCAAGGCGCGAAGGGGGAGGGGGGAAGGAGACAGAGAGGCATTTCGTATGAACGTTATTTCAAAATTGATACTATTTCGTTCCCGCCAGTGAGGACTGCTATTTTTCTGCAGGTGTACTGGGCACTATTGGTTATTTGGTGTCTCTCATGCACGGGATTTGTAGCTAGCGCGAGCTGAACCTATCTTGCCGCTGCCCCGGTGCTGGAAGTCGTTGCACCGCATTGCTTACATGTCATATGATACCAAACAGGTAATACTACTTGATTCGGCAGCAGAACTGTGGGAGTTACTGACTGCACCCCTGGGCTTTTGTGCATAATGCAACCTATAAAGCCTATTAGATCTTGGAGGGTTGCACTTCTGACTTACACAAGCCCGCACAATGGCTCTTACAAGTATGTCTCTACGGTCTTTGCCTAGCAATATATGGTTGTTATGTGCTTAATTAGGCATCTTTGCCTATAATTCTTCTTGCTCATGTAATCTGATTGACTACATAGGCAACCAATGTTATGCGGTGTTGCAAGGTAACGCTGTGAGGCAGCAACTTTTGCCAGCCACTTTTCAGGGATGTTGACCACAATAAGACCGGTAACTCTGCGAATCAGCATGAGTTATCATGAGACGGTGTCTATTCTGTTTTAACACTTCTGGAAGATGAAGACAAGCTCATGTATAAACTGCCACTTGGAACATCCATCAGTTTGGAGCAAAAGACTGTCTCGTTCAGGTGCAGTCGTAGCAGCAAATCCTATCTTGAAATCTAGATAATTCATATTAGCAATTCGATTTGAGCGTATTATCGCTACCAATCGATATGAACACGATGGGACGATCGAAATTTGAAACACCCCGGGATGTAATACGGGATGCCAATACAATCATCAGAAATCTGGCAGAGCAATGTTCTCAACAAAACGGGTTTGGATCTTTTAGCATATCACTCTACGATACTGCATGGCTAGCCATGATTCAAGCTCCTGGAGATCCCCATCACTGGCTGTTCCCAGAATCATACTCTTACTTACTACTTCAACAAAACAAGGATGGTATGTGGCCAACATATGCCTCACAAATCGATGGTATTCTCAACACCCTAGGTGGTCTTTTGGCTCTTGTCAAACATCAAAAATCAGACTCTGGTAGTATCGAGAACCCTAGCCTAGCAGTTTGGGATCTACCATCCAGAATTGAGAAAGCTCGAGAGGCAGTGGGATCGGCACTGCGCAATTGGGATGTGAAACAAACTATACATGTTGGCTTCGAGCTGCTGGTGCCAAGTCTTCTGGCCCAGCTCAGCAACGAGGGAATAGTCTTCGAGTTCGAATGCTTATC
The DNA here is from genome assembly GCA_021365275.1 of Xylariales sp. PMI_506. Lineage (NCBI taxonomy): Eukaryota > Fungi > Ascomycota > Sordariomycetes > Xylariales > Xylariales sp. PMI_506. The sequence continues at coordinate 300,500 of JAJTIY010000023.1, read as the reverse complement.
GGCTCTTACGACTCTTTACCACGAAAAGCTTTTGAAGTTCCATCCCCACATGGTTGCTTCAAAAAGCCCGACCACATTGCTGCACTCATTGGAAGCTCTGATTGGCGTGGTGGATTTTGGCCTTCTCAAGCATCATTGCACTGACTACGGGGGAATGTTTGGATCTCCAGCATCGACAGCCGCGTACCTCTCGCACTCTCCCGAGTGGGACTTTCAGGCGCAGACTTATCTGCAGAATGTTGTGTGCAGTTACGGTTCTTGTGGTGGTGTGCCAAGTGGCTTTCCTGCTCCCGTGTTTGAAATCTCATGGATTATATCGACACTACTCGCAAGTGGCTTTAGCATTGAGGATTTCCAACATGATGACCTCCAAGCTGTCACGGAGTATCTGAAAAAGGCAATGCATGATCAAAACGGTGTCCTGGGATTCGCGCCCGGTTTTCTTCCTGACGCTGACGATACATCAAGATGTCTGCTTAGTCTGACCGCTCTCGGTGTACAGATTGACCGTTCTCCTCTCATCCGACATTTTGAGGGTAGCAGTCACTTCAGAACATACCAGTTCGAGAGAGATCCAAGCGTGAGTGCAAATTGCAACGTGCTTCTTGCGCTTCTCACATCTCCCAACGTCGTCCAATATGCTACGCAAATCAATAAAGCAGCCGGGTTTCTGTGCACACGCTGGAATGCGAATAGACTGCAAGACAAGTGGAATCTGGCCACTGAGTATACCGATATGCTCCTGGCTTCAGCACTTTGCCAGCTATTGTACGTGTATGATCACGGTCCACTAAAAGATACTTGCCCGGATATCATCAAAAATGATGTACCGATTATCCTTATTCAACTCTTAAGGCGAACCCTTTACAGACAACACGAGAATGGTTCATGGCAAGATTCGGTTGAGAGGACTTCATATGCAGTTTTACTAATCGCCCAAGCCCTGAAACTACCGTGGCATTTTACCATCAGAGAGCATGCCGAAGATGCGTTCTCGAAAGCGAAGATATATCTCGAGGCTCACTCTAACCAATGGGCAACGGGCGAGTATCTGTGGGTCGAAAAAGTCACTTTCAGATATCCGATACTTTCGGAAACTTATTGCCTAGCGGCCGTCAACTCTTCAGTCGAGAAGCAGGCGTGGACGTCTGATGTCGAGGGGATTTTCCAAATTGACGAAGCCAGGATGCAAGATATGTTAAAATTATTTGGCCGGCTTCCCCTGCTTCAAGGCCTTTCCCAGTCTACAGTGGCGCTTGCAATCTACGAAGCAGCGATGTTCACGAGTCGTCTCAAGAAAGTCCGCCTCGCCATCTTTCCCCGGGATGACATGGGAATATCGGCAGACAAGTATCTTGAGTACATCCCAATCGCGTGGATAACGATCCACGCCACCAACTCGTTTATACTTTCCACTGATGAGATGTGGGAGATGATGATGATGTCTATGCTAAACTATCAAATGGATGAATACATGGAAGCTGTTGTGGCTGGCCTCAATGAGTCGAGCCTGCAGGTTTTGAAGATGATTATTGGCACCGATATACAGCTGAACGGAGGTCCTTGGGATGCCTCATCAATGCCACCCTTGTCAACGGGATCCTCGGTAGGAGATATTACGCCTCCCAAATCCGACTCTGGCTCGTCTCCAAATTCCTCTAAATTAGAGGATGTGGTTGAAGTAATATCCAAGTACATTAGACATGTCAAGCAACACAACGCTCTGCTCAAAAGCCCAGAATCGGCCCGACTGCGTGTTATGCAGGAGCTGGACAAGTACCTTCTAGCACATATCTTGCACAATGAGGAGAATGTGCGATTGAAGGAGCAGAAAAATGGCAGCCAGGCCCCAGCCGGCATGCAGGATCCGATGCCGTACTACGATTGGGTCCATACAACTGGAGCCATCGACACGAGTTGCCCGAGTACATTTGCCTTCTTCTGCTGTCTCATCAGTGAAAGTGGTTTTCATTGCCTATCTTCCATGGACCAAAAGTATGCAGCAAGGGAGATGTGTCTACATCTTGCCACCCTCTGCCGGCAATACAATGATTACGGCTCTGCAGAGCGAGACGAAGCGGAAGATAATCTCAATAGCCTTAACTTTTCGGAGTTCGCTGAAGAAGACAATGACCAGAATCCTTCTAGCCTACGAACGATGAAGGCAGCTGACGAAGTTTCAAGGGAGAAGTCTCTCGAGAAAGCGAAAAGATTACTGATGATGGTGGCTGGAGTAGAGAGGGCGTGTGTAGAGGCCTGCTGGAAATTACTCGCACCGAGTCTTGACGAGGTTTCAAGGACAAAGATGAAGACATTTATTGATGTTACAGATCTGTTTGGCCAGATATACGTGGAAAGGGATATTGGCAGCAGACTGCAGAAATGAAATTCAGGCTGGCTTTATTTGTATGTGTCAAGAACGAGGTATTGGGGTGGAACAATAGACATATTCCTCCCCCATTTCTTCGGGGATCGATTACCATTTCCATTCTAGGAACTGAGTACGGCCGCTTTAACCTGAGCTGTAGTTGAGCCGGATTGAGCAGTACCTGAGCTGGACTGAGCAATAACTGAGCCGAGCATGAGCCGTAGTGCCTGGTTCCGCTTAATTCGTTAACCTTTTCGACTTGAATTGATGTTTATAAAGGTAATTCTTATGACGAACAAAATATTCAGAGATCATATCAAATTATATCATTATTAGTAATTACTTTCATATCATTCTGTTTTTCTTATTTCCATAAATGCTGTCTTCAAGTCTTCCGTTTTAATGTAATCTATATTAATCTTTTTTTATTATATAAGAGACATATTACCACTTAACACTTAAGATGTACCAGACTGCTCGAGCGGAAAAGGGGCTGGGAGACCCTGGCAATGACTGTCCAATAAGCGTAATGACAACGGCCCAGGTGTCATCGCCGTAACGAGTCCTTCCCGTCGCTTACATGCGAAGTTTTGTTTCTTTCACCCCCCCTTAAGTCGTACGTGGTCGCAGAAGTCCTTGTGCCACACTGTAGTCGCGCTTTCATATCCCCCCGCACTTGAAAATTCCCGTCAAAAATCATCCTGAATGACTCAAACTATGCCGCACGAGGGACATCAAGGCATGTCTAAGGAAGATGATCAACGATGGTTTGAAGACCTTTTAGCTCAATCAGCAAGTCTTCTTGTTCCAGCCAACGTACCTAGATTACCTTCTCAGCTCTTTGGATCGTATGACATGTCTGATCCGCCGCCATTTCCGCTAGAAGATCTTTCGTCTGTTTCAGGACAGTTTTCCGGCAAAGACCTTGAACCATCGGAGCCTCCACCTCTTGTTCCTGATCTGACTGGGCCGACTTCGTTCGCTGAAGTGGCAAACGAACTAATCAATGAGAAACTAGGTCGCGTATCATCAGGGGATTCGGTCGTAGAGCCTGATTCTGTTCAAGGCGAATCCGGGAGGTTGTACCACGGGTACAAGGAGGGCACATACTATTTGCCTAATGATGCTGTAGGTTATACCAAGTGAAACACGGAGAATTATTAATTATTGGTTTTAAATCTTGGCTAACTTAGACACGCAACGCACCTCACTCTCTAGGCCGAACAAGACCGTCTTGATCTACAACATGAAGTATTCCGCCGACGATTGAATGGATGGCTTGCTCTTGCCCCTATTAAAGCCCCGCCCAGTTACGTATGGGATATCGGTACAGGGACGGGAATATGGGCCCAAGAATTTGGTAACATGTCTCTTTATATAAGCTGGAATGACTTTCTCACTAGCGTTATGCTGATATAATTTATCATGATAGCTGAGCAAAACCCATCATCGTACGTCATCGGCACGGATCTGAGCTCCATCCAGCCAATTCCACGAGTAGTCAATTGCGAATTCGTAAAGATCGATGCAGAAGATAGCTGGATTTTTCCGAAACCCAATTTCGATCATTCGACGTCCGCCGAGGATGGCGACCGATACATAAAGTTTGACTACGTTCATCTCCGGATGGTCGTGAGCTGCTTTAACGACACCACAACCGTTATCGCGAATGCCTTCGAGAACATGAACCCAGGTGGTTGGATGGAATTCCAAGATGTAGCTTACACAGGGTACCAAGCGAATCCAAACTTTTCCGGTAAGAAACTGAATCAAAGATCCTGCTTGAGACTACTGTTATCACAATTTGTAATACTGATACCACTGCATATAGGCGATGCGTGGATGCGGTTTTGTAATGGATGCGCCAAGGGCGCTCTAACAGTTGGGCGCAATATGGAAAAGTTGCACAAATACAAAGGGTGGATGGAAGAGGCAGGATGTAGGTTTCCCCCAATACCGTCATTTCTAAGCCCGTGAGAACAATTCCACTGACTTTTCCCGTGACATATATAGTTGTCGATGTCCAGGAAAAGAAATTCATTTGGCCGTTTACCCCTTGGCCGGAAGATCCCAACTTGAGGGCTGTAGGATTATACAACTTGCAAAATAGCTACGATGGCATCCATGGAGTCGGTTGGAAGATGCTTAAAGCTGGCGGGTTTACAGAAGGTGAAATTGAAAGATTGATTTCAGAGGTCCGCACTGAATTGCGAGATCCCGAAAACCATCTATACTCGATCTTGTAAGTGGATTGTTCTGTTAGAGTATTGTGTAATGTATCAACCTTACTGTGATTCTTAGGTATATCGTGATCGGCCGGAAACCTCTTGACACAGAGTTAAAACTTGAGAATATTGCTACGATTTGATGTTCCAATTATGATTTTCGACGACAATTTCCCTTTTTGCAGTTTTCATTTGAATAGTTTAAGTCATATATAGTTTAGAAACAAGACTATAAATTGATTTCTTCCATGATATTATCAGAGAGGCGGAATTACGTAATATCAGAGTAATTCTGTGGATATAGTCTAGTTCTATTATATCAAAGTTGCCAATTCCTCCTTAGCCTCGTCAAAAAGAAAAAAAAAAGCAGATCCTTTGGCATCCAGACAACCAAAGATGCTGACGCTTTGATTAACCAACTCCTTGTCCGGTGTACGTGCCTCTACGAGTACTAGACCCTGGGCAAATGCCCCGTTGGCTGTCCTTCCGCGGTACTGCATAACAACGCAGACCACAGAGGTAGTTTTCCCCATAGCTCGCCGAGCATTGGGCTGACAATAGTCAGTACTGAATTTCTTCTGCACACCCAGGTCCACCGTAAAAACCCAGCTCAGTGCCATTTACTAGAGCTCTAGGTTGCCTCCTATGCGGCCCTTTCTTACAACGAATTTTGGAAAGTCTTCGGCGAGGGGAAGCACCCTGACTTCTACTAACTTCTTCTCTCTAAACTGTCAACCTATCTCTCCAGTGTAGGGCTCCAATATTGGCTCAACCACGCACATGTCTTTACTGGTAAACGGGGTCGTGGCCTCTACGATACTGGGGGTTGTAGGCATGCCCTCCGCGCTTTGCATTCAATAATCCGTGTCAACGGTTTACATCACTCCGTACAGGCTATGCTCACAGCCAATGATCTGAACGAGCAGCGCCAAATATGGCGGAGCAGCATCCGCCCCGTTATCATATCTACAGTTATAAATCGACTCGCTAACCAAGAGAGTTTTCTGTGGGCAGCTCTTGGGGTTCCTAAGCACCAGCTCTCTATGATCAAGACCGATTACTCCGCCCTCTGCGACACCGCTATTCAGAGGGTAAGAAGTTCCGATGCCATGTGGAATTACATGATCAATAGCCTTAGTCCTGTCGCAGAAAGCAGCCATATCGCTGTTGACAACCCCTACTATCATATATGTCTAGCCGGTCAGTTCTCGCCCAAATGCCATCCGGATTATCTCTCTTCCCAAGCGCACGCGCACTTATTTTAGCCTGGTGCTTTTGATGGCATGCGAATCCACACGAATGACATCGATGAAGCAATAACAGATATCGCACCCGGAACACTGACCCTCGCGGTTTTGATGGATTCAATGGACTGGTTTGATCCTCAAGCCAAAACTGCCAATACGCAGATTCGCAAACTAACCCGCGCTCTTAAGATGGGTGGCCTCATTTTGTTACGGAGCTCAGCCCTCAGACCTTGGTACCTTGATGAATTTGAGTTATTGGGATTCAAGCCTGAGAGTCAGGGCCAAAGGGCACCCTTTAGCTGTATTGATCGTGTGAATATGTACACCAGCTGCTGGTTATGTACGAAATTGTCTGACTTACCGCAGTCGATGGCTTGAAGTCTGTATGGGAAATGTCCTCCTCTTACTGCTGAAATTTTGAATGTGTTTTCATTTTTTGGCAACAGCAAGTTTATTATAAATCAGTCATTACAAGAAAGTTTGCATAGCTACTGCAAATTTCCCTCTTCTGCGTCACACTGTGATGATTTGTTGAAATTCTAAATCCGTTCCATTTGTGAGTTTGGTGCTCACAATTTATAAGCATACAGACTTGGAAGAGCCAAACGCCCCTGGAGTACGCTTCTAAAATTCATCTGTTTGGCAAGCCACATTGGTCGGGCCTGCACTGAACCTACATTGCGATTCGGCACAGAATCGACAGTCACCTGAAAAAAGTGCTCCCAATTCCAATTTCTAAAGCTGAAGCTACCGAAGTCACATTCCAGTGAGTGAAGACAAAGGAAGGGAGGTTTGAATAAAACCCAGCAATCGTGTTCTCGAACTGGGCCTACGTTCAGTTATTCAGCATGTATGGTGGGATAAATGGTAATTTTTGAATCTTTACCCTCGGCGGTACATTATTGTATGCGACGCCTACAGCCGCCATCGCTCAAAAGCTTCTGGTCGGACCATGCATCAGGTCTCATTATCATCCAATCCATCTCTCTTATGACAAGATCTGCAACCAAGTCTCGATAGTGTTCCGAAGGTTTTCTTTAGAAACCTTGCACCTCATGAAGATGGGACCGGCCTAAGGACAGTGTTAAAGGTTGATTGATGATGTATGAATAGACACAGAGAATCGTATCCGCAGGTGTATTTCTACTTTCGTGTCATGTCTGTACTTGCTCGGCGTAGGCCAGTTAACTCCTAGCTCCCCCATCGATGTATTCGAGTCTGCCATTGGAAAGCAACAAGATCATGGCAGGAACTATGACTAATTTGTAGAAGACCGATCTCCCTGATAAGATACCTGGAGCTTACCTTACAAGCAAGACAGCGAAAAAAGAAGAAGAAATTGACCAAAGGGTTGATGATTGTCGATCCGAGCCAATCAACGATGGTAGTTGTTAAGCCAGACTCCCTGGGTATACTGCAAGGCGGCCATGAAGACATTGTTGTTATTATTATGGGCACTGCAGATGGGAAAGATGGCAGCGACTTGGTCAGACCCGTAAATAACCTGGTTCACTTGCTGACCCAGGATAACATGCCCACCCAGCGGCGTGGGTGGGTTCGAACACTGGAAGGGTTGGCCGGAGCCGAAACTGAGCGACGTGCAGGTATTTGGGTTTAGGTCGCCCGTCGAAGTTTTCCAGAACTTGATCCACGAATTGTAACCCGGAGGAAAAGGATCCCCAGTGCTACCTAAAACATTGGCAAAGTTGGTGCCGTAGTTCCAGTGGGCGTCGCCGCCATATGTTGACTCGACGGGAGCCACTACATCGTGCAACTCGTACTCGCGGGTAGGGTTGTGAACCTCGAGGAACTTGCCATCGCGGTAGACGACAGAGAGATTATGATAGTCGGCGGCCGGCAGCGACTCGGGCAGTGTCTGGCGCACCTGGACAACCACCACTTCCCGCGAGGCGATCAACGCAGCAATCAGCGACTCGTTGGCGCCGCGTACGATATTCTTGATTTCCTCGGCGGCTCCGGGCATCAGGCGGCATCGGTAGTTCCAGGTGCGGTTGAGAAGACCTTCGTCTGCGGCGAAGCCGGTTCCCGAGGCGGCGTGCTCGACACAAACTTCGGAATCAAGTCCCTCTAACTTGGTGATGAGGGTCATGCCGTTAGCTGAGGGGAAATCGGTTCCGGAGATAGTGACCGTGCAGTACTTGGCCGAGTACGAGTAGTTAAACTTCAGGTGGCCTATCAGACGCCGGCCTCCGGAGACCGGGACAGTTCCCAGGGGAAACTCTGCCGAGGTAAAAGTGTGATCACCGTCTTCCAGCGATATAGGGATGGAATGAAGAACTCCCGAAGTTGCAAAGGTTGCGGTGCGGAAAGGAACCAGCGATCCGACAGAAAATGTAATTCTAGGCGACATGATGTAGATAATATCTCGGCTATGGGTCTTCGTTAGTTTTCCGGTTCATATTGAAGCGAGCGAAGGGTTTACAATAGCGTACAATTTAAAACTTTCACTGGGTGGTGGTATGGATAGAATCCCTGATAGTGATACTTTTTTGATCTTGGTTTGAAGACAACTTGAAGATAGCAGACCAGGTCAGTCCCAGATAATCTGTCCACTGGGCTCTCTTTATACGAATCATCAATCCGTTATTTCCGACTTTCCATACCTCGGAAGCTCAAGTGTCTGAGATTCCATCAATATTGCGAGTATGAGCCAGATTTTTCTCTAGTTTCCTGTGTCGCATTCCGACTTCACACCGCTTGTGCTTGTCATGGCTAGCTGAAGGTCAATAGGGTCATGATGTGGACTAGGTATGGCTTGCCATAGCCACAAGCATTCTACTGTCTAGGACACGATCACGACAACTTCACGCCATTGCTCTTGGATTGCAACCAAAGCTTGCCGCCCTCTTCCCCATGGGTTACGAATCATCTGGCTAGCTCAATTCGTCACCTCACGTCAGGATATTCAGAAACTGCAAGCTAGTATATGACGCCATTTGTGATATCATGAGGGTAGGCTGGCTGAAGAGACATCGTACGTTACTAGCTTATTCCAACCTCCAGCTGGCTGCAGAGCCAGGTCATATATCCATGCCTGATTTTCAATGACGACGTTCTCCAGGGTAGCTGATATGTGAGGTCTAGGCCATGCGCTAACTTGAGGCGGACCTCTGGCAGTTGATAGTTTCGCATCTAATAAGTCGTTGAGTGAGAAATATCGAATGGCAGGGTTCAGGAGTAGCGCCCAATTCGCGCGTAGCTAGTGCGCGGGTGTTCCCGAGAACCGAGACTTAGCACACTTAGTACAGAATTGGTGGCTTACCCGAGTGGTGAAGGTTGCGTAGACCTGCAGCTGTTGTTCTACTTTGGGAATCTTCGGACGTAGGCAGTGGGTGGATGGCTAGCTGAAACTACACCGACAAGGCAACATTCCTTTTGTCTCAGCTTATATCGTATCGTGAAGGGCATTCTCAACGTGCAAGTGCACTGACTTTGTACTGTGACTAGGAGAGCGAGGTCCCCTATTTTTGCAGTTTCGATCTCCGCAGATACTGCCGTAGCTAGCCTCTCGGGCTCGGCACCTGCAAGGGCTCCGGCACTGATGGATGGTCAGTGGTCACCGTTGGGAATTGTTATCCTGTGAGAATGTTCACGTCGTGAGATAGGTAGGTGCCCGGGGGAAAAGAAAAAAAAAACTCCATAAATAGTGCTTTATTCCCCCCTTGTTACTCAAGGTGAAGCGCAACACTTCACATCATCCACTTCATTGCACCCAGCCTTCGTCTATATTCTCAGCTCTCCTTCAAAATTGGTATCCATTGCCTATAACACTCTTCAGCCTTTCCCCCATTCATAAGTTTTCAAGTGCAACCACCAAGATGTCTACCCCAATCACCATCAATGTCATCAATCAGTCGGGCGACCTGCAAGCCTTTCAGATATTCAACGACCCTCCCCAGCCCACAGGTGAAACTGGCCCCATCTTCATGAACACATGGGGAACTGCGCCCGAGGTCAACAGCCAAACCCAAGGGGGCGAGGATGGCGTAGCCACCTTCACCATCACCGAGAACTACTACGCTATTTGCGGAAATGCCCCTTCTCCTCTGGCCAAGGCTCTGGAAATTTCTACCAAGAACACGGGAGTAGCTAGGTTAACCTCGACGACACAGGAAGGTTCCAATTGGAAAGTTGAGATCCCTGCTGGTACCGGAAATGCCCCCATCTTCGATCCCGCCGGCGATACTGGCAACAGCAAGGTGCCTGGTGGCTTTACCATCAACACGCAAAACGAATCCTGGGTTCCAAGCGAATACCGTAAGTGAAATGTGCCAGCTCCAACATCGGCTAGGAAATATAAAATACTGAACACATAAAACCAGCCGACCGCTTCTGCGGCATTGCTCGGCAAAGCCCACTCCCCACGGGCGGGAGCGAAGTTGTTCCCACCGCTGTCTGGGCGCCCAAGCCTAACCAGACATACGATATCACCCCAACTCGTATCTACTACATCTCGTACGGCCAGGCCTTGGAGGGTCTCCAAACCTCGGTCGTTGACTTGGGCACCCCCGCGACCATCGACTTTACCGGCACGTCTTTTACAACGGCCTCGGTGACTCTTAAGGACGACTACAGTTGGAGCATTCCTAGCTACAACTAAAGGCAGCTTGGCAACAACAGTATGTAACCTGAATACATGAAAGAAGGGGAGTGGGGTGGGCGTCGCCAACATTGCCACATGCCAACCACTGCTTTGCACGTGAGGGTCAATCAGGCGACCTCACTCTTCACCTGGGTACTTGATGTATGTTTTACAGTTACAGATGCCGTCATCACTTTTCTGAGACATTTGTCTCGCCAAAGCATTTTAGATATAGATAGTGTTACTTTCAGAGTCGGTCGTTACCCCAAAAAGAAATCAAATTCTATTATGTTTGTCTCATACTGATACTGTCCAAACTTGGCATATCCACTGTCCCGTTATCGTTGAAATGCGGTTTTTGGTAAAAGTTGTTCGATTTAACTACTACTTGCTCTGAGAAAGACGTAACTTATTTTGCCTTCATCCCTCGCGTAATTGGCAGAAACGACAGGACTTTTGTTAAGCCTGACAGTCTCCTCGTAATTCTTACACCCTGGCTAGCTTTGCCCAAATGGGGTAACTTAGCCTTGCCAGATAAACCACATACCCGACATGAGCCCAGCATGCACTGCAACCAATTGGAGTCAAGATCCCAAACCACGAGCATACGATGAAATGGCCTGATGTTTTATACTACGGGGCCCGAATAGGCTATCATAAGAAACTACCCTTGACTTTTGGCCTTGTTGCCCTCAGCGTCACAAGTCACATCGTCAAAGATAAGACGATAAGACACATATTCCTATATACCTAAATATCAGGTCGTGCGCACACAACTACAGCATCCCATGGCTATTAAATTCCCCCAGATGCAAGCCGTAGTTTTGAAAACAATTGAATAATTTTTTTTCTCTCCCCTCGGTCGGAAAGATGGGAATTGCAGATTTCTCAGACCTTGTGCTCCCAAGTCTCATCCCCATGTCTAACTCTTCGGCGATACTATACCTCGCCAGCATTGCTACGGCCAGTGCCGTCGGCTACTGCTGCTCGCGGTGCTACTCGCCGCGGGCCCCCGCCGCTCGCTCGGCCAAGTTCAAGCCGACCAAGGAGGATTACCAGAAGGTGTACGACGAGATCGCCGGGCGGCTTGAGGAGGACTACGACTACGATGACGGCAGCTTCGGCCCCATCCTCGTGCGGCTGGCGTGGCATGCCAGCGGCACCTGGGATGCGAAGACGCGGACCGGCGGCAGCAACGGCGCCACGATGCGCTTCCATCCGGAGAGCGGCCACGGTGCCAACGCCGGTTTGAACATTGCTCGAGAGTTTCTTGAGCCTGTTAAAGGTGAATTTTAGTGGCTCTCACCCACCCCTCCCAACTCGCAGAGCCTTGCTATAGGCTGTAGTAGTCTACTAACTGGTGTACCTCATAGTAAAATTCCCGTGGATCACCTACGCAGACTTGTGGATCCTCGCTGGCGTGGCCGCCATCCAGGAGATGCAGGGTCCCGCGATCCCCTTCCGGCCCGGCCGCCAGGACACCAGCGACGCGCAGCTTTGCCCGCCGGACGGGCGGCTGCCGGACGCGTCGCAGGGCAGCAGCCACCTGCGGGACGTCTTCTACCGCATGGGCCTGAGCGACCAGGAGATCGTGGCGCTTTCGGGGGCGCACGGCTTGGGCCGCTGCCACGAGGACCGGCTCGGGTTCGAGGGCGCGTGGACGTACTCGCCCACGGTGCTCACCAACCACTACTACGACATGCTCCTGGGCGAGAAGTGGGTGATCCGCGATTGGGAGGGGCCCCGGCAGTTCCAGGGCGCCTCGAGCAAGCTGCTCATGATGCTGCCGACGGACATGGCGCTCGTGCAGGACGAGGCGCTGCGGCCCTGGGTCGAGAGGTACGCCGCCGACAAGGCGCTCTTCTTCGACCACTTCGCGGCGGTGGTGACCAAGCTGTTCGAGTTCGGCGTGCCCTTCCCGGGGGGCACGGAAAGTTGGACGTTCAAGCCGACGAATGTCGTCTAGCTACGATAGTAATACGTATGTACGTATGTACGTACGCACATGGTAGAGCACGCTAGGCTTCGCTGTGAAGCAGCAGCAACAACAATAACAAGCAAGGGACGAACAGCCGGGCAAGTGGCTGGGTTTGAACTATGGGGTATCAGGTTGTGCACTTGGTAACTTTTTAGGCGAGGCGGCGAGGCGACGAAAAGCAACAAGAGGGTATCGAAACGGTACGAGCACGCACTAGTAATAGCACTAGCAGTCGGAATGTGGAGAGCAGGGGATCCCGTAGGATATCACGACTAATAACCTGCAGCGGGCCGGACAAGGGATAAATTGGGGCCAGCTAACTTTAGTGGATAACTAGAACAGACCTGTCAGGTCACCAGGCCCCTCTCCTATCCCAGTTACCTGGCGAGTTCACTCCACAAACAGGGAGGGCTAAGTTAGTTGATTCCTCTTTAGCTCCCCTTGCAAAGAGTTCAACGGTCTTCTACATATGGTAAATGTACCGAGAGAACCTTGCCAATATTTGCATGGGGGAGAGAGAGAGCTAGATAGATTACAGATTACAGATCGCAGATACCACGTATATACTGTACTCCAAAAAAATTAGAAAGATATCTTTGTCAGGATATCAAATCCACCACCTGTCAGTCTGCTGCTTTCTTTGTGTGACAGCACCAGCCCACAAAAAGTAGCCAGGGACTCTAGGGGCCTATTCCCATTTTTCTTTTGTGCTAGCCCTGGGGCATTATGCAGAGTACGCTCATCTCCCGGGCCCTGATCCTGTGATTGTGCCCTCCTTGTAGCAAAAAAACTAGCAATGTGAACTTACATAATGACACCATGATCGGCTTGCTGGAGTGCCAGGATTGCTCGATATTTTCCGACTTTCGCGGGAGTTGTGGGACGTTCTGGTGTGTGCATCGCCTACTCCTGCACCCACCCGCCTATGTACCCACTTGCACGAAATTTCCCGCCAGAAGACAGTGGCCCGAGGCCCATATAGATGGATGTTGTTGAGCCTGTCACTGGTGATTCCTTATGGCTGATCACACAGTCGTTGAGCGTTTCTGGGGCTTTTTGCCAGCAGGCTTCGGCGTGGTGTGCCGATTCGAGGCTCCACTTCCCACGGCGTTTCCCGTCGAATGTAAATCCTTTTCCCTTCGAACAACCTCCTCACTGCGTGATCCTGGTGGTGACTTACGTATACACAAGGGTGTTGTTACAATATTCAACAAGTTAGATTCTATCCTGACTAGCGGTGCGAGAAGAATACACGAGACAGTTGGTACGACTGTCGTGGCTGAACCCGGGGAGAGAGTCTAACTTGGATGGACGCGTTGATTTTGAACCCCTGTCACTCACAGATACCTCAATCGTCGTCTGAATCCACAGCAACTTTTTGAGTTTGCCAGGACCGTTGAAAATTTCCCATGTTTGATAACTCCATCAAGCTCCGCTCTTGTGCTAATCTTTGTATTGGCTTTCAAGACTCTTTCGCACCATACTCCGTACCTGCTTGCGTGTTGTCCAAAGGCTGTCGTCGTGGTTTTCGTGTTTTTTTTTTCTTTTCCTACTCCACAATCCGAAGGCCATGTCTTAGGATGACCGAATTTCATGGACAATACCGGAGTAGGAAAGCTGATCGCACGCCTGAATACCATCACCGCGCACAGTATTGCGGGTCGTCTATCGAACCAATGGCTGTCTCTCTCTATCTATGGACATAGTATGTGTGTCAGAGGTAGAGAGGTTTCGGGCACACCGAATACTCCACCCCCAGCATCTACGAGCCTAGTCGGAGCGAGTATCAACCCTACGCATCTGTTACAGATATTGCTAGTGGAAGCTTCTTTGAGCATAGTAATGACGCGTGGATCCACCGAGTCTGTTCTCACAGTTGCCATTCGTCTCTATTGACTGACTTAGGCGGCTTTCCTGTTGACGTGCTGGGGGGCAGGTGGCAAGGGGGTTGGAGGGCGTGACCAGGTTGTCGGGAACAGTCTGACTGTCAAGAAACAGACAACGTCTCGGCCGATCCCCAGCTGTGCACCGGCCGACCAGGGCTGCTGTGGACCAACAGCCATGCTCAATGCCAAGTTTATATCCTTGTGGAACGCATAATCATCTCCAGGTTCGAGATCCAACCGGGCCCCCCGCCCTCTCAGCTGTAACGCTGTGTGGCTTCGTGGTAAGTAAATGATGTTCAGAGGTGCCAGAGGAATTTCGATGCCGGGATTTTCCAGTGCCAAACGGCACACATTGGTCCGTACGTGGCGGAGACATGACCGGTGGCCTGGGATAAAAGCTAATTAAACCACCTGGCTAGTATAATATAAAACCGGCAGGGGGGAAAGGCCCCACAGAATCATCCCACGAACAAACTCCATTTTTGCAGAAAGGTGGTGGTCGAGTGACAGCGGAAGCAGCTTTCGTAAGGGTGGAACCCTATCAGATGGGATGACAGTAGCCTCTGGGTGGTTGCAAGCCCGATGAAACTAATAAGCAGGACCAGGTCTCTCATCTGGCCGCTGGCTACGATGGGTTCTCTCTTGAACTCATAATACCCAACTTATCATAAAATAAAATATAACAAAACTTGCGAAAGTACAGCGCTGGACACGCAAAACTAGAAAGATAGAACAGACTCATGGCTGTGGAATCCCAGGTGCGCGGCGACACCAAGCAGCACCAGCTTACACGGCAGCCCCTGAACCCGAGCAAGAATCAGATCCGCATCCTCGAAGTCCAGCCGGCGCGCGATGTCGAGGACCGGGTGGTGTGTCGGCTCGTCAACGTGACGCTGACCGAGGACCTCGAGTTCCTGGCCATCTCCTCGCTGCTGGGCGACCCGAGCGAGACCGAGAACATCGTCATCAACGGCCGGAAGCTGCCCATCCCGGCCACCCTCGCACAGGCGCTGAGGCACGTGCGGGCCGTCTTCTCGCAGCTGTCGCTGTCACGCATGGTGTCTGCCGAGACCCACCGGCAGCAGCGTCTACAGCAACAACACCAGCAGAAGTCCACTAATAACTCATCATCATCATCATCAACATCGTCATCCTCCTCCTCCTCCTTGGCTGACTCCAAGGAGATGCCGAGCAGCAAGAAGGAGTCCTCCAACCCGATAGCCCATGCCTTGCGGCACGTGCGCTCCATGCTGCCTGATGGCAGAAAGAACAAGAACTCTTACTCTAACGACGCGGGGGGCTTGCTGCCGCCGCAGACCCGGCGCGGCGGCCCCGGCGGCCGGCGACCTAGCGCCACGGCGCCGTCGGTGCTGAGGGTGTGGCTCGACTTCCTGTGCATCGACCGGCAGGACGCCCGCGAGACGTCGGAGCAGCTCATGCACATGGGCAAGGTGTACCGCGCGGCGCGCATGACCATCGGCTGGCTGGGGATGAACGAGGTGAGGACGGCGGGGTCGGAGTCAGACAGCAGCAGCGGCAGCGTTGATCTGACGCACATGGCGGCCGAGGTCATGCGCGAGCTCGAGATGGCGCTACCGGCCAACTACGGCGACCCAGACGACCGCGCCGAGCACCCGGAAAACTACCACCCCGTGTGGCAGTGGCAGACGAGGATGCAGCATCTCTGGGGTGGTGATGATTCGCAAGACGAAGATGAAGATGCAGTAGCAGCAGAAGCAGCAGCAGTAGGAGTGGCAGTATCGACGGAAGAGAAGGAGGGGCCCAAGGGGAGGTCGTCCACAGGCTCAGCCGAGAAGCAAAAACACCTGCCGCCCCTTCCCCAACCCAAAGGGGACGAGAAGAAGAAGGAAAAGGAGCAAGGGGAGGAGAAGCAGAGGAAGATGCCGCGCCGCAAGGACCGGCAAAAGGACAACCAATACTGGGAAGGGCTGCGCGACTTCGTGGACCGGCCCTACTTCCACCGGACGTGGATCCTGGACGAGATCGGCATGGCGCGATACCCGGCGCTCCTGGTGGGCGACCGGCTGGTCTCGTGGGCGCAGGTGCTCCTGCTTAACCGCGTCATGGAGGAGCTGCGCAACGAGGCCAGCTACCTCGAGCAGGTGCTCTCGCCCGAGCTCCGCGCCGTCGTCGACGGCTGGCCCATGGGCACCATCTACACGCTGCTCAAGCACGACGAGTCCGCGCGGAAGCAGCAGGCGGACAAGAAGCAGCTGCTGCTGCTCCAGAAGCAGAAGACAGCGGAGTGCTAGAGAGAGAGAGAGAGAGAGAGAGAGAGAGAGAGAGAGAGAGAGAGAGAGAGAGAGAGAGAGAGAGAGAGAGAGAGGTTTAAGGGGGCTGATGGAGACCGGGAGAAAAAGGGGGGGGGTTTGATCTCATCTGTCTTGCCCAAGTCTTGTGTTTTTTATGTAGATGCGGGCTTATTTGGAGGGAGAAAAAGCTGCTTCATAGACGAACATTCAGCCAGGAGTTACCGGCGGGTTGGGGATGACATTAAGGGAGCAACACGAATACGCCGATGGGATGGATAGTCGGGATGGAACAGAAGGAAGGAAGGAGGGCAGCGAATGAAAGGGGGATGGAACATAGACACACCAAGGCACGGGCGGAGTTTACATTATACCAACACATACATTGTGGTTCTAGACATTGCACGAAGGTTCTGGGAACTGCACATACAGCATTTTAATCTACACTTTTTCGTTTGTTTTTCTCAATAGCAGCCACACACCATGACTGAAGAGACCTTTCGCCTCAGCGTAAGTGGGCGGGCAATGAACTAATCACACCAGGAGCTGAAGACGTCCAACCTGACAGCGGCTTGCTTGGCATGCCATTGCACAAGAGGGATATATCAGTGGCCATCATTACTATACACAGGAACATGCTAATTAAGAATGACGAAGTATTATTCGACTAAGTCTCTAGTATTATCTTCATATGCAGAGATGCCATGCAGTATGCAATGCAACAGGGAGCCCCTTGAAGGATCTGCAAGGAACGCCCACCCTCCCTATTCCGTATGTGTTGGGAACCACCTACGGCTCCACCTACACGTAAGCCCTCCCTTCAGACGCCTGTAACTCCTTCTGCGGATTCCCAAAAGAATAAAAGCAGCAGTTGTTTGTACATTCCACTCGGCCCTATTACCGGGCCATTGCTCTACCAATTACTTGCATCATTATTATAACATCATGACGTCCTCTTCGCTCCCTTCGGTTTCGTCTGTCCGAAGGAAATCATGACGCAGGGCCTCCTCTGCGCTGATTCTCCGGCTCGGATCAAGCTCCATGCATCGGCCCAGGAACGCAACAGCGCCCTTCTCCTCCTCTGTCAGCACGGCGTTCGGGTTGTCCTTACCGCCGTCGCTGCGGCATGTGCTCCAAAGCATGATCTTCTCGAAGCTGAACCCCTGTGCGCCAATGCTCGGGATGTTGGTCTCGAAGACGGCTCCGTGGAGCTGCCCAGCGTGTTTCATACGCCGGGTGCCGAAGATGGTGGCGATCTCAATCATGGCCTCGATGTCATCAGCGCTGTTGAAAAAGGGGAATCTCTTGCAGAGGATGGTGAGGAGAATCACACCAGCGGACCAAATGTCGATTTTAGTGGTTTGCTCAGTGCACTTGAACAGCACCTCGGGAGCACGGAAACCACGGGTGCCGGCTCTGTTCGCCCGCCGAGATGGACGCGTGTCGTTCTTTGGGTAGCCAGTCTGGGGACCGGCATTGGCCGGGTTCATGGCATAGGAGGAGCGTATCCTCTGCTTGCGCGCCTCGGATTCGAGATGACACAGGCACGGCTTGTGGTCCGAGCCCTCTCGCTCGGCCAGACCAAAGTCCACCAGCACGCCCCTCTGCTTGGCAGGGTCGTAGAGGAAGTTGGTGGGCTTGATGTCACGGTGGATGATGCCCTTTTCGTGGACGGCAGCCAGCGCAGTGAATAGTGAGCGAAAGTAGATCTTGATGTCTGGTATCGTCATGTTCGGGTAGTACTTCCGGAAGTCCTGGTGGCGGAAGTATGGAAGGATTGCCAATACCTGGTCAGAGTGGCGGAAGGCAGTAATCAGTGGACAGACCGACGGTGAGTCGCGAAGATCGTACAAGAGCTCGAGTTCGTTGAGAATGCGGGAAGGCGATGACGTGACGTAGATCTTCTTGATCGCGACAAACTTCCTTTGCCGCTTAGGAGGATTCGAACGAGAATTAGAGCGTGAGTGAGAGGCCAGCTTTAACGGCGGTGGTGTCCACTGGTTCTCTTTGGCGTCGAGATCCCAGTTATTATTATAGTTCTCGTACCGTATGTCCTCAGCCTTGTAAACCGTCGAAAAGGTGCCTGTGAGAGAAAAGAACCAGTCAACCAAACGAAATTCCAGAACAATGCAGCAGTCAGCATTGAAATTAACTCACCCTCGCCAATGCGCTTGATCAATTTGTAGTTGTTCTTGAACTCGGGGAACGATTGCGTCAGCTTCTCCATATCGTGCTGCACCGTCGAGTCAACGGGTTCGTCCTCGTCTGATGATACCGAGTCGCAGTCGTCATCGTGATCCTGCTCCTGGTCGTGAGCTTCTCCTTGTGCCTCATCTTCGTCCTCCTGCTCCGTCTCCCTGTTCTCCTGATCATACTCGTCGTCCAGTATCTCGTGCTCGTCCACGTCGACCTGGCTGGGACGGTAAGCGTCCCGAGCATGGCTCTCTTGCGAATCCGCGTCAACTTCCGACATCACGTCTGCGGTTTCGTCCTCGTGGATCTGGAAAGGCTCCTTGGGGACCCGCCGCCGACTCACATTAGCCATCGCGCGCACACGAGCGTTGACTTGACCTAGAGAGCCAATGTGTGTAAAGCACACTGTGTTGGATGCTCGACACGTCGCCCACCCCGTACGTCCGACCCTTCAAGCGAATGAGAGGGGAAGGAGCAGACAATGGCACAAAACCTGGGAACCCCGTCCTCCGGCCTTTTAGTAGATGGCACTTGCGACAGCTGCAACAGCGACCACAACAACAATAACAGTAGCTGTCAGAGCTAGGGGGGATGGAGGAAGTAGAAATCAAACACAAAGCGCGGCCCAGAATGTGGTAGGGACGCCGGCGGGCTGTGGACAAGGATGTTGCTGGCACCAGGGCTTGAGGCTCTGGATTGGCGAATTGGCGTCTTAGGGTTGTCTTGGATGGGGTGTCGGGTGTTGTGTGTGTGCACGCGCGCGTGTATGTGTGTGTGTGTGTGTGTGTGTGTGTGTCCTGCTTTGCCTTTTGCCAGGGCCGGGGATTCTGCGGAGTTTAGGGCGGGCGCCGTCTGTGACTTGGCGCTGTATTGGGTTCCCAGGGTTGTACCTGTAGCTACTGCTTTTGCAGCCGCGACGCGCCGATGGTGGGGTAAAACGGGCCCGCCACCGCGTCGGGTTAAAACCAAACAAAAACAATCCGTTGCTAGAGCCACATGCACCGAGTGGGAAAAAAACACACAACACTCCGTCAATTTACAGGGTCACTGTCGCAAAGTCGGTCTGCGGTCATCGATTCCCCCATCCATAATTCTGCGAGGAGAAACTGGCCGACACGACGATAACTTGACCAACAGTAGGTAGCAAACGTTGTTTCTCTAATCTTTTTCATTATTTCCAAGGACGCTTGCACACGAACTACGGCACCGGTGCCATCTATAAACATCAACTAACCGCCAACAATTTAACGAGCGACATCTCCCATATTTATTTACTTGTTCAACTCCCGCCCCAGAGTTGATTTTGCTCACCCGCCCACTGCCGCCGCTACAGCATCTCCGCCTCTCCTGGCGCAAACCTTCGCGACCATGGAAACCATCAACTTCGATATCAACGATGCGCTCAAGCATTACATGAGCGACCCTGCTGCGATCGCCACTCCAGAAGCCGACAGCTCTCTCGTCGAGTGCGAGAGCGACCCCGAAACCCTCACAAATGCTGTGATAAACCCGGTGCTCAACGCCATCGTTGACGCTGTCGCTGAGAACCCAGACTTCATAACACGCAGCGCATATTTCGACTCGTTGCAGTTTCTATTAAAGTGCGCCCTCTCTCTCTCTCTCTCTCTCTCCTCCGTTGACATATGTCTTGATTTACTTCCTGTGAATCCTCTGCATCATGTAATCTCCAATCTGCCTTGTGTCGCGGCACGCGCGCTTTCTCCATTACAAATCCAAGTACAAAGGTACAGCTGCTGAACTCTTTGCGCGCAATTAGATGCACTCCATTCCTGCCCACCCACGCTCTCAGCAAGATCTTCGATCTGATAATGAGTGGCTTGGCAGCTGAGGCCGATATTATAAATCACGATCTGGAAAACCCAGATGAGCAGGAAATCATCGCACACCACAAGGCCCTCCTCGAAGTCTACGGATTCCTCCTGCAGTGGGCTATCGCCTGTGTAGAGACCAAGGCTGCCGAGAAGTCATCATCAGCCCCCGTCGCCCGCGCCCGCGGCAAGGGTGCCAAATCTAAAGCGGCGGGCAAGGACAAGGATGGTAGCTGGGACAGCGCCGCTCAGTTGCAGTCAGCACTCGACGTTATGTGTAAGGTACTAAAGTTGAAGCTGGGCAAGATCTTCTTGACCACCAGCGAGCGCGACACATTCATCGGCCTCCTGACGAGGCCAGTCTACATGGTCCTCGAGAGCGAGCAGCGGTGCAAAGCTACTGCCATCAGGATGCACGCTTTCAAGGTACTCTGCATCGCAGTAAAGCACCACGGTCACGGTTATGGTAAGCTATATATCAACTGACTTCTTGGCCAATATTGGCCATGTCGCGCTTCCGTTGCAGCCTGAAATAACTAACGCTTTTGTAGCGGCGCAAATCTCTATTGTACAGAACCTGACGTATTTCGAGCACTTGTCTGAACCAATGGCCGAGTTCCTCCACATCCTGGCTGAGCAATACGACTATCCTCAACTGGCAGATGAGAGTCTCCGAGAGCTGAGCAACAAGGAGTTCAGCACGAACGACACCAGAGGTCCCAAATCTGTCTCATCCTTCATCATCAAGCTCTCAGAACTGGCACCTAGATTGGTGATCAAGCAGATGACAATGCTTGCCAAACAATTAGATAGCGAGGTATTATCTGTTCCCATCCATTTCCCACATTACCTATACAGTATAGAGAGGTGTGCTAACTTGGGTTTGTTTAGTCGTATACATTGCGCTGTGCCCTGATTGAAGTATGTGGCAACATGATTGGCTACTTGTCCAACCAGGAGGAGCGCAGCGAGAACCACAAGTCGCAGCTCAATGCTTTCTTCGATGTGCTCGAAGAGCGTTTCCTCGATGTCAACCCGTACTGTAGATGCCGAGCTATCCAAGTATACAACAAGTTGTGCGAGCTCGAGCAGAAGTTCCCCAAGCGCCGACAGAAGGCCACTGAGTTGGCTGCGCGAAGTTTGGAGGATAAGAGCAGCCATGTCAGGAGAAATGCCGTCAAGCTTCTGGCCACCCTTATTAAAACCCACCCTTTCACCGTTCTCCACGGCGCCCAGTTAGCCCGGAAGGACTGGCAAGAGCGGCTTGATAAGGTGAATGCCGAGCTTGACGCTCTGCAACCCCCAGCTGGCGAGCCTGGCTTGGGTGACGGAAAGGGCGATACGACTGTTAACGGCGCTCTTATGGATGAGCCCACTCAGATCGAATCACCACAGAAGGGCAAGGATCCCAAGGACCTGACCGAAGAAGAGAAGCAGGAGATTGTTCGCAAAGCGCAAGAAGATGCTGCCACCTCAGAGGCCATCGAGAAGCTGACTCTGACCAAGCGGTACTACACCGACGCGCTGAAGTTCATCGAGGTGCTGCAGGAGTCGACGACTACCGTCTGCCAGCTGCTGGGTTCCAAGAACAAGTCTGAAGTTATTGAGGCCATGGACTACTTCGAAGTTTGTAATGCATACAACATTGAGGACAACATGGTGGGAATCCGCCGCATGCTGCGTCTTATCTGGACCAAGGGCAACAGTGACGAGGGCAAGGGTGTTCAGACTCACTTGATTGACTGCTACAGGCGTCTATTCTTTGAAGCCCCTGATCACTTCACGAGCAATGATGCCGCCATCTTTGTCGCCAGAAACATGATCAGTCTCACCTCCGGCACCACGCCTGCTGAGCTGACAAGCTTGGAGCAGCTGCTCGTGACGATGATGAAGGGCGGCATGATCCCAGATCCCGTCATCACCAAGCTGTGGGAGGTTTACGGGTACCAGAAACGCGCTATTTCCAAATCCCAGCGTCGAGGTGCCATTATTGTGCTGGGCATGCTCGCCCCGGCCAACCCCGAGATCGTGGTCGGTGAGATGGAGACAATGCTGCGCATCGGTCTTGGATCCCACGGGCGTGCTGATTTGCAGCTTGCCAAGTATACTTGTATCGCTCTGCGCCGACTGAACCCCACAGGCCGTCAAGCAAAGGACTCCACCGTTAAGTTCAGCCGCCTGCCAAACGATCACGCCGTGCTCACGAGGCTTGCCGCCATCACTGATGTCCCCAGCGACAGCAAGGACTGGTTCGGTGTTGCTGAGCAAGCCATCAATGCCATCTACGCGCTCGCCAAGCACCCGGACATTCTATGCGGTGAGATCATCAAACACAAGACCAAGGTGGTCTTCGCCTCTCAAAAGGGCTCTAGACCTGCATCCCGCGACATGGACCCGACCGTCACTGCTTTCATGCCAGATTCCCAGGGAATGACGGTCGCCCTGAATGAGCCCACCCTACACAAGCTTCCTGTAGAGCCACCAGTTGAGCCCAAGCAGAAGGCCGCTATTGCCTTGTCGCAGCTCCTCTTCGTTGTCGGCCACGTCGCCATCAAGCAGATCGTCCACATCGAGCTCTGTGAGCTGGACTTCAAGCGGCGGAAGCAGGAGAAGGAGAAGGCACCGGCTGCCGAGCCTGTCCCCGAAGCCCCCGCACCGAAGGGCCGCAAGGGCAAGGATAAGACCCCCGCCCCGGCACCCGAGGACGAGGGCGATGAGCTCGATCTCATTGGTGGTACCACCGAGGACGACTTCATCGAGGCCATGGCACACATCCGTGAGCGCGAGCTGCTCTTCGGGCCGCACTCGCTCCTCACCAACTTCGGCCCCATGGTCGCCGAGATCTGCTCCAGGAGCGACATCTACAGGGACAAGGGCCTGCAGGCGGCGGCGACGCTGGCCCTGGCGAAGCTCATGTGCGTGAGCTCCGAGTACTGCGAGGTGCACCTGCCCTTGCTCATCACCATCATGGAGCGCAGCCCCGACCCGACGGTGCGGTCCAACGTGGTCATCGCCCTCGGCGACATGGCCGTGTGCTTCAACCACTTGATCGACGAGAACACCGACTTCTTGTACCGCCGCCTCGCCGACCCGGACCTGTCGGTCAAGCGCACCTGCCTCATGACCCTGACCTTCCTGATCCTCGCCGGGCAGGTCAAGGTCAAGGGACAGCTGGGCGAGATGGCCAAGTGCCTGGAGGACAGCGACAAGCGCATCGCCGACCTCGCGCGCATGTTCTTCACCGAGCTCAGCACCAAGGACAACGCCGTCTACAACCACTTTGTCGACATGTTCAGCTTGCTCTCGGCCGGCAACCTCGAGGAGGACAGCTTCAAGAGGGTCATCAAGTTCCTGCTTGGGTTTGTTGAAAAGGTATGTCTCTGCCCGCCCCCAGCAGATCTTTCATTCTATCCCCGTATATGTACAATCATGCGAATATTTTGCTAATTTTGTTTTTCTCCCACAGGATAAGCACGCTCGCCAGTTGGCTGACAAGCTGGCCGCCCGTCTTGCTCGCTGCGAGACCGAGCGCCAGTGGAATGATGTCGCTTTTGCGCTCGGCCAGCTCCAGCACAAGAACGAGGAGATCACCAAGGTCGTCGGTGAGGGCTTCAAGATCGTGCAGGCGGCAGCTTAAATAACAACTTTACAACAAACCCCCCCCCCTTGTACAACAAAGACATAAGGGAAATAGACCATGCAGGACTTGATCAGATATCATTTTTTTTACTCTGTTTTTAATTTGTTTCGGAAATGGAAATCGGATCAAACAGCGGTGGTTCATACGCGTTTTGTGTGTATATACGGGAGATAACATTGAAGGACTCAATGGGCAGGGCCAAACTGGCAGGCGTTAGGAGTTCCGAGAGGAATGATCATGATGCTCGCTTCTACGTATTATAAGAATGGAGTTTTATTCTTTTTTTAATGACACATCCTATTTTCGAAACTCGATTTCTATAGAAGCAACTCCTAACCTGATCAGCGTCTATGGTAGTGGTCGGAAGACATAGCACGTTGACGATGACTTCACACAATAACTGGATGGGAAACTAGCACAAACGTTTCTTTGTAAAAAGGTTGTCATGATTATGATTATTATGTACCCATCGGGGATATGTACATTTCGCTTCCCACATGAATTACCCAACTCACACTTTCTCGAGGAATAAAAGGGGAAATAGCAAAAACTCGCAAGAAATGCTAATTTAGTTCCCCTCTCAGGTGGATGAATCCTTGACCACGTCCGACACAATGGTGTTGTTGTACGCGCTGACGTCACGCCAGTAGAGCTGGGTCTCGGCGCCGCTCGCCGCCACTCCGCCAAAGTAGAAGGTCTGGTTCGTGGCCCCGACGCCGGACGTCACGCCGGCGGTAGCGTTGCTGAAGTAGTTGGCCGTGCCGTTGTTCCAGGTGCGGAGGACGCTCCCTGCAAAATTCTTCTCCTGCGCCGCGTAGGCCTCCAACCCCGTGGGGTACACCGACGACCCGGAGACCTCGAGCACCAAGCCCTGGTCCACGACGGCCCAGAGGGACAAGTCGTCGGCGGCGTCGATTGACTCGGTGCTGTTGACGAACAGAGGGTAGGTGTACTGGTTCTTGTAGGCGCTCCAGCCGGGGCTCGTCGCCGATTCCACGCCCGATGAGGAGAAGGTGTTGACGCCACCCCAGCCGTTGTTGTAGACACTGCCCAGGTTGGAGTATTCGAGAGACTGGGTCCACTTTGCTGTGCCCTGGTACTTCTCAGTCTTGATGTCAGAGGTGATGGTGAAAGATCGGGAGACGCTTAGAGTGTAATCAAGCGTCTCGTTGAAACCGGTAGCATTCTGGGTCAGGCTCAAGGCAAAGTCGAACGTTGGTTCGGCATTCGATGATTGTGAGATGGTTCCTGTAGTAACAGAGCTGGAGTTGGAGTCAAGCCACAGGAAGATCTTACCCACGATATACCATGACTCATTGATCGTATCCGAAATAGAGGCTTCATCAGACCCGTTGTCATCGAGGCCGACCACTTTCAGTTCGAACGTGTGGCTCTCACCGTCACACAAGAGTGGCAGCCAAGGTGTGATGTCGATCTCGTGATCCCTCAGATCGTAGGTATCCAGTCCAACAATAGGCCGGTGCAGCTGAGGCACAACACCTCCAGTGAAGATGATGGGGAATGGCCAGTGCACACCAGCCAGCTGTCCGTCGATAAAGATCTGCACTTCACGCCAAGGTCCATACCCCGGATAGGTGCCCACATCGGGGTCGAAAGCATCGATGACACTCTGAGGGACATTGCTCCACCAAAACTCCTCATTGCCCTGCCCTTTGACGTTCACTCCAACAACGGCACGATTCACATTCCTGGGGATATCGCTAATTGTGGTCGTCGCATTTGCGTCAGGCACCGTCCAGTAGCTCGGCTGGCCGGAAGAGCTAAGCTCCGCTGAGATGGGTAGGACAAGATCAGCAGGCAGGTGGCCGCCGGTCTCAACCGTGCTCTTGAAAAAGGTAGCTGTGAGCGTCGTGTTGAGGATGCCCGTGTACGTGCTGTCCACGATGTTGTCGAGGTTGAAGATGACGGTTTGGGGTTCTTTCCAAAGGGAAAGGTATGGAGTGACGTCCTTGAGATACTCCCATCGGATGCCCGCCCTGGTCGGCTCCGCCGTGGAGGTACTAAAGAGTTCAATATCGCCAAAGTACAGCGAGCCCCAACGGTCAAACTGGACACCCGCTATCTCTACAGTGAAGTTTATAGCGACGTGATCAAAGTCACACGTGGGGGGCGTGTAGTTTCCTGCAGCGGAAGAGTTAAGACACGAGGACTTATATTGCTAGGGACAGCTTTACTGGTGCTCACACGTACCAACATACGGCGCGCCGTAGCTGTTCGCGAAGTGGTAGTCCATGACAACAACTGTACACGCGGATTGGTTGGAAGGCAGCAGGATCGGTTCGGCGACCTGGATGATCTCCTCCAGCGACGAAGTAGCAGTTGCTGAAGCGGCGGTGCTGGTGGTAGTCGCCTGCGTGCTGGTTTTGGTGTGCTTCAAGTTCTCGAGCTCCCAGGCGACTTGCCCGATCTTGGCAAATAGATTCCCTTCAGTCGCCGTTGGGGAAGTAGCATGCTGCGCGTTCGATCCTCCGGCTGCCCACGCCGACGAAGCAGTCGAGCAAGCAAGCAATGCGGCGTAGAATTTCTGCATGGTGGACTGACGTCCGCGGCGGAAGCCGCCAAAGTCAAATGATGGCATCGTCCCGTCTCAATGGCAATCACGCAGACCGCACAGCAGAGCCGAACAGACGTGGTTGCGGTCGTCTCCGTCTTCGAGAAGAGAGCGACGCGATCTATTTATGAGAACACCTTCACGGCGGCCAACTAGGACAGAAACAGCCCTGGAATCCGACTCGATCGAGCCCAACGGAGAAATTAGACCGACATGTCTATTTACTTATCAGTTTCCCCGTCCGCTTAGATGGGGCGCGCCCGCGTAAGACATGCTGATCTACAACTAGTTCGCTGCAATGCGACCCCCCACATACATACAAGTTCATAGTGGTAGAACGCGATCCCGGGAAGGTCAGTGTTGGGGTAGGACATAGGGGCGTGAAGCGGTGCAAAGGGAATGCGGTTCCTAGCTTTAAATTGGATCTGGCTACCGAAGAGGAAGGTAGTAGGCTGCAGACCAAGAACCACGCGGGCGTCGATCCGGGATCGTATGGCGCACCCGACCAATGGACTGCCGGATCGATGGGCGTCCTTGAGGCCAGAGCTCCAGGGCAGCTGGGGCCACCCCTGCAGTACGGACGCAGTAGGGCAGGGCAGGGCGGCATGCAAATGAGACGGGATTGGTCTAGGGGTGCGCTCTGATAACTAAGCGATCTCGCCAGAATCGACTATCGAGCAAACGTCATCTCATCTCCATCTTGAGTCTTCAAAGACGCATACGAAGTGCTGACAAGCAGCAGGGTGAACGCTTCGCAATCAGACGTTTTTGAGGGCTCGCGTGCTGGGTCTCCACTAGCGGTGCAACTTGGGGCCCATTAATTATGCGCGTGCTGTTATCAGAGATTCATATAGGTCGACACTTGCTTGCCGTCGACAGAGCCCCTCACTCCACAGAACTTTTCGGGAAGTGATTGTATAGCTGTTTTATACCATCAAACGCATCCGTAAAAGGCTTCGACGCTCGAAAGGTGACTTAAAATATCTGGGCCACTATAGCATTCAACCATCGTTAGGATATCCGCGGATGGATCCGGCAGAATGGGCTGCAGGATGACTCTCGCGAATCACTCGATCATGTTACCGACCTGATAAAAGACACGGACGAGACGAGGTTGCTCGCAATAACACCCATACAAGATGTCCGTATGACTTATTGGAATCCGTTTCAAACGAAAGGCGGAAGCAGCGGCACTAATACTGGGTAAGTCGATCACTGCGTACTTTGGTTAGGAAAGATAGTTTCTACCGCCGCCTCGGGATGGAGGCACCGTCAATAAAAACCCTCCTAGGCATTGAGCTAGAGCTGGCTTGAGGCATAAGCGTGGAACACATATCAACATCTGTGCGAGCAGGTCGTGTGGTTTATCAATTTAGCCTCACTACTTGCTGTCGGGAAAGAGCCAAACTACCCCAAGGCTGAAATGCTGAGAGTGATCACAGCCTCTTGTATTAATCTTGCTGGTTTAGACACTACTCGATGAAACATCCAGCCATGCAGCTAGACGGTTGGCTGCATCACCACCTTTTGGGCGCAGATGCACCACCAGACATAAAAGTCTTCGTAGTAACATGTGCTTTGGCCCGTTCTTTTTCTAGCTTTGCCAGGCCAACCTTGTCGGTGACAGGGACAGCATCGATGATGTTATCAAAGTCGTCGTCGTCTTCTTCGTCGTTGTCCGAGTCAGGCTCGGCCTCGGAGTCTACTTGATACCTCTGCGGCTGTGGTCGAGCTATTGTTTCTGGCTTCTTCTTCTCGCTAGGCTCTTCGTTGTCTGCAAAAGGCTTTGCTGCTAGGATCTTGCGCCGGATCTCCTCCATCTCTGCATCATCATCGCTATCGTCGGATATTGCAAATGGGTCTTTGTCTTGCTGCTGCTCTTCTGAGACTTGCTTTGAATCCTCACCGGGCTTCGGCCATTGCGCTGGTGTTTTTTTCCCTAGATATATCCCATCCACGCTAGCATCATCTTTGTCGTTGTCCGCTCCGGCCTTTTCGCCGTCCTCGTCGCTACCGTCCGAGTCTTCATCATCGTCATCGTCTGATGGTACAGCCATCCTTCGGTTGACGTTCCCGCTTTTCCATATATCGTCATCGTCACCCTCTAACCGGCTCTCTGTATATTCTCTCTCTAGGCGCTCCATCCATTCCGCCTCAGTTTTCTTAATCTCGGCCTCGTCTGCACAAGCCGCATACCTTTTCAAGATGCTGGCATTTATCTCGAGGAAGGATTCGCCGTAGTTGAAGGGGGCGAGGATCTCTTCTGCCCAGTCGGGGTGGCCGCATATGTAGAAAGAAGCGGCCAGGGCCTCAACGCAGTTTAAGCGCCACGGCTTGCCGTAGTTGACGGTGTTGGCAGCTACCAGGTAAGGGAGCAGTCGTTCGCATTTGCCGCCGACCTTGTTCCACTGGATCTCCTGCGTGCGCGCCCAGGAGCACTCAACGACGGCGGCGCCGTACTGGTCCATGAGGTCCCTGTCGGCTGGCGACAGAGTGTGCTTTCCGTTCGGGGTGATGATGACGCCGTTGTGGCGTTGGCCGACGTGCAGATCGCGCATCATGCCGAGCTTGATGAGTTTTTTGCCGGAACATCGCTTCGGGTCGCAGTGGTTGAGGTCCCAGCATGCTGCTTTGAAGGAGGGCCGGCCGGCGTTGACGTCGTCTTCGTTGTCGCCGCGGGGTCGTGGTCGCGACGCACCTCCGCCCTTGCCTCCTCTCGAGAACTTGTCCTTCTTGTGGCGAACCATGGTGTTTTGATCTTCTTGTGTCTTTTCTTCCCTTATTTATTTATTTCAGCAAATATGGGGTGTGCTCGATAGTCGAACACCGACTGCCACAAACGTGTGACCAGGAACGAGAGAGAATAAATAGTAAACTGCGAATTATTCTTTTCAAAAGGGCTGCTGTGAGATTAGACTTGACGAAAAAGCTACCATATGATTTGGCGGGGCAGCTGGAGGAATATTTTTTTTCTTTTGCCTAACCAGCTTCCTTCCCGATGGCCCCGCAGCGGCTGCTGGCATTAACAGAGTTACCCCTCGATTGCTTCCCATGGGATGGGATCCCATCAGCTTTGCAGTGGCCCCCCCTAGACCCCTCCCTGGAATGGGTACGGCAAGGACGGCCCATATGCGATGTCCACTGTAAACTACCTACGTAACGGCTCCAATAGCTGCCTGCGCTAGCCCATTTCTGACCTTTAACCCAATAACTAACTAGCGCCGCCCCCCTCCCCTCAGTGCTCTGAGCCAACCAGCCAGCCGATACTCGAAGAGCTACGTTGGCCAACCCGCTCCGTTCCAGTGATGCGGCGTCGCTGATGAAGCCACAGGTGTCAGTTGGAGATATACCTACACATTACTGCACTGCACAACCTCTCACACGTCCCACCCAGGGTTACCGCTTCGCACGCTTCCTTTCCCTACCTTCTTTCTCTCCGATCCTCTTCCTCCGGCGCTCAGCGGTGTGATGGATGGTTGAGCTGCCTGCCTCGAGCGCCCCGTCAATTTTCAATCTGCACCCACCCAATGGAGATGTCCATCGCCCGCCATTTGTAGAAAACCCCTCCCAGCTCTTTACCACGTAGCGTGAGTGCGCTGCCATCTACTACTCCGAGCCAACTTATCCCGATTTCTCTCAACCACTGCGTCCGTATTCGACAACGCAACCGAAGAATGGAGGCAGCATCGGCCCGCGCCGCTGCGCGCGACCGCTGGGGCGATATGGGCTTTCCCACACCTTCGCAGCTGCAGCGCTTCATTTCGTCTGCCTGCAGCCCTGAGAACTACGAGCCGAACCTCGCCCTCAACCTCGAGATCTCCGACCTCATCAACAGCAAGAAGGGCTCCGCGCCCCGAGAGGCCGCCGTTGCCATCGTTGGCTACATAAACCACCGAAATACCAATGTCGCCATGCTCGCCCTGAACCTCCTTGACATCTGCGTCAAGAACTGTGGCTACCCCTTCCACCTCCAGATCAGCACCAAGGAGTTCCTGAACGAGCTGGTCCGCAGGTTCCCGGAACGACCCCCAATCCGACCGTCCAGAGTCCAGATGAAGATTCTTGAGGCTATCGAGGAATGGCGGAGTACGATATGCGAGACCAGCCGGTACAAGGATGATCTCGGCTTCATCCGCGATATGCATAGACTGCTGAGCTACAAAGGCTACACCTTCCCCGAAGTGCGCAGGGATGATGCCGCCGTGCTCAACCCTAGCGATGTAGGTATTCCCACGCTTGTATCGGACGAATGAATCAGTTGACTGACGCTGTAATGATCCGTGGCTGTAGAACCTCAAGTCGGCTGAGGAGATGGAGGAGGAAGAGCGCGAGGCCCAATCGGCTAAGCTTCAGGAACTCATTCGCCGCGGCACCCCTGAGGACCTGCGCGAGGCGAACCGCCTCATGAAGATAATGGCTGGATACGACACGAGGAGCAAGACCGACTACCGTGCTAAGGCCGCCGAAGAGGTAGGCAAGATCCAAGCAAAGGCCCGGCTGCTGGAGGAGAGATTGGAGACGTTCAAGCCTGGCGACTCGATGACAGAGGGTGACGTATTTGAGGAGTTGGCGTCGTCCCTCTCGAGCGCCCAGCCGAAGATCCAGAAGATGTGCGAGGAAGAATCCGAGGACCACGAAGCTGTAGCCAAGCTTCTCGAAATTAACGACAGCATACACCGCACTGTCGAGCGGTGGAAGCTGCTCAAGAAGGGCGACATCGAGGGGGCTGCCAAGATTGCTAAGGGCGGACCGATACCATCGCTTCAGACTACGCAGGCAAGCAGCAGCTCTGCAGCTAATGAGCTTTCCTTGATTGATTTCGATGCTCCTTCCGCGACGGCCAATGGCTCGGGCTCGAGCAATGGAACCGCTTCCAACTCTCAGCCTGGTGGCCTCGAAGATGATCTGTTAGGCCTATCGCTTGGCGGCGGCGGCGGCTTCGGGCAAGGTGGTGGTATTTCCCTTGGGTTTGGTGCAAACACAAGTAAGTTAACCCAACATGGTGAAACCCGCAGCTAGACTGAAATTGTGTACTGACAATTATGTGTAGATATCCCAGGACCAGCATTACTGTCCTCCATGACCCAAAACTCCACGGCGACGGGCGCCATGCCGACTTCGAGCTCGCCCGCGCCACCAGTGTCTCCTTTCTCAGGCTTCGCCTCTGCTCCTTCTACATCCACGTCCAACACTCCTCAGCCTATGTCGTCAATGTCAGCGTTCGCGGCCCCGGCAGCTCCTGCTCCTGCCAATGATCCTTTCGCTGCTCTGGGTAGCTTCGGCTCCAAGCCCGCTACGCCAGCGCAACAGCCATCTACCACTGCCGCCCCTCCAGCACCCACCGCGGATGACGATGAGTGGTCATTCTCCTCTGCTCTCCCCGTCGAGACACCATCCCTTCCCAAGGATCACTCCGCCACTGTCCATACTGGCCCGCTACAGATCGACTTCAAGGCCATGCGATCACCGCAGGCACCCAACGCTTTGTCTCTATCGTTTGCTTTCTCCAACACCACCCCTCAGCCTATAAGTGAGCTTCACTTCCAGCTTGCTGTCACCAAGGTATGCCACACTTACCCTTCTCTGCCAAAACTCTGCCTACCCACCCTGCAATCTTCTATATCTAGAACCATGCCTACAAATACGACTGACACTCTGACACCCCACAGGGATATGAATTACAACTCCAGCCACAAACTGGCCGCAACTTGACCCCAGCCCAGAAATACGGCATCACGCAGTCCATGCAGATCTGGCACCTAGGAGACAAGAACCGCAAGGTTGACAGCATCAAGCTGAGGTGGCGAGCGAGCTACAAACTCGGCGGAGAGGCCAAGGTCGAAACTGGTGATGTCGCAGAGTTTGCCATCGCGTGATGAAGGGGATAGCAAGTGTGCTTGTTGAGATTTCTGGAAAATAAACTAAAGTAGAATCATCAGGAAGAAGGCAAAGTGACGAGGCCGGGGTGCACGGGGGATAGTGTCAAGGAGAGAAGGGTAGTAAGATGGATCAACTAATCCCAAGGATCTCTCTGAAAAGCTAGAACACACACGCGCACAACTGGGACTTTTTATTTTATTTTAAAACGCATGAGATGGTAAATGGCGGTACCATGTAGTCCAAGGAGGGAATATGGATCTAACCAACGGTGGCGGAAGGAGATTTGTTGTTGCATCCACGGTGATGAATAGATGAATGCAGACATTATTATTATTATCTGCTATCTGTTGAATGATCTTCGTCTGCTTCTATTTGCAACGGTATAGTAGTTAGTGGCGGTCGCAGGCAAGCTGATCGAGTAACCTTGTACAAACCTGAAAAGATGAAGAGTAATGACTGGGGTTACTAATACGAGCAATGGGGTGACTAAATTAACTTCGTGATTGCTGTTAGAATATTCATCACATAGCCAAACCGCGAGATGACAAGTACAAGGAAATTGAGGAGATGGATATGCCTTTTTTTTTCCAAGTATCTTTTCTCTTCTATCGGTACAACGAGTTACCATCCTACATTATATCTAGCTAGCACTTTCTCTAGTCTTGTAATCTTTTCCCTCTCCCTCCTTTTTTCCTCTCCCATTCTTCTACAAACTCACTGATCTTGAGTCGTCATCCTGTTGTTACAAAGGTATTTGCTCCTCCCATATACACAAAGCTCGCTCCCACCGCAAACATCCATAAACCCAGTTCTAACTCATGGTCATGATGTCCGGGGTCTAAAGCTGCCCAATACAATACAAGCCCAAACGGGGACTCTCCACCATGTTCCGCCCCGTAAGGAGAAAACAAATGAGGAAGTTTTGGTGGTTTTTTTTTTGTCGTCTTCTTTGTTTTTTTTTTCGTTTACAATGTCCTCTGTGTGTGCACCTCCTCGACGGTCTGGATCTGGTCGCCGACCTGAAGGTCCTGAAACTCCTCGAATCCGATACCGCACTCGCTTCCCTTGCGGATCTCGGTGACATCCTTCTTGCCGTGCTTGAGGGACTCAAGTGGACCTATATTTTTGCATACAAAGTCAGTAAGAGTTTTCACTCAAATCGCCATCATTTTCATAGATGGCAAAGGGCATCGGAGATGGATAAACACGAAAAAAAGAAAGAAGGGGAAAAGGGGGGAGGAAATATCAACACATGAAACTCACCCTCGAAGAGCATCTCGCCGTTCCGGAACACGCGGTACGTATCCCCCTTCAGCACGCGGCCGTTTCGGATCCTGCAGCCCGCGATGTTCTTGTACACCCTGCCGCGGACGTTGATGGGGAACACCTGGAGCACCTCGGCCTCGCCGGTGACCTTGAACGAGACGTCGCTGCCGAGCTGCTTGCTCAGCGTGTCCTTGACGTCGTCCGCGAGGTGGTAGATGACAGTGTGGTCCAGGATGGCGACCCCGGCCTCCTTGGCCCGCTGCTTGATGCCGCCCGGCAGCGGCAGGTTGAAGCTGATGATGGTGGCCCCTGTCGTCGACGCCTGATCGACGTCGGACTCCGTGACCTGGCCCGGCATGGCGTGCAGCACCCGCGCCTGGACCTCGTGCGAACCCATCTCCAGGATGCACGCGCACACGGCCTCCACGGACCCGTGCACGTCGCCCTTGACGATGAAGTTGACCTTCTTCGGCCCGCTCTCGGCGTCCTCCGCGGCCACCTCCGTAGTGCCCCACGTGCCGTCGTTCCGCGGCGTCCGGCGGCCGCCTTCCTCCTTTTCGGCCCGACGCTGCTCCTGCTGCAGCCGGCGCTGCTCTGAGATCTTCTCGTGGTCCGCCGCGTCCTTCTCGCGCTGCCGCAAGCCCTCGCGGTAGCCCACCGCCGTGCGGCAACGGGATTCGTCGGAGGCCTGGATGACCTGCTCGCCCGCCGTAGGCAGATCGCGCCAGCCGAGGATCTCCACCGGCGTTCCGGGTGGTGCCTCGTTAATCTCCACACCATGCTCGTTGCGCATAGTTCGGATCTTGGCCCACGTCGTGCCGGCTGCGATGTAATCTCCGGTTCGCAAGGTTCCTCGCTTAACGAGAATCGTGGCAGCTCTGCCAACGGGCTTGAGGCTGCTCTCCAAGATCCAGCCTTCCGCTTGGCCATCGGTTTCAGCTCTCATGTCGAGGATTTCAGCCAGGGTGATGATGTTTTCTTCCAAGTCATCCATGCCCTGGCCTGTTTTGCCGGAGACGCACACCACCTGGACATCACCGCCGTAGTCCTCTATTTCTACACCGTTGCGTGCGAGGTCGGCCTTGACCTGATCGATGCGTACACCATCCTTGTCGATCTTGTTGATAGCCACGATGATAGGCACCTTGGCACCCTTTGCGTGCTTGATAGCCTCGATTGTCTGGGGCTTCACGCTGTCATCACCTGCAACGACGAGAACAACTATATCCGTAACGTTCGCGCCGCGCTGTCGCATTGACAAGAACGCTGCGTGGCCAGGCGTATCGAGAAAGGTAATTTGTTGGCCGGACGAGAGGTTCACGGAGAAGGCGCCTATGTGCTGCGTGATGCCGCCGTGCTCCTGCTCGACGATAGAAGACTTCCTTAGGTAGTCCAACAACGTGGTTTTACCGTGATCAACATGACCCATGATGGTGACTACGGGAGGACGCTGAGGCAGGCTAGAAGGATCTTCCGGTGGTGGTCTGGGTTTCAGGTCGAGAGCTTCTCCATCCTCGACAATTGGCTCGAACCCATACTCTTGAACCACCAAAGCTGCGGTCTCACCAGCCATGATGCTCTCCAATGTCACGCCCTCGAACCCAAGTTCAGCCAGCTGCTCAAGGAACAGAGACCCTTCCACTTTGAGAGCGGAAGCTAAGTTGGAAATGCTGATGAGCTCCGGAAGTATGATGGGGCGGGGACCCAGTCTCTCGGCTTCTTTTTGAGCCTTACGTTCGGCTTTCCGTTGTTGCTTTTCGAGGTACTGTTGGTAGCGATCGCCATCACGGCTGTCATCGATGTCATCCTCTTCGTCTCTGTACTTTGAGCTACGCCCTGATCGTTTCTTGTCTCGTTTGTGATCCCTCAGATATGCCGTCTCAGTGCTCTTGGCTTGGTACTTCTCGGGTGGCGCGGGCTCCTGTGGGGCATTCCAGAAGTTATCG
Organism: Xylariales sp. PMI_506; assembly: GCA_021365275.1. Lineage (NCBI taxonomy): Eukaryota > Fungi > Ascomycota > Sordariomycetes > Xylariales > Xylariales sp. PMI_506. The sequence goes on along the minus strand of JAJTIY010000023.1, from coordinate 264,597 downwards.
TCCGCAATGGTTGCCGTCTTCCTGTTCCGCCCAGATTTCTGCTCAACTTTTGGTACCTTCGCAATTTTCTCGGCAGGAGGTTCAGGTGGCATCACAGATGCCCAGAAATCCTCGATCTCGGGCTTTTCTGTTTGTGGCTTCCTCGCTAGGCGCGCCCACATACTATCTGCCTCCGTTGCGTTATCTACCTTGCGGGTCGGCTGGCTTTCTGCTGGCGAGGTCGAGGTTTGTCTACTGGTGAGAGAAGCTTCCTGGGAGCTAGACTCTTTCTTGCCCCCGATGGTTGTAGATTTTGCTGGTTCCGATACTACACGTGGCGATAGAGATTGAGGTTCGGGTTGCTCTAGCTGAGGTTCGGTCATCCATGACGACTCTTGGTTGGTTGCGTGCTTATGGCGGTGTAATCCGCCGGCTGGATGACCCTTTCCTGGAGAGGGCTTTTTACTGTTGTGTACAATTTTTTGGATGCGAATTTCCGGTTTGCGATTCGCATTGGGTCCGGCTTTTTTGCCTTTACCTCCCGGGACTTTCCCTAGGCCCAGTTCCGGTCCACCAAAAGGCAGCTCCCTGACTGATGCTCCATGTTTTGGTTTCTCTGTGGCTTTCACGGGCCCATGATCAAGCTTTTGTCCAGGTCGAAGGTAGCCGTGAGGGATAGGTTTCTGGTCCTGCGCCTGCACAGCCGGTTCCGCTGGCTTGGGTGTAACAACGCGGCGCCGAGCTGCTAACTCGTGCGGCAGCAACCCGGGTGCAGACACTGATGGCGTCGGTATAGGTGTTGCATTGATCTTCGGGATTCCTCCTGAAGTCTCGGAAGCATTCCCATTAACAGATCCCCTTGCTGCGAACAGCGGCCTGCCCCATGCTGGCTTGCTCTGATTCCAGCCTATACCAGATGTTGAATTGGGCGCCGAGGGCGACGTAGCCGAAGTTTGGGGCTTATCATCGTTGAGGAGGGCTGCCGTACTCGAAAATGTCCTCCGGGTTCGAACACCAGCTTGTCGCGGCGACAGTCGATGCTGGCAAAATGCGCAGACTGAAGAATTGCGCTGCAAAAAATGCCTAGTTAGCTTGGAGCTTTGCGACGGCTGGGTTCGAAAGGACCACCCGCGAACCAACAGAGTGAGTCGCAGGTAGGTTATTTTCACTCACCTCCAATACGCTCCTTCTCAGCATGCTGCAGATTATTCCCGATCGCAACGTTGGATGCGAACGTCTCGGTAGCTGGGCCAAATCTCAAGATCAAGAGCTTCTAGCAAGCGCCACACTAGAGGTCCAAGAAAATAATGAGACGAGCGGGTCTCCCGGTGCGGGAGCGGAGCCCCTGCCACAGGCCCCACTCGGCCGCTAACTCGCGAATCCGCGGCTGCCATTTGACGGAGCCGCCACACACCAGATCCCTACCGCCCAAAGCTCACGCCACACAATGCGTTTGCTCCATGATACGGCTACTGCGGACACGAACACGCAAGCTCTCAATTCCACAGTCTCTCGCACTGCCGCGCAATCTTTTCTTTCCTTCTTTCTCTCTCTTTAAAAATCTTTTGCGGTCAAATCTACCCATCATGGTCAAGCAGAGAAAAGGCGCCAAGGCTGCTGCCCCCGTGAGAAAGAACAATGGCGGTCCTCCTGCACCCTTCAAGGAGCCTCCGGAGGTTCTGCTGCCGCTAATTGAGACTCTGGAGGAGAAGCACGTGTACATCCTGCACATCGATCCCAAGCCCGCAGACTTCAAGCGCAATATCTTCATGGTGCCCTGCCTAATGAACATTGCCATCGTGGGGTTGATCATCTGGCGCATGTACCGAATTGTTCCCTGGTACTTGGAGCTCCTCGCCTCCACTCTGGGCTACGCCAACGACAGCACGCTCATCGCCGCCGAGCTGGAGTGGGACGAGCTCACGCCCGTGGTTTTGAAGCGTGCCTTCCAGTTCTGCATCGACCTGGTGCTCTACATTGTCGTGCTGCCGTGGCCGTGGGACTTCGCCGTCGGCAAATCGCACGGCAGCCCGCTGCAGTGGCGCTGGAGCGTTGGCTTTCGGAGCCGTGAGATCGTCGCTCGCCGCAGCCGGACCTGGGACAAGACCCTCGGCGACGTGAGCAATGCCCCCGCGGCGTGGGATGTCCTCCGTGCCTACGTGGACGCCGCTACCGCGCCCATGCTCCTAGAGCAGAAGACGGGCTACCTCACCATGAACAGCGACTGGGACCTCGACTGGGGCGTCATGATCGATGCCACCACTATGGTCGACAAGAAGATGGCCGCGCTCGAAGCCTTCCGGCTCGTCGTGCTGGTCTACTCGCAGGAGTACGGCTGGCTGTCTGTAGACATGAAGTCGGGGGAGAACGCTAAGGAGGATGAGAGGAGACGGCAGGTCTTCCTATTCCGAGACGCCCTCAGCGCTATGGAGAAAGAGAAGCTCTTCTACCGCTGGATCGAAATTATCCAGTTCGAGTCGACCCAGCCGGGAGGCTTCGGTCCTGAAAAGCAAGAGGCCGTAGCCAAGCAAGTCAGAGAGCTGTTCCAGAAGGAGGGTGTCGACTTTGATCAGTTATGGAGAGAGAGCGTGGGCACTGAAGGGCTTGCAGGCATGTAGACAAAAAGCTTGGTCGGAATTTTACGGGACCACACATTCGCGTTGCATTTTCAATTCGCATTATGGAGTCAGGGCAAATAGAGATTTGTGATGGGAATTATATACCCAGTTTTCTTTTTCTTTGTGAGTTCACTGGACAAGTGGCGAGAGAGCTTGACCTCGGTGGAGTTCTGACATGGTCTACAAAAAACAAACAACAGCTGCACATTACACACGGTCGCAAGACTTGACTTTCTCTTGTCTGAACACGCATATGGCATGCGCTCTTCGTGCATATCCAATTCTGCACCAAAAGCTCTCTAAGAAGCATACCAGATAGAGAAAGAATCCAAGGAGAGAGAGTTTAAATGAAGAATGTGGGAAAGGGCAATTCTGTATCGCAAGACACGAAAGGAGACATTCTTGCCCGAATTTATTTGCTGCTCTTGCCTTTCTTGACAGGCTTGCCTAGCGCTGCCTCTCTCTTCTTGGCCTCCTTGGCCTCGATCTCAGCCTTCCTGGCAGCCTCTTGTGCCTCACGTTCCTCCTTCTCAGCCTATACACACATGTTATTAGTTTGGTTCTAGGGTAAGTGTGGTTGGTGCAGGGATGAGCGGAACAGGATGGCTTTCGCTCTGGGTTTTTCCCTACTAAAAGCCCCTGACGGATGATTGCAATAATAACTTACCTGCTTCCGTGCAGCCTCAGCCTCTCTCTTCTCTCTGATGAGCCTCAGGCGAGCCAAGTCGGCCTTGGCCTCATCGGTCTTGCCAGCCTCATGCAGCTTGCGGTATCTCTCCTTGGCCTGCAGGGCTTCCAGGGACTCTCGCTCTTTCCTGCTCATGGGGGCAGTCGACAACTTCTTGACAGCCTCGGTGGCCTCGTCCACGGGGGTTCGGGGTGCCTTTGCCATGTTCTGGGCGGCCTTGGTGTGGTTGGGGTTGGCGGGCATGTCGTCGTCGCTCTCGTCCTCCTCCTCTGAATCGGAAGGCAGATCGCCTACCTGTACGGCACCCTTGTTCCTCTTGGCGATGGCAGCGGCCTTTGCAGCAGCCTTCTGCTTTCTACGTTCCTCTCTGGAAAGCTCAGCCTTTGGCTTGGAGGGTCCAGCATCGGAATCCTCATCGGAGTCTTCCTCATCAGAGTCCTCCTCGGAATCCTCATCAGAGTCATCAGAATCCTTCTTCTTAGCATCGGCACTCCACATGCTGATCTCATTACCATCGGCATCGAGAGGTCGCAGATCGCGAGAGAAGTGGTGGCCACCTATTATGTTGTCACGTTGCGCAGTGTTAGAGAAAGTCGGAAAAAAAAAACAAAATGCCCCACGATTGCCCCCAGGGGAAAGAGAGCCTTGCAGACAGGTCTTGCTAGGTATTGTACGAACCTCCTCTCGTGAACTTCTTGAACTTTCCACCGCGGCCGCGGGAGGTGCTGGCAGACCCGCGTCCAGACATCTTTGCGAGACTTGGAGGGGTAAAAGGCGAGGAGGGGTATCTAGTGAGGAATTGTCAGATGGGTTGACTTTTGTCGCAAGCAGAATTGCGGGGTGACGTCAAGCAGGCTAAAGTCTTGCTGGCTGTGAATGGCGCCCAGAGGCAATGAAGGGAAGCGTGGCGCTCTGGCGAGAGACGGGGCACTTACAAGAGTAGAAGGGACAAAGAGGACCAGGAGGTTCCGATTCCTATATCCAAAAAGGCAAACGCAAGGGGGGGCAAAATCACACGACAAATTGGGATGGGATGCTGCAAGAACAAAGAGTCACTGGGCACGGATCTGCCGCGGGGTGATTTGCAATAGGGCGGCCACTTACTGGCTTGTTTTGGAGGGGCTCGGGTGGGTGCTGGGCACTGGACGCTGCCTGGCTGCTCACCTGTGGCCCCGCATCCGCCCTAACTTTTTTTCCACTGCACCGCTGCTGGTGCCTCGCCTGCGCCCAAACAGAGCCTGGCAATTTGCAAACCCGCTTTGAAAGCCCCTCTCATCCCACCTGCCACCTCTCACTCACTCTCATCACCCCTCCTCCCTGGCCGGGAAATTTCTTTATCTCTGATAAACCCAGCAGGTTTCAGCCTCAACGCCGCCACAGCTAATATCTCCCGGAACAATGTAACCCCACACCCGCCAAAAAAAATTCTAGGGTCTCTACTGGTAGATATCACTGCAAAATTTCCCCGTCTCTTTGTGGCTTCCTTTTCTTCCCTTTCTTCCTCATCATAAAACACAATCCTTCATATTCACTCTGGCTTTCGTCGTTTCAATGGCAGGTCTTGGAGGGGAAATTGGAGGAGAGAGGGAAGCAATTTCTCGATCACTTACCCTCTGGTCTGTTGCAGCTCGTCTGCCGTCGGATCCCAGAGAAATTTACTGATCGATACATCATCATGCCACACCAATATCTGTGTGTGTGCCTTCGCCACACCTGCGCAGCTTCGTAGCTTCTGCACCCCATAGTCTCGATGACTCATTTCGACTCATTCTGATTTCGATAAGACGGCCCCCTATCCTTGTAGTATGCTAGTAAAGTGAAGGCTTCTTTCTTTGCGAAGCCGATATTTGCGTGAGTACCTAGTCGACGACCTGCCGCATTAGTCTCGCCAAACATGCATTGCGATCCATTGAATACGGACGCGATCTTCTGGTCCATTAGTTCCCCTGCTAGGTGGCCGGTCGCTTAGCTTAGGGCTTTGCTCGCAGCAGACGTGCTTTCCACACAACGATGATGGCCAAGCAGAGCCGCTCTGGATTCTTTGTTGGCTGGAAGTGTTCCGCATATGTGGCAGTAGTAAGCTCCAAACGAAGCGGATACCCTGCATGCCCCATGCAATGTCTGGCATGCCGCAATTTATTTTTTGCTTCAACCAATCAATGGCAAACGACGATGTTTTTTTTGATGGTGTTGTGCTTGTTTACCACTTCTCAGGTCCAATGAATGATGGGAGCTTAGATCTTCTAAATTCGAACCTTTGTTGATGGGTGCAAAAGTTGTATGGATATCAGTTCTGAACTCATCAAGGTTATAACCTGCGGACTATTTAGAGTGTTACATAGTGGCTACTCACAGTCGCTTCGTTGCAACAGCAAGTAGTGACGCCTTAGAGTATAGGCATGCACGTATTCTGCAAGGATGATATTCTTCATCGCACCAAAGGACCAAAAGTCTTCTATAATCGAGGCAAGTTTGAACCTGTGTCGTATCTATGATCCTGGTCAAATCCAAGCTTGGGATGATATTCTACCTGCAACCAACAGAAAGAACAGATGCAATGGCCTATATATAGAAGCCCAACACCCGAACAAGGCTGGAATATTCGTGTCATTACCATCGTCTGACCCGAGCATAGGTACATACTTGTCCGTATTCTTCGGGGATTTAATGGCAATCTCGCAATCTCACACACACAGCCGTTTAGAAACTGAAATATATTCCCGGCAAGTATTAATGTGCATGCTGGCGATAGTCCATGTTGATTCTATACTAGTTCGAAGCTGTCCGCTCCCCGAGATCTGTAACACAGGTCGCTGGTCGACATACCAGAATCCCGGGATAAATATAGTCACCATAGCCACTACATGACATTGATCATGCGAAACAGTATTTACGGACAACGAGGCTAAATCCCGTAATAAAGAAAGCCATGAGATTAATCCATCTATCAAGAAGAATATAAGATTCTGCCGCTTCTGCAATGATAATGCATCCAAAGCTCCCCAACGCCCACGAAAGGCGAATTCTTCTCTCCTTCCTCTCCCACTTGCTCTTTCATCCAAGACAACAAACAAAACCCTGTCTTTCCCTTACTCTTCGTCCAATTTCGCCTGCGCCACGCCGAACCGCTTGCTAATAGTCACAAACGCCGCTATGGTGAGGCAGGTCCGCAGCGCCGCGCCGTCGGCGTCGTCGCCGAACCCGCGCTCGAGGGCGTCCCGTATGTAGGACCAGTTGACAAAGCCTAGCGCCTCGACGTTCTCCTCCGTGATCAGGCGCTGCATCATCTTGTGCAGCGGGCCGTCGCGGGGCCACCGCACGGGGGCCATGTACGGCACCTTGCGGCGCAGGTACAGCTCCTCGGTGATGAAGGGTTTGGCCGCCTCGCGCAGGATCCACTTCTCCCAGAAGCTGCCCGCGGTGCCGTACCGGCTGCTCCACCAGGCGCTCTTTCCCGAGTCCGGCCCGGGGCCGTCCGCGCTGTAGTGCATCTTGAGGCTCGGCGGTATGCGCGCCACGAACTCGGCGAGGTGGTGGTCCAGGAACGGGGGCCGCCCCTCGAGGCTGTGCGCCATCTCGGACCGGTCGCCCAGCGCCGTGAGCAGGAAGTTGGGCAGGTTGCTCTTGATCCACCAGTACAGCGAAGAGTTCATCGGGTGCCAGCTGTTGGCGATCTTGTCCTGCGCCCGGGCCGACCAGTTGTTGACATTCTTGCGCAGCTTGTCATCGAGAGAAAAGCGCGCCTCGACCTCGGGCTTGAGCATGCCCGAAGGCAGCAACCGGGAGATGAGCATGGTAGGTGCGACTATGTCGTTCATCCGGGCGATCACGTCCGGCGCCAAAATTTCCTTGTGGCTCTTGCCCCCGACATTGCTGAAGACCCCCTGAAGACCCTCAAGGCTCTTCTCGTGGAGTTCCTTCCTTAAATCGTCGTCCTTCCGCAGAATGCTCTCTGGCCATGCGTAGTCTGGCTCCAAGAGATATTCAGAGATGAACCATGAGTAACCGGCAAAGAGCTCATCGGACCCTTCACCTGTGAGGATGACCTTGAAGCCACGCTCTCGCGGCAACTCTGACAATGCATATTTTCCAACCGTATTCAGATCAAATGTGTGGTGCTCGTTGTGCCAGACACAATCTTCGAAATGTCGGGCTAATTCTGACTCGTCCATGTTTTTGATAAATAAATCGACACCGAGGAATTTTGCTGTCCTCTCCGCGATATCTTTTTAATTAAAAAGATTTGGTCAGCACAGTATACTGATGGAACATTTTGAAGAGTAAAGGCACTTACCGGATTCATCGAACCCAGAGTCCTTGTCGAAAGAAATGCAGAAGCAGGCAATCTTATCTTTCAGATCCTGATCTCCGATTTTGACACCTCTCTCCTCTACGAGGTGTTTGATTACCCCTGCCAAGGTGGAGGAATCGAGGCCACCAGACAGGTAAATGCCAACGGGAACATCCGCTCGCAAACGGTGCCGGATGGACTCTATCAGCTTTTCTCTCACCTCCCATACTAGTTCATCAATGGAGCGTGTCTCGACCTCGTGCTAATAAATGTCAGCCAAAAATCTTGGAATTAGTTTGATACTAAAGCCACGTACTTTGTCAGGGTAGTCTATATCCCAATACTCGTGTTGGCTGATATCACCTTCAGCGGAGATGGTCATGTAATGAGCTGGCAATATCTGGATAATTGTTTCTCCATGATTAGCAGTCTGGGACTATACCCAACAAGCAACAATTGATAAGCAACAAACAAAAAAGTTTCAGGATAAACCAACCTTGCCAACATTCTTGAACACCGTCCGAGCGCCGTGGAAGACATCATGGAGAGCGATGCTGTCCACATCCCACTCTGGCTTCCACCCGAACGGCAGGAAGGCCTTCATCTCCGGCGCGATGAGAAGCTTATCGCCGACGATGGTCCAGTACAGCGGCTTGATGCCGAAGCGGTCGCGCGCGGCGATCACCTCGCCGGAGCGGTCGTCGTACAGCACGAAGGCGAACTCACCGCGGAGGTGCTCGAAGAAACCCGGGGCCCCGTAGCGCTTGTACAGTGCCAGCACGAGCTCCGAGTCGCTGTGGCCCTGGAACTTGTACCCAAACTCCTCGGCGCACTCCTTCCGCAGCCGCTCGTCGTCGTAGATCTCGCCGATGACTACGGCGTGGATGTGGCCCTCCGGGTCGTGTAGTGGCTGGTCGCCCTCCGGTGATAGGTCCACGATGGAGAGGCGACAGTGGCCAAGACCTAGATAACATAAGGCATGAGTAATTTTTTATCGGGTGGATTATTAATTTTTCTCTTTGTATAGTAGCAGGCGATAATTGCTCGGAGACAGAGAATAAGTGCGGGAGAGGGTTCTTACCGATTGTGCTTTCCGGGTTGATCCATATGTCGTTGGAATCCGGACCACGATGCTTGATAATATCCAAGCTCGAGAAAAGCTTCGACTCCAGCGACTCCTTGGTACTACCATTCGCGTGACCGTTCACCACCGGTGCGCCGTTGGCTCGACGCTTCAGCGTCACAAATGCTGTAAGGCCACACATTGCGAGTGAGGCGATCCGTATACTCCCAGTTTACGTGCTATATACAATTGAACAAATAAAACTCACGACAATTTAAAAATCATACAAAGTGGCAAGTTCTCTTGTCTGAATCTTTCTTTGGACGTGCAATCTAAGGATTATTCAATTCTATATCAAGAGTATGTGTTGCCTTATATAACACCCAAGGAAACCGAGGGTGATCAGCACGCAAGTATTAATAACCAGGTGAATTCACAGCTCGGAGCTCGGATACAATGAGGATGACGACCCGTGATTACTTGGTCGGCTCATAGGTTGTCGAAACTCCGGCGCCTGTAACGTTTTTTCTCCCCTTCATGCTCTTTCGTCCAGATGACGAATTGCGGGGTGTGCGAGCAGCGCGAAGGGCGAAGGCACGGTGCCACTAATGCATACTCAATACGGGGCCATGCAGCCCTGTGTACATCGCCCACCTCGGCCCTGAGCACGAGATGGGACGGTTGGGAAGCGGTGGAATGCACATAGCAAGGCGAGTGATCGCTGTGCAGCAGCCCCCCGTGGTATATTTTACGTAAAGCTCCCTGCACTCGCGAGGTCCTCTGCACCTCCCCGCAGCGGACTCCACTGTACTACCCAGAGACTGGTGGGTGCTCTTATGGAGGGGGGTGAATTGTTGGATGACTGGTCGTGTGGAGGCGGACGGCGTTATAGACGGCGCAAAAGGCTATGACATGGCTGCTTATTACAGTAAGGCGACCGGTCCAATGTATAGCCCCTTCCCACCCCCAGGGGTGTCGTGGCTTTTGGCCCAATCTCCCAAACAGCTACCCCCAACTGCATGGGGGTATCGAATTAAGGAATATACCCCAAAGGGGTCACGACTGGTCTGAGCCATTGCGTCATCCCATGGGATGAGCATGCTACTAGTTGCTGAGGTCACACTTGCGGACGATCCTCCCGGTCAAGCAGTGAAGTTTAAGACATTTCTAGAACCTTTTTTTTTTTTTCCTCACTCGGCCCGTGTTCACAGCGGGTGCCGAGCAGATATACACAACACTCGCCGCCGCCCGATCCGCCTAGGGGACTACATGGCCGCCGCATCTGTGTGGTAACACCGTCAAGACCCTTCTGCATGTTCCAAATTTTAGACAAGGGTGCAGTATAGGTGCAAACCCCAGCAAGACATACGAAGTATATAACTGCCGAGGAGGCCCAACCGGTCCACGCTCACTAATCACACACAATACCGAGGCCCTCAACTTTCTACAAAATCTACTTTCAAGGATTGAACTAGTTCAAAGCTAACCGACCCATCGTGAAGTCTCGTTCTAGGCTAAAGTCTGACATCATCTAATAACTTCCAATGGCCATCGAAGGTCGGAGAATACGGGATGTTTGTTGTAGGCAGAGAGGCCTTATTCTCCTCGGAAGAAAAGAATCATCCCCGTTCCGGAGATTATCTCTTTCATGAGAAGCTACGGTAATCCAAGTAGATGGCGTGGCAACGAATATGCTCCGTCGACACTTGACTGGTTCGCATGTTCAACTGGTTGAAATCTCACGACACGTTGTATGAGAAAGACGTAAGCAAGAAAACTCACATAACGATATTATGTGATGGAAATCCTGAGGCTAGCGATTGTCTTTTGATAGGGTCAGAATTTAGACGTCTTAGACGTTCGCCGTGCGTCTCCTTAGTGGATTACAATGCGCCACCATCTTGAGTTTAAAGGCAGGGAAAGTTCAGCGAGCAGGGATTGGTATTATTATATCACGTCAGCAAGCTAGAAAAACAAGAACATCGCCAATCCGAGTTCTTATGTATCTGTTTCTTAATCCTAGCCATGAAAGTTGACACCCCTTGAGCTTTCGGGGTTTGACCCATGGACTTAGCCCTCTCAACAAGCTCAGTGGCAGCCATTATTCAGAAGAGCACCACATGGCAATTTCTTTTTGACACTTGAATGCAAATGTCCCTACAAACCCTCTGCATCCATGAAACTTTTAGCCATAACGAGGAAAAAGAAACATCCTCATTAGTCAGTCGGCCCCTATCACCGCCCCTTCCACCGTAGCCGCGCCACCCACCTCGCGAAGCGGACAACCTCGTCCTGCGCGAGGAGCAGGTCGACGGTGTAGTAATAGCGCGCGAGGTCTTCGTGGCCCGCGAAGCGGTGTACGAAGCGGTGGCACGCACCGCACAGCCAGGCGACGTTCTGCAGGTCCTCGGGCCTGTGCCAGCCGCGCTTGACGGCCTTGGCGTGCACGAAGCGCGGGATCAGGTGGTGGTAAGTCAGGTCGATCCAGTCGCGGCCGCAGAGCTCGCACGCCGTGATCTTGCCGCGGGTCGACGACGGCGGCGGCGGAGGCGTCGCCACGACGGTTAGCATGGCGGTGAGCACGGCGGCGAGGAACTCGTAGATGCTGCTGCTGCTGCTGTCACCGCCGCCGCCGCCATTTTCTCGTTGCTCCGTGGCGTCTATGATCCCGTATGTAGCTAGAGATTCGGACACAGATACGTCCAGCGTGGGCAGGAGAGCTGCCACGTCGTCGGCAGTAAGTGGCAACGCGTAGCGGGCTTGGAGTTCTGCATCCTCGGCGTAAGCATAGTGATCCAAGTCTTTCAGCTCCTCAGGAAGGCTCTCAAAGGTCTGCGCAGCGATGTAGTCTACGAATTCCGCCAGCTCCTCAACATCGCTGGAGCAGGTATCCTCATGAGTTTCCTCAGAAGCCGTGTCAGTCTCCTTAGATTGCTTGTTTCCAGCCCTGGACCTGGCTCTGCGTCTGGGTTTGGGCTCCGGCTTGGTAAGTCTCTCGATCAGGATTGTCGAGAGGCAGTCGCGGAACAGATCATAATTCTTGTGCGTCTCGTCTTGCGCCATGACATATTTATCCCCGAGGCCGGTCTCACTAAGCATATCACGAGAGAGGACGGAAGCTCATAACACCGATCCCGTCCAAGGTGACGTAAACATGACCGGGAGTGATTCCATTGTGTAACATGGGAGGGTAGCTCAGGCTGCAGTTGGCGGCCTTGACATAACCAAAGGCGCTAGCTAAGGGCCCCCGCATTTTAGAACGTCACTCTTCCGCTCCACGCTTGATCCACCTCCTAGACTGTCGCCGCTGACTTACACGGGCTTTCTCACATCCACGCATCACACCTTGTAGCGTCCGGATCCGACGGAATATTGTTCACATTTCACTGGTTGAATCTATACGAGATGGCTGGCAGAAAGACGGTCATAGCATTTGACCTATACGGCACACTGCTCTCCACTGAGTCCATTGCCGAGGAACTGGCAAAGTTGTTTGGTGAAGAGAAGGCCAAATCTGTGGCAGCGCTCTGGCGTCGCTATCAATTGGAGTACACATGGCGAAGCAATTCGATGGGTAGGCTGGTTCCCTCCCTCAGATCTGCAAACTGATTACAGTAGACACTCAAATTGAGAGCCACTAGGAGAATACAAATCCTTTAGTGATATCACGCGCAGCTCCCTGGGGCATGCGCTAGTGGAGCATGGGCTGGTCGCTTCGCAAGACAAGACGGACCGGCTCATGCGGGCGTACGATGCCCTGCATGTATTTCCCGATGTTTCCGCGGCATTGAATCTACTTCGCGAGAAGAGTGATTTGATAGACGCCTATGTTTTCTCCAATGGAACCGCGGAAATGGTTGGAAACTCGATCAACTCGTCGCCCGACCTTGGGCCTTGTGCTAGCGTGTTCCGTTCGCTGATCACGGTAGACACCCTGCGCGTGTTCAAGCCTGACAAGAGAGTATACGAGCACTTGGTCCAAGTGGTAGGAAAGCAGGAGAATAAGAGTGACGTCTGGGTGGTGAGCGCCAATCCGTTCGATATAGTGGGATCAAAGGTAGCTGGCTTGAGGGCTGCATTTATCGATAGAGCTGGAAAGGGGTGGGTTGATCGTCTGGACGAGGTGAACGTCCCCTCCATCATTGCCGGAGGCGTAGACAAAGCTATATCGGCCATTCTTTCGTGGGAGGAAGAGGTTAGCCAGAAGACGGATTCGAAAATTTGAGACCCAGGTGGCAGGGTGGGTAAGTGCATTAGGGGCATCAGGGCAGTTGTTTTTGAGGATGATCTCATTGTATTTCTGCTACTGCTACTATTGTCTAAGGCTTTTGACAAGCTTGACTATCTTCTCGGAAAAGACCTCAGCATCCCCCGGAAATCTGGCACTGATGTAGTTGTAGTTCTCATCCTCGATGACAAACCTAGAAGCTGTGGTTAGAGTTTGGGATTTCCATTCTGATAGCAATTACTCACGGAGACATGGATAGACTGCTCTTGAAATTTTTGGGGTCCGCCAGGATTTTCTTGACCTTTGAAGACGGAGTCAGTGTATTGCTAGCACATGTGTTGTAGAAGTCATTCCGCTTACTGATGCTTCAACGTCCTCGCTCCCCGCGCCGTATGTCTTGTAATAGTCCCCGAGGAATGCTCGAGTCCCCCAAAATGCAACTTTCTCAAAGCCACCTGGCAGTGAGGTAGTAACACAGTTGTGGAGCACACTCTGTCCCTCCGTAGTCTTGGATTCGGAGAGAACCATCACACCGTGGCAGATGGCGGCGATGGCCTTCTTGTTTGGCTTCTTCGTCAGTGGGAAGTGATTGATCACCAGCTCATGAACCCTTGGCGAGTCAATAATCTGCCGGACAGACTTCTCGTGGCCACCGGGGAACAGGATCAAATCAAATGGCTCAAGAGAGAAGTCTGGTGCTGACCAGGAGAGAGGATGCTGCATCTCCTCGCCTTTGGCCATATTGTCATACATCCCCACGACAGACTTGGCGGCTCCCTGGTAGTATATCAGTCATCTGTCTCAGCAGTTCCAAGGCTTTGGATAGGGGGTGGGAATACAAGAAGCTTTTGGGTGATGCCTTCAAGCATGAGCTTGTCGCATACGGGCGGCTTGCCGTTCTCAGTCGCGAATTTGATTGTGAATCCCGCTTCTTTCATCCTCATATACGGGACGGCCGTTTCTATTCTACCGTGATTAGTAGGTTAACCAATCAGATCGGCGTCAATCGATTACTACTGACCAGTAGGATCATGGCCGTAGTCCGACATCATGATAAGGGCTGTTGGAGCTGACATCTCGCTGGTTCGCAGGTTTGCAGGTTTCACAGGTCCGCAGGTTTGCCTATGCTAAGTGCTCCGAGTCTAGATTGATGTGTGACAGATTTTATATGAATAGTTTACAAGTAGTCAATGCCCTGACATGCAGACCTTGTCTTACGGATGGCACATGCTCGGTTATCGTGCAAAAGGCAGGGTTGTCAGCAAAGGCGTGAAGGAAGTCAGCCAATCCAAACTGCTAGTGCGCAGCAGCGGTGTGTTGGACTAGGGTGTTTTTGATTGATCCTACGGATTTCGCAGCAAAGTAGGCAAGCCCGCACATCGTTGGGTACGGAACACTTGCTCGGATTTCGCAGCCAAGTAGGTAAGCCCGAACATCGTTAGGTACGGGTGACTCGCTCAGTTACCAGTTCTGGTAATCGTGTATCCCGAAGAAAAGATGACCTTATAGCCAATTTACCGTAGATTTCAATGACATTTGTGCAACCTTTTATAAGCACGATCTCCTCCGTGAAGACCCTGTACGTCGTGCACTACACTACGTCTTGCTTTTAGGCAATGTCTGGGCAGCCAATGCCAATACTTGAAAGAGGAGCAGTGCAGTTTGTGTTTGTGGTAAGTCCAGGACGATCCTCTTACTTATTGATCCCTCATCATCTACAATTGTGGTTTGTATTTTGATATAATGGAATTACATTGTTCGTTGCTCATAGCCATCAAAAATCGCGGTGCTGATAAATTGCCGCGATTTGACCAACCAACTGGCGACAGCGACACCCAGCCAGCCCACGAACCCTTGGGGAAAAGGCCAAATTACCCCAGTCGGGTTCGCCGCCCTGGCTGACACCCAACGGCCGCTAATCATGGCGATAGGCTGCTCTCTGCACGGGAGTCGCTACGTGCTGGCCGAACGGGAGGTCCCGTTTGGCCCCGCGAGAGGTGAGTCTTGGCGTGCTGAGAACTCTCAAAGCTTGGCACATCTGCAGTGCCCCAGGCAGCGCCCCGGTATGGGGTTGCCATTGCTCACTTGAGAGGCTGTAGTTAGAGGCCCTTTTTGCGTCACTTCCGAAGATTGGTAGTGGAAAAACTACTGGCTGGACGGCTGGGATCTGCCGTTTGCCCAGATAAAAAACTCCCAGCTTGGGCGTATGTTAACCTAAAATAGCACTGAGATCGTCCTGATTGGCGGCGATCCTGCTCAAACATCCTCACGTCTGGGCGCCCCATTTGCCTGTGGGTGCGCGGCTGAGCAGGGCTTTTGGTACGCCAGGCGGCCGACGTGACCTGTGCATGGGTGCCTGTCCGCCCAGGTGCCACACACAAGAGCTGTGCATGTGAGCACACGGATGGGGGAAGGGATGGCAGCCCCGTTGACCTTGCGAAACGATTCATTTAAAGTGGTTGGATCGCACCGCCATCTTGCTCGTATCCGAATGTAGTCCGACCTATTGCCCTTGCGATTCTCTAGGATGGTCGTGAATCTTCCTTCGTCGTCGTCGCGTGGTGGAGCGGAGCCTAACAAAGGGCGTTTCCGGACCCGGCAGCCGGTAGTAGCGCCCAACCGAACCGAATTCTACGGCTCTCAGGTCGGTGGGGAGTCGGTCATCAACTACGGCTACACCGATATGCCGTTGAAGCTCCTGCTCTGGGATATCCGCACTTTCTTCACCTATCTGGTCTACTTGCCGTGGATCGTGTGGCCGCTGCGGCCGTGCGAGGGGGAGCACTTTAATGAGCTTGCCTTCACGCGCGCAAACGTATTCTGTCTGTTCATCCATGGGATTCTGATCGTCTTGCAGCTGGGGTTTCTCGCATCGCTCCCCGTGCTATTTCTCTTGCCTGTATGGGTGGATTCCATTGGTCTCGCCGTCTTCTTCTCCGTGAACTGGCTGCTCTGCCGCACCTTGAATGGAAAGGATTTGGTATTCAACTCCGATCCCGAATTCGCACCGGCGTTGGAAGAGCACGCGCATGAGAAATGGGTTTTCCTGAACGGAGTTGCTGTAGGGTAAGCTGGTGACTTCCCCAACTTCTCACTGCCGTCACGCGCAGCTACTAATCTTCGCCTCCCCCTCCACAGCCAAGACTGGATGATGAGCAACATCAACCGTTTGGCCCTAACGTTCAAACGACCAGTTCAGGGGATTCACAACAAAACATCTGGTATAATCTTCGATGTTATCGAGTGCCTGGTGCAGCGCAATTACACGTTGGCTACTAGTGATGTGCGGGAGGCTTACAGGACTGTCAAGGGTCACCTATACAATCCGCAGTATTCCAAAGTTGTATTCATCCTCCACTCTCAAGGTGGCATAGAAGGGGGTCTTGTACTGGACTGGCTTCTGCAAGAACTTCCTCAGGACCTCCTTGCGAAGCTCGAAGTCTACACTTTTGGCTGTGCAGCGTAAGCGAGGCTCGAATTCCCTACAGCTTGAGACGCCAACTAACTTGTTTCGTTAGGAATCACTTTAATAACCCTCACAGGCATGTGGTTTCTCAAACAGCTCAACAGAATGGCCCCAGTGCTATCAACACTGCGGTCAGCAACTTGACGCGGACGGCCCTTACGGACTCGCCTGTGGAGATCAGAACTCCGGTGCTGACCCACCACTCCACGAGCAAGACGGACGCCGGCTTCCCCACGCCCACGTCCACCGTAGACAGCTACTCGCTGGCCAACAGCATTACCACGGTACCTGCCTCGGACCGCGCCATCGGCCACATCGAGCACTACGCACACACATACGACTTCGTGGCCCGCTGGGGCGTGCTGCACTTCGTGAGCAACGAGCGGGCGTCGCGCACGCTGCCGCGCTTCATCGGCCGCGTCTTCTCGCGGACTTCGGCCCGCGGCGGTCACCAGTTCTGCCAGCACTACCTGGACGGCATGTTCCCGCTGGAGCGGAAGGGTGGGCTTCCGGATGGCGAGTTCGTGGGGTGCCGCGACACCAACGAGTTCATGGAGAGCGTGGTGGAGCTCGCGCGCAATGGATGCGAGCATGACGACCTGCGCGAAGGGTTCGAGAAGAGCTGCGCGCTGATCGGGCTAGCAGGCCGTGAGGGCAGCACCGCCACCACCGCTGCCGCCACCAACGGTTTCAGCGGCGCCGGCGTCGGCCCCACTGAGGTCGAGGTCCATGGCAGCTTCCACGACCGCAACAGCAGGCAGATGATGCGCGACGGCAAGGTCCGCGTCAAGGACCTGAGCCGGCTCTGGCAGTACAGGAACGGGCAGAGCCCACCCGAACTCCCGCAGGGACTCAGGCCGGACGCGGACGGTGTCGTGCGAGCAGGGACCTTGTAAGTTCTTTGTCTCATATCCGGGCGGCGCATGCTCGGATCCTGTAAACTGGTTTCAAGCATATTATTTCATGTTTTACATGTATCGATTTGTTCTCTCTTTTGATTGATAAGAGCATAGTGGCGCAGGGGCAAAAAGAAAAACACGCATCAGAGAGATTGGGGCATCATCGGCAATTTGACTATTGGGCATTATTATTTCTTAGTCAGCGAGGAGTATCGGCAGTTAGTGAACTCCTAGCTATCATTTCTATACAACCATTGACTTCATCCCGTCATGTTGTTTTGTGGCCTTGGGTACAATTATCCTGTCACAATCTTTAGTTGGATTCTTTACATTGCTGTCACCAGCTATGTATACTTGGCCTCCAGCTCATCGAATTCTCGTAAAAATCTCTGCTTCAGCTCTTCCTCGGCCCAGCAAATTTCAAAAGCGTTCCGTGCGATCTTGATCATGTCAAGCTCCGTCATGTTGCAGTAGTGGTACACCTTCTCCATGGCACCGTCGATCCACACATCGTGCATGTACGTGGGGTCGTCGCTGTTGAGGCAGATGATGACGCCCTCGTCGTACAGCTTGCGTATCTTGGGGAACAGCACCTCGGTGGCCTGGCGGCGGTGGTACGCGTGGGGGCATAAGGTCAGCGGGATGCCCCGCTCCCTGAGGCCGGCGATGAGCTCGGGTCGGTCCACGGCGTTCAAGCCGTGGTCGATGCGGTCGGCGCCGGCACCGCCGCACACTGTAAATATGGACTCGTGCACGTGATCCACGGCGTCCTTCTGGTCCACATCGCAGTGCATGGTGACGTGAAGCCCGTCGCGCTTGGCCATCTCGTAACCCTTCTCGAAGAGCAGGGGCGGCCGGTCGTACTCGTTGGACGCCACGCCCACGGCGTGGAACAGGCCCTTGCCGCCCTCCATCCGCGCCCACGGGCGGGCCGCCACGTACGCGGCGATGCCCTCCTCGACGGGGGCGTCGCGGATGAAGCACATGATGAAGTTGCTGTGCACGTCGAGCTTCTCAGCCGCCTCCTTCTTGGCCCGGAGGTAGCCGTCGCACACCGTGGCGACGGAGATGCCGCGCGGTAGGTAGGCCTGCAGGTCAAAGAAGGGCTCCACGTATCGGACGTTCATCGCCTTTGCCTTGTGGAAGTATTCCATGGCCAACTCATAAAAGTCATCCTCCTGGCACAGCACTTGCGTGCCGGCAAAGTAGGTCTCGAGGAAGGTCGGGGCGCCATTGTCGCCGTTGACCTCCTTGCGGTGGTTGTACAGCACCTTGTATGAGTCCAGCAGAGCCTCGAAGGTTAGGTACGGCAGTGGCACGTTGTTGCGGTGCGCGAGCTTCCACCGCAACGATGGGCTCAGCGTACCTTCTATGTGAACGTGCAGCTCCGCCTTTGGCAGAGATGCAATGAAAGGGGAGATCGTCAGGCCGTCCATTCCCTTCGACATCTTGACTGATGATCTCCAGATGGTGTTGTGGGGGGCGGGTGCAGAGTTTCTTCCTCTTTGAGCTTTCAATACCGTGAGCTCGCCAGAGATCGGCCTGACGAGGTAAGCTATGTGCCCATCTAGTGATCACAGACCGTATTGTTCGATCAATTACAATTACCTAAGAATATGAGACTAATTGACATCGCTGGCCGAGCATCATCCGTTCTCAATAGCCGTCCCGCCTTCGTGATTGTTTCCCTCTAGCGGCGGAGCTTGGGCTTTGCCATGATTGCCGGCCGGGAGAGAAGAGGCGCTTCTGCTTACCTATGTTCTTCCCAGTTTGGCAATTACTAACGGGCGGACACCCGACGCTACAGCACTTAGATATATAGAGCCAGCCGAGACCAGTAACTCCCGGGGCCGCTAGAGGGCTTCACAACGGCCTAGCCACGCGTTTTGGCCCATTTTCTCTATCAACCCCAATTTTTTTTTTCTTTTTGTCATTCTTAACCTTAACAACCTGTAATGTCCCCAGACCCGATCAGTGGATCGAGAATAACCCTACGGGTTCCGGTATTCGGCGGGTTGGACCGGGGTGCAGCAGATCTCGAAGGGGATGCGCTGCGGTGTGATTCGCTACAGATAGTCCCAAGCGGGTGAAAATCATTTTTTACCGTCACTTATCAGCACTTGTGTCTCGCCTATCGGCCGCCCGAGCCTCTCAGTGGTCACATACCCACACCCACGCCCCTTCGATAGTACCACTGCCGTCGGCAAGTTGCTGCCGCTAGGATAACCGTGCGAGCAGCCGGGCTGGCGAGAGCGGCATTGGTTAGAGAGAGAGAGAGATAGAGAAGTGTGCGAACGAGAAATTTTTTAATACATATCATGGGCATGTATTCCCAGGATGGCTCGTCCCGCGAAGCTCTTCTTGCCCCCGATTCACACACTCTAGGCATCGCTACAATGGGACTCCCCGAAGAAGCACCAGAGGTCACCGTGCCAGAGGCTACTGGCGCGCCCAGCCATGCCATCGATGATACCACTGCTCGTCGCATCATGCGCAAGATCGACTGGCGGATCATGCCCCTGTTGTTTGTGACATATGCCTTCAACTTCATGGACAAGACTATCCTGTCCAGCGCGGCTGTGTTCGGCTTGAAGGATGACAATCACTTAGTAGGACAACGTGCGTTAACTCTCCCTCTCTCTCTCTTATTACCTAATCGAAGCTTGCTTTACGTACACTTAGTTTTTATGCTAACTGTCTCCACCAGAGTATTCCTGGGTCTCCAGTGTATTCTACTTTGGCTATCTCTTCTGGACCTACCCTGCGACCTTGCTTGTCGCCCGCCTCCCAGTTGGCAAGTACCTGGCCATCAACACCTTGTTCTGGGGTGCCGTCGTGGCTCTCACCGCGGCTTGCTCGTCCTATGGCGGTCTGATCACCGTCCGATTCCTGCTAGGCGTTGCCGAGGCAAGTGTGAACCCGTCGCTGATGTTCATCACTACGACGTGGTACACCCGTGACGAGATCCCCAAGAGGACCGGCATCTGGTTCTCAGGTAACTCGGTGGGCGGCATCATCTCCTCGCTGCTGGCCTACGGTATCGGCCACATCGGCGATAAGGTCGGCCCTTGGCGGTGGATGTTCATCATCCTCGGTGTCGCCACCTTCCTCTGGGGTATCGTGCTGTTCTTCTACTTGCCAGACTCCATCTCCCAGGCCAAGTTCCTCACCCCCGAGGAGCGCCAGTGGGCCCTGGACCGTGCCGTCATCGCCGGCATGGGCAAGACGGAGAAGACGGCGTGGAAGTGGGATCAGACCGTGGAGTGTCTCAAGGACCCGCAGACCTGGCTCGTCCTGAGCATGTCGCTCCTGTGCCAGATCCCCAACGGCGGCACCCAGAGCTTCGCCAACATCGTCATCGAGACCTTTGGCTTCAGCTCGTTGGACTCGACCCTGATCAATATTCCGTACTCAGTTATCACCGTTGCTGCCATCTCCGGCACCGGCTACCTCGCCGGCCGCTTCCGTTCCGTAAACTGCATCCTGGCTGCCATCGTCGTGCTCCCGCCTGTGATGGGAAGCGCCTTGATCCAGTCCCGCTCCAAGATCCCCAACGGCGCGTCGCTGTTCGGTTACTTCTGCCTGTCCACGGGCCCGGCCGCCCTGCCCCTGATCCTGTCCCTGATCCAGGCCAACATGAAGGGTGTCACCAAGAAGATGACCATGACGGCAATGACCCTTATCATCTACTGCGCCGGCAACATCGCCGGACCTCAGCTCTTCAAGTCCACCGAGGCCCCCTACTACAACACCGCCTTCCGGGCCATCATGATCTGCTACGCGCTCTTCTTCGCCCTCTGCTTCGCCCTGCGCACCTACCTGCAGTTCAAGAACCGCAAGAGGCAGCAGCTCGAGGGCATTGAGGGCAGCGCTGGCACCTCCGGCGCCGTCGGCGGCAAGGTCGACGAGCCCGTCGATGCGCGCCCCGTCGCCGAGGTCGTCAACGAGATCCAGCTGCGCCCCGAGGATTACGAGGATGTCACCGACTGGAACACCTTCGGCTTCCGTTATCGTCTGTAAGAAAATCTTCCAGGCGTACGTTGTCAAAGTACTTGCCGTCCCTCACGGACATAGTACCGGGATGTGGAGACAAGGAAAGCACAGTCTGAGGCATTGACAGCCACAAATCTTAGTCACCAGAATAGATAGATCCCAACTAATATTACCATTACAATATTAAAGCCTTTTTCTTAAAGAAAAAGTAAGGAAAAAGAATTTCGCAATGTTATTTTGAAATACTCATATGTTGATGGTATTGTCAAGACATCGAGTTCAAAGTCTTGTATGTATCACTAAACTGATTTGTGGACTGGATAAATGTGATTTAATGTTGCAAAGCGTAGAGGTAAAGCTTTCTTGATATTATGCAGTCTAATCCATCTTACAACCCCTCGGACCAAGCACCCTCATGTAATAATAAACAAAAAATTATGTAAGACGGCTTGCTTATACAGGGTTATCGGTGTATGGCGGGGGCGGCGAATCGGGGTGACCTTCCTCACCTGCCGGTGCAGGAGCAGCCCCATGAGCTGGCGCCGTTGGTTGGCGCTTCTGCCGTTCGAGCTTCGCAGCCCACTGCGCAGAGCCAGTAGTAGAGGTCAGAAGGAAGAATAAAGATAAGATGGGGACGAGCTCCAGCACCATGGCGACGGTCCCGAACCATGTGTACTCCCACATCAGCTTCTGGATCTCCTGCTTGCGCTCCTTCTTAGTCAGACCTCGCAAGGCAAACCAACGGTAATGCGCAAAAGTGCCAAGCCGCGCTCCGGTTATAAGGATGAACGCGGGCGTCCCGACGTAGGGGATGAGGTTCAGGGGCAGGCAGAAGATGAGCTCGATGATCTGAACCAGGCTCCACGGTTGATAGACCGCGACAGATGACGGCTTTCCCAGCTTCTTGACCGAGTTAGGCGCATCGGGGAATAGGATGCGATGCGGCGCGACCAGGTCCTCGAAACCCAGGTCCATCATCGTTGCCTGGGTTATCTCAAAGTTAGCTTCGGTCTCATACATCGAAACAAACTGGTTTACTCCCCCAGTATTTCTCTTCTCTTTGAATTACTTACATCGAAGACGTCCACGCGGCACTCGTCGACAAAGAACCCTTCGAACAGGCCCTGAATGATAACCAAGCCCTCGCCCAGCACCAGCACGACGGCGTTGACCCAGGCGCCCCAGCCGTGGAAGATGGCCAGGAACGCGTACTGCGGCAGGAACGCAAAGGTGAACAGGATGGTGTAGACGAGCACCGAGATGAGCGAGAGCGGCAGCAGGCGGCCCAGGAACAGCGGCCAGTACTCGCGGTGGCGCAGGAAGTACCAGATGCCTCGCAGCGGGTACGACCCGGCGGACAGCGCCCTCCTGATGTACTGGACGGGGCGCGCGAAGGGCTGGGCAGCGCGCCCGGCAAAGCTGCGTTGTGCGCTGGGGGCCGGCATGGCTAAGGCAGAGAAGGGAGGAAGAGCTGGTTTTTGTGTGCACGAGCCGCTGTGCGAGAGAGGATGTGAAAAGGAGAACCTCGAGGTTTTTCTGGTAACCCGGGCTCACGCTCATATGATCTAAGAAGTGCGAGCACTTCTTGGTGTTTTTGTCCCTAGCCGATTTGGGGGCATATGACGTGGGCCACAGTGCGCATTTTCTGGGACTTCCTAGGGCTGATAAGCAAAAACCCCACCGTATATGCACAGTATTCGCCTTGTGGCTGCCTTGAGCTGTTGAACTTGCCGGCTGTTCTAGTGGGGTAGAGCTGGAAAGACCCCGCAATGGCAGTGCTCTGCGCTAGCGCCCAGGTGGGACAGGGGTAGCTCCCCACTACCTTTAGCTTAGGAGGGGCGAGTTCGTCGCCTAAATTGTTCTCCGAGACGACATCGTAAAGGCAAAGGTCTCATCCACTCTCGACAGACACCCCGATACTTCCAGGGAACTAGTATGGGATGTGAAATCACTCATGTTCGGATTATACACCGCCTAAGCTACATTCTAATTTTCTTATCGTCTAGATAGAATATGCTGATACCATTTTGACGCTTTTGAATCGCTCTTATTGCAAGAATCTCAACTTCCAATCTGTGGTCTTCTCAAATCTCATATTACAACTTGTCAGTCAGTTTCTGAGCTGCATATGTAACGTTGACGCCCCACGTCTTGGGAATACACTAGTTGGTAACTTGGTTAGTTTCAGCTTCTACCGAGATTGCGATATTCTTAGCATACCTGTAAGTACAAGACTCCATCTTCAATCTGGCACTCAGCGTAAGAGTCATCAGCAAGCTTGTCGACAATTCTGAAAACCACCTCACCCTTGTCGACAGCTTCTTGGAAGCCTTCTTGGAGGAGTTCATCGTCCTCAAACTTCTGCCACTTGAGCTGGTCCAAGAAGCCATCGAAGTAGCTGTGCATTTGCCTGCCCAAGTCGCTCTCCCAATCCGAGCGCAAGTCGGTCTTCTTGGTCTGGCTCTCCTCCTTCAGCTTAGCAAACACATGCTCCCAGTTAGGGTTCAGCTTGATATCTGCCTTGCCGACGAGCTCGCCGACCTTCTTCTGGATAGATTCAATCTTGGGCTCGTAATCCTGACGAATGCCGTTGCGAGCGTGGAAGCTCAAGGTCACGCCAGATCCCTCCGGTGGCGGGGCATCGTTCAGTGCCTTCAATAGAACAGACTTCTCGCAGGCGTCGTTGATGTTAGTGCCCAGCTTATCGGGGGCAAATAGAATGCGAAGGGCACCCTCGTGAACGTCAACTCCGCAGTAGGAGAAACGCTTCTCGTCATCAACATCCATGGTTATGACGTGCTTGTATGCAATAGTATTCAGTTCCTTCACGGCATCCTCGCCCAAGGAAGAGGCAAAGTACTTGATCTGGTAGATGGCACTATCGATGTAGCTATTGATGTCCGTGTCAGCGGTGTGCCTTCTCGATGGCCCGCGTTTGGATGCTTACCTGGCTAGGCAGCTACCCAGTGATTCCTTGGCATAGCCATCTGTGGCATATGCGAAGACCAAGTTGGGGTTGACATCTATTGTCCAGGTTTCTGACAGAACAGTAGAGAGATCTTTTGCAAAGTTCTCTTTCTTGCTATCGTACTCATCACGAACTAAACCTATGAATTAGATATATGGGCAAATAGTGGGGAATTAAGGGTATTGGTTTACCATTCTTTCGAACGGCGATGGACAGCTTCTCAACGGGAGGAAGACGAGTCATCTTGGAAATGATATTGGAAGTAGAAACTTAGGTTGTAACGTTGAGATGATATAGGCCTGGTACTTGGGTGGGATGCTGCTTTCTCATCGGCAGCTTCCCTTGAGCTGAAGACTGGCTTATATACCTATTTACTCATTCCCCTTCCTCAAAAAACCCTGTGGATATCGCCTTCAAGGTCTCTAGGCAACGGCTCCAGAGTTTCAAGGAACGCCAAAAAAGGGGTGCATGGATTCTGCAAGGGATTCACGATGCTGTACCGACCAGTCGTATTGGCTCATTGGTCCCAAAAAGAAAATTGGACCACGGCGCCGTCTCGAAATTCTCCGCGAGTTGAACTCAAAGTCAACCTTGCTCTCCGCCCGACTCGTTTTCTATGTGAGCTAACGGGGAAATGAGAACGCTGCCAAGAGTTCAGCTGAAAGCACTATGCAAGCCATCTGAGACCAGGAGATTTCTCTCTAATGCCTTGCACTAACGATGCCTTCCAAAGTTCCATGAGCTAGCACGTCCCAACATAGGTGGCCTAACGCTGTGGAGCTAGACCCTTCGTTTACATCATCCTATCTCAATCTAGGGCAGAGCCAATTGAGGCTTGTGCCTGATTCTAGCTTGCATCCGCAAACGTTCGGCAAGGCACCCGATTCCATCCCGCACTAGGTTCACCAGCTAAAGAGTCACACCGCCTATTATTACTAGAATGCTGTTCAGCTACAGCTTGGCATCGAATGCTTTCTTGACTTCGTGCCTGGCTAGGTCTTTGTTGAGGTGGGCTCAAATGCCTGCCGCGGAAGCGTTCCGGCTGAGGCTGAAAACCGCCCAACAGTGTGCCTTACTGGGGCTGAGGAGAGTGGACTACTAAGAAAACTGGGTGCTTGGAGAAATCGTATCATAAAGTCTGTTGAGATGCAAATGACCATTGAATCTTAGTGAATTTGATCTGCAATCTTGTAATAATCCTTTGTCATCAAGCTGAAAGGTGAAAGGTCATGTCTAAATTGTTTGAGATCCATATCTACATCGCCAGCGAGGCATACCACCACTAACTCTGGGAACAGACCGATCAAGGTGCAGGTGGGCATCCGTGACTTCTGGGACAGAGACGATGCCCCAGTGCAGGATTCTATCAAGCGCCTGAAGGAGCTCATAGGAACCGAGATAGTGATCCAGCCAGAATGGCAAGTCCTCCTGACGGAGCTTGATAGTTTCTATCCAGACAAAGGCACCTTCGTGCCTCGAATTGCTAGCTGCGTCCAAGCTTGGTGCGCAGCTTTATCAGAACTCCTTGACGATGCAGAGAATGAAGAGTGGGCTGAGAAAATACTCGAGCAGTCCTCACACCGGGTAATGGTTTACTTGGAGGTATATCACACCCGGAACTCTGAATTCTAGCGCCATGTGATACTGATGACTTAGAAAGGTTACCAAAGGTCCCAAGCCGATAACCAGCTGGTCGGAAGATCGAAAAGGCTTTGTCATTGCTCTGCCCAAGGCTGAGATGCCTTCACCGATGGAATCCATATCCAGTTTTAAAGGCTCGCTTTTGAATTGCTTCGAGGAGTCGAGTAAGCCAGCAGGGGCGATAGGGGGAAAGCCTTCTCAGCGGCCCGCAGTGATAGATGACTGGGCAGACGTGGCCATGGACACGAAGACGGGGACGGCCGCTGTGGTCGAGACCGCAACACCCAGGGCAGCGCCTCAGCTGGTCCACGAGTTTGACGTGTTGCCGGACTGCAGCACCATCCCTCGGCCCGATGACCTGTTGCTGAAGCCCCCTTACCACATGGCTGTGTATGAGCGGGGATCGAAGTCTGTGGAGGTATATGGCAGCCACTCTCCGTCTTTGCAGCTTCTCTCTGATTACTTGACCAAGTGGTGCAAAATTAAGCACACCGATATACGCAATGTATGCTCCCTTAAAGTCTTGCCAAGCTTTTACGCTCCGTTACAGTTGTAACGGACCTCTAGCTGACTGTGTACGATAGCCACCTGTGGTTGATGTTCAACTTCACCAAGCCCCTTTTGGCCTTGGCCTCGTTTGTGACCGGCTAACTCTATCTATAGACGACAGAAATTCCATGTTCACTGTGACCACGATGATGGTAATTCCCTTGATTGAGGGGCTTCTGGGGTATAAGAGCGTCTATGTTGACCAGAGCTGCTGGAAGTTTAGGCGAGATATTGAATTGAGAAAGAAAGGGTTCTAAAAGTAATTATTTAGAAATTGCACTCTATATTTCTCTGCATTCTACTTGAAACCAAGACTCGGCCCTGGGATAGAATTTTCGAACCTGGCACCTGAATTTGGAGCTCATTTGCATGTGTTCTTGCAGGACCTTGAAGCCAGCGGGTTTTTTTGGTTAGATCAGCCAGGCATAGAGTAGTGAATCGGAGGAGGGGAACTGGACTCGAGTCCTGTAAGATTATTCTAGTATTCGTGGCAATCAGAAACAGTTGCCTTTGGGTAGCATTTTTCAAGATAGGACTTTTGCTTGCGTGCACACAGCCTACCCAACAACACACAGGGCTCATGGGATTGTATGTAAACCCTGCTTGGGCAGATTGATAAGTCATCTAATGCATTCGTATTCAGAGCTCCTAAGATCCATTATCCGCGTCAGGTAGTAGTGAGTCGCACAAAAAGCCGACCATGTCCCTGACGGACATTTGGAGCACTTTGCAAGATATTGCAAGGTCGTGGAGCTACTCTTGGGGCAGTCGCGAAATGATAGAGTTCCCTTATCTTCCCAACAACTTTCAGCAACTCCAAAATCCGACCTAGAGTCGAGCACAATGACAAAGGTGGAAACCGCACACTCAAAATTGGCGTGAGTGATGCCTACGAGTGCCTTCCATTTTTGTGTTGGATTTGCATCATAGAGGGGGGTTCATATGAGGGTTCTTTCCTTGCTCTACATCCTTCAAATCCAACAGACATTCAAATTTACGAGAAGGAAGTCACAATGACATCAGAAACCCAGACACTCCGCAGCTGACAGCCTGAAGTCGCTAGATTCTTAGATCCTTTCTATGAGGAAGATTCTCCCTCCATACAAATGCCGAGGTATCTCTACAAGAAACGTCGCTGCAAGCCGCTCCGATTTTGCCCTCGAACGCTAGATGGGCAATGTTGAGCAGGATAGAACTCTAATGAGCTTCCACGGAATCTGTGATATCTACAGCTGGAGACTTTGCCATTCAAATTTGCAGCGTCATGAATGGTGTATGCGTCAAGGAACCCAGAAAACAATGAAGACATTGCGTCTAGGCATCAATGTATCTCACTGCAGGGCTCCTTCCCTCGTATTTGCGTTGGGGTTAACTCACTTGCGTTGAAGGTACAATACGTTCAATATTTGAATCGCGAGGAAGGTGTAGCTGCACAGGACATGTAGGGAGTATTTTCCCAACATTTTGAAGCCCGGCAAGAGCAAATGGCAGGAACGGACACATGGGATTCTGCCATTATTAGTGTCTTATCTTCTTCTCATCTGTGTAAACTTTTCTCTCTTCCATCTCATTCCCATCTTCATCTTTTCCCCCCTCTCAATTCCAAACTCTGGATCTACACCTTCATTTTCTTCCCCATCGTGGTCATCTAGATATCAAATCGCTCCTTGATCCATCACACTCATTTTCACGATCAAGGGGAAGATCGCGACTATGCATCTCCGTGTCCTTCTGGGCGTCCTTCCCACTGCCTTGCTAGGCACAGCAGCAGCACAGTCTTATGGCACTGGCAATGGCAATGGTCAGTCTGGTAATCAAGGCAATCAACCTGGTGGCCAAGGCGGACAGCCTGGTGGTCAAGGCCAAGGGAGTCCTAATTCTGGAGGCTCCGGTTCTAGAGGTCCCGGATCTGGAAATCCATCTTCACTGACTTTCACCAACTCTCCTGTTGTCCTCACCTGCCCTGTTCCTCAACCTAGCACAATCTTCATTACCGTCACACCTGCCATCCTTCCTACCATCACCGTGACTGTCGGCAATGGCTCACCATTAATACCTGATTCTAATTCTGCATGGTTGCCCTCTCAAACAGAGACTCTTCCTTGTGAATCAACTTCTTTTGCCTCCGCCAAGCCCACATCTCTGTCACCAAATATTCCGATGACTACTGATTACGTCACACTGACCATCCCTCCTCTCCCTGGCCAGAATTCTGGACTTGTTATCACCGAGACAATCATCACACCTATCCCCAATGGAGGACAACCTGGTCCCTTTGGTAGATCGTCTTCTACTTTCCCTCTGGGTGGAACTCATCCATCGGCATCAGTAACAATCACTCTTGGCAATCCGGGTGGACAAGGTCTTACCGTTCCTGCTATCACAGTCACGGCTGGCGGTCATCCAAGCGTCACTACCAACCCTAACTCTGGCAATCCTGGCAATCCTAGCGGGAATGGAGGAAGTGGGAACCCCTCTGGAGGTTATGGCGGTCCTGGACAGGCAGGCGGAGGTCAGTCATCTTCGAGCACTCTGGCGACTGGCTTCCCTTCTCCTGGAAACTCTGGAAACCCCAATGCCGGAGGCAATCCTGGCGGCCAAGGAACTCCAGGCTCTGGTGTTCGTCCAACTGTTACTGTGACAGAACCCAACCCGGCAAGCTTCGGCGGTAATCCTACTGTCACTGTCACCGAACCCTACAACCCTACCACTTCCAGTAATCCCAGCAATTCTGGCGGTTCTGGTCCTGGTTCTGGCGGCTCCAGTCCTGGTTCTGGTGGTTCCGGTCCTGGCTCTGGTGGTTCCGGTTCTGGTGGTCCCGGCTCTGGCTCTGGCAATTCTGGTGGACTTCCGTCAGGAGCATACGGTGGTGTCAGCAACGGTAATAATCCATCCAATACTGGCGGTCAAGGACCCAACTCCCCATTTAGCATAACCACTGCACCACCAAATCCCAATGGCAATGGCGGCAATTCTGGCAGCCCTAGTGGAGGTCCCGGAGGTCAAGGCTTCAGTGAACCGGTCAGCACAATCACTGTGTTCGGCAACCCCGGTGGCACAATTGGACCCAACAGTGGCTCTGGTTCAAACAACAACCCAGGCAGTGCTGGAGGTCAAGGAGTCGGCACAAACACTGGCGGAATTCCTTTGGGGACATATGGCGGTGCCGGTAATGGCAACAATCCATCGAGTCCAGGAGGTCAAGGAACCAACATTCCTGCTGTGACGGTAACAGTTCCATACAATCCCAATGGCAATGGTGGCAGTTCTGTAAATCCAGGTGGTTCTGGTCCTGCTGGTCAAGGTTTCGGTACTCCATTTATCACAGGCACCATCCCTAATCCTCCAACAGCCACCCCAGGGGGTAGCGGGAATCCCGGAGGCAGCAACAACCCTGCTGGTACTGGTCCTAATGGCCCTAATGTCTCTGGTAATCCGGGCGCTTCCCCAGGTTTCGGCTCAGCTCCAGGTGGCACACCTTCGGGCGGATATGGAGGTTCCGGCAATGGACCCAGCGGCTTTGGAAGCCAAGGTACTAATGCTCCCGTCGTAACAGTAACTATACCATACAATCCCAATGGTAACGGCGGCAATTCTGGCAGTCCTGGTGGCCCTGGAGGTCAAAGCGTTGGCTCACCTACATCTATCTTCTCAAGCAGCCCCAGTGGCTCCGCGGGCTCTGATGGCAACTCTGGCTCCAATGGCACGCCTGGATCAAGCGGTTCTCCTGGCTCTGGTGGCAACTCTGGCCCCAACGGCTCACCTGGATCAAACGGTTCTCCTGACTCTGCTGCCAACCCTGGCAGCCCGGGAGGCGGGAACGGCGGCCCGACTGCAGCCCCTGGATCTGGATCACCCACCTCTACCGTCATCGTTCCTGGATCTTTGCCATCGGGAAGCTACGGCGGTCTCAACAACGGGCCTGGTGGTCCAGGCAGCCAAGGGTCTAACCCCAATGGTGGCGGGGGCTCCAATTCAGCCGGTCCAGGTGAATCGGGCACACCCAATGGGAGCGACCAGCCCGGTACTCCTGGCGGTCCTGGTGGTCCTGGTGGTGGTGGAAGTCCAACAAATCAAGGTCCCGTCTCATTCGTCACCATCACCCTTCCTCAGAGCACTCCATCTGGCGGATATGGAGGTGGAAATGGTGTTCCTGGAGGTCAAGGAGGCGCCTCAGCTGCCCCCTTCAGTACTTTCACCCAGGTTTCGGTTATATCCGGATCTTTAACTCGCACAGTCTTTGCGACCCCAACAGTGGGCTCTAGTCCCCGCTCAAGCGGTTCGGGAAATGGTGAGTCTACACCATGCAGTGATGAACCAACGGTGACTACAATCTTTGCCGCAAGTGATACAACTTCCCCTCCTCAAGTCGCCACCATCACGGCAAAACCAAGTCCTGGTGGTTCTGAGACAGAACCTTGCACCACAGAGTCCTCCATAGGAACACATGTTTCTACAGAAGAACCTTTCAGTACTTCTGCTTTGTCGGTACCTCCAGAGTCTGGTTGGAACTCAACCACTGTGACAAGCGCATCTGCAACCGGGGCCTTCCCTGGTTCTGCCAGCAGCACCGCTATCAACACCCTTTCGTCTGGATCTACGGCTCTTGCACCTCTTACCCCAGCTTCTGTGCCAACGGTGGATCCAGCATCTTGTTCATCACTGACTTCTACTGTGATTTCAGGTTCCACAATCACTTGGTGCCCAACATCTGAGACTTCAGTCCCTCTGGACCTTCCAACCACGAGCCCTGTTGTTCGTCGCGGCGAGGAGGCGAAAGCCGGATCTGCTGTTGGATACTCGTGGCAAGACCAGAGAGATACGCTGTGCGGAAGTACTTCTGATAGAGGCACTTTCACATTCAAGGTCTGTCTTCGACTTGCCCGTTGTCCGAATGCCATTGCTAACTGCTCTAGATGGATGAGCTGGACACTTCTGGTGCCGAGAGCAATAGTCATACTCCCTCAAATCTGTTGAGCCCTTATCACCGATTCTGGTTCTCCAAGGGTTTTGATGCCGTTTCGGCCTCGATGAGCCGTTTCGTTCCTTCTTCAGGGCACACCATGTTGGAATTTAGGCCTTCGTCTTCATCTTCCAACTCCGCAGTGATCAGTGTCCGCCCTCAGAAAGAGCAAAATTGCCTATCGTTCGACTTCCATGGAGCTAATTTCGGTTGCAATTCAACGGATTCAGATTGCGAGTTCACATTTACAGGCAAGAAATTTGATTTGGCGACCAATACAGAGAGTACAGTAGCGTCTCGGTCTGTTCGGCTGTCAGCTTGTTCACTCGCAGCAGACTGCAGGTTGAGTCAAATTTCTATTACTGGTTTCACCAATCTAACATCGATCCAAGTCGACTTGAAGGTCGATGATAAATCTCAAACCTGGTGGGTTGATGATCTTGCATTTGGCTGGTCTGCCAACACTTGCCCGGATGCCCTTTGCCGGGCTAAGGTTCGTGACTCGGTACTTACCAAATCTCGTGGAAGACGGTGGTTCGCATGAACCTTCCAAGCGCCAGAGGGGGTAACAGGAGAATGTGTATAATTATAGGCTTTTGTTCGATTTGCTGACACAAATGTTTGCTCAACATGTAATTGATGGAGCTCTAGATGGTATTGTCTCTTTGGGGCAGTGTAATGGTAGGCAAGGGATGATGCATGATACAATGAAACTTTGGGGATTTTGACCGATCCTACATATGTAGCTACTGAAGATGAAACTACTTCTACCGACCCAAGCTTGAGGTTCGCAAAATGGACCATGCATGTTGTGACAACGTCAAAAGCACACCATGAATAATGGTTCGGGCCGCAGCATCGACATGCCGGATGTCGGCGACCGATGTCGGGGAATGACCAACGCGCCAATTTGAGTCGTTGTGGTTGGACCGACGAAATCCGGTCACAGGGGTAGCGGGGTGCGACGCCAAAGCGCCTCGAGGCCGTCGGCAACCTTGCAAAGCGGCACACGCTTATCAAGTAGTACAGGTGAGCGTAACCGAAGCCTCTCGGCTCTTGGCGCTCTCCGGGAATAACATTGGAATGCGGCCGACTGCCTCCTTTGCAGTTGATGATTGCCGGGGTGGGCGGGCAGCTCAGAAAAAGGCTTGTTCTTCTTTCTGCGCGCCCTTCGATGCAACCCATGACGCGAGCAAGCTCCAGAGAGTGAGCGGGGTGGCACGACCGCTGCGCATTCACAACTCCGACTCGTCATCGGGCAAGCAGGTGGGACATGAGGTTCGAATGGGCACGAGGCTTAGTAGGGAGGGAAAACGCTTGTCTACGTATAAACTAGGGCCCCGGACTTGGGCTTCCGCGTGCCTGGTCGGCTTCTGCTTGAAGCGCTGCAAACCCCGCTTGATGGCATATCTCCCTTTCCTCCAGCAGCTAATGCGCAGCACCCGCAGGAGGTCGTGGGTCCGATACGGGGGGGCTGCTGGGGAAGAACGCCCAGAATTTCCATTATTAAATAGGATGGGAGTGGGTTGCCGCAAAATTCTAGTTCTGGGGAAAACAACCGGCCAACTACTCACCGCGGTTGTATTCTGATTTGGTCTAAATTTTTTTCTTGTATTATTTTCATTCCGATCTTCCCACCTTTCTCCCGGTTTCGACCATAGTGTAGCATTGGGTAGACACAAGCTGGTCCAAGGTAGTGCAGAGAAGTTTCTTGAACCACACTTAGGCCATATCAAGAGCTGGAGCATTCATCCTCTGCTGGAAGCCCTAGGTTTTCCTTCTTGCAAAGTCATTGTTGGTTGCATGCCACCTGGCGCAAGCTGGTAGCCATTGTCCTCGCAAACACAACATAGTAGTCGAGACGCCTTCCCTTCTTTGTCTCTTCATATGGTAGCATAGTTCTATCAAATCGGGAAAAAAAAACATGCCTTCCTCGGCCTCCACAACTTCTGTGAACGATGAACTATCTCGAGATATTGAGAAGCAGCCCGATGTTGCCCCAGAAGAGGAGGGTCCTCATGGATCGTTAGGGAGTGACAAAGACGAAGGATCGAATGGGGATGATGCAGATGCGGAGGACGAAGAAAGGTGGAGGATACCACCAGAGCCCGAGACACTCGACACGGAGGCCGAAGGAGTAGCGGGAGTGATAAACCGAGTTTTGAGCCGGGTTTCAACCAAGTCGAACTGGAATCCCGGACCGCCACCGGACGGTGGTCGCACTGCCTGGCTGTGTGGTTAGTTCCCTTGCTCACGCTTTTCTGTCTGTTGATCGTTCTGCTCGACTCCTTGCTGATCACACTCTGCCACAGCTCTGGGGGCACATCTGTCTATCACCAATACATGGGGTTTCATCAACAGCTTCGGCGTCTTCCAGTCGTACTACACAACGCAACTGGGCCGCTCGGCATCCGATGTGTCCTGGATCGGTTCCATCCAGATCTTCTTGACCTTCTTCATCGGCACCTTCTCGGGCCGCTTCACGGACGCCGGCTTCTTCCGCCCCACCCTCCTCTGCGGCATCTTCTTCCTGTCTCTCGGCGCCTTCACGACGTCGGCCGCCACGCAGTACTGGCAGCTCATCCTCTCGCAGGGAATATGTGTCGGTATCGGCTCCGGCCTCATCTTCACGCCGTCCATCTCTGTGGTCTCAACCTACTTCGAGAAGAAGCGCTCGCTCGCCATCGGTCTTACAGCCAGCGGGTCCGTCACCGGTGGCCTGGTCTTCCCCGCCATGGCGCGCCAGCTCCTCAGTCAGGTCGGCTTCGGGTGGGCTGTACGGGCCATGGCCTTTCTCCAGCTGGCCAGCATGCTCGTGGCTAACTTCCTCATGCACTCTCGGTTGCCACCCAGAAGATCAGGCAGTTTGGTTGAGTGGGCTGCCTTCAAGGAGCCTGAATACGTCCTGTATGCCGTTGGCATGTTCTTTGTAAGCCTACCTTTCCGCATCTCCTTGTCGTTTGACCCAAAACATTTGCTCGTGCCAGACTAGCTAACCAGCGGCAGAACTTCTGGGCTGTCTACTTTGGCTTCTACTACATTTCGTCCTTCAGCCGCGGGGAGATCACACCGGCGATGTCTTACACAGACTCGCTTAATATGGTGCTCCTGGTCAACGGCATCGGCCTCATCGGGCGCGTGTTGCCCAACTACGTCGCGGATCTCGTGGGCCCGCTCAACATGATGATACCCTTCTGCGTCATGACAGGGATCGCTCTGCTCTCGTGGATGGTGGTGGAGACGCCGGGTCAGCTTTACGCGTGGACCATCTTCTTCGGGATCGCGGCCGGCGCCATCCAGAGCCTGTTCCCCGCAGGGTTGAGCAGCTTGACCACGGACCTGCGCAAGCGCGGGACCCGCATGGGCATGACCTTCACCATCGCCAGCTTCTCCGTGCTCACGGGCAACCCCATCGCCGGCGCCATCATCGGCGCGACCCCTGGCGGCAAGTACTGGGGCGCGCAGGCCTTCACAGGCGTGTCGATCCTCGTCGGCGGCTGCCTCATCTTCAGCGCTCGGTATGCCCGCCAGAGGAGGCTCAAGAGCGGGTGGAAGCTGAAGATGTGAAGAACCGAGAAGACGGACGGGAGATACTTGTTGGGTAGAGAAGGGGCTGAGGTTTTTGCTTCCTTCTCTTAGTGAGCTCGGCACCCGGCCTCTCTCTACGTTAAGTGGATTGGAATAAGTACGAGACACGCATAGCAGGCATTGCATGAAAGATTTTATGGCATGTTGTGGCGTTTTGGTGGCTTTTACACGTGGGGGCGGCTCACAAGTACATAGGCTTATAATCAAATACATAATTCTATTCAGTATGTAAATAAAGAAAAAGAGTGGTAACAGCCACTTTCTAGGATTTCTCGCAGTGCAGGCCCTGGTCTTCAAATGAAAATAGTTACCGATGAGAGAATCTTCAGGTCAAAATCATGGTGATCTTGTCTTGAGTTCGGCCGATTCTCTATACTGCTACATTGATGTCCCGCTTTGAGTCTTCATTTTCGTTGCTGTTGTTCCTATGGCAGATCTGGCCATCGTGTCTGCTTCCACTGATACCAAGAGCTTGATGTCCTTGCCAAAGCATCACGAAAGATGTGGTGGTTATTGGAGGTGGTCCCGTTGGCTTTGTCCCTCAGTCCAAATTAGCCTCGCTGAGATCATCCTAGCGAACAACAACCCTGACTACCTAGTCAAACTCGTCCTTCTACTGGCTCAATCTCTCCTAACGTGTTCTCCGACCTTTTCAAGAAACATATTCAACATGTTTTAATTAACCAAGGTATACCTACCAATCCGTACACCTAAATAGATGCTCGCAGCGGTCATATCGTATAATAGACATTCGATCTGATAATAACTGTGTTAAACATTAACTCTAAATGGGTCGCTTATTAGAGAACATCTTTGAACAATATCAGTGATAGAATAAAACTTTTGTTTAATGGTCAAATTGGAAGAGTTATCGCCATTTTGTTTGTAGGCATAAGTTCCTGCTTCGTTGAAGATGTTATAAGTTAATTAAAGCACGCAAGTGCCACTATACCGCGTTTGGTTTCTCTATACCAGCCTTGCCGGTGGAAGTGGCTCTATAGAATATGTCAATGTTAGACATCAAAATATCGTATATTTGCCAAGCCTGGACCTATAGCAGGTTATAGCTGATAGAATCGTCATATTTCCAGGCAATTGCTGTATTTAAGAGAGGAGTTCGATGAAGCACATATCTGTCCTTTGCGTACCCAATAAACCCCCAAGACTCGCTCATCAGTCTTGGGATCTAGACCATGGTCTCTACGACGGGAAATATTGGTGGAACATATGGCTGGCAAAATGATAATAATCAGTGCCATACAGATAATATTAAAGGGGGTTTTTATCTGCTATGGATCCTGGTACGGTCCACGAGGCGACCAACCCACTTGGGGGTCTCAGTCCTACCCACATATCATAACCCGTCGCCAAGACATCGTATAATATACGAGACCACAGGCAAGCGTCAATCAAGTGGATAAATGACACCCACGGCTGTGTCAAACTGGCTGGTTCCATGCGATGCCTACCTAGTTGAGTTAAGTTTAGTATAATGAGGACCACTGCGGAGACGCAACCGGACGCGAGCCGGCACGACTCCGCATGGGATCTTGTCAACAGCCAGCCAACCAGGGGCAAGCAGATATTGGTAAGCAAGAGGGGAATCGAGGGACATCATTTCTCCCTCAGAGAAACGGGGACGCATTGGCTTAATAACGCCGCAGCTGGTGGCAGTAAGTGTTTGGGGGGTCGGCCGTCCAGCCAGTGAGCGGGAGGACGCAGACCCGCAATCACGCAACCACCTTCTCCAGATGGGCCGGCAAAGGGACACTCGCAGATCGGCCTAAACCTGGAACGGAGTGCTACTGCGCAATCTAATTACGGCCATCAGTAGCAAAGTGCCAGGGCTGAGCGGCCGAGTCGTGTAAAAGCTGGGGAGTTGCGCAATTGCCGGGTAGATGACGCAAGGCGTCCGGGTGGGGCCCGGCACGCCATACTATAGCAACAGGAGAGGAGGGGCCAATACTACGAAACGCACGATGGCAACTCGTGTGCAGACTGCCCCCAAGGGGAAAAAATTATGTAAATATATAAATATCTATCATTGCAAAGTCATTGTACTCTCTAGCTCCCCCCGTTTATCACCCAATTCACTTGCAGTGCTGGTTCTAACCCGAGTAAAGAAAGCAAACAGCTGGCCTTTTTTTTTGTGCCCCCTCCGTTCTTCTGCGTATATAATTACTTAGTAGTTGTCCATATTACAACAAGTAACAGAAAAGATGCCGCACGCCACGCCTGAGCTGTACCAGTACTCCTACGTCCCGGAGACGAAGGAGAACCTGGAGTGGGCTGATCGTAAGTTCACACAACACCATAATGAGAGACTCCAAGAAAAAACCAAAGCTTTTGGAGCTGACAGGTCATAAACGCCAGTTCCCAACATTGATCTGTCAAAGTACGGCACTGAGGAGGGAAATGCTGAGCTAGCCCAGACTCTGCTGGAGGCCATCCGCACCAAGGGGTTCTTCTACGTCACCAACTTTGGCATCCCCCAGGAAGCCGTGGACCGCCAGTTCGCCCTAGGCAATGGCTTCTACAACCTTCCCCTCGAGGAGAAGCTGAAGTACGTCCCCGACTTGGACTCTGGAGACTACAACGGCTACAGGCCCGCGGGAAGACGCATTCTCAGCGGGGGTGTGGTCGACAAGACTGAGGTCTGGAACATGGCTAGTGAGTGGTGCCGGCCCGGGATTTCTTTATCTCCCTCCTTTCCACCAGGATACTGACATATATTTGCAGCCAAGGATGGCCACATCACCCAGCCCGTTCCCCAGCTTCTCAAGGAGAACCTCGATGAGATCGAGGGCTTCGCAAAGGTAAGCAAGACGTTGATCCCCACAAGCCGCCTTCGGTGGCGTAAGCGTGCCCTCCCCCCTGCCCGCCGTTCCCTTCCTAACGCCTACTTTTTCGCGCAGGACCTGCACGACAAGATCCTGGACCCGCTGAACCACCTGATCGCGCTGGCTCTGGAGCTGCCGCCCGACTTCTTCACCAAGGTGCACCAGTGGAACGTGCACGATGAGTCGCACCTGCGCTACATGAAGTACTCCAAGTTCACCGACTCCGAGATCGAGCAGCTCTCGGACGGCCTCTGGTCGCGCGGCCACACCGACCTGGGCACCATCACGCTACTATTCCGCCAGCCCGTCGCCGCCCTACAGATCCGCGACCACGAGACCGGCGACTGGAAGTGGGCCAAGCCGCTCGACGGCAGCCTCACCGTCAATACCTGCGACGCCCTGAGCTTCCTGACTGGTGGCTACATCAAGTCGACCATTCACCGGGTAAGTTTCCCTTCCGCCCCCTGTCTTTTTTCCAAGAGTAAAAAATAAGATGGAACAGTAAAGCTAATCTGCGAACCCCCAAAAAAGGTTTCCGTTCCTCCCAAGGACCAGAGACACGTCGACCGTCTTGGTCTGCTCTACTTTGCTCGTCCTCAGAACGACCTGGTGCTCAAGACCATCGACTCCCCTGTTCTGAAGCGTGCGGGTTTCACCCAGAACGAGTTCGAGGCAGGTGGTCACCACGTGCCCACTATGGGAGGTGAGTTTGTTCCAGCATCCATTTTTTCGCAGTTTATTCTTCCCCTATGTCCCTCCCCGGCGTGCGCACACTCACCTGTGGCACACAAGAGACTAACATGTGGGGGAAAATAGAATTCACCACCTTGAAGCAGCAGTGGCAGCAGAAGAAGGGAACGAGCTACGAGTCCTCCGAGGGCAAGGAGATCCTGCCCGGCTTCACGGGCCAGTACTTCAAATAAATTAGAAAGAGGCTAAAAGTAATGCTGGAGCGTGGAGTAAGGCATCCCAAGTGCATGCTGTATTTTGTCGATGTATTTAGAGCGTTGTTGTGCTATGCAGAGTTTTCGAGAGCACAGATGAACTGTTTGTATATGAACATCACGATGACCAATATATATCCAACCCGTGGTTTCGGGTCAGAGAAAAAAGTATTTTATTTTTCTTTCAGATGGATGCAAAAGTTGAATGAGCTCGTTTCTTTGTCCGTGACTATACAGCGTTTATGCAGATAAACAGTCCATGTCCTATAGACTTGGTGTAGCAGAAAAGAACAAAAGTAGCTCAGACTGGGTTTGACAACGGCTCTTGAAAACAAAGTATATATGATTTGTGAGCATCACGAAAACCGACTTGTGTTCTTCTCATTCCGTCATAAAAAGAAGTCCTCGTAATACTAGAACTGGACGAGGGTAAATGTTGTCTTTGCTTTCGTCGGATAGCGACGGAATGTGTTCAGCTTTTGTACATAAGGCATTCATAAGAAGTGGGATGAGAGTTTTAAAACCTACCGTACTCGACACGTTAAGAATTGGTGTTTAAAGACTGGGGCTTT
Source organism: Xylariales sp. PMI_506 (assembly GCA_021365275.1). NCBI lineage: Eukaryota > Fungi > Ascomycota > Sordariomycetes > Xylariales > Xylariales sp. PMI_506. Next base: position 225,307 of record JAJTIY010000023.1, on the reverse strand, counting down.
ACAGTGGCCATATACTCTCGCAAGTATACGGTTTATTGAAAGTCTAATGGTAGGAAACTGGTAGAATAAGCTGCTCTAAACTCGAGTGTGCAATAAAAATCTGATTCTGGTTAGTTCTGGCTTGATATTACTATATTGGAGATCCAGGCCCTTATTTTCCTAGCTAAGCATTTACAACCTCGAGATCTACGTCTACTCCCGGAACCCGGTGGACCATCGTCGGTTGCCGCCAACAAGCTGTTGTTACAGAATCACGTTGAATCAGTCCTATGTGTCCTGCCGAGAACAAAAATCTAGGCCATTTGAGGCATTTGTCAAAATGGACAGCTGTAACCTAGGTCCTTCTATCTGTAATGTCTATCACGCCCTGTGTTTCTATCTATCATTTACAAACCAACCTGGAAGCACGCATGCGAGCTCCTGATCACATCACAAGGCGAACTGGGATAAGATATCGTCCATCCTTTGAACCTTTCTCCGCCGGAAGGCACCTGCTCTGCCATCATTATCTGCTGGCCGCTTTTTGGCTTCCTGACTTTCCTCTCGCGCCTTGGGTTGTGTTCTATCCGGTATAAATACATGACGAGTTTTGTATGATCTTTCACTTCTTGGGGTCCTGTCTGATTCGCCTAGGCGAATAGTCACCAAAGGACGAGGTGGTGCGATGTATTGATCGTTGATAACACAAACATTGTCCACGGGCAAAGCTTGGCTGCGGAGGTCTTGATCGGCTAGAAGTTGTTCGAGATGCGAGAAGACGACGAACCCCCATGTCTGGGTAGGTAGTTGGTCTCCTGGCGACATTGGTGCGGTATAGAATCCGATGTCACTCGAGTCCGGTTCTATCGCACGCGTGCGTTTCTCGATTTCTTCAGCTTCAGGTATGGCTACATACTTGATCGAAGAATTTGGGCGCTCCAAAGCTTTCGAATACCCCTCAGTCGGGTCGTCAAACCACCAGACGCGTCTCCGAGAAGTAGGTTTGCGAAGAGAAAAAAGTGACTTTTTGATGGCCATATGAGACACATCTCGAGACCTCCAGTCCTCCGGTCTACCAGCAACGTCATACATCGTAAGTGATGGGAGGTCGAAAACATAGTCCAACGACTTCGACGTGGTGAAATCTTCGCCCCAGATTCGCAGAATTCGCAAACATGGAAAGGCCCCGGGCGTTTCTGACCAGGAGCGGATGATACGATTGCTAACTCTGGGGAACCCCGCTGCTTCTTCGGGGTTACCGGGCTGGATGATTTCGAGAATTCCCAGGTTGACGCACGAAGGGAGAGTCAGAAGTTCGCTGACAGGAAACGAGGCGCCTTGAGCAAGAACAAGATGACTGAGAAATTCAAATTTCGGTGAAGTCAAAGGGCGGATATATGCCGAAAAAGGCAAGTCGGGCTTCCAAATCTCTTGGAAATACCTGTGAATTGCTACCGGGGTGTATTGCCTTTGGGGATGCTCTGTGCCAGCCAAGTGCTTAGATAGGATCCTCCATGTATGGAAGTTCATGACTCTGTGTCTCGATCAGATACATATTTGACCAAGGTATAGATATAATGCTATGGCGGGACAGAAATACAATTTCTACTATCTGAGTATATGTGAGACTTACTTGCCAGGGGAGGAGAAATAGTCCCAGATGCGCCAGAGCAACCCCTCAGGTACCTGCCTCAGCACCTCGCCATCGTCCTCCAGAAGGTTCAAGTTGGAGCAGAGGACCTGGAGCGATATCTCTACCAGAGACCGCGGTCCTCTTCGGAGTTTTGGGGCTGGCGGAGTGGTAGGGAAGGTGGCACGATGCCTTCGCTCCCATGATTCCCTGTGCGGCCGGAACTTAGGCTGCTGCACAATCGTCTCGCGGTACACCAGCCCCGTATCCTGGTCAAAGCGACGATGCGCTCTATTCATATCGGCATTGGAGAGCGCCGCTTCATGGAACGGTAGAAAGCCGTACACATAGGCCAACACCGAAGCAAGACGCAACAGAGCAACAAACAAAAAAGGGGGGGGCTTTAGAATGCCGTGATTTGGTTGACAAGCGTGTGGCAGCTTTTAGCTCGCCCTTTCCATGACCAGCGGCATGGGACTGGGGAGGGATAATAACTCGATTACTTCAAGAGTCTACAGCATGAGAAAGCGTCGCAGCGCCATATGCGAGGGTACTTCTCGGGGGGCTGGATGAACAAAAAGAAACGAGCTGGACGCGCTGCAGCTTTGCATGGTCACAGTTACGCGACGTGCTTTAAGAGGTGAACCATGGTGGACCGTGCTCACTTTCACTCAACCACCGTGAAACGCTCAATGACAATCACCAGCTACAATTGTGCACACACAACGGTTTTTTTATTCCGTCTAATCATGCTCAACAGTGGATGATAAATATTTGTCATTTGCTATGGTATTAGAACCGCTTTTAAATCCTTCCATGAGCTCCGAAACCCCAATGCGTTAAAATGCCAGATTTGCTAGCCCCTGTGATATCTACTCATATATGTCCAAGCTAGGTACAGTACACGACGGTTTATATGGTTTTTGTGTTTTCTTTTTCTTGTTCTTCTTCATCTTCAGCGGCGTTCAGCTGCAGGATGCGATTTACAGCATCGGCTTGAGGTCCTCAGCGACGGTGAAGGGGGCCTCAGTCTTAGACTTGATCTCCTCGACGGTAACACCGTCCGCAATCTCGATCAGGGTAAGGCCATGGGCAAAGTCGACATCGAAAACACCCTGGAGCCAATTTGATTAGCATTTGTGGATACATGGAGAACTGTGAGAACTGTGGGGGGAAAACGGAGATATGTCTCTAGTGGAAAACTTACCAGCTCAGTGATGATTCTCGACACACAGGCGCGGCCAGTGAGAGGGAACGCGCACTGCTTAACGATCTTGGCATTGCCCTTCTTATCGGTGTGCTCCATAGTGACCACGACCTTGGTGGCGCTGGGGTTGCTGACCAAGTCCATGGCACCGCCGAAGCCCTTGACCTTTCCGGGCAGCATCCAGTTGGCGAGGTCACCGCTGGCGCTGACCTGCATGGCACCGAGAATGGTCAGGTTGATGCGGCCGCTTCGGATCATGCCGAAACTCTCCTCGCTGCCGAACACGGAGGCACCGGCCTTCAGGGTGACGGTCTCCTTGCCGGCGTTGATCAGATCAGCGTCCTCCTCGCCCTTTGCGGGGTAAGGGCCGAGACCGAGGATACCGTTCTCAGACTGAAGCTGAACCTCGACCTCGGGGCCGACGAAGCTGGGAGCCAACATGGGCATGCCGATACCCAAGTTTGCGTACATGCCGTTCTTGAACTCCTTGGCGGCGCGGCGAACGATCCTCTCCCTCTTGGCAGCGGTGTCACCAGTGCCCAGAGCCTTCTTGGCATCCGGGTCGTTCTCGTCCTTGGCCCAGGTGTACTTCTCGATCTGCTTGTCGGTGGTGCTCTGAATGACACGCTTGACGTAAATGCCGGGCAAGTGCACGGCCTCAGGGGGGATCTCACCGGGCTCGACAATGTGCTCGGCCTCGACGATGGTCATCTTGGCGTTGCGGCCCATGGCACCGTTGAAGTTGTTAGCAGCCAGGCGGAACTGGCAGTTACCGAGCTTGTCGGCCTTGTAGGCCTTGACGAAGGCGTAGTCGCCATCGATGCTGTGCTCCAACAGGTAGGGCTTGCCCTTGAAGACCTTGACGTCCTTGGGGTACGAGAACTCCTCGGGGGTACCGTCGGGCTTGTTCTTCAGCGGGAGGTCACCGGTCTGGACGACGGTGCCGAAGGCAGCCGGGGTGTAGAAAGCCGGAACACCCTTGCCGCCAGCGGCGCAACGCTCGGCGAGCGTTCCTTGAGGAGTAAGCTCCAGCTCAACCTCACCGGTGAGGTACATCTTCTCGAAGGTCTTGTTCTCGCCAATGTAGCTGGCAATCATCTTCTTGATCTGCTTGGTCTTGAGCAGCTGGCCCAGACCAGAGTTATCAGTGCCGGCGTTATTCGACACGGCAGTAAGACCCTGGATCTCGGGCTTCTTCAGGACCTCGTTGATCAAGGTGTCGGGCACACCACAGAGACCGAAACCACCGCACAGCAGAGTGGAGTCGGGCTTCATGTCCTTCAGGGCCTCCGAGGCGGAAGGGTAGACCTTGTTGATCTCGGCGCGGCGGGAGGTTGCCGAGAAGGCTCTTGCGAGGACCAGAGCATGCTAAAAGGCGCACAATGAGCACGGTACCGCCCAGAGAACAAACCATCCGGTTTCCAAATCAATTGGGGACTTACGTTGGAGCCATACTTGGAGTAGGCTCGCAGAGTTCGCATGCACATGGCTGTGGAAGGCATCTTGACTGAAGCGATGTTTCTGGGGGGAAAAGAAGGAGAGTTGGCCTTGCGGTGCTCTCTAGGGTATCATACAAAGTTCACGGGGGAGGGTAAGTTTCTAAAAGGAGCTCCGGGGCATCGACGAGAAAGCTACAACTCCACAGAGACGACACGACGTAAGGTGAGTAAGTAAATCTAAAAAAGTCTGGGGACGAAGCCGCGTAAATATTTAGCCCGTGGGGTTTCCGATTAACCCCGTCACCTGGGCGGAACAGCCGTAGTCCACAGCCGGATTCGGAACCAGCGCAGTTGCTAGGGGCAGCTTTCGGCTGAAGAACTCGGCACAGCCCAATGCAGCAAGTAAACTGCCCACGGTGCTGATGGGGGCGGAACAGAGCTAGAATATGTCTCGGAAAGTGGCGGGTCAAGAACAGGCAGGGGTGTATTTTTTGGGGCCATGGCTGTCTTCTCCGGATCACCACCTGCTACATAAGTTTGAAGCCGTGCCAGTCGTTTTACGAGCTGGCCGGCTGGTTGACTATTCTGCACATGGAAATAACGACTAATCAATTCTGAATGGCCTCTTCGGCTTCGAAGCAGTGTCTAGCCAGGAACCAAAGGATCCCGATTGAGTTGGATAATTGATTTTACTTCTTCCTCGCGAGTCAAGAACCTTTTTACGGTCACCCGACCTGCTGCAGGGCGGTCTCGCCTCGTAAGGGGCTTGTCTTGGGGGGTTTTAGGTGGGCAGCCGGTCTGCCGGTGAATAATTAACCCATAAGTGATTAGTCCAGATCCCGCCCCAGAGCAAGCACCATACCACATGTGAGCAACACTGAAAGGTGATGCTGCCCTGCCTAACCCCACAAACGCGGGACAGGATCTGGAGACCGCTAATCAGAGGCGGTGGACACTTAACCCCAACAAGGCAACAAGCTTGGCCTGCTGGGACCTGCGCCCGCCGATTTGCGGTGTTTCGAGCTTCTCAGCCCGGCAAATTAATCTCCCGCCGCCTCCTTGAGCGTTCTTCCGGCACTCTCTGCTGGAACTTCTGAAGTCTGTAACTGTGTTTCCAGTATTCATAGCAATGGCCATGATAATTGCCACCAATTCTGTTGAGTGACACTCAATTCATCAGGTAGAACATCCATTGCATCTTGCCAGAATAAACTGCGTGGTGAAAACAAGCCGGGCATTGTCGGGACGGGGGTGGCCTCTGCAGGTCCGAACTTCGGACGCCTTGAGAGTTTGCTGATAGACGCTTGGGGACTGATCGGTTGGTCTTCGGCTACGGCACCATTCATTTGCAGTACCAACGGGGAGGATTCCGGGGCGACCCGGAGCGGCCGGCATACTGGGAAACGGAAATTCAATGGCTATTAAGCCCGTCGGCACGCCTCATGTCGGCTGCGGGCGGCCGGCGGATAGTATCGGTCGACATTCCTCGACCTCCGCTCCCAGGTGGGAGAACCAGATATAAGCAGCAGCATTCCATCTTCGCTCTGCCAAGCTATTTCTAGCGGGCTTACTCAAGGTGCTGTTGAAATAAAATGAAAATACAGGTGGATAAGCATAGCTCAGTTCACTTCATTGGTGGTCCGGGGACCCTGATGCTATGAATGATGATAATAGATTTTTAATATCTTGGAGAGTTTAATTTGCAACCGTAAGAGTCATCTAAGAGTAGTGATGCTCCTTTTCTACTCCGGTCTACACAAAACGCCTATCTTGATGCTTGATCCTCGCCTCAGCTGTTGTACAATAATCCCCATAATACACGAATAAATTCCCAAGCGAGAGTTTGTATCATATTCCCCATACCGTCCTTAGTCGCACCGGCCGTCTTTCCATCCCGTCCGCCACCTCTCCTCCCATTTGGAGCAGTCGAACGTAGTCTTGCCCAGCTTCACATTGACAGCGTTGTGCGCCTCGCACAGCCACTGCCCGAATTCGTTGCGGCTGCCCACGCGGATCTGTTCCTTCTCGATGTACGTCTGGAAGTCCTCTGCGCACACCCAGCAAGGGTATAGCCGCGAGAAGAGGCCCATGAACGTCTTGAGGTCCGACTGCTCGCGCACGGACGGCGCCGTCGGGTACGTCGCCGCGATCGAGTGCAGAAGCGTCCAGGTCGAGCGGCCCAGAGTCTCCACGTCGGGTGGGCAGTCGCGGGCAGGTGTATCGGTAGCGGTAGCGGCGGCGGCAGCGGCACCGCCTGCGAAGGCTGCGGGGAAGGCACCGGACTTCATCGATTTCGCCTGGGCGGTCCAGTTCTTGAATGCGGAGCCGGAAGAGCAGGTTCGGCACCTGATGCGAGTCGAGGAAAGGCGTGAGCATTGGACACCCTCAACGAGGAGAGTACATATAATATGACACAGCGATTCTAGGGAATAGAAGAACTTACGGCTTGCCATCCTTGCCCAGGACCATGCCAGGTGGAAGGGCAGTGCCTGAAGGGGGGGTTGCGCCGGCGGCGCCCTCAGCGTCCGCTGCCATTTGCTAGTGGACGGATCACACAGGCGTTGACGAAAAAACACAGGTCTATAGAACGCGGATACTGCAAGTGCGTAAACTCAATGCAGAACAGTATGATCGCTTGCAAAGTGGGATATTATGAGACGTGCGCGGTACAGTAGAGATAATGAAGAAAAACCCCCCGGCGTCGGATTTGTCATCGGCGACTTTTGCGACGGGGCGATCGGCTAACAAAAAATAACCTGCAGTCGTTCGCATCGGCAAAGCTGCCAAAGAGGTTTTGGACGCCGCCGGGGCTGGAGCTTTTATCGATAAAGCTGGGCTAGAGCCTCTGGCGCTACTGCATGCAGGTCCGGAAATCCAAGGACGGATGTTACCCGTTGGAGAATCTCACCGAGACGAATGAATCGCAACTTAGAGCCGGCTTTGGGCCAAAAACAATTGCTTTCTATCTGCTAATATTATTGGCTATCGCTTGCAGGAAGGATATAGACAAGGTGTCATGTCTTCGTCGTCTCCGGAGAAGCAGCCAATTCTGCTGCTCAAGACCAAATCAACGCCCGCCGACGCCTACGAGGACCTATTTTCTACCCCGCGGGAAGGCCTTGCCTTTGAACCCACCTTTGTCCCCGTCCTGCAGCACCAATTCGAGGACGATGGCATGAAGACGGTGCGGGCGCTCCTGGAGGGCAGAAAGATAGCCCGCGGGCTCGACGCGGCCTACGGCGGCCTCATCTTCACTTCGCAGCGGGCGGTCGAGGCCTTCGCCAAGCTGGTCGAGGAGCACACGGGCCCGCCGCTCTCGTCTACCCTGGGCGATGTTCCCGTCTACAGTGTGGGCCCGGCAACCACGAGGGCTCTCCGTGCCGTGCCGCTGGAACCGCCGCTGCAGATCTTCGGCGAGCACACGGGCAACGGCGAGGCGCTGGCACACTTTATCCTCGAGCACTACGAGCAGTGGTACGCCGACCGGCAGCCGGCCGGCAGCGAGAAGCCCCCGCTGCTGTTCCTCGTCGGCGAGCAGCGGCGCGACATCATCCCCAAGACGCTGATGGACCCGGCTCTGGGCCCGGAGAGGCGCATCGGCGTCACAGAGGTGGTGGTCTACGGCACTGGCGTGATGGAGTCCTTCCCCGAGGACTTCGCGCAGGTGCTGCGGGAGACGGCGGCCCGGCCTCGCCGCTGGGTCGTAGTGTTCTCGCCCACGGGCTGCGAGAGCTTGTTGAGCGGGCTGGGGATGCTAGACCCGGACACGGGCAAGGTAGGTGAGGTCTCTGGCGACCGGACGACGTACATTGCCACGATTGGGCCTACAACCAGGAGCTATCTCAAGAAGACATTTGCCTACGAGCCCGATGTGTGCTCTGAGAAACCGAGTCCCGAAGGCGTGTGGGAGGGAATAGCAAAGTTCACGGATGGTTTGAAATGATGATTTGGGAGACTTCCAACAGCGTTACCTTGTTGCCTAACGCCTTGGGCGGCAGATTCACAGCGCGCCAGCTGCCCTGTAGCTACTGATTATGATGGAACTTCCAAGACGATACGAGCACATTCTCCAACCCCTTCGCTCTCTAGGAGGCATCGACTGTTGCCCGATCGACGCGCTACTTATCCAGCTTCTGGATCGGCAGAGCAGGTTACAAAACAGCACAAGATATTGCATGTATACCTGGCACTAGTGGGAACCGGGATTTGGAAACCAGGCCGGTTAGCAGGCTCTAGACAGGTGATCGGTCAACAGCCGTTTGCACCCGCATGGTAGAGCTGCGTATGTGGACATTGCCTCCAGCATTTCCAATCCCACTTACGGTATAGAACAAAAATGACATATCAAACGATGCATGCAATCATCTCAGGCAGCCAAGAAAAGCATGGATATAATGTCATATGTGCTACTGGATTATATGATTCATTAGAGTACCTTCTTGTGCCCACGTGTGCGCCCTCGATGTTGTACAATCTTGCCACCCCTTACAGAATCTCAAACGGTAGCAGTGATCATGATGCGCCGAGGTCGATCAGACTCGCTAAAAGTCTTGTCTAACTTTGCATTCTGTTATTTCATGTTGAGATTTCAGGTAGCCCGCAGGGTCTTCCCTTCGTTCCAGCATGGCGCCCACATGCCCAAAACAGATTGACGCCGAGTCGTAGTGCCGAAAGCCAGGTTACCAGGTTATCGGTTCGGTATATCTCTCTGCCCATGCTCCCCTCCCTCCCCCTCTCCCCACTCGCAGACGATGACCGCACGAACGATGACCGCACGCATGCACACAAACACAAAGCACAAACAAGCACTCCAAACCCATGCATAAATACCTCGTTTTTTATTGGATTCCACGAACAATCCTTACAAAACATCCCCTGACTCGACGGGCTGACGGGTTTCTGTGTGTGCATGGTCTCAGATTGAGAACGTGGCCGCTGTAAGCCTTCATGACCACACACAGCAGGCCGATCTCTCCAGTTCCTTGGAGCGGGGAACCAATGGCAGAACCGAGAGGTGCAAGCAAGCACACCACACCAGTTGGAAACAACAATAAGCAATGCATACGCATACCCGAACGCCTGGTCACACTCAAGTGATCACCCCTAATTTGGTATTATACCCCAGCCTGCGCTTGTCACGGTTACTCAGTATAATGATAGGAGCGCGCCATGTTTGTCTGGGAGCGCCTTAGAAGAGGGGGAAAATATGGTACAATATCCCGCTTTCGTTTCCGATCAAATATTGTCCATATTATTATCTGCCTATTGCTTGCTTCGTTATAATGGATTTCCCCGGATCACACCACATAAACCCCCTCCCACGTCCATGCACGCTGCCGCTTACGACACCCTCGTGTTCGAATTCGGTTCGAGGTGCCTTCTGGGCCACCCTCCCTTACGTACTGAGGTCTTTTGAGGTTGCCAACATTGAATTCTGCGTTTGTACCAAGGCAACGGTGCAATGCGAAACTTCAAAAGTATATTTTACGGGGATGTGCAATGTTTTGAGTGCTACGCCGTCTTACCCCTGGGCACTATCATTGTTTGCCTCAAGGCCCTCCACTAACCATCCCCCCCTCTAAATATGACCCATCTAATGAGCGTATCGAAGGGCCAGAGCTGGCGATTAATATTTTACTTTCTTATTTCCGGTGGGAAAGAGTTTCTGTAACACGGTCTGGCCTGTGCACCATTAACGGTTTCCGTTTGTTGATTTGAGCTTTCCGAGCCAAAAAAAAAAAAAAAAAAAAAAAAAAAAAAAACCCGCGGGCTCCGTACAGGTCAAGAGCTATGCTCGCTTGGTCTGCCAATGGAGTGTAACACAGGCAAGTATATGCATAAGAGGTCACGAGATACAGGGAATCTTTCCCGATCTATTGGAACGCAGATCTTAGCGATCTCTTGTATGATGGCAGGCTGGCAACCGTTTCGGAGGCTTCCGGGTTGGTACTGCCGGGTGCATACCACTGAATTTGTATCGATACTCATCGATCAGCCGGAGCACGATGTTGATCTCGCCACCAGCCGTGAGATTCTCCTTCGTATTGTGGATCCTCGTAGCTCATCCCAACACTGACCATATGCGGTGGACAATAGAAAGAAACGTAATGATATGATGGCCTGTTTTACTACCCTGTGCCCTGCAGAAAGAAGCATTGGGCGGGTGCAGGTGGCGTAGTAAGTTCAAAAAAAAAAACAGGCTCCCCATTCTGATACTTTGCCACTAACCCTTCTCGTTGCTTCTTTCGGCTGATTGCTAGCCTTGGTTGGAAGTAGTCTAGTTCAAGTACTGTGCAGCAGCAACATTGACATAAACGTGATCGTAGGGTTCTCTTCACGTCCCTCGCAGTCCTCGATCCATTTCTCATGACCCTGCAGTGCAAAGAGGTGGATAGCTAACGGCAAGTAATTGGCCACAATAGTGCCCGGGGGGGGGTTAGTGGGGGAAGAGGGGAAGATCGTTAGGGGATTTGCTGGTGGTGGAAGTTCCCGTTGGCGCGCAGCCAATAGTCAGGACCCATGGGAAGCTTGCAAGGACGGGGGAGCTTCTTGGCGGGAGCCAGCTCAATAAGTCGCTCCGTCACGCCCGCAGGCTCGGCGAATTTATCAGAATAGGGGATCTACTAGCTTGGCAATGGCCTCTAACGTTATTGCATCGAACGGATGGGTCACAAATTACTCCGGAGATTCGGTAAGATCGTCCTAGGCGTGGCCCCCTGGTGCAGCGTTGGCCTAGCATGCATCGGTAGTTGTGGAGGGTGGTGGTGGTAGCACAGCAATAAATGTGCAGAAATGCTATCCCCATTGAGTTTCAGGGTAGCAGAGAGCCGAGGTAGGATTTTGTGTGCTGAAATAGAGGAACTTGACTCGATGTCTCCTTCGAGTCTCGTTGTGGCCTACACATCAACGTTGAAGAAACGTGACAACCAAACGTTATTTGATTGCTGGCTTGACAGGAAAAGGCGTTCAATGTTTGACATGACAGAAACACGCTTCCCAAGAAGGTTTGCCAATCAGTTGATGATAGATCTTCTATGTACATGAAGTTCCGGTACCGACCTATGCTTCCTTGATCCTAAAGGGAATCGCTCGTCGAAAGGCAAATAATTAGCTAAGGGCGATGCTCAAATAGTCGCAGGTACTTACGTTACTGTGCATGTAGCTTGGGTCTCAGAATTTCGGGCTAGACCTGATAAGTCCAGCTTCCAGGTCTACTCCACAACAACTGGATGGCATGAAATCCCATAGGACGTCTGGATTTGCGCGGCCCCTGGGCTAGTGAGATAGGCAGCACGTACTTTAGAGTAGATACTATGGTACATCCCGTCCTCCGTTTCTCTACAAAAGCCAAGGGCAGATACGGCATTGCTTGTCCGATGGGGCTCTGGCTTGAAGCTGGTGGTGTGTCTCGCGCATCACGTCACAATGGCCCCGTGCTCCAGAACCCAAACGTGTGGGCCTCGGCAGTGGGCCCAGCTGCAAGAATCTGATGCGTTCTGGCTTTTCTCTGTGACAGTTTGGGACTAGGTAGTTAAAGCATAACCATACATATATGTACTTTCTTGAATAATAATTTGAATTGGACCGGTCGTCCTCGCTCGTTTGACCAGCCGGCTTGCTCTGGTTTCCGGAAGGTCTAGCCACTACGTTGCCATTTGTGGGCAGGGTGCCATGTACTTAGATAGCTGTGCCCTTGACTCAGCTGGGTTGGACGTGGTGGATGATGCCGACTCAAGAGAGGTTGTATCGAGTAATTGGGCACTTACATACACACTTACTTACGTGCAGTATGTAGCACGGTCGTCCTGAGGCAACCTCCCTCATCCGTACCCGGGAGTTCCCCTCTCTCTCCCGCATTCGGTAATGAGAGGGACGAGATGGGATCAGTACAGTAGGCTGTGCCCTCGACTTGGACCTCTTTCAAACCCAAATCCTTCGTACAGGGCTACCCTGTAGTGTGGCAGAAAGGGTGGGCTCCCAGAAAGATACCCTACAGAGGTCATTGGCACTCCCTCGCCCTCAAATGGTAGGGCTCGGGACGAAAACCGGGTAGCTCGACCCCCCTGCCGCACTAAAACTGCGTCTGCATCCTCGTAGTACGTACATACCCAGTCCAAGCGTTCGAGTTTACTCGGTCCTTGCTCCACTACGCCTCCAGGGGCTTGATTTCCCTTTCCATACCGGCCGGTGGGAGCTTTCTTTGAAGCTGGCGGCGCTTTAAGTTCTACGGTTGCACCTCTTCCTAGCACAAGGCTGTTTTACGGCTTCCGGCAGGCGCCTCTTCTCTTCTGAACAAGGACCCCCTCTCATACCTCTCTGGCTAGTCCTCCCTAGTGCGTTGGTGGTATATGCATTCCCGGCCAAGGTTGCTTTGTGAGATGTCAAGTCGAACGCTCCTCTGACTTCCTGCCAATCACTCCGAAACCCGCCTAGTTCAAGGTTGATGTTGGTAACTCAGAGGGAGGTGTTGCATCAACAGACAGTACTTGGCTTGGCCCATCCCATCGTCCAGCCCATCGCCAATGTTCGTACGCGATTCCCCATTCCCTCCACCACTCCCCTACCCTATCCTCTACCCTACCTCTTCGGCCCCCTCTTCGCCCTCACCCGCATGATTGATCGACTTGCTGGGCCGTCCCAGCTTGATAGTAAAACATCCTGGTTCCGCTCTCCCAAGGCGTTGCTTCCTGGTCTTGCTGCCTACTTGCCGTGCTCGCACATATACGTGCATACATCTGTATCACTGCTGGCAGATATTGACTGATCGATAACCCATCAGATTTCTCAAGCGCATCAACCTCCTACAGACGTCTTGCTCAGAGAAAACACTCACGTTGTGTGCCACACTTTCATACTTTTGTTAGGCGAGTGCGTCGACTCTTTTTGAAGTCGATTGGACGAGACTCGCTCTTCGTCGTCGTGCTCACCGAGTTGGGACGAATTTGATACAGCCTGGCGTCCCAAAAAACCGCCAGCTTGAGACAGACAAAATCCGGCCGCGGCCAATTGTGCTCTTGGCTTTAATCTACGCGACAAATAGCAACATAATTCCTCTCTGGATCCGTTACTCTCATAGCCGCCTCTTTGCCCATAACCGAACCACAGAGGGCAGTGGGGTGAAATCAACTCAGATCGCATTTGATTCCCATTTCTTTACTTACCAATCTTGACATTCAAATCTACGATTCCATAAAGACGCCTGGTAGCCATTCGTGCCAATAGTTGTTTATCTACTACAACTCCTCGGGTTTCTTGTCAGAGCTGCGTGGGTTGTCCACGACTTGGAAAGATGGTCTACTGTGGGAAGCCCTCAAGGGGCTGTCAGATGTGTCGTACACGTCGTATCAAGGCAAGTACTGATTGACAGCCTCTGTGCCGTGCTTGCTTCCTAACCATGTCGGTACAGTGCGACGAAACAAAGCCAACATGCAATCAGTGTGCAAAGTCCAGGAGACAGTGCCCTGGATATAAGGATGAGTTTGACCTTGTATTTCGCAATGAAACGCAGGCCACAGAGCGGCGGGCTCGCAAGGCCAACAAGAAGGCATTGCAGAAGCTGGGCAAGTTCGACGATAGTTCCGAGGAGGAACCGGGTGTCATCGTCATGGAGGGCTATGGCGATGCCGTCAAATCGCCAGTGAGGAAGGATGTCGTTCCCGCCGCCTTGGCCGTTCCCTTCGAAACTAGAGCCGAGAACCACTTCGTATCTAACTTCGTTCTTCTGCCCAAGCAAGGAAGCACAAGGGGCTTTTTCGATTTTCTGATTCCGCTACTAAAGACCGAAAGCCCAAGCAGCCACTTGCATCGAGCCTTTAACGCATGCTCGCTGGCATTCCTCAGTAACAGCCCAGCCGTGAAAAGTGCTCGCATGGACATGGCCCTGAATGAGTATACACATGCGCTTCAAAGTACAAATATCGCCCTGAGAGACCCCGAAATGCAGAAGGCAGACTCGACACTGGCGGCGGTCCTCCTGCTGGGCCTGTTTGAGAACATCAACTCCACTGATATTGGGTCGCTGTCTTGGGGCTCACACACCGAGGGTGCAATTCAACTAGTAAAGCAGCGAGGTAGAAAACAGCTCAGGACGAAAACCGGCCTCACGCTTTTCATCGCGGTTCGAACACAAATGGTATGCCTGTTCACACCCTCTCCTTGGAAGAAGAATGAACAATTAATTGATGTTATGCGCAGGTGATTCACACTTTATTGACGGGGAAACCTCCCATTATGGGCGTAGAGTGGTGGGTGAATGATGCGGTAAAAGATCAAGTCGCAGCTAGAGTTCTGCGCATCATGATCAAGACAGCCGAGTTACGAGCGGAAGTTACCCGTCTGATGGGCTGCCTGCCCCGCACACCAGGGAACGTCGAGACCATGCTTGACATGACTCGAAGGTTGCAGACTATCGATCAAGAAGCAGTCGCTTGGATGCAAAACCTGCCTGATCACTGGAAATACAACCGAGCAGCATGGGAGGATAACGTTCCGAATGGCAACTATGCAAACGCGGAAGTCTTCCCCGGCCCCGTCGACCTCTATACCGACTTTTGGATCGCTAGCGTGTGGAATCTGTGCAGGACCTCGCGCTTAATCAACATGTCGCTCATTGTTCGCTGTACAGCATGGGTGTGCTCACCAGTCGACTACAGGACAACTCCCGAGTATGCTACCGCGGCACGCGTTTGTACTGAGACCATCACAGATATTATTGCATCGGTGCCTTACCATCTAGGCTGGCACCTCAAGAGGAAGGACATCATGCAAAAGGCCAACCTGGGACGGTTCGCCTGCGGTGAGGAGGACAACACCAAAGGCCTAGCTGGTTACTTCTTGACCTGGGCGCTGGGTTGTATTCACTGCCAAGACTATGCCACCGATGCCCAGCGGACTTGGGTTGATGGACGGCTAAAATACATAGGCGATGAGCTCGGTGTCAAGTACTCCTACATGCTGGCTCAGGTATGACATGACGCAGCACAATGCTTTTTTTTGTGTACCTTTTCTCTTTGCACTCATCGCAGATTACTGACAGCAGCGATACGCAGATGCCGGTACGAATTCCATCCATGATGATCCGTCGTGACGGACTCACGGCCATGACGTTCGGCACAACCCAGAATCTCGAAAAGCTCCTTTCGACGGGGAAGCCCGATCGCCGGTCCCCATCGAACTACACCGTACATCTGAACAAGGACTCAGAGAAATCGGCGTCGCCGGAGCCGCGTAGGGTCCCCGAGCTGCTGTCCAAGCCGTCCCCTACGCCGGAGTCCCCATCATCAAATTGGTCGCCCCAGCCTCAGAATTGGAGCAGTCCGGTATAAACCCCCCTACCCAATAGAGATGAAGACAGCTAGACGTCTCCTTCTTTTGTCGTTCCGCTCTCTGTGATGATATGGTTGAAAATGAGACTAACAGCGTTGAGCAGCCAATGCAGAATGATATGCAGCAGCAATTCCAACAGTACACGCAACAATACGGCCAGATGGTTGCAAGAACATGATCAATGCTGACCTGACGTTAAACCAATGTGCAACTGGATCAGCCACATGACCCAGCCACAAAAAGAAGAATAAAAAGGGGAAGGGGAATATGAACCTCCCATGAGATACGTTTAGCGTCTTACATTTTGATACCACGGCCTGGCGTATGTATTATTGACACACCCCCACCGCCGCGGCGCATTATCTTGCGCCCTCCGGTTGTAATCATTCTGGAATTTGAGTTTACAGTTGTTCCATGTGTTATTTTTGCTCTCTTCCGTTTCTGCTTGGTTCGAGACACGGAACGGCAATCCTGAAGGTATTCGGATTTGGATATATATAACTGGACAACTTATTTCACTAACCTTTTTTTATAATTGGGAAAGGGGAGGGGGGGCCGGAAGCCCTAGGGGTATCGGAAATATCCTGAAATCAAGAAAATAAAAAAGTGGACAGAAGGAGGTGGGAGAGAAGAGAGTGATAAAACAACGGAAGTATATTATATATCTGTGTGTGTGTGGGTGTCTGTTGGTGTCTTGTGTATGTAGCAAGGTTTGCAATCAGATCAGTCTGGTGTGCACAATACAATATTCGACACGAGGGCCGAGAGGGCAAGTCCCGTACAAATGAAGAATCCTACGTTTAAACAAGAAAAGTTGACTTCGTGTGTCCAGTGTGTGTATACAAAACCGAGACGCCAGTGTCCACGGAGTCGGAATTTAGTAGCACTCTGCGTTAGATAGGAGATTAAAAGGTAGCCCTTCCCCTTTCGACATTCTATTCTTCCTTGAATTCGGGTTACTACCACTTTTCTGATTTCTACACATATTCACGATGGAGTGAGTGAGGTCTCCAGAAGGAAGGTAGAATATCTATTCAGACGTCCGTCCTAGTTGGTCCTTGTCCTTTCTTCGGAATACTTTGAACTTGGGAACGTAAGCAGAAAAGAAAAGAAGAAAAGAAAGATCGGCTTCCTCTGGAAATGACCTGATCCAGTAATTATTGCGTGGATGGGACCCGGCTGCTTTCCTCCCTTGCCGTCCTCTGCTCCTCCCCTCCACTCCTTGACTACGTCTCGTCTACGTCCAAAATCTCTCTCCTCTTGAGCTCTTCCGGGGCCAATATCGAGCAAGGGTATCGTGTGAAGGAAAATGAAAATTGTCGTTATCTCATCGTGTATTCCAACCGGCAGCGCAATCTTGCTGTCTCCTCTCGAGTCGTGGTGACAAAGTAAAATACTTCCCAACCTCACCCACGCGTGGCCTGCATTCCTTTGAAGCAAAGGTTTCAACCCTCATCTCTTGAAGCCATATGTCCTCATGGTCAAACCACCTAAGCCACTTCCTTGACGGTGTCTACCATCGTCGCTGTCTTGTCAAGGCCCCCTTGTGAGAGAGTAGGGCCTTTCCCGCTTCCCTGTTCCATTCTTATATTTCTTTTCTTTCCCGATCAATCTCTCGCACTTTTCCTCTCGCTTACTTCCTCTTGGTGACATTGGCGGGTATTTGAGTGCCCATATTCCATGCCTTGACTACCCAGCTCTGGGTGGCGTCCACGTATCGTTCCTGCTCAACGTGGCGCACGCCGACACGCACACCGTCCTTGGTGAAGACGACGTTCTGCTTAGCCATCTTGTCGCGAGCTTGCTGCTGGATGCGCGTAGCGCTCAAGTAGATCTGGTAGCCAACGAAGGCGGCGCCCCCGAGGAAGAGAAGGAGAAACGCGAGGGGCAATAGCTGTCTGTATTTATTGGCAAAGTGCGCAATGTCTGTAGTTAGCACTCTGATGATTTTCTTTGGGGCTAAAAGACCTATCCAGTCTCCTCTATTTTCGTGCTGGCCCTGGAAGGCAAACCTCCCCACATCCTCACGAAGGGGTGCAGCAAAGTGAGGCGGGGAGGTTGCAAAAATGAAGAGGGGCCGGCGCGATTGGCGGTATAGCCATGCCTAGCATCCCCATGCCCAAATGCTCTAAAACATGAAAAGCACAGAGCCGCTGGTGGCATGTCCATATTCGCCATGGTGCGCCGCTGTTTGAACCCCAGATCATGTCGCGCGCCCGCAGATAATCAGCCAAAGGGGGAGGGGGAGACAAAGTGAACCGAGACACGCATATTTTAGGGTGTGCAGTTCGTCCCATGGGAGAGCGAGTGGAGGGGCGTAAAACCAGGCACGAGGAATGGGTCTGCTTACCGAAGAGTCGAATGGCGCGTAGCCTCGTGTGCTGCAGATCTCCCCCAGGCCATGTTTACGTGCAGTGGGCAGATAAAATTGCTGCGATACGAGACGGTGACAACTAGGCGACTGCGAATTGAACGCTCGCTCAGATTTAAGACGAGGCGGGAGGAGGATTGACGGCGGGGGAGGAAACGAGGTGGAAAGGGTGAGTGGGAGACAGAAAGGCGTTGCTCGATAGGCTAGGGTTTTGCGAAACGCTTGCAAACGAGTTGAGTCGTTGTTCCCGAGTCTAGCTGTAATATTAGGTTCACTCGCGAGTAAAGAGAGGAAAATGTTCAGAAGTTCTGTGCTGATCGCGCCGAAGAACTTGATCCACCTGGGGTAGTAATGTAGTAAGATGCTGCACTTTGGTTGTCATTCGAGATGTGGACTGGGATCTCTCAATGGATTGCACATGGATGAAGTGGAGAGCACAGGGAATCTCATCCCACCCATTCCCGATCAGCTAGATGTCCAGGGAGATGGATGGTATTGGTTGCCAAATTTAGGGGGAGCCGGGTTGTCTGCTCTCGGACCGTTCCAGAGCACAAGACGCTAAATGGAGGCCTCAGACCCATGGAAGCTGCTCCAAAGCCACTGAGAGACCTTACAAGTCTCGCCTTCGAGGCCCGGGAAGCTGGGTTGCTACGAATCAGGTTGTAGATACGGGCTCAACCGCTGGGGAGCTGAGTAAACGTAAGCAGGCAAAGGAAAGCTACCCGTCTTATGGGATGTACTACCTATACCTGGGTAGATATTATCTAATTTCTTTAGGGCTGTGTACTAGTGTCTAACAGCTATCTACATGCATCCCACTTCCCAGGCAATCAAGGATATGCAGCCTACTAATATTCCTTCAGCACATCCAACGAATGCATCCAGCCCGTAACGGGAACTAATACCTTGCTGGGGACGGTGAGATACATCAATACTATCCCATCATAAAATGTCGACTAGAACTGCGGCAATGGCAGCTAACAGTCACATGACTAACTGTCCCCGGCTGTGGAAATTCCTGACTTAGCTTTAGAGCTCATGCCATCCTTCTCCGAGACCGCGGTCTATGGCGGGGATAATTGAAGTGAGCCTAGAACGTCGTCATTACGCCATACGGGCTTTGAGAGACATGTATCATAAGCCTGTGTAGTGCTCGATTCCTTTCGTGATTCTATTGCTTGGTGTTCCCTCCGCTGAGGCTGCAACCTGCCTGATGAAAGGGAGCGCATAAGGATGCGCTTGGCTGCTCGATGATCACTAGGGTTATTAGCCGTACGATGAACCGACCTCATCAACACGCTGAGACCTGCTTCAATGTGATCCTGCGCCTTTGTGGCACAATTATGTTTTACTTTATAATTCTATAACGACTTTATGTGCTTCTCTGATTCTCCCATCCTCTTTCGAGAGGCTAATATTGCAGTGAAACCCTCCAATCGAAAATGAACATTTGATCGAAGGCAGCTCGGGCGTCTGCGGGGTTCTTAGTCCAAGGCGGACGACTTTTCCTGTGTCACTCGAATTGCCAATGAAGCCAATGAAGTTGAAAAACATGTATCCGTGCCGGGCGTAGTTTCTCACGCCTTTGACTGCGTTAAAAGAGACATAGGAACGCTAAATCACACCACTTTCATATAGCTATCCCTTGAGAAGTCAATTTTAAGGCGAACGACTTTTGTACATCCCGCGAATCATAATGAAGCAAATTGTGTGCGTATACGCCCAGATAATAACTGGGCCCTCTCTGAATTCTCTATATAATGCAACTGTTAAATCTATAAACAATCCCCGTATCCTGATGCTCGCATCCGCTGTCTTGCTTTCGATTTATTGTGTATTAGGCACGTAACCTGCTGCAATCACCAATAACTGAATCCGCATGGTACTTGCACCAATACATTGTTTGACTTGCCCCTCTGCTCCATTTGACCCGTTGAGTCTTCATCCCCGCAACCCCGCCAGCCTCTGGTCAATACTTCAACAATTGTCTTTTATAATTACCCTCGTCTAGACTATCCCGCCACGTCCCAGAATTCGAATGATGGAGCACCCAGAGGGCTACGAACACGCTGACGCCTTCGACCAGGGCAATCTTTCTGTCGACGACGTCCACACGCTGTATTACGAGCAGTATGGAAAGCCCGATGGCAAACCAGGCATGTTATTGTTCACTGCCTGCTCTTGAAGCCGCGCGAATCTAATATGTTGTAGTGATCTTTCTGCACGGAGGGCCCGGAGGCAACACGTCGAAGGGCGTCACCGTCTTCTTCAACCCTGCAGTATATAGGGTGGTGATGCTGGACCAGCGCGGCGCCGGCAAGTCCACGCCGCGCGCCGACATCACTGATAACACCACACAGCACCTAGTCGCCGACATCGAGACCTTGCGCTCGCACTTGGATATCGCCAAGTGGGCCATGGTGTTTGGTGGTTCGTGGGGCTCGACACTAGCTCTTGCCTACGCTGAGGCACACCCAGAGATCGTCGGCTCGCTGGTACTCCGCGGCGTGTTCCTGGGCTCCCGGCCTGAACTCATATGGGCCGACGAAGGTGCCAACACCTTCTTTCCCGAGCTTCAAGAGAATTTCTTGGCGCACCTGACGCCCGAGGAGCGCGCCAGCCCGGAGTTGTCATACTATCGCCGTCTGACATCGGAGGACAAACCCACCCGTGTCGCGGCCGCCAAGGCGTGGAACACGCGCGAGGTGCGCATGAGCGCGCTCAACCCCGGGCCGGAGATGCTGGATAAGCTCGAGGATGAGGACTGGCTGATGCCTCACGCACGGCTCGAGGCGCACTACTTTGTGCACGACTGCTTCCTAGAGGAGGACCAGTTGCTCAAGAACGCGGACAAGATCAAACACATTCCAACAAGTATTGTACAAGGTCGGCTGGACCTGGTTTGCCCGCCCAAGTCAGCGTGGGCGTTGCACAAGGCCTTACCCCAATCGAAGCTTTACTTCATCAGCGATGCCGGCCATGATGCGAAAGAGCCCGGAACTCTCAAAAAGCTAGTGGAAGTTTGTGACGAGTATGCGGAATTGTAAACTTACCATCTTACAAATTGTGATGACAGGATGCTGTCTTTAATTATTGCCACTTAGCCATAAGAAAACGAAACTGTTTATCTGGTATTCATGTTTGTTGTTGAAACCATATTTGTACAAACCTGAAAGATAACCAACCAAAAGAACCCCCAGTTCTCAGGGATCTGCCGTAAAATGGTAAACTACAGAAGCCAATATATTGAACTACATGATTTCCGCTGGATACATGTGTAAGTGCCATGGTGGCTATCCGCCAGATGAATGATATGTACTTGGAGACAGCCAAAATCATATTTTACGTGAAGTTGCCAATGCATATATCTCTATCTCCTCCCTGATCTATATTTGGCTGACTTCATTAATGACAAGTGTATTCTAGAGGAGTGCCTACGTAGATGCTCTTAATCCACATTCTCGCCAAGCTTAAGCGACTTGAGAATTGGCCCGTACACAATCTGTCCATGGGGTTGAAAATGATCATACCAAAACAATACATGTGAACTGACCTACGTGTCTAAATGTGCCCTTCAATGACGTAAACACTGTGCAGGACTACGTGTCATTCGCAAGGCAACTACCTTAGATCTGGGGCGCATGGATGCCGCACAGTATAGACACTTAAGTATGCATATTGAATGGGGGGCTTGTGAGTCAAGTTGCAAAGGGTTGCCAAAGTTATGGTGCAGCTTTGTAGATGCGAACCGTTTTGGGTAAGTACTAAGTAGGCAGTTCAGTGGCGGGCCAGCTGTCACCCAGCTGGCAGCTTACTAGCCCCTGGTGCCAAGTCGTGACGTTGACTGAGCCGCACACAGGCGCTACCCACACAAAGCTGAGCACTGTTGTGGGTACAGCACCAGCCAATTTGTGGCCAAATCACCTTTGACCGTAGCACAGGCAATAAATTACATACCGATCAGATGCGAGTAATAAATGCCATCTGGCTGGAAAGGAACTCAAGGGTGCTCGGTAGTATTGTATAAGGCAGCGCTGTGTTGCCTCTCAGGTAGTTGGACTTTCCTTTCTCTTTTTATGATTCCCCCTTAAGTAGGTAGTTGTAACCGTCGAGCTTAAATTTTTATTTGTTTTTATTTTGCTGTCTCGTCTTGTCTAAGCCTTGTCCTGTCACTGGGAGGAACCGTGGCCTAAACGAGCCAGCAAGGCGGAAAGGCCACACTTTCACACACCAACCCCGGAGCTAGCAGGCCCATACCTGGGCATCCCATCCCACTTTCGAGCTCCTCACCGACCGACGCACCGCACACCTCCCAAAAGGCATCTCCTCTGCCCCCTTAAGCCCACCACTATCATCCTCGCCGCACACCACAGGGGCCATCTCCATCCTCACCGACCCCGCGAGAGCCCTCTGCTTTGGCGACACTGGTGGACCATCCCATTGCGCTGCCCAGCATGTCTGCCCCAAACCAAGGCTTCGGCTACGGCCAGGATCCCCAGCAGCAGCAGTACGGTGAACAAGCCTCCTACCCTGATCCCAATGCTGCTGCCGCCTCACCGCCGCCTACACAATCCGCCCATCAGCCAGCCGAGGCCGGCAAGAAGAAGAAGCGAGGCTATGCGACCCAAGCGTTCGAGTTCGGCGCCGGTGGGAATGCTGCCGCGGGAGGCCAGGCTCCCGGTGGCATCCCGCCTGCTGGCCCAGTCGGTGCCGGCGCAAATCCCATGGCGGGCTACCCAGGCCAGCAGGACTTCCAAGGCGGATACGCTGGCGCTGCCGCACCCGGCTACGGCTCGACGCCCTCTCCTGCCTATGGCGCTGCCGGAGCTGCTCCAGGCCAACCCGGGGTGGGTGGCTACCAAGCTCCGGACACATACTACCAGGGTGGTGGTGCACCCACTCCTGGCACCCCCGGTATCGCCGGTGTCACCGCTGGCATGGCGGGCATGAACATGGGCGGTCAGCCAGCACCTCAAGCCGCAGCTCCTCAGGCTCGAGTGGCTCTGAACCAGCTGTATCCGACCGATCTGCTGAACCAGCCCTTCAACGTCTCGGAGCTCGACTTGCCGCCCCCCCCTTGCATTCTTCCTCCTAACGTAAGTTGACCACCAAACTACGGTCCTGTGGACGGACAGGGCTAGCAGATTTGGGGTGTATTGAGATTTGCTAACTATGTCGTTTCCCGCCTGATTATAGTCCAGCGTTACCCAGTCGCCCGACTCCAACTGTCCGCCTAAGTACATGCGATCCACCCTCAACGCGGTGCCCACCACCAACTCCCTCCTCAAGAAGTCGAAACTTCCATTCGCCCTCATTATTCAGCCATATGCAGCACTGCATGACATTGATGACAATGTTCCCGTCGTGCAGGATCAGGTCATTGCCCGTTGCCGCAGATGTAGAACGTATATCAACCCTTATGTCATCTTCCTGGACCAAGGCCATAGGTGGCGGTGCAACATGTGCAACCTGACCAATGATGTCCCACAAGCCTTTGATTGGGATGCTGCTGCTCAGAAGAGCGTCAACCGCTGGGAGAGACCTGAGCTGAACCACGCGGTCGTTGAATTCGTGGCCCCCCAAGAGTACATGGTCCGGCCGCCTCAGCCCCTCGTCTACCTGTTCCTGTTTGACGTCAGCTACGCTGCTGTTTCTTCGGGACTTCTTGCCACCAGCGCGCGCACCATTCTCGACAGCCTCAACAGGATACCCAACGCCGATCGCCGAACTCGCCTCGGATTCATTGCTTTCGACTCCAGCCTCCACTACTTCGCGGTTCCCAAGGATGGCGATGAGAATGCCGAGACGAGCATGCTCGTTGTCAGCGATCTAGAGGAGCCCTTCCTACCCGTGCCCCAAGATCTCCTTGTTCCGCTTACGGAAAGCCGAACCAGCATTGAGAACTTCCTAACCAAGCTTCCAGAGATGTTCCAGAACAACCAGAGCAACGGCTCATGCCTAGGTCCCGCCTTGAGAGCTGCTCACAAGCTTATTTCGCCTCTGGGTGGAAAGATTACCGTCCTGAGCGCCTCCCTGCCCAATATTGGCGTCGGCAAGCTCGATATGCGAGAGGACAAGAAGCTACTGGGTACTTCCAAGGAGAGCGGCTTACTGCAGACGGCTAGTGGATTCTACAAGTCCTTCGCTGTCGAATGCTCAAAGAATCAGGTCTCTATCGATATGTTCCTCTTTTCTTCACAATACCAGGACGTAGCATCTCTAAGCAATCTGCCCCGCTACACAGGTGGTCAGACGTGGTTCTACCCTGGTTGGAATGCGGGCCGAGCTGAGGATGCTATCAAGTTTGCCCGCGAGTTCAGCGATTACCTGTCCTCTGAGATTGGTCTGGAGGCGGTCCTCAGGGTCCGCGCCACTACTGGCCTGCGCATGAACACCTTCTATGGTAACTTCTTCAACCGCAGCTCTGACCTCTGTGCTTTCCCGGCCTTCCCCCGCGACCAGTGTTACGTTGTTGAGGTGGCTATCGATGAGACACTGCAGAAGAATTTCGTCTGTCTGCAAGCTGGTGTCCTCTACACCAACTGCAATGGTGAGCGAAGAATCCGTGTCCTGACTCTGGCGATCCCAACAACCACGAACCTTGCGGACATCTACGCCTCAGCAGACCAGTGCGCTGTAACGACGTACTTCAGCCACAAGGCTGTCGAGCGCGCTCTGAGCGGCGGTCTCGAGGCGGCACGTGATGCACTACAGAGCAAGCTCATTGAGCTGCTACAAACGTTCAAGAAGGAGCTGGGTGGAGGTAGTATGGGTGGTGGCTTGCAGTTCCCTGCCAACCTCCGAGGTCTGCCCGTCTTGTTCCTTGGTCTCATCAAGAACGTCGGTCTCAGGAAATCCGCACAGATTCCATCTGATCTTCGATCAGCTGCGCTGTGCCAGCTATCCACTCTCCCCCTCCCACTTCTTATGCAGTACATCTATCCTCGACTCTACTCGTTGCACGACATGCCTGATAACGCCGGAGTGCCGGATCCAGAGACTAGCCAGATCGTGCTTCCGCCTCCGCTGAACCTCTCGTCCGAGCGGTTTGTCAGCTACGGCCTGTATCTCATCGATGACGGTCAGACGCAGTTCCTCTGGGTGGGCAGAGATGCCATCCCGCAACTGCTTGAGGATGTCTTCGGCGTTGCCGAGCGCACCCAGCTGCGCGTGGGCAAGGGTTCGATCCCTGAGTTGGACAACGACTTCAATGAGCGGGTTCGCGCGGTCATTCAGAAGAGCCGCGACCATTTGGCCAAGGGCGTTGGAAGCACCATTGTGCCGCACTTGTACATAGTACGGGAGGACGGGGAGCCAAGCTTGAAGCTGTGGGCTCAAACCCTGTTGATCGAGGACAGGGCGGACCAGGGAATGAGCTTCGGACAATGGATGGGCGTCATGAGAGAAAAGGTGAGTGGTTAACCTTCACTGCCCTCGGACTACAGGAACATGTCGTTCTGACTATTGTTTACTCTATACTAGGTTGTGCAGTAATGATGCTTCAGAAAAGAGGGGAGGGGGTTGTGCCTAGGAGTAAGTATACTCGTATAGATGGTGATACAAGGCAAATCGGTCTACGAAGTGAATTCAGATGAGATGAATAAAACAAACCAAAAAAAACCCCGTAGCATTACTCTGTCCAAGCCCCACCCTGTGCTAGAAAAGTGTGTATACTTACCACCCATCCGTGGATGTGTCTTGAGTGGTGCAGCATTTGGCAGTGACAGCATACAGTCTATCCATCTGTCATCAGCCTTTGCTGCGGTAATTCGGCATCGCTAGAGTAACTGCCAAGAGCTTACACCCTATCTACCTGATGCCTAACATACCCACCCACCTGATGTCGAAACAGGCGATGGCAAAGATTGGGAGAGGATGGGCCTTTGATTGTATCAGTACTAGTCTTGTTCCTTGGATCCTCCCCCGAAGCTCCACCCCTTTCGGAATGCTAGGCCACGAAACAGCCGGTCGCAAAGAGCCTGGGCTGGCGACCAACATTGAATCAGCAACTAACTTTAATCACTCAGGTTGCTGGGTTCAATGACCGAATCCAAAGATCTGATGGGACCTTGCCCGTCCTGCGGACTTTCTCCCCATGTTCCACTTGCTTTTCGCGCACTTCCTTGATCTATCAATTTCAAATTTTTCGGTATACCGGAGACTAGATCCCTCCCGGGGGGTGGCTCGCTTAAAAACCTACAACTACCGGGCGTGCGTATGAAGTATATGGGGTGCAGTGTACGTACGTGTATGTATGTACTTCGTCGTACGCGTGTGGGTGCAGGCGAAGAGGAGTCAGGGTAGCCTATCCATCCATGTGCGTCCCGAACGTGAGCCGATGTGACAGCCTTGGACGAACCCAGGAGTATGGATGCCGGGCCGCCACTTACGACGACTGGCTAAACGACGGACGGTCACCCCCCTTCCCTTAGATCTTCCTCGCCCATGCTTGCATTCAGTCATCGATGCGCCTGCGGCCCAGCCCAGAGGTTCGCTCAGGGCTGCTGGCGGTTTGAGAGGTGGCTTTTTCCGGGCTAGCTTTCGGGTGTGGTGTTTCATAGCTCTCAATGTAGATGGCCACAAGCCCCCAAAATCCTCACTAGGGAATCGCAACTTACACGAACTGGTACCCCTCGACTCCCTTCCTTTCCCTTCCCCATCCCCCTACTCGTCCGGAAACTCCCGCCTATGTGTGTGAGGTCGCGTAGCCATAGTAAGGCACAGCATCGGAATCCATGTCATGCTATATCCAGGCTGCTAGGTACCGAGGGGAACGGGCTGCTCGGAGACACAGGGAAGATCACTTTTTGTACCTCCTCCGTACGGGCCACCTGAACTTACCGTGCCATGTACCACACATTAATGTGACGGAGGTTTAGATGGAGTGCAGGCTAGGTCGACGAGACTACGGTATTGGTCACAGCCGGGGTGTGCCCAAACCTTTAGCGCACTTGCATCATGCTGGGGATGGGAGAAACTGACCACTCATGAAACGGGTCCTTGAAACACACGCGCCGGGGGGGCTACCAAAGTGGGCGGTTAAGAGAACTGCTGATTGGTGGGGTAGGCGTGTGTGGAAAGCCCCCTTTCAGGGCGGCTAACAACGGTGTGTAGAAAGATAAAAAAAAAAAAAAAAAAAGGGAAGCGAGACTGTAATAGCAAATTGGTTGATGGACGATAGGGCAAGATCCCATTAGGATATTGCTGGGACACGTAGGCGTCCAGAGCCAAAGGCTTCATTCATACAATCGGCAACTGGGGCACAGGCCTTCTACATCCACTCATACTCAGGTGCACCGTACCAGCAGGAGGGTCCCATCCAACAAGCCTGGTTGCTGTGGTCCATGGTCCATGGCCCATCCCAGCGGAGTGGGACAGGCGTTCGTGATATCCATCGCAGCCCCGTCAAATCTGCCTAGAGATACTAGCCCCTCCAAGAATGTCCCTAATAATTTTAGCAGTAGGATCGAGAGCGAGAGAGAGCGCTACCTATGTACCCAGCGCAGCGTCCAGGTTGCCCCCTACTACCTCATCAATTGGGACAATAAACCTTCGAGCGGTGCCTTTAAGCAAGGGGATACCGAGCGGCAGCCGGTGCATCGCGATTCCAACCCCGCCAAAAGCTTGATCCCTATCCGCCCGCCCATCCACCCAAACCCCTCCATCACACGGAGCCCGCACACCCTCCTGGTGGAGACCCGTGTGTGCGCGATTCTTTTTTATCACACACATTGACCTCCCCTGGCCGTACCGGTTAGCTGGCTAGGCGCTTCGGTTATTTGGTCATTTTTCTTGTGCTTGCCCATGTACTATACTGGGTGTGTAGGACGCATGTATATACGAGGGTGGTTAGTCGCTACAAGGGGACAATTGCATCCTCCCGGGTTGAGCAATTTTTAGACACCACGTGGGATCAGACATGATCAGCCCTCCTTCGCCGGCAGAAGAGCAATCCCACGAGTCAACATTGAAGGCGACTGGAGCAAGCAAGCAGACACACACATAAGACGAAGAGAGGTCAAAGCTGCGACGAACCAGCCCAGTCATCTCACTGATGATGATTCTGAACCAGCAAGGCAAACTTGACTAGGTAAAGCAGGGAAGGGGAGGAATAAAGCAAGCAACAGAAGTACAATACATCAAGGCTGGTGGACAGGTAACTAGGTTATGTGACTTGTAAAAGGCCCTGGCTGAGTAGGACACACTCACTAATGATACTAGGACCAAGAACGAACCCACTTCCGGCGGCCTTAATTTTTCTCACCACTGCTCGCACATACCCCGGTCCACGGAAGTTCTTCTCGCTACACACCGTAAGTTATTAAGTTACGTACAGTAACCTAGGCATGTACAGATGACTACGGGGCGGATTTGTCCACGTCCATGACAGGATAAACGTCCCTCAGCCCCACTATGACTGCAACTATTCCCGTGAACGAGAAAGGTGGCCCCTCTTCTCCCCTACAGCTCGCGTTAGGGGAACAGCTAGCTAGTGTTTTGATATTCGGATGGGATAGGGGGTTTAGACCTGTCACTTGCCTAGTCAGCGGGCGTTCTGCTGCGTTTCTATCCACCCCATGACAGTCAGAGCTCCGGGGAGGGAGTGCAGCACACTATGAACGAATGAAAGCGGCGCGGGTGCTACCAGGCTACGGCGATGGGAGAGGGGAAAGGTGGAAGTTGGAGGTTTGAGCAACAGGGCACGGCTGCACAGGTGACGAACGGAAACACCGCGGATGTAGCTATCCAGGTTGGTTAGCTCGTGTAGTTACACACCCAACCAGCAAATAAGGCACGGCGTTTCCCCGAGTTTGGACTCGGGGAAGCCAGCTGCAGGTTGCCATTGGCCTAGCGAGCATGAAGTGATCGTAGACTTTTTTTTCTTTCCCTTTCTTTCCCCTTGTGAAGCGGCTTTCTTACGCGCACAGTGGGAGGGAGGGGCTCTCATCTGATAATCACTGCCTGCTGGGGGGACATGGACAGTGATGGATACGGGGGTACCCATCGCAACTCCTGGTGCAAGGAGACTCTCGGGGAGACTCTGGGCCTGGCGTGGGTGCAGCGGTAGAGGGCAGGGGTGGTAGGGGAAAGCTCCCCCTCAGCTACCCACCACCTACCACATACCCTGCACTATCCGCTGAATTCAACAGCCCAAGGCAGCTCATGCCCACCCCCCCAGTCCACTTATTATAACATCCCGCATCTCATTCCCACCAGTGCACGCACGTACCGCCGCTCACCAGGCACGGTACTGCAGACGGACGACGCTTAGGTTCAAGACCAACACCACCTTTGTTCTCCTCCTCCCGCGGCATCCCAGAATTTCGACAAGTTCTCAGCACGAGGGTTTTTTCCTTTTGGTCTTGCTTGCGCCCAGGTTCTCTTCTTCTCAATTCTTTTTCTCCCGTGCGTCTCATTTCCCGACTCCCATCTTCGCTTCCCACAAATACAACCACTCTCTGTAGTTCAAAACCCCTCCCACCCCCCTTAGCCTCTCTGGTGGTCTTTTTTAGCTGCGGGGCAATCCGATCCATTTCTCCCGCTTGGGAAAATAGGTGAGCGCTGAGTATTTCCTATTACCCCTCACGAAGATCATACAGGAACGTGACGGCTATTTTCTGGTTCGTCCTTCGCAAAACACTCTGCGGGATTGCACCTGGTCATTCCTCGTACAACTCCTGTGATCTACCCCATCTATGCTCCGCTGTGCGTAAAATTTCCCGCTTTCCTTCTTGTCCTATTCCCCCGGCGATCAAAGAGCAGACACGAGGTCCGGACTGGGGTTGTTGCTGTGGTGGTGCACACACGCGAGACAAAGTGTGGATAGAGAGAGACAACTACTGGGGAGCCCTCCACTTCTATCTCTTTCGTGTCGCAAAACTCCAGCTGTTGGTATAGTCGAATTACCTGGAACAAACAGCCAGTTGCTTGCGTTACGCGCATAAGAACAAACGAGAAAGGAAAAAGAGAGCCTTCACGTCTTCCCGCAACCAACAACCCAAAGAGAGATAAGCTTGGGCGAGGTTCAATTTCGAACGGAGCTTCTGGAAGCCGTCACTACTGGAATCCACTTTTACTCCCTAAGCCATCTCCCAGACGAGCCCGCCTTGATGCTCGGTGCTGTGTCCCTAAAGTTATTGATCATCAAAGCGGACTTTCTTGGAGGCTGCGACGCTCATATTTCGTACAATTCGCACAGACGGTGCCCGGATATTCCAAGTCTCAGGAGCCGCCTCTCTACGTAAACCCCCGGTCCGGACGTCTGAAGCAAGCGCCAACAGCCTCTGGTCCGCACCATCACAAAACCCCAGCTCCACCCCTATCATTCAGGATTCGCTTTAGACTGATCTGCCCGTTCTGCCCGTTCTGCCCGTCTCTTGTCGTCCCCCTGAACGCCCTGGCTAATTATTACTCGCTGCCAATCCCCTAGATTCTAGACCGCAGCAAATCTGCAACCCAGTTGAGCACCTGCTAAGCCGGGAACAGCAATAAACCCCCGCAACAAAAGATCCCCTTGTCGTTCCGGCCACCAAACCCACACCCGAGCAAACCCCCCCCCGATACAGCAGACACAAAGTCATACCTGATACCTTGAAAAATAATCTCTTGCGACTGTGGGCAGGCCCGAGCAGCAATCTTACTTTTGTCTTCCCATCTCGTCTTTCTCGCCAAAAGATTTCGTCATAAACCGCACAACGAGAACATCGCAAGCAGCATATAGAAGACCGAACATTGTCTCACGACGCTACCGTTTCCCGTGCCTCCACACCCCACCCCCCTTATAAAACCATTCCGGAAACCCTCTTGGTCCGGTCTCAACCTTTGAAAAGGCTGTGACGTCGACCTTGGCTCTGGAAAGCAAAGGACTCCACACTGTACGCTTCGTTTTGGACGAACATCTCCTGATTCATAAATCAGCTTCAAGCCGTCCCAAATCCATACTTGTTCCGTGGCATCTATTGTCACCATGTCACGATCTACCGCACCCAACCCCGCGGGGTCACGAAAGATCTCTTTTAATGTTAGCGAGCAGTACGACATCCAGGATGTTGTCGGTGAGGGTGCTTATGGTGTTGTTTGGTACGCTTCAACAAATGCTTTGAAACACGATTCCCCGTGGGAGAAAGTTGAGCTCAGAACTGACCTGGTTAATGCAGCTCTGCCATCCATAAGCCCTCTGGGCAGAAGGTAGCCATCAAGAAGATTACGCCGTTCGACCACTCCATGTTCTGTCTGAGAACACTGCGAGAAATGAAGCTTCTTCGTTACTTCAACCACGAGAACATCATCTCTATCCTCGATATCCAGAAGCCCCGCAACTATGAATCATTCAACGAGGTCTATTTGATCCAGGTTCGTCCTCCCGTTGTGCCCATCAGATTTGCCTAAATCATCTCTCGTCTTGGGGCCATGTTAACCAAACTCGCATCTAGGAACTGATGGAAACCGACATGCACCGTGTCATCCGCACTCAGGACCTCTCTGACGACCACTGTCAATATTTCATCTACCAGACGTTGCGCGCCCTCAAGGCAATGCACTCGGCAAACGTCCTGCACAGAGATCTGAAGCCTAGCAACCTGCTGCTGAACGCCAACTGCGACTTGAAAGTCTGCGATTTCGGTCTAGCCCGTTCCGCCGCGTCCCAGGAGGACAACTCCGGCTTCATGACCGAATACGTCGCCACACGTTGGTATCGTGCACCAGAGATCATGTTGACATTCAAGGAGTACACCAAGGCTATCGATGTGTGGTCCGTTGGATGTATCCTGGCGGAGATGCTGAGCGGAAAGCCCCTGTTCCCCGGCAAGGACTGTACGTTGAGACACCCATCTTTGATGCGTGAATTGTTAATACTATCGTCATGTTCATTATCAAAGCTAACAGATATCGTGCTTTAGACCACCACCAGCTGACTTTGATCTTGGATGTTCTGGGCACACCTACGATGGAGGACTACTACGGCATCAAGTCGCGCCGCGCCCGCGAGTATATCCGCTCCCTGCCCTTCAAGAAGAAGGTTCCCCTCCGCACGCTGTTCCCCAAGACCTCAGACTTGGCTCTGGACCTGCTTGAGAAGCTCCTCGCCTTCAACCCTGTCAAGCGTATCACAGTTGAGGAGGCCCTGAAGCACCCGTATCTGGAGCCCTACCACGACCCCGAGGATGAGCCGACGGCGCCGCCGATTCCTGAGGAGTTCTTCGACTTCGACAAGCACAAGGACAACCTGAGCAAGGAGCAACTGAAGCAGCTCATCTACCAGGAGATCATGCGGTAATTGGATAGCCAGTCGCTTGGGAAAGGGAAGAGGAAGTCTACGGGTGCATTTTTTTTTGGGAATGCGACTTGATACCGGTTTTTTTTTCTCCTTATCCATTTCTTCTTGGTTGTCAGAGAGAGAAAGACTGGTGGCTATTGGATCTCGAGCGGGCCAAATTTCACGCCCGCCGGTGATATCACGTACGAGGCGAGCATGGGAAAACGAAGAATACCCTAGCAAGCAAGCAAGCAGTTGAGGTCGTCCCTTTGTACATGGATGAAGACTTGGGATTTTAAGGCATAGCGAGCACGAAAGGAACGCAAGGGAAATGCAACGTCTGACGGAGAGAGATGAAATGGATAGGACATACCAAATGATGATGCCCTACTTCTTGTTTTTTTTTTTTTTTTTTTTTACTATCAAGTTGGACAGCCAGATCCGAATGAAATTCAGTGAAGTAAAGAGAAACAGAAATAAAGACAAGCAAGCACAAACACACACACGCCCCTCTCCAAGTGTACGGAAGGAAAGAGAGGATGATCAAGTCATCGCCCTCTCGTGACAAGGGCTTGCTTTACTCGGTTACCATGTCGGAATTCCCTTTTGTTTTTCCCTTTACTATCTCGATACAGGCCAAGGGAGGGAGGGGGTAAAAAGGGATATAGTTTCCAATAAAAACCCAGGCAGGTAATTTTTCTCCTTTCTGGTCAAGAAAGAGAAGCCAACGTAATTCTTGACAAGTCCGCTGAAGAATGTTTTCACACACCGCGACCGTGTATTTTTGTATGCTGAATGCTGTATGTGTGCATGTACTAGTGAGTAGGGGGAGTTCCCTTCCGTTCGTTCTCTGGTTCAAAAGGTTTGTGATTAGTTCTGTTGAGGTCTATATGCGAATACATTTAATTAAAGATGAGCTGTATAATAAGGAGTCGAGACAGCGGATAAAGACTGTCATGAGAATAGGCGGGCTGGCTGACGTGGGTAGGCGGAAGCGTAGAAGAGAGAAAGGCGTGGAAGGAAGTTTCGTAAGACAGGAAATCTAAAAGTGTTTATAGCTGCTAGAATTCTGATTTGTAAATTGGAGGGTATATTATTGCGAAGCTGATCTGTTCTGTTCCGTTCCCAGTCCCCATCCATCCCCCCCCCCTCCTCTTAATTCCTCGTTCCCCTGTAGATATTGTGATAAAGCAGGTTTTTGCTTCTCTTCACCTCGCTATGAATCTGCCCCCCACCCCCTCGCAGTAGCACTTACAGTCTCCTTAACTCAACTACATGCATGGCGTACCACACGTATCATACTGACCAATGCATACATAGTGGTTCCAGAATGTCCCTCCCACGACGTTCACCCTCCTAGATGGTATCTCCTCCGTGTCCCTACCACTAGCTCCCTGTCTCTGCCCGTGCGTCTCTGCCCCTTTCTCTCTCTCTCTGTCTCTCCTTTCGTGTTCTCGTGGCTTCGTCATTGCTGCAAACCGCAGCTCATTCCATTTCGAGAATGCTGTTGGTTGTTTTTTTAAGCGGCTACCAAAGAGAGATAAAAAAAAAAAAAAAAGGCAAGATGCTATAGAGCAGATGGTAGATGGTTTCGCGATCCAAAGCCGTTCTTCATTCCTTTTTGGGGCCCCTCCCGCAAGGTGGTGTTGGTATAAACCCCCTTATACAACTTTTGTGGTTTCTTCCTTTTCGTACGGGAGTTTACTTTTGTCTTCTCCTTTCTCATAGCATTTTCATGTATGTAGTAGTGGGGTTTATTTTCCCGAAGGGTGAGGAGGGGAGAGTTTTTTTTTCTTCTTTCCTTTCTCCTTTCATTATATTCTTCCCCTTTTATCTTTATCCCAGATTTCTCTTGTCCTCTTCGGTGATGTTATCCGCCCCGACAACCCAGAGCTCGACGCCCACGATGTCAAACTTCTCGCCCTCGTCGCTCAGCGGCGCGTTGTTGAAGGTGTCGCAGTGCCGGCTCTGGCCCCTGCTGAACCCCTCGTCGAGCCAGAGCCCGTAGTGCGCCGCCTGGATCCCGCCTCCCACGCTCAGGTAGCCCCTCTCCCCGTGGATGTAGTACTCGTTCTCCCCCGTGTAAGAGAAGCTCTGGAAGCGGACCGAGTGCTGTTGCGGTAGCGGGTGGGACAGTGACGTCGGCGTCGTGGAGGCTGATGGGGGAGCCAAGCTGTTGTTGTTGCTGCCGCCGCCACTACCTCCCAGCGAACCGTTCTGTGATGTGAAGCCGTCCACGGCGATGGTCGTTGAGCGACTCGTCAATATATCACTGGTGTCGGCGGATGGAGGCGGTGGTAAGGGGATGTGGATCGAGGCTCGCCAGAGGAAGCACTCGCCAGTGCCGTAGTAGATGTCCTTGCCGCCAATGTGGGGAGCTTCGGTGAGATATGCGCCAAAAGTCTAGTAAGAGCGAAAAGGAAAGCTGTTAGCTACAAAATCCCTTCTCATGGCTTCTTTGGTCCCGCTCCTCCGTCATGATACCTGCAATTGGGGCCTTCCTCATTCGGGGCCAAAAGCCAGCTGTTCCACCGCAAAAGAAAGGGAAAAGAAAAGTCACACTTACACCTCCGAGCCCGTCGCGGACGACCAGCACGTAGCCGACCCTCTTGCCGCGGTACTCGTCGCACTTCTGGTACATGGTGGCCAGGCTGCTGCCGTCCTGGTACAGGCTGTAGGCGAGCTTCCAGTCGGAGCAGATCTTGAGGCGCTCGGGCAGGAACGAGCGGACCTCCTCGGCGATGCCGCGGCCCAGCAGCCGCTCCTGGGCCCGCGTGTCCGGGTGGTAGCCGTAGAGCTTGAGGGCCTCGAGGGGCGGCAGGGTCAGGGGGGAGGGCGCGCGCGAGGGGTCCCGCGGCGGCGTGTAGGCGCCGTGGATGCCGTCGCCGGCAACGCTGCCGATGACGCCGCTGCCGTACATCGACGACGACATCGAGCCCCACCCGGGCGAGGGCGAGGTCTTGCTGTGCTGGAGGGGCCCCCGGCTGTACGAGGTCATCCGCGAGGGCGGCGCCGTGCTGCGGCGCCCGAAGAAGCTGGTAAAGGTCGACCACACCGAGTCGGAGGAGGACTCGGACAAGAGCGGAGGGTGCGCCGGCAGCGGCGGCGGCGTCGGTGATGCCGTGGTCGTCGGCGGTGTGGATGTGTCGGATTCGGAGGGCGCAGCGTCGCCTAGGTCGATGAGGTCACCGACCTGCGACGGGGGCGGTGTCCGCCCTGCGAACTCGGTGGACGATGCCATGCTTAACTTGATATTCTGTTGTACACGCACGCAGAGAGGGGAGGAGAAGAGGGGGGCGATTTTGGGGGCGATTGGCGGTGTGCTGGAGTTTCGCGGGTGAGTGAGCCCACCGGGGGCGGTCTCCTGGTGTCGTGTTTACGAAATGATGTCCGAGCAGCGATAGAATCCGCTGTTTTCTGCTGTCCACCTGTATCGTGGCGTGGCGTACGTGGGGCCTGCCAGGAATGTCGCCAAAACTATATTGTCCAGACACAATAGGTAGAGATGCTTAAGTTGTTGCAGAAAAAATGGAATTATGCGACAGAAGAAATCAAGACCAGGAAAAAAGAGAGGAAAGAGAATATCATAAAATCAAAAAAAGACGTCAGGATAACCTAAAGGTTGGAAGTTGGCCTATCCTGGATTATTAAGGCTGCCTGGGGGGTTTTTAAATAGCTTCGCTGACATCCTTCATTGCCATGCCCCTGGCTGGTGGGGTTGATTACCGTCGATCCGTTCACTGACTATGGAGCAGAGTAATAAACAAACGTGGCAGCCCAGGGCAGCACAAAAAGGCGTCCGGGTTGTGCTGATAAGCCTCTAAGCGCGCAACACAATGCGGGCTTGAGATTCTATGGGCGTCTTGAAATCGAAGTCGAATGTTATCGGTACCCAAGTGGATGTGGTGTAGTCAACCGAGTTACCTGTCAAGTTTGTGAACTTGCTGGGCACAGATTGGTTGTGGACTTTTCTACTTATTAGCTATTTACTGAGCTGACTTCCTTCGCCTTGCTTCCACCAATTAAGCTTTCCAGTTTCATGTACAGTCACTGCCGCCAGCCTGCCTAAGGAGGTAGCTGAGCTTGGCCACCCATTCGTCAGCTAGTTAACACTCCCTACCTACCAAGCAAGGGCAGACAACACAAAAAATCCATGGGATACACACTGTTGTTGCTGCTGCTCCAGGTCATCAGATCCACTGTCCGCCTGCGTGGCTTTCCATCGGTTTTCCATACATACCCAAAGCTTAAGTTAGAGTTAACTTTCAGCAAAAACCAGCCCCGCCGCCGTGCCATGCGACTCACTCCAAAAACGGTCCGCAGTCTAATTTCCAGCATGTCGTCATCGCCCAGGGTCACGGGGGAGCTTCCCGAGAACCTTATACTATGGACTTTTACTGCAGCCTACTTAGCCTAGTCAGTCAGTCATCTACATGTACCTATAGTCAGAAGATACATAAGTTATATCCGGGCCCCAATTCCCTATCCTCCACTGTGCTGGAAGATAGTTATGGGATGGCATGCGAGGTGGCAACGTTGATAGCCGTCATATCTCGGTCTTTCCATGTACGGCCCACGGTTTAAAAAAAAAAAAAAAAAAAAAAAAAAAAACCTCTCCCGAGATCGCCGTGCAATCAGAGCACGGCACGGCACGGCTTGGAAGCAGAGCAAAAGACGTTACTCTAGGCATGCATCTCTTTATCCATCTTGCATCGCAGCGCCGCAAGTCAGCCTCGGCTAGCAAGTGCCCGGCCTACGTGGAGCGGCTGTTTGCATGAGCCGCTTGTCGCACCTGAGAGCTGCATGCCGCCCTCGCGGCGCCGATTCTCAAATGGCTCTTATCACCTCAATATTCCCAACTGACATAACCTGAAGAATACGCGACATCATATCAACAAATATATTCAGATATGTAGGCTAACTTCAGCGCGTACCCCCTTAAAACACGACTGTTCCACAAGCGTGCAAGACAAACTAAAAAAAATAACAGCCCGACGAAATCTCAAGATTGTATAATCCTATCCGTAAAACGCCATGCTCATGCAGTCAGATATATCCATCCCTCAACTCTTTATTAGTCCCCTTTTGCCGTGCAAGACCCTTTGGGCGGCGGCCTCTCCTACTGTAGCCGTGTTTCCCGCACCCCTTTTTTATCTCATTCATCTTCTCTCCTAGTCTCGGGCAGCTTTAATAAGTCAGCATTTTCTGCTTGTCTTTGCCGGCCGCCTCCGAGCCCAGCGTGCTGAAAGCACAGAACTTGTCCTTGATAGCGACAACCTCATACGTGCCCTCAAGACTCGCCGTGACAACCTTGCTGTTCTCGTAGCTGATGTCGTGCCGAGTCTCGAGCACTACGCTCTTTTGGCCCTTCTTGGCGTTGGAGGATCGCGTGTAGGTGAACTCAAACGGTGGCGTGCCCCAGAATTCGAACAGGATCTCCACCTCGCTGCCTTCGTGAATATCCACGCGCACCACCTTGCCTCGGCTGATCTTGACCGACGGCATCGGGTGTATCGTCTTGCTTAGGTTGATGGCTGCGCGGCACTCCGAGGCCTTGTCGCTGATGGATGTGATGGTGAAATCGCCGGGGGCTTCGGCGATACGGCGGAAGTTGGTGCTCTGGGACTTAGCCTTCATGTTGGAACCGCCAAACGAGTAGTGCACATCGAATGGAGGAGTGCCTGACAGCGTGTAGGCAATACGCTCACCCACGCAGTAATCCGTGCGTGTTTCCAGAGGGTAGATGGCTGGCGCGTCGAAGAGCTGAACTTGCACGGACGGCCCGCCGATCTCGATCTTCTGCTGGCATCCCCGGGCATCGCGTACCTTGCGGATGCGAATAGATTGTGCACCCAGCTTGAGATATTGTCGGGGGATCTGGATGTCGTAGCTGTTGGTAGGTATATTGGGGATCCGGAAGGTTTCGGGAGCGCTTCCGGTATGGTGGCGGACCTCGATCTCAACATAAAAGGGAGCAACGCCCTGGAGAGTAATAGGGATCTTCTCCTCGTAGTCCTGCTCTGACAAACAAAGCTTGAATATCTGGCTGGGCTTTACGAAAGATGCGGAGGGCTTGGCATTGACCGTCTGTTGAACCGTGAGCGGCTGGAACCTCTTCTGATCGTTGTTGTACAGGTTATCGGCAAGGGCAGAGAACTTGTATGTGTAGACGCCAGCCTTAATGGTGTCCATGGGAATCGAGGCCTTTGGCATCGCTGCATCGAATTCCTTCCGAGCAACTGCGCCGGATCCCGACTTGGGCTTGTGGGTAACCTGGTACGAGACGTGGTAAGGGGCGGATCCTGCGATACAGTTAGCTTTCCATAATACTTGACTTGCCAATGCCGTGCGCAGCACTTACCCTTGAGAGCCACCTCGAAGCCATCAATATCGCCTTCGCATACATCCTGCTTAATGAACACACCGTTCTTATCCACGATGCTGTCTGCGGGTACCAGGGCAAGTTCCGGCCGAGGAAACCATTGAATGTCGAACTTGGAGGTCTTGGGGTCAACTTCTCCATGGCATTGGTTGTCCATAACATCGACGATCTCGAAGGTTCCGCGCTCTGTGGTTTCGATAAAGTCATTGCTGTCTCGGGCCACTTTAGTGAGTACGTCCTTGCCGCCGTCGATGTTGCGATACAAAACCCTCCAGGGACCTTCGCCTGAGAGGCGCAACGGAATGTTGATCTTGGCGTCTTCAACAACGGTGGCGGCCCGTTTGTTTTCAATGAGGCCGAAGGAGGCACGAGGACGCTGCCTACGGACAGATATCTTGGTTTCCTCCTTGAGGAAGATGCGGCAGCCACTCTTGTCTTGAATGCTGGTGAGTGCTAAAGTGTACTCTCCTCCCTGCGAGAGAGGAGCGGTTTCGATTGTGTAGGTATTAGACGTGATGTCAGCGACCTTATGAGACCTCTTCTTCCCTTCATGTACGAGCTCCCACTCGAGCGTGTAAGGGCCATCACCGAAAAGCTTCACATCCACCTTGATCGGCTCATCCAAGCATGCGCTGATAGGCCGATTGTTCTCGAAGGTGGCAATCGCAGGTGGCTTGACGTACTGCTCCAGGGAGAATTCGTCTGCAAGCGGAAGAGGGATGTTCTTGTAGATGGCGTCGTCCAGCTGTCGAAACCTGTACTGATAGCGGCCAGCGTGGCGTGGCAAGAGCTCGATTTGTTGTCGCAAGCCCCCAACATCCACCCACTCCTGCCTTGTTCTCTCGGTGTCGCTGATAACGTCGTATCTGATCCTAAAGGGCGGCGTTCCGACTAGATCCAAGTTGACTCTCAGGCCGATAGAGTTTCCGGCACACTTGTCGGGGATCTCCTCTGCCTGGATGGACAGCTTAGGCTCCAGGGGATTGAGAAGCAGACATGAAGAAGGTTCCTCGATCTCTCCTTCGCAGGAGTCACACGAGATAGATCGCAGGGTATACAGTCCTGGGGCAGATATGACCGGCCTATCCTCAGCGTTCTTAGCGGTGTGCGTGCCGATCTCGACGACTTCGCCGTGATCCCCACTCTTAGTGAGAGTGTCAATCGGCGAAAATTGCCAGGTAATAGTATACGAAGACCGATCAGAGAAGCCCCCTGGCAAGCTGTACGTGACGGGGAGTTGCTTGGATGACCCCTTAGCAACCTTGAGCGGGTTGCGCAGGTCACAGTTACGCAGAGTAGCTTGGGGTCGCTCTCTGACGACGAAATCCTGTACAAGATGTTTGGGTCTAGGCTTGGGCTCGGCCTCATCTGCGGGTGGGACATATTTGACGACATTGTCGAAAGCATCGTAGACTTCGTCAATGGTATATTGCCACTGACCAGCCATGCTCATGGATTCATTCAACGCCACTGCAACTGTTTGGGCTCTGGCCCATGAGACATCCTCTGCGTCGGGAGAAATGAGACTGGACATCCGTGAGGAGGCAAGGAGCGGCGATGAGAACCCATCGGGCTGCAGGCTTTGAATATGGAAACTGTGATCCTTTCCGTTGATGGTACGGCTGTAAACGATCTTCAGGGGCGGGGTTCCGTGAACATCAAGAGACAGGTTGGATAGATCATTCAAGCATCTGCTTGACGAGTCGGCTCGGCGCACCTGCGCACGAGGGCAGGGTACGACGTAGGTATTCTCTGTCTTCCTCTGCACCTCGAGTTTGTATTCATCGAGCACCTTGTTAAGCCGGTAGGCGCCGACCTTCTTAACAGGCACGTCATACCGGTACGAAGTCAAACTCTCATCCTCTTTAATCCTCCTTGCTTGTCTATCGATCTCTCGAATTTGGGACTTGCTCAGCTTGATCACCTCCTCATTGTTCGTCTCCAGGTCTATACGGACGAGCTCAACTTCGGCCGGAATGGTTGCATTGAAGTACAGCGGTATTAAGACGGACTTCTTACCATCGCCAATGCAGAATGGGGTCTTTTCCGGGTTAAGTATGGCTGAGCCCTCTGGGAGGATGTTGATGATCTGCTTTCCCATGATGAGCGATGCATTGTGCAATATACTCGACACCTTGACATTATGCTCGGATATCGAAAGCTCGCGGTCGTAAAAGACCTTGACCAGTCCGAGGAGCCACGAGGTCCAGATGACCTGGATATTGAACATCAAGATGGCATTCATAATGACCTGGAGGAAGAACACAAGGACGACGACAGGCTGCGATAGGTCTAGCCAAGGTATCCTCAAGGTGGGCAGGGCCACAAATAGGTAGCAGAAGTCGAGCACGACCCATTTCACGAACAGTAGAAATGACCCTGTATCATTTTCGACGATGCCGATCCAGTCCCAGAAGCGGTACGCAAACAAGGCGAAGTATACAGCGACGGCGTAAAACCTCTGGCTCGGGGCATCGATGATGGTCAAGGGTATCAACGGCTGCTGGTCGGGGGCAGCGGGAGCCGCTTTGTTCTCGGGCGCAGGTGGTAACGAGGACCGCAGGGGGCGGCTCTGTCTCTGGGGAGGTGTAGGAGTGGGAGTAGCTGATTCCCTCAAGCCCCGAGGGGCTACAGTGCCTGGGGTTTGAGGGTAACCACCCAACCGCACGCGTGGCGTCGCACTCATGGCATGCCGTGGTGGTGACGAACGACCATGAGAAGGTGCTACGTGAATCGCTGGTACTCTCCGGGTTCCAGGCACAAAGCGAGGAAAAACAAAGCTAGCAGCGACCGGCCGAGGGCGCAATGTAGTGCAGCAGCAAAGGGCCGGGCCTCTTGCAGTGCAGTAATGCGATATGATATCTTCTTGTTGTTGATTTCCTCCAGCTGAAGCCAACAGGTGACGGGGTCCTGGCGGCGTTTGTCGGGGAGCT
Organism: Xylariales sp. PMI_506; assembly: GCA_021365275.1. NCBI lineage: Eukaryota > Fungi > Ascomycota > Sordariomycetes > Xylariales > Xylariales sp. PMI_506. The sequence continues at coordinate 183,784 of JAJTIY010000023.1, read as the reverse complement.
GCTGTTGCTGTCGTTTGTGGTTTGGATATATAAACACTGAGCTAGGCAGTCCGAAATTTTGGCATTGAAAGCATGGACGCAAACGTCACGTCTCGTCCAAGCTTGAGCGCGTCAAAAAAAAAGGCTGCCAGTCGCCCAAACATCTTCGACAGCTGTCCGCACTCCACTTCGACTAACTTCCCATGAACAGCACTATCCCTATTTCTCTGCGCCCCACTATAGCTCATACTTCTATCCCGCAAGTGCTTCGCGACAGTGAACCTCGGTGAGACTGTCCACACGTGTACCTGAATTATTTGTGTTTAATAACCTTTATTGCTAATGAGCTGAGCTCTCCATTTCTCGTGCCCAAACAGCTTCACTGTGCAACATCGTCGTTTTTTTATGTCAAAGCGAAAGGCTCTTTGTTCGTACAAGGCACTGGAAGTACATAGTTCAAGCAGCTTCCCCATTGGTGGACATCGTTTAGCGGCGCTCCTACGCATTTCATAGGCTGATAGGTACCTGAGTGGCCTCAACGGAAGCAATGGCGTAGGCGAACTGTGGTCCTTTGAGACTAACAATTGAACCCATATGCCTGAACCTGGTATCAGAGATAACCAGCTAGCATACCGTAGCTCTATGCTCTCACAGCTCTACTTGGGTGTGCCATGGACTTCCTAGGTATACAGCAAGAATTAGGCCGATGCACTGGATCGTGAATATTGATGCACTCGTACTCTTTTTATTCTCCTCTGCCTGTACTATTCCCATTACTCTCAACTTGCTCTGTCCATTCATCACATGACTAGCCTGTTCTCCCCATCCTGTCTCGCGCCAATTCACCGCGTCAGTCTGTAATGCCATTGCAGGTCGCGGCAGCACTCATTTCTCAGCCATGAAGATTTGATTCTGTTGCCATTTCCTTCCCACAAGCTCTATCACAGTACCTAGGCAAATTGGTTTGCAAACGTTATGCCTTGCGAGGTCCCTTTGGCGTGAGCAAATGAGCCTTACATACCACCACACTAAAGCACGCTGTTTGCTATACCTGAAAAGGGTGTTATCTCTGCCACTCTTTTCCGTCCTTCAGAGCCATACAGCTCAGCGTATCGGCGAGACATCATTAAAGGGCACCTGATTGGGTCAATTCAACAACTTTGTGACGAATATACCTTTTCTGTTCACTATCATTCGATATATCAACCATTCTCATTATATATCATGGTACAAGCCAAAGCTGCAGTGGCAGGTCAGCCCGCTGCTCGCAATGATCCGGGATCTCCTAGAGAAAGGAGTTCTGTCACTGTCGTGACCCAACAAGGAAATGGGTATGATGATATCGCTGACGAGATAGTCGTTGCCGTCTTCTCTGAGAAGTCTGTTGTAGAGGACAATCCCGCAGGTGATAAGTCTCAACACGGAAGGCTCGTCAATCAAGATGAAACTACTCTTGCTGCTCCTGGAGAAGAAAAAAGCTCAGATGCACCAGCGCAGAAAGAGTCTTCAAAGAAGGGCCGCGCAGACAGCTACATACCTCGACGTTCTGGTCGCAGTCGAAAGGTACCAGCTAACTACGAGGACGAGTATGTCATTCCTGCCTCTCAGAACCCCCAACCACCACCGGAGAGTTCGCGCAGGGCAGACGCCCCCAAGCGCAAAGCGGCAGTAGAAGCCGAGAAGGCCATCGAGAGGAGAAACGAGAGGGCTCGGGTCACAGAAGTGCTCACCACCCCGGTCACCGCCGACGAGCTCAAGGGCTTCAAGGGCTGGGTCGAGTTGGAGTCGGAGCCGCTCTTCTTCCAGGCCATGCTGCAGGATCTGGGAGCGTCGCACCTCAAGATCACCGAGCTCTTCAGCACCGACGAGGAGTCCCTCGCCGCGCTGCCGCAGCCCGTCCACGGCCTCGTCTTCCTGTTCCTCTACGACGAGCACACGGAGACCGGGGAGGAGCGGCACGAGTGCCCCGAGGACCTGTGGTTCGCAAACCAGACCACGGCCAACGCGTGCGCCACCGTCGCGCTCATGAACATCGTCATGAACATACCCGACGCCACTTTCGGCCCACAGCTCCAGAGTTTCAAAGAGCAGACCTCCCCACTCTCCTCGCCACACCGCGGCCACGCCCTTGACACCAACGACTTCATCCGCTGCATCCATAACTCGGTGGCCCGCCGGGTCCAGCTCTTGGGTGAGGATCTGGCCCTCAAGTACAGGGCCGAGGATTGGGAGAAAGAGCAGCGCAAGAAGAGCCGGGCCACGAAGGGCGGCAAGCGGGGCAGGGGGAAGGGCCGCAACCGCAAGAAGAACACCGTCATCGAGGAGAGCGCCCACCACTACGTCGCGTACGTGCCGCACGCCGGCAAGGTCTGGGAGCTCGACGGCCTGGAGCGGCTGCCCCTGTGCTTAGGCGACAGTCACCCCAGCGGCTGGCTCCAGACCGCCATCGAGACGATCCAGGTGCGCATGGCGGCGGGCGACTTCTCCAACACCTTCAACCTGCTGGCCATGTGCTCGTCGCCGCTGAAGCACGTCCAGGACGACTTCTCCGCCAACCTCCGAAGCTGCCACTTCCTGGAGCAGCGATACGGCAATGCCAGTGGTGGTGATGGTGGTGACGATAGTGGTAATGGCGGTGAGCCGGGCTCTTGGCCACATCCGCTTATCACGTCACTCTATCCGGAAACCAAGCTCGCGGCCGCTGGCCTAAGCTGGGACGTTATCAAAGAAATCAACACGGAATCGGAAGCACAGATCCTGGCCGACCTGCGAGGACTAGCGGAAGTCGACTCGACATCGCCAGCAGCAGCAGCAGCAGGAGCGTCCACGCCTGTACCTAAGCTCACTCCCACCGCCGCCGCCACCGCATCCAAACTCATGGGCGACCTCCTCGCCAAGCAGCAGGAGATCGAGGTGCGCCTGGCCCTCGAGACCGCGGACCGGGACGCCGCCGCCGCGGAGTGGGCGGCGCGGCGGCGCGACTACACGCCCGCCATGCACCGGCTCCTGCAGTGTCTCGCGGAGAACGAGCAGCTGGAAAGGGTCGTGGACGAGCACCGGGATTGAGCTGGGGAGGGGCCACGCGCAGCCGTAGAGATACGACACACGCTGAAGAGAGTGCGTGTATTTGTGGCCGCACAAAAAAACCCCCCCCCATGAATAAAGTAATCGTCAAGCCCCCTTTTCAACCTAATATGGCTACATTGGGCCTTTTGTATTGTGGAAATGAGACAAGGCACTCATAGCATATTGTGCCGCGAGGGAGAGGCACTCATTCTCATGAGACGGATTCCACCACGATGGACTGCAGTGGGTCTTTTAGTGGGTGGCATTTGGGAAACTCTCGGGTTATAATGGTAGAGAGATACGAAGGCGAAATCTTGGCGAAAGAGAAAACGTCATGAAGTATATGGCCCATGGTAACGAGGACGAAGCACGATAGACAGCCAAGTCGCCATCTACATGAATAAGAAGCATGTTGATTCTTGCTATGGCTTAATGGCCATTGCGTGAGACCTATATCTACAATTTACAACAGCAATGCACAGTAATGAGACAATAGCTTTGAAGTGAGCGGGTATCAAGTATGTATGTGCCTCATCTAGAAGAACCGACAAAGGTTGGAGCCCAAAATATCCTAATCGGAATCTCTCCTGTTCTCCACAATCCCGCGTATTTCTTCTTGGTCAGGACTGTGAGATCTCTTCAGACATGATCATTGCCCCCCTTGAAAGGAGGGTGGTCCCGATTTGCTAACTGCTTATTCCCCACCCGTGGTTGCTGTATATTCACCATCCCTCCAAGCAGCATGGTCCCCCTTCAAGTCCATCATATAAGATTCAAAGAAGAAAAAGCGACCGAGAGACAAACCATATCCACCCGTCTCCTTTTGTATCCATTTGATGAAACTAAACTCAGTTGTAGAGCCCGCTTATTCGTACCCTCCGGCGAAGTTGAAACAGCTCTCATTTCACACCACCAGGAGCCCACATGATGTCATGCTCTCATCATATCCTGCCGCCCGCGGTAGCTTTAAGGCTTGGGAACATGTAATGTCTTAGAGATCATCAAGCAGCCGTGAAGCACGAAGAGACCAGCTATGGGGTGGAACTCCAGTGCTGAGCCCTCTAGCCACAGACCAAGAGGGACCTGGTCTTGAACCCATCCTTGAGAGACCCAGTAGGCCATGACCGAATCGAGAGCAAGGGTGGTCGGGATTGGGGTGCCTTCAAAGTAGGAGGCCTTACCAGAGGCGTCGTGGGGTATGCTGGCGGCCGTGACGTTGAAGCGGGCAAGGCGAGTCAGGCCACAGAGTACGAAGAAGGCGAGGAGGACGTGATCGACGGTTGTGCGAAGACCAAGTGAGAAGGCAACGCAAGCAGGAGCCAAACCGAAAGAAATCTGACTAGGTTAGCAGGGGGGAAATAGACTTCATAAGGATGGTAACAAATGGAGAAAATCAATGCCAAGCATACCAAGTCCGCAAGGGAGTCCAATTCCTGCCCCATCATGCTGCTCTTCTTCCTCCACCTAGCCACACGGCCATCCATGAAGTCAAAGAACAGGCCAAAGGGCAGGAATGCCAGCGCAATGTACAGATTCGACTTTTCGGTGGGATCGCCTAGACAATACCGGAGCGAGGAGAATACAGACATGATGCCGCAGAAGCCTGTTAAAATTGTGGTTAGAACTTGTCTCGACATAACGCGAAGGTCGTGTTCGGGTACGCTACCATTCATCTCAGTGATGTAGTCAGCCATATGCAGCGCACGGACGAGAGAGAAGTGGCCCGTCGTCGACGAGAGCAGATCCTTCTGCTTGTCGTATGAGGGCTCTGCAGGCACGGGAATTGAAGTTAGCAACCGCTCGCCGCGCAGTGTTTATGGCAGACCGCATGTCGCGGTGTTGACGCACCGGAGGAAATCTCACCGCCTTGCTTGGATGCGGCGCCATTGCCGGCGCTGGTTCTTTTCGACATGGTGAATTGCTTGGGTTATGATTCAGCGTACAAAAATCACCTGGGGTTGAGGTTTGAGGCTTGGAGCGGAGGAAGACTGCAGTTCCTGGAGCACGGGGTGTGGGTGGTAAAGTCTTCCAAGTCACAACGTGATTTTTTGGTGTCTGCCGAGTTTGTTGTCAGGGGGTTCTGCGGTCTCGGCAATAACTGTGGAAAATCCCCGCTGCAGACTAAAAGGCCTGGGAAGCTGCTAGCAACTACTAAGAAGAGCGACGGGAACGTAGGCGCTGCAAACTCGCAATGTATAGCACTGTAACGTGAACAAAAAAAGGGAAAGGTTTTTGAGGTTTGAAGCTGGCGGTGCAAGGTCGAGATCAAGGTTGCCTGGCTACCTATGTACCTAACGTAGTTTAAATGCAGTAATGGCAATTGCCTATGAGGGAGCTGTGTCATTGCATCGACCGCAAGTTCCTAGTCCCCCCCCCCCCCCCCCAAAAAAAAAAAGACTGGGGAAAGCTCCCGCTTCCCTGCTCAGGTCTGGGCCGGGTGGTGGGGTTTTTTTGTCCTCCTTTCAATGCCGTCATTCTGTTCCCTCGCTATACCATCTTGGGTTAAGCTCTGGCAACAGCCCAGCACGTGAACTCGATGGCAACGCTGTCTCCAGCGGCTACTCACGACGTCACTTTGAATTTCGACTGATTACAGCATCGTAGACATGCGCCAAGGCTCATCGTCACCTCACTTAAGCATGCGTTCACCGCAATAGTCCTTCCCTGTACGTTGTGGTGGTTTTCGTATTAAGCTGAATTGTTGCTGCTAGCCCAGAACACAGTTGTCTTTTGTGGTTCGGGGAGTCTGATATATGTCCCCTCCCTTGTGCGTGTCATTGTGTATACAATTTGCCGCTGCCAAAGCCACCCGACTAAGAATCCACAAGGCCTTGCCCACTTCATCAACCCGAAGTATTATATCCCTGCATTCAAATATGTGGGATGTGTGTGTGTGTGTGTGTGTGTGTGTGTCATTGGTGCATCGCACCTTTCCCATCCCTATCCCAAATACTGTATCCATCCATTCTATGGTCATTTGCGTGTGTATCGATGAAAATGATGCCGAGCTTAAAACCCTCCACTTGTCGTATGTCTGTTTCTGATTACGCTGACTTCACTCCATCCATCCTCTAATCCAAATATGTTTGGCTATGCGAAATGCTGGGCATATGTGCATCAGGGTAACCATGGACCCGCTTCGGCGGACCCGCGTCACGAGAGAAAACAAAGGAAATATGTACAATTCGTTGAGACTGGGCTCCATCAAGTCCCCAATACCTTTGCTCCTGATGCCATCAACTGGGGCGTTTCTCTTATCCGGCACAGCAGGTATAAACAACCAACCTCGGATGAGAAACTCGTGATGCCGTCTCTGCTCACGGTAAGCGCGCAGCGTGGCGTGAGTTTTATCGTGCGATAATGAGCGAAAAGCCATCGACCCAGGGACCGCAAGAACCAGACACACCACAGAGAGTGTAACCTCGTGGCGGGAGTAGGGTATGCCTATTGACCATGTCATCAGCGGGACACGTTCTAGTACAGACTTCAAATATGCATGCAAATGGGGGACTTACGGTGATCCTCCGTGGGCATTGCCATAAACAGGCGATTTCCTTCCAAGACTTGTGAGAACTTGGATACCATCAATCCATACGCCAGATCGCACAAAGAATCCCGTGATGTACTCGCCACGTCGGATATCTACACCATGTTAGAATGGGCTTCGACACCTAGCCAAAGAAGGAACCCCCCTGGGATTTCCAAAAGCTTACCTATTTCAAATGAATCGCCTCCTGGTTTGCCCCCGCGTTTACCAAACAATTGGCTGGAATCATCATCGTAAAAGAACTCCAGCCCGTCAACAGCTTGTCCGTGGTATATTACAACGCGTGATAAAACTCTGTTCTTCTCTTTTGCGCTGGTGAAGATGAATTCCTGCGGCTCACTGCCTTCCATTTGTGAGAAACCCAACTTGTTGCCACGGTAAGCCGTCTTGGCGAGCGGGCCGATGCCATCTGACAGTTTCAATGACGAGGCTTTGGAGCACAGAACATGGAAATCGTCAATGTCTAGACTGCCTCCACCGTGAGACTTAACACTGATCTTGAGCTTTCCCTGGCGCTTATCTTCAGGCAATCGTTCCCTCAGTTCTTTCTCAGTCAACATGATGTTGCGCTGTATGGAGCCGTTCTCTGCGGGATACTCGATCCAAGAGTGGCAGAGATCATCTCCACCACTGTAGAGTTCTAGATAAGAAACTCCTGTCGGTGCCGTCACTGCAACCTTGCCGTCCTCGACTGGCCAAGCCTGCACGCTCTCATCCGGATTGAGCAGTGGATCGTTAGGCAATTTGAAGCACGGGTGACTCCTGAATCTCAGGCAGTCAAGTCTGTGCCAGGTGCATTCGTCCGCTTGTAGAACAAGTGCTCCCTTTTCCTTTGTGCGCGTGCAATAGGCCTCGCGGGCCACAAATGACCGGTTGAACCGTACATAGTCCCTCAACATGATTCCATTTTCCTGGTGGGGACATCCAAAAAGGTGGCCAGTTTCATGAAGATGTGCCCCAATGCCGATATTTGCTGCTTCCCACGAGCTTCCAGCCTCGTTGCAATCGTTTGCCACGCGTGCGGTGTCTGTTGGTGTACAGTCGGTGAACGCGGGAACCACTTCCTCGAAACTCGTCGGATAGCTCTGGAGGCAGTGCGAGCCAAAGATTGCCAATTGGAGGTCGCCAGCATTACCCCCAAGAGCTGCGTGGCCGGTAACCGTTTGCGATGCCGTATCCCAATGGGAATCGAGAATTAGCACAGAGACGTATTGTTTCTGGCCTGGCAGGGGTTTGAAATAGTTCTTCACGGCTTCTGCTGCAATCCCATAAAGATCACCTTTTTTCGTTGCCTTAGGATTTTGCTGCGCTAGCTCGAGATCTCGCAGTTCTGCCACTGTCTTGTCTGTTCTGATGACGTGGATGCGTGCTTCGGATCGCATAGCTCCCATTTCTCGATCCCGATGATTGCTGCTGCCCGTCGTCCATTCTTCTTCAAACCTGAAGACGCGCCGGCCAAGCTTGTTTCGCCACATCTGCTCAGCAGTAAAGGCCTGCCACAAATATGCAGCCATTCGAAATTTGCGAATCGCTGTCTCCAGCCCATTACCTTCACGTTCGATGCGAGCCGGGACAGCGTCGAATGTGCCGGGAGAGTCCTTCGCAAGAAGAATTGCTAGTTGCAGCGGAGGCGAGTTCATGGGCGGCACCATGTGGACTGTGAGGTAAGATGTGTGTACCGGGTTTGACGAGCCACTATTCGACAGCTTGGGGCTGTTGAAATCGAAGCGCAGTCTATTAGCACCAGGTGTAAGATACACAAGCGCTTTAAAGTGGGATGCCGACGCCGGCCAATGGGTAGGCGGGAATCCATCATCGAGGCGGCATACGGTAACAGTACCATCCACGGCAGTCTGCGACTCATCTCCAATAGTACCATTGATCAAGAGAACCTTTTGCGACACCTATTGACAATTGTTAGCCTAAAATATGCTTTGTTTGCCTTAGCAATTCGAGCTCCAGATCGTGCGACGAAGCAGTGATCATAAGCTTTCAACTTGAGATGGGAAAGTTTCGCCTCAGCCAACGGCTAAAAACAACCCCGAATGTGTGTATTTTGTAAGAGATTCGCTACCATACCCAAGAGTTCTCTGCAACATTAGATATGCGCGGCGCATATTGCGAGATAGGAAATGACCTGCTCCTGCCGTTCATCACAGGAGAGCCGATTCCAGTCATTCCGGAAACGCTGTAGCGCTTATTCGGAGCAGGCTGTATAGGAGGTCGGGTCTGTGGGACAGGTGGTGGTTGCTCTTTGACTTGTAGATGCAGAGCCGGATCTGACTGTGCTGCAATCGAAGGCGGCGTGATAGAACCAACTGTCGGCGCGGTGCCATGGCTGTGCTGGTCCTCGTTGCTAGAATTGTCGGTATTGGATCGCTCGGTCCGGAAGCTTGCCCGGGATCGCCTCCGAAGCTGCTTGATATTCAGGAACGACGGCGCCATGGCTGCTCAATTGCTCTACCTGCGATTCAGACCTTGACCTAACGATGAGGTCCTCAAATGCAGAGGACAACGTCACAACTCGACCAATGCTGAGTAGTAACAGCAAAAGAGGTGACCTCTGGGTTGCTGCGGTCTTTGAGGTCCCACTAGTTGGCCTCAAAGCGTCGCCTGGTCTGGGACAACGCACAGGGGTTCGGTCGCAGGTGGCTTAGACTGTCGTCGAATACGATGTGCGTGGAACAGGAAGTACCTAGGGAAAGTCGGCGCCTCTGAAGAGGGAGTTTAGGCCAATGTGCTCTCTAATAACAATGAGCGCGGGTTGTCATATAATCCAGCATCGAGGTCGGAATAAAAATAAAAATAAAAAAAAACGAAGCACACAGAGAGCCAAGTGTAGGAAAAGGAGCGTTTACGAGAGATTTGTCCCCTTTCGATGGACTTGCGGACTAGAGCCTGCGTAAACAGGAACGGTGGGTTTTCTGGTGGGTAAGCTAGTGGATATCAATCACTGTGATGCAGTAGTCCGCAGAGCTTGATTGCAAGTTTGGCGGGAAGATCCTGCCTGGCTACTCCAGGATGGGGCTAACCGGCACCGGTAGCTCAGCCAAGGTAGACCAACGCAGGATGTGTGCCCTGGGTGGCGTGCAGCAAATTGGAGGGCGCTGGCGGTGAAATGAAAGAGAGGGCCGTGAGAAGCGAGTGAATACGATGGTCAAAAGTCAGGTGAATGGGAGTCAAAAGCTGGCGATAAAACCGGACTGTGCGTGTATGAGATGTATCTCTTCTGTCTGTCGTGCCCAGACCGCGACTACGTACAATGGAATTCGATAGTGATGCGTGGACCCGGGCCAGATTGAAAGAACGATGACGTCGCTTTATCTCGTATTATAGCGGGTATTATTAAGTGGACTGCCAGCTCCTTCGTACCGTCCGGAGTATTTACAGTGTGTACAAGGTGGAGGTATGTACTTAACTACAGGGTAACCAGGGGGGGCGTTCGAGCCTGCACATATGGGCGGCTTGGGTGCCAATTTGGTCCAGAAGCAGCACCGCGTGCAGCTAGCTTGGAGACGGAGCAGGGAACGAATGCGTTAACACACAATAAGCAAGAGAAGAGCGCCATCCGACAATAGAGAGTCCTTCCAGGGGGGACAAGAATTATCATGAACTCGTCTGCCAACATCACAAGAAGTTGCCAGGGCTAAAATCAAGATAACTCGAAACGCCCACTGTAACCCTGGTACAGGAGGCCTGGGTGTGGGCATCTGCCTATTGTCGAGACATCGAGATTCACGATTGATTTCCCCCCTCATCTCAATCACGTATGTACCTCCGCAGGACAGATGCAAGGATTCTAGTGTGACACCACGCCGAACGGTTGTGGAGGATATGCCCGTAGTAAAAACTGGACATGAAAGATAACTAAGTTATACATTATTCAAACTTTCGCCATTGTCGCACAAGCATGTCTCGGACTGGGGGATTGACAGCTCGGTTGCGTGCTTGTCACCGGCGGCCGCAGCAAGCCTTGGCGAACAATAGTATCTAGGAGCGCAGCCACAGTCGTGCCGTTAACAGCTTGCCAAATTCCAGGAGGTGCAGCGAAAGATAACACTTCTAAACCTCCCGTTCTTGAGAACCCAGTTGCTGCTCAGGTACGAGATTGACGATCAGGCGAGAAGATCCTGCTGATCAACCGGAGGTCCACGACAACGGAAAACAAGTACGGAGTATGTAGCTTGCTGGCACTCTACTCAACTACCAATCGGCTGTTTCACTACCATGCCATGACCCGAAGCGATCGACGGCCCAGGTGGGGGACCGATTGACAATGGGAAAGTACATGGCAGAAACACATCTCCATCTGCAAGCCCACCTAGCGAAATGCAAGTGCATGTTTATGAGTACTCTCCATTATCAGACCCATCAGCGGGCCCCAATAGATGACATGGGAGAACCTTTCCAAGATTTTTCTAACCCCCCTTCTAATTTATTAGCCTGCCAACGGTTTTTTTTTTTTTTTCTTTCCTGGCATCGGCTCTTATGCGGCAGAATTTTGCTTGCCAGTATTAATGTAACTTATCCAATCCACTAGCTTGGATAACGCAACCAAGGCAGGCAGCTTGGCAGAGAAGTGGTGACGCGGCGCTAGTCCAAATGCTACGCAACAGAAAATCATGATTTTTCGAGGGCCACCTTTTGCTCTGCCTGCCCTTATCACCAACCAATATTCATATCTCGTCTCGTAGAATGCATAGGATTATGACCAAAGCCTGAAAACTGCCGGCATTGAACTTGGCAGCCGATGGCAGCCAAACAAACACTCTCACTTATGCTGTGGCTGGGTCTCGCTCAAACCAATCTATGCGTTGGTTCAGCAGTTCCAGTTAGTCAAGGTTTATCCAACCACACACGTAAATGTGTAGTTTATTAGCTTGGGTTCGAAACATGCAGGTATAGTAAGCTGAATACCAAGTCAGATGAAATATAGCGTAAGCCAAAACTATATTTAATCAATTCCCCCAAAACAAATAGGTACGTATCCCAATACAAGGGGGCTGGTTGCAAGAACGAAAGCATCCACGTAAGAGCACAAGAATTCCGCATTCGTCTTGAGCAATCGCTTCCCGCTTCGACAATCTCCAAAAGTCGCAGTTCGTGCTATCTCCAAGTAGCTAGCTACAGGGCAGCTCGTAAGATGGTGGTGAATAGACCGCGTGATGGACGATGACTCCTAAATTTGGCAAGTAAGGTATCAGCACATCAAGAGTTCCAGCCTATCTGGACTAATGGCTCGTATTCCCCCGCATCTACTTTGCCTTGTTCGTAAAACAATTGAACGGCTTAACGTCCTCGGCAGCACTCACTACCAGGATCAGACTTGTGGGGTATTCAATCAAAGTCCTCGAGTTGCACACAGGAAAGTCTGGGTTTATGTGTCAGTATTTGGCCGAAACGTATGGCAGCCCACTTCCGCTCTCCGAGATGTTGAACGTAGGGCCGGCTTCCGGCCGGGAACGGACGTATCAGGAGAGCTGCCGGTGATGATGCCGAGTTTTGAAAGATCCCGGTGGTGCCTTGTGGGCCAGTCCTGTCCTGTCATCATCCAGTCACAGCAGTAGAGGCGAGGCTCCTCGACCGTTGTGCTACCTCTGGAGGAAACAAAATGACGTTTAGTTTTAATTTTTAAGTCTTGATCTTTAAATATAAGTGGCCTGGCCTTTTGGGTGTCTAGGGCTATCATTACACAGCAAAACTCCAGATGTGAGATCCCTAGAGATTCTCAGTTTGATGGAAGGTATGTATCGCACAAGGTTGTCATATTCGTTATCTCTACACGCTTAATGGTCTCAGCATTACAGTATGGGAGCCGACGCATTTCTCCGACTACATGGATTATTTATTCGGTCATGTAAGCCCCCCCAGGTGCAGTAGGCTCTAATTTATCACGTCAAGTTCAGCACTCGGTTCTATATAAATACCAACGGCACAATGGGTTCATAGCCCAGGCGAGGGTTTTCTTTCTTTCTTTCTTTCTTTCTAGTTTATGTGTCTTTTCTTTTCATAATTGGCAGGAAACACAAGGCACGAGCGTCGTCTTTGGAAGCCAGACGCGGCTAATAAAAAGAAATTTAAAAAAAGAAGTGACAGATTGCCACTCAGGATTAAAAGGAGGAATTCTAGTGCAGGAACCGCGAGTCTAAGTTAGATCCCCCCACTGCGTGATGGAAGATGAAACGTGCGGCTCAATTGCTCGGCCTCTCCTTCGTTTGTCCTTTAATGTGCAAGATATTCAATATCCATCCATGCTGTCCAAAAGCTCATGTGCTCAAGTGCTTGCAAGGCAATAACCTGATTAAGACCCCACTGCCAGACTCGGTCTACCCGATCTAGGACGTCACCATTCCATTACAGTCTATGTTCCAAAAGTGGATATTCAAGAGACGTCGAACTTGTGCCAATTCATTATCATACACTTACGAAGCTGTAAATTGCGGTAGTTTTCACCGTGGAGCACCCTGGTTCGTTGGCTAGCCAATATCCTTCTTTGGGTGAACCCGACCAAGCCCAGCACCGAGCACCCCCCTAGCTTTTTGGATAACTGCGCAAGGTCAAAGCGACCTCAACGTTGCAAACGAGGAAAGAGGCGCTGGGGTTAGCCTATCGTTACAATGCCATAATAAGTAAGTGCTCCGGGCCGGCGGGCTTTGTAATCGGGCAGCGGCAGTGTTCGAGAGGATCGTCACGACAGGGCTTAGTTGAGCAACATTAGAAACTATGGGATATCACGATCCGATCCTACTGCTGTAAGAAAAGCAAAGACACCTGGCTTGTACTAATTGGGATATCGAAATTTTGGAGGAGCAATAGTGCCTACTCGCCAGCATTGGAGGACGGAATGGAAGCAGAGACCAAAAACCTGGCCAGTGGGGAGCAGATCGCAGCTCTCCTTCTCCCCGCCCTCGTGGAGTTGCTCGATACCAGCTCACTCAAGATAGGATCTCGTTGCACTACCCACGTCCCGTGGTCGTATCAGCTCCCCATTCAAGCGTAGGCAATTTACCGTTCTCGTAGTATCCGAAAGCTTAGGATGCGCTTCAGCCGTCTTCAAGCTCGGTGCTTGCCCGTTTTCTAGCTGGCCCCAGTCGATGCCAGCCAATGGCAAGCGCTAGCCAGTTGCCGTCATCAAATTAGTGGAGGGGAGTGTCCCCTGTAGATGCTGCAAGGCATGCCGTGCGGCCCAGGTTTTCCACCCTATGAGACTCCAGCTTGAGTGGTTCGAGTGGGTAAGACGCCCCAAGGTGAGCTAGGGCGTCTGGACGGCCTGCAAAAAGCTTCCCATCCAGTGCTCACCTCACTTCAGCATTAGCCGGTTGCCCAGCAAGAATGCCAGGCACTAGTGAGTTTCGAGGTATCAGCGCACTGGACTCCTTTGGGCGGGCAAGGCACTCACTCTTCTCTCCTGCCTACCACCTCTCCACTAAATTAACCTATGCTCATGCTCGTTCACACCTCCAACATCCCAGCCACTCAACCTCCAAGCCTTCTGATCTATTCGAACATCGTTTAGCTGAACAAAAACACCTCTCTTGTGATTGCAGATTCGAGCCTTCTCACTCCTATTAACCTCAGCACGAGCCTCGAGATCTACTTGACAAGTCAACTTATCCTCTCCAACCCCTCCTATCCGCCCACGCCGGCCTAAAGTACCTAGGTAGTCGCCGACCTTTCCAACTCCACCTAATCCACTCTCCCTGGGAAACCGGACTCGCAAACTCTGAAGGAAAAAAATTCAAGAAGAAAAAAAAAACCTTTCCGAGAAAGGCTCATACTCAACATTAAAGAAAACTTTGTTTGACATAGGATGTCAAGGACAAAGTATTGGACCATGTCGTCGCCTCTGAAGCAGCAGCCCGAGGTTGTGGCAGACAAAGTGCTCAAGCGAGTTGAAGTCAGCAAGGTAAGGCAACCGCAGTCCTGAATCCTGCTTATGCTTATAATCAGAGCAAACGGCTAACCACCTGGTTGTGCATGTGCAGATTGCCCGTCGATTACAAGGCCGTTTAGCCCTTGCGCACTTTAAGACCAAGCATGGCTGGGAGGATCTCACCCTCGACTCCATCGAGCCCAAGTTCGACGAAGAGATACGCAGGCGGCGTTTGCACGACGGAGACGTCATGTCCGATTCTTCATCTAGCACTTCAGAGCTACCGTATCCATCCACAAGAACCCTGATGAGCTCACCGCTCAAGGCACCCCTATTTTCAGATGCACTGCAGTCCAGTGCCGCCAGCACCGGCCACCGCAAGCGCACATACATGGGATCGTTCGATATGGATATAGCCATATCGAGTCCTTCCAAGCGGTTCAGATCCTCCCCCACCGCTCACAAGTCTTTCAATGGACAGAGTTCCTGGAAGACGCATCGTCAACTCGCCCAGTCTTCGCCCATCAAACCTCGAAGGCAGCAGCACTTTACAACATCCAACGGACCAGACATCTCCTTCTTCCGTGGCACTCGCCGGGTATCAGCTGACCTGACATCACCCAACTTTGCTGCTCCCCCTTCGGAAGATGAGGACGACTTCCTCCCGCTGCACTCGTTCCAAGTTAATCCTGACAGTGCATCGCCTCCTCGCACACCGCCTATGCGAAATCGCTCTCTCAAGCGCCCTAGCAAGGAGAAGCTGGCAACCACGGGCAGCAAGGAAGAAGGTGCCGATCTATTGCTCTATCTCGCCGCCTCTCCCTCACCCGCCATTCCTTCTGCCAGAACCAGAATGGAGCCACCGTCCACACCTCCTCCCCGCAAGGATCTTGCCCTGCCGTCTTCGATGATGACCACACCCGGAGGAGGCAATATCTTCCCAGCTACGCCGGGACAACCCTTTGACTTTTCAGACTTCGTCAACATCACACCTAGCCCAGCGCAAAAGCCGTGGAAGACGCCCATCGGCCTCTCGTCGGCCAGGACGCCTCTGAGTGTGGCCAGGCGGAGGCTGACGTTTGACGAACCTCTGCAGGGGCTGTCTTAAGAGCTTGTTTATCTTTATTTTTTTTGTTTACTACACTACGAGATGCAAGGACGATACACTGGGAGGCCGAAGTGGCCGCCCATTTCTTAATGTGAATATGATACCAGCGCGATGATGGCGGCAAGTCATCAGGACTTGCCTTTTTTTTCCCACCACCACCCCGCCATCAAGGATTGGTTTGTTGTATGGCTTTTGTTTACGAGCCACGGGCTTGAGCTGCTTGAATCGGGCGGCATTCACAAGCGGCATGTATTTAGGAAACGGCGGCGTAGGGATGCATGGGAATTGATTGGACTCTGGCGTTGGGGGTTGTTTTACACACTCATACTCACACGACACACGCACATTTCTTGCGCGCTTGTACTTGCAGCCCCCTATTCTTTTTTTTTCTTGACAGATTTTGCTCGTACTACTTTTGATGCAGGAACAAGTTCTGGATTAATGTACGTGTATAGCCAGCATAGAAATCAATGCAATAAGCTCCTTTGTCAAAACATGCATAAAAGTTCTCCGTTCATAATGCCCCGTTGTGAAGTCTCTTTCGGGATTTTTTTTTCCTCCCCCCTCTAATCACCCAAAACTTGTGGGCCACTTTACGCGTCTCGGGGACGCCAAGCGAGGAGGCAGAAAGAGGGGCAGGGAGCCACAGACGCGTCTTTTCGCGTTTCAATTAACACGAGCTTCCGCGTACCCAGCCAATCAGACTCAAGGAAGTGGATTTCACGAATCAATGCAGGTTCGTAGGAACCAGGACCAGGGCGCCTCGGAGAGAATGGTGGTGGTGGTGAGGGAGGTTGGGATGATGTCACTTAATAACTTGGGTAGGCTATTGCTCGTACCATTGGCCCAATTGGAGATCTCGCCTTTTTTGTCAAACTCGCCTTGTTCTCTGTTCTTCAAATGAGAGAGTGCATTGTTTTCTTTCTTTACTTCTTTTATTTTAAGGTTTCCAACTCGACGTTCTTGGTGGGTGAGGGGGGGTGTTTTTTTTTTTTTCTTCTCTTCCCTCACCCCTTCTCACCCGTTTGGAATTGGCGAGTCAGCTGCCGGTCAGCAGATGCCCTCTTCTTGAGGTCGTGTCAGAAAGCCAACACGCACATGCTGCGTCTTGCGGGCCTCACCAATTACATTACATATCTTGTGCCATTCAATGTTCAGCCAGCCCGCCTGCAGGACTTGACTGCGAACTTATATGACTGTCTTGAACAAGAGAGGCTTGGCGCATTTAAGGATTTGTCTTAAACTGGATTACGTGCATAATTTAATAACCTGACTTGCAAAAAAAAAAAATCAGGTTACACCGAAGGATAGAGACACAGAGGACTGTTACTGGCTGGTTAAACAGAAAAAGGGGGGTGGGGGGGTGAGTGGTTATGAAAACGAAGTGGTAAGGTCGAAGCGCCCTTTTGCCGAATCGGGAATGTATGGATCTAAATATTACATAAAATACTTTGAATGCTTTGCATACGTGTGTGTGGCCAACAGCCGTGCATCCAGAGCTCCCTCTCACACCTAAAGGATAAAACTGCCACGGCGGCTAATGAGGAGAGGCCATAAGGGCGTGAGTGAGGCAAAGGAGGGGTTAATTTAAGGAGGTGGTTGACTGGACACAGCTGCCCTTTTCTCATCCTCATACAGTAAAAGAGCACAAAGGGGCGAAACAAAATTGATTGAGGCACAACTAGTTGCACTGCTCCCTCTCTCGCGGCGAAAGGAAAAAGAAGTGCCAGCCGCGATGTTGTAGCAATTTTTACGATCCCGGGCCGTTGTCTAGTTAAAGGTACAAGAGAGACAACGAAGAGTACTAAGGGGAAAACCTCCCCTTTGATATAAATATATACGTATGTATCGAAATATGGGGAAGTCATTTAAGTCTATGTTAAGCCCTGCGGATCACCGAGGGTTTTCGTTTTTTTTTTTTTTTTTATCAAGCTGTATAGGGGAGTACGGGTAGATCGATCGGGTTTTGAGATGGATAGGGTAAAGGGGACTTAAAACTATGCTAAGTTATTAGTGATTTTCTATGCGTCGCAGCCTAGCAACTTGCGCCTGCGCAAAGCCCAAGTCCGACTCATTGCATGTATCAATTGATTGCAAAAGTAGTGGAGTGAGTTTGACTCACCTATTTCGACTTCAAACTCTAGACCGGGAACCGTGGGCCACGTCTTCCTGGTTCCTTGAGTTATGCACACACACGCACATACACACATATTTGTATATACTTACATGGTCGGGCAGCTAGCTAGCACTTTAACGATTAAGCCGAACCATTTTCATTTATGCCAACTGCGGCCCGGAAAGTTGCTTGGGAATCGTCATGCGCATTTGGTCTACAAGGGAAAGAAATGAAGCGAGGCGAACCAATCGGGATCAAACCGTCATTGCAATTGCTGGTAATGCTTGATGGTTATTCCCAAAAGAAAAAAAAAGAAAAAAAAACCCCCCTGTCCCTCCCAGTCTCTTCAATAATCATCTAAGGTGCCTCGTGAAAATCACTCCGGATGATCTACAGGAACCAGTCTCGAGTGGCCCCCTTTCACCTGCCCCCCTTTAGCCCCCAACATTGTCGCTGGTGTTTGATCTGATCAATAAGTCAAAAGTCGTTCGGGCTCGAGCATGATGTGGTCTGATGTTCTATTCGGCTTCCAGGCTTCCCGGATGATGAGTTTGGGCTTTTTTTTTTTTTTTTTGGGCACGAAGGGGGGTTGAAGGTGTGGTTTGCTCTCTCTCTTCTGTCATCAGACCACCGTTCCGCGATCCCATAGTTCAGACCTGATCGAGTTGGATCCCGTATAATGGGAAGGCCGTCACGTGAGGACTTCTAACTTAACTGAGTGCCTGGTATAAGACATAGGTCAACAAAGACAAGACGTTGATGAAGATATTGCAAGAGCTGCTTCCATAACCCCCCCCCCTCTCCCCTCCTCCCTTCTCCCCTTCTCCCCTTCTCCCCTTCTCCCCTTCTCTCTCCCAAGATCGGAGGCTGACGAAGTTAGTTGTTGGATGGATTCGGAGTTCACGGCCCGCAATAGGGCTGTGTACGCAGAGTTAGATTGGAACCCCCAAGTCTCGCCTATCCGATTTTCTCGATATCAAACCCTGTATACGACTTAAAGTTACATGTGTTTGCTGCGCAGTGTGAATGTTAGTAAGAATTTCGTATCCAATCCGGCTTGGAGTATGCGTATTATAGTATGAACCGCTCTTTGAGTAATCTGATAGCATTCAGTAAACCAAAAGCGAGCAGGAACTCTTCAGAAAAGTGTACAAAATTTATGTATATTATTCAAAAATTCCACTCAAAAAACGAGCGTATCTTTTTTGGCCGCCAGCTTCTCCTTTTTTGAGGAGGCGGGACACGTATGTACCTAATCAGGTATACAGGTAATGCCAAATATCTATCTTTCAAGGCCGTGTTCAACATGCAAGACTTCAACCCCGTATGCACACTTCCATGCATTCTCTTCTCCCTCTCCCTCTTTCTCTTTCTCTTTCTCTCTCTGTCTCGGGCGTCTTCGTCCGTTCTCAACATCATCTCGTCTCATCTCAAAAGTGGGTGTGTGTGACTTCTCTTGACCAACCACGTCACCCAATAACCAACCATGCTGTCATCCATGAACTCCGCTCGAGCCCCCAACACGCATGCTATGCAAGAACAGAAAAAGAATAAACACTAAAGAGTATGTGGCTCCCGCGCGGACCGACGTTTGCCGTAACCTCACCTCCACCCCTGGAGGGTATCGGCTCGATGTTTGCACAGTATACAAAGCGTATAAAACAAAAGGAAATGAGTTGTTCCAGAGAACGCCATTCGAACTTAAGCGACCAGAAGGGTTTGCACCTTCATGTCTGCTTACGGATCATCCTGAATGTCGCTCCTTTTTTTTTCTTTTCCCCCCAACCTCCGTAGGGGACTGATTTGATGAGAGCAGCAATGTCTTCTCAGTAAGCCTTGCCAACACTCTTCCCGCTTCCGCCACTCTTCCTCTTGTCGCCATATCTCCTGTCGCTCTGTGGCGATAAGATATTGTCCCACTGTACGCTCGCACTCCCCGGGCCCACGTCCGGACCGGGGTCGCTCCATTCACCGATACTGCCGATACCGCTCGAGTACTTGCTGGAGTAGCTCTCCTTGCGCGTGTGCACAGCCCCCGGTGCGGCAGGAGCGCGACTGCCTGCCATGCCGGCCATGTTCGCAAAATCGATAGGCGGCAAAGGGGCCTCGGA
The DNA here is from genome assembly GCA_021365275.1 of Xylariales sp. PMI_506. Lineage (NCBI taxonomy): Eukaryota > Fungi > Ascomycota > Sordariomycetes > Xylariales > Xylariales sp. PMI_506. Next base: position 163,984 of record JAJTIY010000023.1, on the reverse strand, counting down.
GCCCGCGGATGAGGAGAGGAGCTCCAGGTCAAACGGATCTGAGCGGAACTTGTTGCGTCGCGTAGAGAACGACTCGACCGATGCTCCAGATGTCCGGTACACGCTGGTGACATTTGTTGCTGTGCTTGGCGGGCGAGGGAGAGGGTTGCCTCCCATAGACTGCCCGCGTGAGCGGCGAATGTTCTGTACGTAGTTGGTCGGGCCCGTCTGCATGGATGCAGACGGCTTCTGTACAGCGTTCGCATCCGAGAATGGGTTGTCCGGATTCATGACCGTCAAGGGCTGCACCTTTGCTGAGTTGTGAGTCATCGAGTTCGCATCCAAGAAGGAACCGCCAGCATCGAAATTGAGCCGCAGGCCTCCCAAGAAATGGTCTGTCGACCCTAGGCTAGCAGAGCGCCTCTGGCCACTCAAGCTATTGCGTCCGTTGGTCTGCGCTGCCAATTGTTTGTCATCCATACTTAGCAGGGTGAGGAAGTCTGGCTTGGAATCCAGAGCACGCTTCTCTGCGCCCATGCCGTCTCCATTCCTGGATTCTTTGGGTGCGAACCAGCCCTTGAAATCAATCTTGGCTGCAGCATTGCGGCCAAGGCTGGTTAAGCTATTGTTGGAGTTTGTCGGTCGATAGAATTGCGAGTTACCTCTGTCAAGGTTGATGCTGCCCCTTCGGCCATATCCGAGATATCCACGGATCTTGTCCATTCCCACGCCAACAACACCTCTCACCTTCTGCCCCAGGGATGTAGGGCCGATTGAATCTCGGTTGATGATGTAAGGCATGGCCTTCTCGGTAGAGTCTTCGAAATTCCGCCCAGGTCCCAGCGGAGTCAACAACGTGCTCCTTCGCCTCCGCTTCGACCTCTGACGCCAGAACCAGATGCCGAATGCTAGTAACGAGGCAAATATCAATCCTCCCACAACACCTCCGACCATGGCCGTCGTCTGGTTACTGGAGCCATTGCTGCTGGTCACTGCCGAGGTCGCACTAGAAGCAATCGAGGTCGCAGTCGAATCAGCCTGACCAACACCAGCACTGACCCCGGCAGCCGTGCCTATTGTCGTAAACTGGGCGGCAGTCCCGGTTGTGGCCGTGTCCGCAGCCCCCGTGGTCAATACTCCCGCAGCGGTTCCCGTGGCTGCTTGAGCAGAATCCGTCTGTGTGCCCAAGGTGTCAGGTTCCGCTATTATCGCTGACGATATCGAACTAGTGCTCTCAATGGAGCTCTCAGAGGTGCTAGAAGTCGTCGATGTCGTAGTCGAAACGGCTGCTGCTGTTGTCTGGGCCGTAGTCTGCGGATCGGCAGCAGCCGTGGTCGTCACCTGAGCTGGAGCTGCCGCCGCTGGCGTCGTCTCGGCCTGCGCTGTAGTTGTTTGCTGCGTGGTGGTCTCAGTCGTCTTTGTTGACGATGTAGTCGAGGTTGTCGAAGTGGAAGTGCTGGAAGTAGAGGTAGATGTGGATGTACTAGACGTAGACGTCGACGTCGACGTCGATGTAGACGTAGTGCTCGTGCCTGCGGCTGCTGCTGTCTTCGGAATGGCCGTACATCTCTTCCCCCCAATCGTAGTAATAAAAGCCCCCGCCGGGAGGTTAGCGCTGGTCGACATGGTCGCGAGCTATGTGAACGAAAAGAAGCGATTCCAGTCGCAGAGTCCTTGTTGTGAAAATAAAGAATAGCCGATTATGGACCCATCAGAGCCTGGCTTAGATGTAGAGAGATATTACTCAAGAGGACTCAAAGAAAAAGAAACAATTGGCCCCACGGCCGGTTACGCGGAGATTTCAATCATGAATAGATCGTTCTGTTGAGTAGAAGAGTAAAACCGGAAAAAATATTGTCGTTCCTGAAGTGCCTCGATGAGGTGGGAACGGGTGACAATACAGCCGATACGACGGCGACACTTGGAGAACAGAACGACTGCTTCAATTTTGACTCGCAAAACGGGAAAACAAGAAGGAGAATGGAGCCGGTGCAATGCAACAAGAGAGAAGCCCATTGACTAGTATTGAGCAAACGTCCACTCTCACCAGTGTGTCGGTCTCGGTGGCAGCGGCTGCCGCATGGCCACGCTACTCCTGCTACAGCATGTAATACAACCCTGTCCATCTTGTTTGACAAGGTCGAACGGTCGGCTGGGATTGGCTGCCCTTGATTACGGTGTCAGAGAATTGCTCAAGAGCGACGCAGGGAGGCTCAAAACCGAGAGGCGATTTGTAAGGGTGCCTGGCGAACACCCCTGTCCTGCGACACATGTGAAGCACATCTGTGGCCCCTTGGCGCAGGTCACCCACAAACCCACGCAGCCCTCCCCCGCGACCAGAGGCTTGGGCTGTCGCCAGAAATCGATGACGGATCTCTTTTGTGACCACTCATGAAGTCCCTAGCCCCTGGACCAGAACCGTGGCTGCGTGGGTTGGCGCATGAAGACAAGAAAATGCTTACTTGCTCGCAGGACCGGTAATAAGGAGCATTGGTGATCTAGCAAAAACTAGTACTAATGAGACTGGGAGATTATACCAGGTGGTCTAATCTGCACCACTACAGCTAGAGGCTGGTTCTCCGCAGTGTGGGGCGCGGGTCTTGTCTCCACTAAAAGGATGGACGCCCTTGCGATCTTCTCCGGTTTGGTATAGCAGGCCGTGGATATCCCATGGCTGACAATACGTAGTAAAGCACGTGTGAGCCTCTCGGCAAGCGGCCAGTGAATGCACACGTATGATACCTAGTTATGCACTGCGCACTCAACCGCGCCGTACAGAAGCCAGCAGTAATAACCCACCGCCTGTGAGGTGCATGTTCTAGGTAGATTGCCGGTGCACTCGCTGTGGCACCACGATCTCAATTGTTCTAGGTCACGGTCCCAAGCGTAAGGTCAAAACCTGTGGTTTGTTTTCACGTGTTCGACTTGGCATTTCGATTTCCGATGCAATCTCTACTTGGAACAGTGGACCTTGGTGGTATCTCTTGTTTTAGCTCGGGACGACAAAGTCGTTGTTGCGCACGTATAATAAGCAAGCTGTTGCACCCGGACTATCCTCGCCGTGGTGGCGGAACCAACCTCAAACTTGAGGGTAGTCTGAGGCACGACTAAAGTAGAAGGTCAAAAAAATTGGCGATGTCTACGGCCGGAATTTAAAGCTTAAAAGGTTATCGGGGCTCAGGGGTCGTTTCGCTGCTGTTGGGTGTTTGTTTCTTTTTGCTGCCCTGGTGTTACGAAGATCAAACCATGCACTGTAGGGGGTTCTTTGGCCCCTCCCCCTTCCCCGACTCGAATCCATGGAGAATTGAAGAGCGATTCCAGAAGGGGTGAAGGATGGTGAACATTCTGAGGAGATGCCCTGCAAACAGATCAAGAGCGTGGTGCACGGATTGGCTGTTTTGAGATCAACCGGAGCTGGTCTACATAACGCTGCCCTTGCTACTCAGATTGATTAAATGCTCCGGACTGGATGCATGTAAGTGCTCTGCCTCCACACAAACAGTAAACCTTGGAATACTCCGCCAAACGGAGACCCAGCTAGCGGCAAAACGGCTTCTAGCCTAGAACGTCTCACGATCTTCTTTGTTGGAACACGTAGAATCATGACATTCTGTTCTGTTCTCTGACGAGCTGGGCTGTGCGCCTAGTTAGTTACCGATTGTTGCAACTGCATACGTAGTCGTCAAATTTGCTGTATACACTCCGGAAGTGGAGCAGCAGGTGATGAGATGTGAGGCTGCTATGTAAGCAAGGTCGTCGGATGAGCTGCTCCGTTCGCATAATGTACAGCTATCCCATGGTACGCATCAAGTGAGCTTCGTAGCTACACGTCAGAGGAAGGTGGTCCTGAACTGCACTCGACCTCCTGCATGTACCCGCTCCGCTCTCGATCCGAACCCTCCTCCTTCTTAAAGCTGAGATGGATTGCAGACATCAGCCGAAGAAGACAAAAGCTGAGTATGTAATCTAACCAAGCACCGTTGTGGAAAATCTGGTGGGCGGCGAAAAGCGGTTGCCGGTGCACGGACGCTTTAACGTTAGCCGTTCCATGGAGAGCCCCTCCTGCTTTCCAGAAGGTCGCACGATGAACCACCATCCACCATCCGCCATCCGCCCCCCTTTCCCCATGAGTTCCGTCGTCAGGCTTCGGGGACTTAGGAAAGCTGTTCAGCGCGCGAGAGTGTGAGACAGAGAGAGATAGAGAGGAGACAAAAAAACACGATTCAGCAGTTTGTTAACGACTCCTGGCCAACCCCGAGACAACGAAGGTAGTTGCTTCCGAGGGCTGTCTCGCTTCCACCTCCCTTGTGTCTGAGCTACTGCTGCCACCACACACACCCTCCCCTCCATCTCGGATAGCCCAGCCACCCCAGGCTTCACTCTTTGCGGAGAAGGGCACGCGACCGACAACGCCAGTCTGCCGTCAACCATTTCTGGGTCTCAATCGAACTAACAGCGCTCCCCGGTCTATAGCCCACACGTTAGTGCGCGCAATGCCCGTCGGAAGAGTGATTTGTAGATGAAGCGTCGCTTAAGTTAGTATACTTGTCGTCACGTCGCTTACATCTGGTCCAACGACACAATGTTTGGCGGTCTTGCAGATTTGAGTAAGTAGTATTCTTCTGTCCTTTGCGCATTCCCAAGTTCGTTTCCCCATCAGTAGAAAGTACCTTTGGTGTCGGCGTCTGTATATGTCCAATAGGTCCTGCAAATCCATTACTTCTTCAAAGAAGCTCGCATGCGCAGGGCAGTACATGTGACGATGGCTTTGTCTTCTTGCAAGTGCACGCGTACAAGTGGCCTTGTCGGCCGATGGATTACCTTCCATGGAGTAAGGGGCAAAGCTCACTCTGTCTTGTTTTCATTTTTTATTTTACTCTTCTTCCCTCTGGGTACGCAGCACCCTGTGGACCTATACGGCATGGCGGCTTAGCAGGCGAAGCTGGCTTGCATGCGATCGTGCCATGTATAGGATGCAGGCTCCATAGTATATGCTGTCATAAGCTTGCTATATCTAATGACTCGCCGTGTGGGGTTTCTGGTATCTCGAGCGATCAATGTGTCTTGGCTCTGTCTTATAGTTTGCTAGTCCCGCCGGCGACCCTTGGCCCACCTCCGAAGGATATTCCTCCCGCCACGCCGGTCACTTTCCCGACCTGCAACCCGCAACTTCGGGATGATGCGCAACATCACCCGTCCGTGGTCCGCGTGCTTCAATCCATACACAGGCCCGTGGATCTTAGCGAATCTCACTTCGCTGCATTGGGGGTCCACTTAAATCGAGATGCTCCTCTCGAGACTCTAATTCCAGACCCATCTTTCTTGCCTCCGACATCAGAAGCATGGGATGGCGTTACCCTGGACCAAGTAGGTACACTGGATGCCGACTTTCGCAGGCCATTGTCTGGCGGCGGCTTGTCTCCCGAAGCCCGTGTTTACTTGGAACGCTACAACGAGCTGTCCATAGACAACCAAGCAGCCTTCCGGACAGTGCGACGGGTCCGTCCGGAGCCCGGAACTCGAGCGCCTAGATTAGGAAATTCCTACGAGTTCTATAAGCAACTAGAACACATGGCTGCTTACTGGGACGACACTTCAATGCCCCCGTGGGCTGAAGATGAAAAAGATCAGCCTGCGGGCGCACCCGCAGCTGCAGAGTCCGGATCCAGCTCTGAGACAAAGAAGGATGCGCACCGGGTGACCTACCGGACGGCCCCTGGGAGCACTATGCCACCAGATGTACGCCACAACCTTGTCAGCGCATTCATCAAGCTGGTCTCGTATGACTTCGGGTGCAACATCTCAGCCCCTCGGGTTGAGCCGCGCTTGCAGCTCGTGGAGCCACCCCTTCCCGGATCTCGGGCGAAGGGAGCTCCACAGGAGCCTAGGGCCTCGTCCTTCCCATCCGGATGCGTCTTCTTGGTGCGGACGCCCAAGGCTCGCGATCTGGCTCGGACCGGCGTGGTGGAGGGTCCGCTGGCCGCCGTCTCGGCACGCAACACGACCAACTTCAAAACGCCGGCGGAAAACAACATCGATCTCGGCCGCGAGCTGATCGCCGCGCTGATCACGGCGCAGCACCGAGCGCGCGAGGGGCGCGAGGAGAAGCGATTCGGCGACGGCAAGTGGTGGGCGACGGCGCCACGCTGGGGCGGGGGGCCCGGGGGCCCGATCGGCAGGGAGCTGGAGGGAGCCGGCGGCGTCCTAGGCGATAAAGACAATCACCCGCTCGACGGGTCCAACACCCAGGCCGAGAAGGGCAACACGGCTGCCCACGGCGAAGCTTCCTCTTCCAAGGGCAGCAGCAGCAGCAGCAGCAGTAGCGACGTAAGCGCGCCACGATCTCCGCCCAAGGCCCTGTCGGCCGCCTCGGGCCTACCGATGCGCGGGCCGCCCGCCGCCAAGAAGATGCGCAAGAGCCATCCCAGCATTTACGATAACTACCGACAGGTACGGCTGCCCGCGTCCACGTGGGACAAGAAGTCCCGGTACACCGCTATCGGCAAGGTACGGGGCGGGGCCTACGACGATGTCTTTGTCATCAGCAGCCTGTTCCACCACGTCTCGGTGCTGCGGGTCCGCGTGCCGAACCGGCTCCTCGACATCCTCGGCGGGGCACCGGAGAGCGGGAACGAGGGCGAGGAGAGAGGAGGAGGAGGAGGAGGTAGAGACTGGGATAAGCTAGAAGTATGGAGAACCAAGTGGTTCGACTTGTTCATCGTGCAGGACAGGGTAGAGGCCATGAGGGCTCTCTGGGGGCTGATGGCCTGGATTATGAGGAAGAGTGATGAGGAGGATGTGTCTATGAAGGAAGCATAAAACCAAAGCTTCTTATTTTCATTCTTCCTTTCTCCTGTTTGCCCCCCTTGATCATACTACAAACCCTTCAGTCTCTCCGTCCCCATGTGCGCGTGCGTACACAGCCTCTTCTCTGGGCAAAGTAGTTTCGTCACTCTCACTCTTACAACCCAGTCTAGCATCTTGGCGTCCAAGCTGTTGGCGTGCTTTTTGCATGGTGACTTCGAGAGACACTGAGTTACAACCGGCGTGGTCTTGGGATGAAGACGGAGGGAGGCTAAAAAAAAGAATTAAAAATAAAAAAGGTGTTACTGCCGAAGAATACATTGGAATACAGACATACGTAAGCATGCGAGTGAATGATACAAAAAGACCAAGCGTGGACTTCCTCTACTAAGACATTACGGCAGATGGGCCCGCGTATGCCCTCCAAGTAGCATGACACGAGTAGTGGCAGTGGTAGTAATAGTGGTAGTAGTAGTAGTAGTAGTAATAAACTAGGTAACTTAAGAGGTGGTGTACGACAGTGAACGTGACTATATTATTTACGCGCCCCTGCCGAGAAGGCAAAGAAATGAAAGCTTGGAGAAAGTGGCTGTATCGTCGCTCGTAGTTCGAAGCCTAGCTACGCTACACAATGCTTAATCAACGGTGCTAACCTTATCGATCGACATGTCGTCGTAAGCTCCTCTTATGAACTAACTGTTGATTCCTTGCAGCTAACACCATTCTACGGTCGGCTTCATTTTTTTGAAGGACTTTTCGTTGCCGGCCCGGGAATAGCAGGTAATTAAAGACGCACAGAGAAGGGGGTGGGGGACAAGGGGAGGCAGACTTCGTTTTGATCAGTATAATACTCGAAAACGGGGAGGGAGGGGGGCAATGGATACTATATCCCCCCACTCCGTCGCACGGTGACTACTAATTTGGTTCGTAATGGCTCTCTACTAGCACGCCGGGGTCGCCGCTTTCCCGATATCGGGTGGGCAGAGGGAAGAGAAAAGGGAAAAAGGTCGTAATAATTTATAGTGTCGCGTTGTTTGAGTATAGAGTTAAGGAGGTGGGGCCAGGTAGGGGACGCACTTGTATATACATACGCAGAGAACGACGGGAGATTGGAATGGCTCAACCACACAAGTTTCCTCCGCCACATTGAGCCCTTTAAGTCATGGCGTGGTGTTGCCCTCTCCCTTTTTTTTTGATGCTGCCCATGAGTAGTAAGGAGTAGTGTGCACCGAGAAGACTAGGGGAACATTACTAGAACTGATGCTGCTAAGGGGATGATGGCCTTGGCTTCTACTCTATCATGGTCAACTAAACATATCCGCTAGATAAAGCACCTGAACGGGTCAAGATCCACCATCCCTCCCTCCGCTTCCCCTTCCTTGCCTAACAGAGAGATGGAGAGGGAGGCAGGGAGGGAGACAAGACGGGTGGGGGGGAGAGGGAAGAGCAGGGCCAAGAGCTAGCAACGCTATCCAAAAAGAACCCCTTAGCGAAGCGGTCTAACAAAGCTGGGGGACACGCTACCATCATGTCGTCGTCGTGGGCAGTGGGATTACGGGAGCCACCTCGCTAAAAACACGTGGCGGCCCCCCGGGCTTAGACTAAAAGCCCTTTGTACATCCCGGAAGTGGCCCCGGCCCTAACGAAAGGGTCATCGGAGAGCTAGGGAAAGATTTGCCGCTCATTTATACCGCGAACGCCTCCTTCTGTGTGGGAAAGTGGAGTTGAGCTTGGCCGAGAGGAAAAAAAGTCCCGAAAGAAAGGTGCGAAAAGAAGCAAAACGCAAGGTACATGGCTGAGATATTTGTCTCTGAGACACGAAAAGAAGAAACAAAGAAGCCTGCGAACCCAAGCAGCAGCTGAGGCTAAAGGGCAAAGAGGCGTGTCGAGAGAGAACCATCTCTCTTAAATAAAAAGCAAGAAAAGATGGGGTAAAAAGAAAAAAAATTGCAATTGTCATCAAGATGTCGTCAATATATTACTCAGTCAGCACTGTTGGTCCTTTACGAACATAATTTCCACCTCTCCCTTTTCCTTTTGTTGCAGCCGACTTATCAAGCAGTAAGAATAAACAAAAAAACACCCTGCCCAGTGAATGCCCCGAACCCAGAAGCAACGCAGCGAAGGACAAATATCAATGCTCGCTTACGGCACCATTTCCATATACAAAGCTGTGCCAGTCAATCTGGTTCAGATTTCAACAACCTACTTGGTCCGATTTTCCAAAGGTGATTGTCAAATACCCCGTGTACGGAGTCAAAATTTACATCACAAATCGGAGGTTTGTGTCTACATTGTGTAAAATAAATACGCGTTAGCACCATCATCCTCACAAGAGAAACTTCTAGATATCCCTAGCTGCAGAGAAGTGGAGGGCCACTAGAGGAATTGTACTGACTTAGAGGGTGGCTACACGAAAGCTGTGGTTTCTGTGTGTAGCGCGTGGCGAGCTCGTCTCGGATGTTGTTGAGAAGTTGGACGTAGCTCTGCTGGGGCCGCTTCTTGAGAGCTGTGATGAAGGCCCAAGACATGGCTCCCGTAGCCTGAGAAGCAATAGTAGCGTCGGCACTAATATTTGACGTTAGTATGTTTGTATAAGACTAGAAGTTGATAACAAGAAAGTAGGAAAATAAAGAAAAAAATCTTGAAAAAAACATGGCCTTCCGTCCGGATATGTAAATCGTCCCAACGTAACCCGTCGCCCTAGACGCAAAGTCACAGCCTCATAGAGACTGTACTTTGGTCTAGAGCGTAAAATAAAAAAAAATTGAAACCGGTGAGGAGCAATCCAGGCTCGTCGCTAAAATACACAAATATGTGCGCATACACACATGATTATAGTTTTCCCCTTATCCCTAACGCCATACATCCATGCCAGTAGTATGTATGTATATATGCACGCAAACATTGAACTGTACCGCCTTAACAGTAAAGGAAAACAAAAGCTGGCCAAAAACGCCTTGACAATGCAAAGGTAGTAATAGTCGTGGCTCATTTCCCCCCAAGTATACCAGGAGTGGGAATCCAGCGTTGCCGCGCCACATCTCTTTTTTTGTGGTAAAACAACACCCCATCAAACGTAACCCGAACAGAATATACAATGGGAAAAAGAGGAAGGAAGGGCGGATCACGAATGCGAAACCATAATGGAAGGGTATACGAACGATGTTTGATCGTCTCTGCTCCCAGAGAGCATAATGACGTCTGCTGCAGAGGTCTTGGTGGCCAAGGCGCGGTTGTGAGCTTCTTCGCCATTGGTGGCTTTCCTGAGGAAACCCATGACATTCTTGGCAACACCGGCAATGTCGCCTTGGCTGTACGATGAAATAACACCGAGGAGACCCTGACCAGCTTCCTTGGCCAAGTTGGGCTCCTTGAGGACACCTTGAGTAGAATAAATATATGGCAGATCGAGAGCCGTTCCGGAGTGACACGAGTCGAAGATGGCTGTCAGGCGCACGCCAGCTTGTAGAGGTCGAACCATGATTCTGTGCATCTCGTCGTCGGTGATGTGGCCGACGGAGCGGAAGTCGACGGGGTAGATGACTTCATCGTATCCATCGTCTTCGTCGCCGTCGAGATCCTTGGTCTGGCCACCATGGCCAGAGTAGTGGAAAAATAGCGAATCGTTCGGCCTGGCATCCTTGACGAGCCAGTGCATGGCTCGGAGTATGTTCTGCTTGGTCGGCTGACTCATGGGGTTCTGCTGATCATCGGTCAGGATGACCATATCTTCGCGCTTGTAGGCGAAGTGTTCAACGAGGTATCCCGACATGTTTCTGACATCGTTGATGCATCCTCGGAGCTGGCCGCGTTGGCCAAAGTAGTTAATGCCAATAAGCAGAGCTTTCCGCCTACCAGTACAAGCACTGTACTGAAAGGCATAGTTCTGGGGGGCGCCGTAGCCAAAGGACTGTGGACCCGACGGGGGCGCAGGCGGTGCGCCCTGGTTGTAGGAGCTCGAGTTCACCGGTGGCATTCCTAAGAAGGCTGGATGTCAGCAAACCAGAGAACATAGAAAACTAATAATTGAGGCGTAATCCTCGTGGAAATAAGTCGATCAATAATGCCATACCAGGTCTGCTATACTGCTGTTGTTGGTTGTATCCGCCATATTGCGGTGCCTGCGCGGCTGGTCAATTACTGCTCTCCAAACATGGGATAAGCCCGAAGCGCCGAGACACCCGAGCCGTTTACTTTGCTCACCTGGTTGTAGGCATATTGCTGCTGTGGCGGGGGAGTGTTGTACTGATGATGTTGCTGTCCCTGGGGAGGATATCCATGATAACCTTGAGGAGGCCTAGTAGCGACAGAGACAAGTCAGGATCGTTGGATCTAGTCTCAAACGCGGGCGCTCACATTGCGGTGTGCGGTGGAGGTAGTGCTTACCCGTTGTAATAAGCGCCCTGTTGATATTGGGCTTGTTGGGGTGCTCCGTATCCTCCGCCAGAATAACCATAGCCCGACATCGTTCTCGAGTAGAGGAAGAGGATTATGCCGTGCCTGGAAGAAAGCACTGAAGAGCAGAGCTTGGGTAATCGGCACGACGCCGAGGAGGCGACTCTGCAGCGTGCGAGGTCGAAGAGGGCTGTTTCGAAGGATTGAGAACGCGGGGTACCTGACGTGACGTCGAAGGTAGGGAGGGTGTCTTATATAGACAAGAAGTGAGGATCAAAGGAGAAGAATAAAGAAGAGGTAAAAGTCACGACGGATAAGAAACCAGCGAGCTAGTGCCGAAATCAGCGTGGAGACACCGAAAAGAGGCTTGCTTTGCAGCGGACGATATCGCAAGGTGGAGGGGGAACCGCGGTGGTAAAATGCGTGGATGGGCAAGATAGCGGGTAGGCGGTGTTTAGCAGTAAAACTAGCCGGTAGGTACCGAATGGGTAAGCTTCAATGTCGGTCCAGCTGCAGGCTGCTGTATCTGGTCCCTCTCGCGACTTTGTTTTTTTTTTTGTGTTCTAATGGTTAGTACAGCCACCCTTGTTGAGCTGCAAGCAATGCCCAGCCTTTAGAATGGAGACAACACGTGGATCCGGGACAGCGGTCTAGGGTTCACTTCAAGCTATCCTCCGTGCGCGTGGGTGCTGAATTAAAGCTGATGGTGATGGAGCACAGGAGGAGAATGAGACAACTGACGGTACAGGGTTCCGGGGGGGTTCAGGTGGCCTGACTATCACGAGGTTCTTGCTCCCTTGGGGTTAGTTAAGCGGCGGAAGTTGAGGAGGACGCGCGGGAATCTGTCCAGCAATTACTGGATGCGTATGATAAACTACATTCAGCCGGGCTCGGCTGGACGGACGTGAGATGAGAAAGGTTTTGATCAACGGCGAGGTAGCAAGTATGTACCGTACCAACTCTGGGACTGGTGTCTGCATGTTGGAGCTTACGCCGTGTGCTGCGAGACTGGGAGGAGCGGGGGTGGGAAGGGTACCGGGGGGGGCCGCCACTGAACTGGGCGGAGCGGGCGTCAATGAGAGACCGAGCTTGGCGGCAGGAGGAGCCCAATTTTTTAACCCCTACGTACGCGGCTGTCAATCACATCGCATCGTCCCAATAGCAACTCACGCCTTATTTTTCTGGCCTCCTCTGCTAAGTAGACAAGAAACAACCCCCCCCCCCCCTCTTGCCCCGGGGCTGAGGGTCAGGCCTAGACCTAGGCTGTGTGGGGCGAACACCACTCTTCATTGATCGACTCTTTCCCATGCTTATTTAATTTGCCCGTTGCACGTTGGACGGTGGGGAACTCTGCCCAATCACAGGGCCACCTTGGTATGTTGTCTGTTTCTGCTCCTTCTGCATTCTGAACATTACAGCGGCTATGACCGTGATATGACCAAAGGAGCATCGATTCAGCTGCTGAGGCATCTGCCATCGATTACGTCCCTGAGCAGTACTCGAAAGTGCCCATATCGCTGATCCAACGGGGTGGTTCCGCAGGATACATGCTTCCTCTCAGGGTTCAGCTAGTGCATATGATATGCTTTCTAACTTTTTAGCGATATCAGAAATTATTAGCAAAGCCCACTCGAGAAAAGAGGGGGTTTAGAACGTGAAAAGCAGCCCTAAAACATTCCCGAGGTCCCCAAATGGCCAAAAACAGGTCTAGCCACCGGTTAAAGAAAAGAACTTGAAAGGAAAGAAGAAACAAAACAGAAAGGTCTCACAAATCGCGGTTACTGTATCACCCTGTTGATGCTACTAAACCGATAGGCAACTCACTCTAGAACTCAACTCATCCCATGGTTTCTTTCTCGGCCGCCTAGCGTATATCCTTGCCATCAGTTAAAGCCTTTTCGTGTCATATTTCATAGCTTGACGACCAGGTGTCCACGCACTCGTATGGGATATTGCTGTTTTTTTTTTCTTTCTCTCCCATGCTGGTTTCTTCTTCCGTAATGCCACGCGGTGTAATTCCCACATCAGATACCGACTGGCACGCCTCGACACAATGGCTCCTGGGCCGTAACCCGTTCGCCCACTTCGGCCCCCGTTGACGCTATCCTCTCCTAGGGCTATTCAGCTTCAACTCACTATTTATGCTAGCTACTAGGATATATGACTGCCGTAAGGGGTTTATTGAAATGCTAATTTCACCCCGTAGCTGGACCAATCAACGACTGATGTGCTCGGTTCCTGGACTAGGCACTGATAATTGCTACCAGGAACACCTCACCCTATTCGTAGCCTTATGGCGGAGCGTATGTAGTAATATCCATCGAATCGAGCAAGCAATTTATCTCACGGACTCGATCTGAGACTGGCAGCCCTGTAGAGGTGACTCGACGCTGCCAGAGCGGAACCGACCCGTCAAACCCAAAAGGCAAAAACAGAAAACCCCTGTCCAGCTGCAAATGTTGCGTCGGCAGAGGTTCTCGGGTATGACAGCGTCAATGTCTGAAACAGATTGTACGCCATGCTGGCTACAATAAGTGCTGACAACCATGTGGTAGCCGTCGTGATGGTGGCTTCTCGCCAGTGGCTTTTTTCTTTTCTTCTAGCAGTGTCTATCCGATTTTCCAGTGCTTGACGCCAACCGTTTTCCGAGTGTTAGTGGAAACAGTTTTTGCTTTCTAGATAGTACTACCAGCCGATAGGGCCGCGTGGCCTACCCGTTGTTTTCTGTACTTGAGGCTGAAGCTTAACGCCGCCTCGGAATACACCAGTCCACTTTGGCATTACGGCTTTTGCCCCAGCGATAGGATTTCACCATGATTGCTTGTCAAGGGCGATAGGAACGGACTTGTCGGCGATTCGTATCACCGTGCCTGCCACAGGTGTTCCCAAGTTCGCAAAATGGCGCCGGCCGCTAGCTAAGAGTCTAGGCTTTGGGCTAGCTGTCTGAATCTGCATCAGGGGGCATGGAGCGGGAACCGAGACTCCCCACATGCAAGCCTTCTCAATGAGGAAAGGTGACGGCAAACCCGAGTGTTGTGGCTGACCTGAGCTCTGCAGCTGGGCCAATGGTCATCAGCCATACGATCAGCTCCTTGCCGATAATGGAATAAAGCGTGCATGCACCCTGTCCAACCCGCTTTTGTGGTTCTATGTGTCCTTCCTTGTGTCGATTTGTACCCAAACACGGGTCTGTGGCATCGGCGCGAGCAAATAGGTTAACTGGTGAGTGGATGCCCTCGGAGGTTCACCCACGCGACAGCCCGCCGTAAGGAATGCCCTTGCGCCCAAGAATGTTTTAAAAACTCCGGCCATGGGCGTTGCGTGCGTGTCTTGAGCAAGCCCAGATCGCGGGGGTTGCTTCCCTTTCGGGCCAGGCTGTGAAGAATCATTTGATCCTGTTCCTTCTGGAAGCCAAAGACCCAAAAACCACAAAACCGATAGTCCAAAGTTTGGCGGATACGAACTCACATGCTCCCTCAGGGAGGGCGAAAAAAAAAAAAAAACCACCGAAGACCCACTTCTACTCTGTACACACAGTCGATGGATAAGTCCAGACGTTTGGAACGCGATGGACCACGACTACTTCGTTTGTCGTGATACTGTAGTATCTTGAACGTTGAAATTGGCGCTGAAAGGGGCATAGATCGTCAGGTGCTTGGTTTTATTAGTCAGACTGCTACCCGTCTACTTGACAGCCGCCACCGGGCAGCATCCATATTCTTGGGTCAACCACAGGGCCAATGAAGGGATGGCCGATCGACATAGCCGCACACAATGTGCATTGCATACTGACTTCCTTCCCTACTACCCTTTGGTTTTGCTATTCACCCATGTCTTCTTCAAACGACATAGTAGTATAGTAGGCATGTAACTATCCCGTTTTCACGCTTAGCCTTCCCACATCTCCTCGGCGGAGGGCACAACCCTTCCACCTCCCCCCTCCCACCCCTCCCTAATTGTAAGCCTTCTCAACAGCCATCGCAATGATAACGCTTTGCTTGTTCCGCTGGGCTTGAGTGGCATGCAGCCACCACTTTGCTCTGCCCCCGACCGTTCCCATTATTGGATACGCAAGCTGTGATCATGTAATCTAAATCAGCTCGGCACCTACTGGCATCTCCTTGGCAGAGGGGCTTATACCGCTACATGTTGGCATGAAACGTTCCAACCGCAACTATTCACCATCCCGGAGCTCCCATACTCTTGGCGCCCGCCCGTCATCAGCCCCGTATTAACCTGCAGTTCGTAGGTAGAGCCGTGCCCATGGGACGCTACATTTGGGAGAGGCAGCTCTCTACCCTTCCTCGTAGAGGTTCTCTGAACTCGCAGTGTACTTCTCTCGGCAAGCTCATCCGGCCTAGTTGAGCTGAATCTTTCTTTCTCTTGCAGGCCTCAGCCTGCCACCTCCGTGGCGGCTCCCCGTGGCTGCCATCTGCAGTCGAGATACTCTTACTGTGCGTTCTAGTATACATCGCCACGACAGATATCCTATGTGCATCCGGCACCACATAGCCGATGATGTGTTGTCAATCCGCTCAGCCCCCCTCCTTCAAACACCAGCTTTCCCAGAGGCTGCTGTGCTACAACCGCGGTTCCATCTCGCTGGAAATGGATCTAAATGTATCTTGGGACCTGCAGAATAAGCTTTATTGGGGGCCAAAGGAACAATAAACTTGCACACAGTAATAAAAGAAGGATTATAAACTTGCGGGGTGAACGAGGGGGCGCGGGGGGGCGCAGTGAGCATCCCAAAAGCCATTTTCCCGGGACCTCCCCCCCCTTTTTTGTCGTTGTTTCTCGTAGGGCTGAGGGGCGCCGGGCAGCACTGCTTCAATACGATGCGCCTGCTCAGTGTGTGGTTGTCATCAACCTGCTCGTCGCATCCAACGTAGCATTATGTTCATAGGCGACTATGACTAGACTCTTCAACCCATTATGTTACATTTTTGTGCTTACAGCAGAGCACCGGAAATGCACACCAAAGGGCGGTGGCTAGTCTTATTTGTTACGTTGTTTAGGTATGTAAAGTACATGTGCAAGTAAATATAGCTCTTCGGCAAAGGGTATATTCTCGTAAGCATGACATCAGTGCTGAAATTGTTCTTGTTCGCTACTCACTTCAATGCTTGACAATTCCTATGCACCTGATTAAAAATAAACATAGAAATGATGCAGTTGATTCTCATAGGAGCCCTTCGAGGGGTTATGGTGACTTTTCGTGTCTTGACTCCTGGTGTGTACCTGATGTAATCTCACTGCCGAATTGTCCTTCTCGTTGCTCTCCACCACCCCTTAGATCCTATAGTATGAAGATGGTGACAGGGGCCGTCGGAGTGATAGAGTTGGATCCTCCCTCACTCCCTCGCTCTCGCTCCCGCCCTCACTTCCGTGTTATCCCCGTCTATCTCTTTTTCTGTCTTTCTCTCTCTCTCTCTCTGTGTGTCTATTGCTCGGTCCCGAAGATCAGGGAAAAGTGGGCAAAAGGAGATACGTAGATCGATCCCATCGAATTCCTGCAGATTTAGGGGTACCACACTAGGAGAATGGAATATTCCCCATTGGACCAAAAAGTCTCGCGTCAGGGGGTAGGGGGGGACGGTTAAAATAAATCCTTGGATCCTTCGCAGCCCCCTCCCCCTGACCATAATGGCTTCCCAAGTTATTGGGCTCCCGGATGCTGAACCCATACATACTGTGTACGTACGTAGTTGCAGGGACAAGGGTAGTGACGATAGGCTACGTTTCTTGGCTCAGCCGGGGACGGGGGTTCAATAAACCATACACACAAAAAAAAAGAGGATAGGGGTGGGTATGAATGTAACCTGGAATAGTTCAGCAGGGGATCGTTGATTAATCACACCCCCCAAACTCATTTTCCCCAATTTGCAAATGCTTAGAGCAATGGTCTGGTGAGGTAAGTGCCTACATCTGGAAGGGCTATGTTCTGTGACGTAGTGGAAGACAATCAATCTTTGTGGTCATCACGAGTACAGGTCTTGAAATCACTTGGCATGGTCGTTCGAATATGAAGAAGGCGACATAAATGTACCTACGGTAGACTCGAGAGGAGACAGGGACGGGATGGTTTGAGCGCTCGGGCGCAAAGGTTCCTAAAAGGCTCCTCAACAATTCGAAATCTACACGATGACAGCAATTCCTCGTAGTAATTCTCTTATCCGGTTTAGAAATTTGGTGAAAATTCCATGCTTGGATATCTCGAACGATCTCACAAGTCAAAAGAAGCAGGATCATATCTCAGATAGGGAAATATAGCTCCCTCACTTCAGGTACTTGACCTTAGGGTTAGTGTCACAGCATCGTATAGATGGCCAACCCGACCATATTAAACATAGAAAACTGCACAGCGTACGAACAGATAGAAAATGAGAGACCCTTAGCAAGAATTGCATCAGCACGGTGAAGTTGAACAATATAATATTGAAAGCTCGCAGTTCAGAGCATCAAGCATCCGTCAAAAGAAGCCAAAAACCCTTAATGCCAAAGATAATGACAAAAAAACGCCTAATCTGCCTGCCTCCCACTTGCTCAGAACTCCGCAAACCCATGCTTTGTGGTTGTTACCATGCTTCTGCATACTGTCCACGCTTAAACTCCACCTCGCTTCATTGGATTATCCTCGCTGGCTTTAAGAAGGAAAAAGGGGAATAAAACTTGGAGCTTCACATCTTAAACTCGACACAAACGTCTTCGTCTCTACCGAAGCCGCTTTTCCGCTTCTTCTTTCCGCCATTGCCATCATGGAGCGGCGCTCTCCTGTCACTCTTGCCGTTTACCACTCGACGGCCACCCTGAACCCTCTTCTCTTGCCTCGCATCTGCACCGTTGCCGCCGTTGTCGTTGTCATTGTCGTCGTCGTCTTGGCCCTTACCCGAGTGGTCTCCACCGGTAGCCGAGTCCCACCGCCGCACCGGTTCCCGCCTTTTCGTCTCCTCCCAGGCATCGGCAAGCTTGCGCCTCGTCTTTTCGTGCTTGCTCCACGCCCGCGCGCTAATTCGCATGCGTGCCGTCGCGCGGAGGACAGTGGCAAACACCCGCAAGTTGCGCTTGGCCCTATCCGCCGGTGATTCTGCCGTCCTGGGCTTGGCGGTAGCTGAAGAGGAGCCGCGATGAGTTTGTAGTAGAGCTTCGGGGGACTTGATGCCCAGTTGTTTGTGGATTTGTGACAGGATTCGCAAATCGGCTTTATTGCTATTTTCCCAACGCTGGTTAGTGCTTGTTCCTCAGGACTGCGGCTACCAGATAAGTAGTCGAGTTAAGAAAGGGGAGTATACGTACCAAGCTTCAGCAATTCCCAACTTCAGCTCAAGGAACTTCTTGGCAAATGCCGCATCACCTCTCAGCTTAGTTTCACGTTCCCACCGGGCCTGCATCCACTGCATCTGCATTGCCAGTCCCCGAAGTTCTTTCTCGTGCCTCTTTGCTGCTTCATCCGCTGCACGAATTACGGCCTCATGGGCAGATTGGTCGACAACGTCAAGTACCAGATTAGCGGATCGTATCGATGTGCGACCCAACGCTGCCATCTCCTTCGCCACTACGTAAGCGGCCGAGGCAGGTGACGTGGCCTTATCATTATCTCTTGATGCAGAATCGGCTTTGTGAGACTCGATCCAGGCAATGGCCTCTCGAGCGCCTTCTTCAAGACGCTGACAGTCCTGCTGCAACTTTTGAGCGCTGTTGCGGTAGGCAGCACGTTCGTTGCGTACTTTATCCAACTTTTGTCGTAGGTTGGCTTTCGTAGCCTCGTGAGACTTAAGGGCGGCAGCTTGGACACGGATATCGTGCTCGAGTGCCTGTATTTCAGTCTGGGAGTTGTGCAACATGGCGCGGAGCTCATTGCGCTCATCAGGGTCCATGGCATCGCTGTCCGCAGCCTTACCGTTCTTCTGCTGGCGGGTAGAAGCCCCCGATGAATGCTGGAGCTTGTAGATCTGATGCTCCAATTTCTTCACTGCCTTGTCGTGCTGCGCTTTGGAGGCTACCATGGCCTGTTCTAGGTCGGCTGCAGCATCCTCTAGGTTCAACTTCTGGTCTTCCAATTCGTCCAGCTGTGCTTGCAGATCTTGCATAGCGGCTTCGTGCTCTGCAGTGCTCTTGGATGTGGCCCGATCCGATTCCTTGAGTTTTTGGCGGAGTTCATGGATGGATTTGTTGGCTACTGTGAGCTGGTGGCGTAATTCCGAAATTTCTTGCTTGCGAGCTGATGCCGAGTTGGACACAGATGAGTTATTCGGAGACTTGACTAGTTGCGTCATCTCAGCTTCATGTAGCTTGCGCTCGAGATCAGCAATCTGGCGTTTGAGGGTTCTGACGGCATCCTTGTGTCCTGCTTCGCGATTCATCAACTCCAACTCCCTCTGCCTCGCCGATGATAGGTCTCGGCGCATGAGAGAGAGCTCAGAGTTGCCTTCGGCACCTGATGCCGCTGCCGCCGCTGGGTACGTGGAGTTGATTGCTATCTCAGCAGCGTACTCGTCGATCTTCCGTTCCAGATCCCTGATAGTGCGCCGCGCAGCCGCTAGCTCCTGGCTCTCATTACCGCTCGACTGGCGCATCCTAGACTGCAACGACAAGATCTCATGGTTTAGGCGCTCCTCTTCGGCAGCTGCTCTCTCGATCTCATCCTCCAGAGACTTCTCGATGGACTCTCGCTGGTCGCTCAGAGACCTGTTCTCATCTCTTAGTCTGCGAACTTCGCTGTCGAGCTTGACCTTGGCAGCGCGGAGATCTATGCGCTCTTGATCCAAGCGGAAGGTGTGGTTGTCCTGGTCGCGGAGACGGCGTAGTTCATCTTCTGCGTCCTCACGCTCAGCCTTCGCCTCAGCGAGGGAGCCGCGCAGGGAATGGAGCTCAACATTAAGATTGGCGAGCTGGTCTTGGAGGGATTGCTTTTCCCTACCCACTCTGCCCAGTTGCGCATTGGCATCGGATAGCTGCGTTTGGAGACGGCTGAGAGATTCATTAGCCTGGCGGCTAGTGTGCTCAGAGCTGGTAACTTGCGCGAAGCCCTCGTCCTGCAATGAGCGGAGTTGGTGTCGAAGCTGTTCGCACTCTTGCTTGGATTGCGCGAGATTCTGGTTGGCTTGTTCAGACTCATCATCGAGCGTAGCCTGTAAGACCTCCACCTCATCTTCCAAAGCCTCGAGCTTTTCGCTCTGAGATTGGTAATCAAGCTGACTTTGACGAAGCTCATCACGCACAGCGGAGACTTCAGCGCGGAGGTCTGTCAACATAGCCTGCCTTGCATCTAAATCTTGTCGAAGATCGTCAATCTGCCGGCTCAGAACTGCCTGCTCGCTTTGGTGACGTTCCGCCTCGCTGTTTAATGCTTCTTGAAGCCTGGTCTCCTTGTCTGATAACGACCCCTCGGCTTCACGCAGCTTCTCGATGGTGCGTTGCAGCCCAGCAGCTCGCTCTTCGGCACGGTCTCGCTCGGATTCTAGGTTGTGCTTCTCGTTTTCCCACTTCTCGCTGTCATTGTCGTAGAGGTTATCCTTCTCGCGTACCTCAGCTTGCAAGTCGGAAATATCATCGTTCAAGCGGTCGATATCGTCTTTGAGCTGATCTCTAACCTCTTGTTCGACACGGAGGGCATGAGACTTTTCCTGATCTAAGCTGTCTTCGAGTTGTTCGATCTGCTTCTGTAAGCGAGCAACATCCCGTTGTAAAGAGGTAGATTCATCGCCAAGCGCATCGTGTCGTAGCTGGAGGAGGTTCTTTTCGTCTGTCCGTGCAATGAGATCCCGTTCAGCGTTTTCAAGCTTGGCCATCAAATTCTCGCGCTCCTCTTCCCATGAGTCCTTCTGGTCAAGAAGTTGATTGGCCTTGGTCTTGAGCTCGTTGGCGTACTTGTCCTTGTCGGCATTTTGTTGTTCCAAGAAGGCATACTTCTCCTGTAATGTTTGTAAATCGCTCTCTAAACGGACCAGTTTTTCCTCAAGCTGCCGGGAGAGGCCTTTAGTGACAACGGATTTGTTGGACATTTCATCCTGAAGCTCTTCGAGGTCATTCTCAGCACGTTCCTTGTCTGCAACGGCTTGATCAAGCTTCTCCTTCATCTCGTCGGCTTCCAGTTCGAGTCGGCGGACGCTGGCCTCAAGATCTTCGATGGTTTCTTTAGCCTCTTCAAGCTCCTCGCTTGACTGTGCCTTGTCCTCGAGATCAGAGAGACGTTGTTCTGCAGTTTTCCACTTGTCTTCGGCGTCCTCGAGCTTCTCTTTGATACTCTCTATCTCCTCCTCGCGCTCATTGATCTCGCGATCCTTTTCGCGGAGATCGGCTTCCAGGTCGCCAATCTCGTCTTGGAGTTGCTCGATCTTATCTGAATCGCGGTTTCCTTGCTCTAGTTGTCGTTGGAGATCTTCCACCTCTACCTCTCTCTCCTCAATATCTTGTTTTAACCTCTCAATCTCGATCTTCTGGCTCTCGTCGGCATACTTCTTCTTTGCCTTCTCCTTCATCTCTAGGATTTGCTGCGAGTAAACCTCCAGGTCCTTCTCGGCATTCGTCAGGTGTTTCTTGTATTTCTGAAGGTCTCGCTGAAGCGTGACTTTGTCGACCTTAAGCTCGGTATTTTCCTTGAGCGCGGCCTCGCTGAACCCAGGCCCCGCCTTTCGTAATGCCTCTTCCAGAAAGTGAATTTTAAGCTTCAAGCCGAAGTTTTCCTTCTCGATCCTATCAATCACATTCTCCTGCTCTCGAAGCGACAACTGATTTCCATCGTTGAGAGGTCCCTTATCCACATTCCGCCGTGGAGGCAGGGCGATCGGGGTGGATGTTATGCTGCTGTCTGCAACCTCTGGCATCGTCGCGTCAAGGTACGACGTACTCCCTCTTGAAGGCCCGTACAGTGACGACTCAACCGGAATGTTGGTTAAATCTGCGTCCTCGTTTATCCTCCCCAGACCCGGTGTCGCTAGGACATTGTATTGGTTTTCCTTGCCGCGTCGACGGGCGCTATTGCGCGTGGCGGATTTCAGCATGGGCGTAAACTCAGCACCTCCAATGCCCTGGGGAAGCTGATTCCTCCTGTCCCCTAAGGCCGGCCGCGAGCCGCGTGGAGTTCTGAGGTTCAAGCCGCCTGCTTTGTTGTTGCGCATTTGTTGCAAGACATTGTTGTCTTTTGAGGGTGACTGGAACGAGGGTTCTTGGGTCATGTCGAAGAAATCAGGCTGGCGATCCAGATATGTCGCATCGCCGGCGTTGGTACGCGGCGTATCGAGGCCGCCAAAGTCGTGCTGTGGCATGCTGGCGGCGGCCACTCTGTGGTGTTGATTTGTGTAGTAAGAGATGTGTCGGGTATCGTTTGGATCCTCGTTTGTTCACTTCATCGGCTTATAAGTTGTGGGAAACGACTCGGGACCCAAGCAATGTCATGAGAATATACAAAAAAAACGCAGCGCTAACCCGGGACGCAGCAATGTTCTCAAAATGCAATTGGCGATTGTTTATAACTGCTGGCTTGTTCGAGCCTTGTACGGTACGGGAATCTGTGCAGGGTGTCTAAGTTTGCGATGATTCAGTGGGGTGTGACGCGGTAGCTCCCCCCGTCTGGGCGCGTTCCGTCACAAAAAATCGCCTTTGTTTACTTTCTAGCTCAAGCCAATCACGTCTCCACACCTTTTCTTAGCAATGCGGCTTTGCTACTAAAATTCCCCACACTTTTAACACTACGACCCTTTTTAAACCCCCCCAGCGAAGTTCACCACATCAATTGTGATGGGTCATGGATGATTGGAACCGGTCATGCGTATCGATGGTCTTCAGCAATTTTATTTATTTGTATCCCTGCATATCGTCATAACTCGTTTCTACATTATCTCCAACCTAGCTGTTGCGCAGATGAACCCCAGCCGTATCTTGTTTTAAGTCAAGTCTCGCATCAACCAATGCGCTTGACACTTACCCAATAAATGCACTGCACGCCGAGAAAAGATGGCGGGAAATAAACACCATGTTGCTCACGTACTATCTCTCCTAGTCTTCCGGGAAGACTTCTCTTAAATTGCTCACAAACACTCCTTGCTCGCTATCCCATCGCTTGAAGAATTTACCTGCCATGGGGAATAGGTCCTTGATATCTCTTGGGAGAGCCTCAACGGCACCTGCTAAGTTCAAGACTTCCATGTTGGCCTCAGCGATGATGTGGTGGTCAGAACCATCCGTGGCAACCCTACAGCACCGCGCCATTAGCACCGTGTTCATGTCCGACTTTACGGTACCATCTCGTAGAAGAAGAATACTCACATGCAGCGGTAGTATGGTTGGTTAACCTGCGAATCAGACCAGCTTGAGGTGTCATCCCAGCCAAATGACCCGCTTGCCCCGGTAACAGACCAGCCCAGAATGATCCCGTGGAAATCGTATCGTTTATGCTTGAATACTTGACCAACGCGATACTTGACAGGAATAGCCGCCGGAAGGTCGCAGCGCCGACGGGGTGACCTCTCTGTAGCATCCAAACGCCGAATCTCCCTGATCTGGTCCCTGACTTGCCGCGATGGCAACTCCCACGTGTTTTGCCGCCGGCCAGGGGCGGCAAAAGTATCGTACATAGGTAGCACGAATTTCTCAACTAACCAAGCGTCCTCAGGAAAGTGTTCGTAAAAGTAGGATAGCAAGTCTCGGACATCTTGCTGCCAGTCCCAGCGCAGATCCTCATTATCTGGCAGAACAGGCACCATCATGATGCTAGCCCATATCATGCTGTACAAGGCAGGTAACAAATTTCGAGCCCAATCTCCGTGGCGAAGTTCAATCAGCGGGAGCAGCTCTGTAACTGGGCGTTCAATTGTCCGAAAGCTAGTAAATGAAGCCCGGATGTTCTGAGCTGTTCGCATAACGATCAAATCCGTTGCCGTAGGCACCAGGATCGTGTCATGAGACATATGCGCGCCGAGGCGATGGAGGAACATGTGCAAATACTCAAGCGGGACTTCACTATCGGAACCGTATGGGTCGAGGAACATCTTTTCCTGCTGCTGCTGCTCCTCCTCGTCCTCCGACAGGGGCTCACCATCTAACGATATTCCCTCGGGCGATAGCACGACAGCATGCACGTGGTTCGGCAGAGCACAACAGTACGCTTCCATTCCCAGCCTTTCAGCCAATGCAGAGAAGATAGCGGCGGATATGATGGGCAGCGAAGGGTGTTGGTCGTCCTTGAGAGCACGGCCAATGAGACAGTTGCGCAAATACCGGTACGTGTTCTCCTCATCCTCCATGCCCGTGATATTGTTGGAGTGAAGCCACGCCGCTAGGGATACAGCCTTCTGACGCGTGGTCATGCTGTCTATATCGGTGTGCGCAGCATGGAAACGGGCTATCAGGTCGTCCAGCATCTCAGATATCTCATCCATATCCCCCTCGTTGTCGTGGAGCACGAACATGTCAAATGCCCCGAGCGCACGCTCGAGTCTCATGCCGCACCTCAGGCGATCGGTGTTTGTCATGTTTGAGTCGATTCGCGCAGCATGTTTCTGGTACTTTGCCCACTCTCCGATGGCTAAGCTGCGGTGGATGCTGTCGAGGATGTTGCAGGCATAGTATCGTCGCGCGAGCACGTCTTCGGCATCGTTTCCAACCTTGCACTGGCTCAAGAGGTAGTCCTTGGCATCGTAGCCGTAGTGGCATATTTCTTCGGTTCTCGCAAGCCGCGAGACACGGGAGGCGACGATATCGTCTAGCAGGTGCGCAATGCGGAGGTTCTGCCGAGAACGGAGGCTGAAGAGGTCTTTCCAGTCGACATTGGAGGCTTTATCACGCAGCTTATCACGGATCTCGTGGTCAGCCTGCCAGTACCGGAAGGCAGTGGCGCAATAATATTTCCACAGCAGTGGCGTTTGCGCTACTCGCTGAAAGCGTTTCGAGAGTAGGGGGATCGTGGTCAGCGTCAGTTGAGGTTCCAGATAGTGTAGGATCTGATTGACAATCTCATCTGGCAGTGCATCGAATGGCGCCATCGTAGAACGCAGGTGCCGTGGCAGCCAGGACGTTAAGCAATCGACCGGGGGAGGATACGCGGCGTAGGGTTGGACAAGCAGTTATTTTGCTCCTCGGCAATTGACTGGATGGCTATCAAAACTTTTTGCGCCCAGCGGAGGAATGTCTTATCGCCCAACTACGTCAAAACTGGGAATGAGGTAATCCGGAATTCACCCGTGCTCATTGGTGGGTCCTCGGTGATTGGGGCCGGGGATCGGCGGACCGCAGCGATCAGCGGAATGGTCAGGGCAGGGGGACTGATCTGAAGAATCAGCGGCACATCCGCAAAATCGCCGCCCGTCATATGCAAGTGGGATGATTTGGACTGACCTACTCGGGTGCCACCGGGGGAAAGGAGCTCTAGCGAAGCTCTACCGGAGCTACTCTTCAGGCTTCGGCTCTTTTCCAAGTTCAGCCCAATAGAGGAACCACAGTCAAGTTGGTTTAATTCATGGAAAGGTCACTCCACTGTCGGCACCACAGCTTTTGCTGGTCTATAATGCACTTTGCTAGCTTCCAGGATTCTTTGTGCTTCTCAGCTTCGCTATTGTCGCATATGCATCTCATCGGCCACTCACGGAAGTAGAAAAGAGGAAATGGAGACAGCCCACTGATTACAGTGTGTTTCGTAGGGGTTGGTTTTTTTTTCTCGACTTTCTCCCTCCTCTACCCACTACAAGTCGTGGCCGGCCGGCACCGACATATCCTTGGGGTACACACTTAGGTAGTCCCCCCATTCCCCTCCGAGATGTATGCAAGGGTGTATAACCATTGATGGTTGGATCATGGTTTAGACTAGGCTGCAAAGTGCCCCTCGCCTATGCTATGCATCCACTGCCTGCAGTCGGATGGGATGATCAATGAAAAGGAAAAGGGAACACCAACCTGTTCCAGCAGCAGTGGGCTCATCCCATTAGGAGTGGTGTTGTTTTGGCGCAGAACACAACCAGCCTAACTAGTGGGTAAGCGCCATGCATAAAAAGATGGATCCTGGAACGGGCCTTTTCGCTTGCTATTGCATCACCACTTCCCGCAAGGACCGAGACCGAAAGCTTCTCATCCCACCTCGTACTGGAGGCCGATATGCACAGTTTAGTTAGTTGATTAGATAATTGGAACGCAGCCGGTGCTCTATTCGATCTTTCTACTGCAATGCTATATAAAGGAGGCATCCGAATGTCACCCGATTTTTCCCAGCCCAACGTGACATTCGCTGACTTCCGAGCCTCATATTTTCAACCTCCCTAGCTACTTAAATACAATTGCCCTGCCCTCTTGCTGCAGTTCCATGCTCGTTCTCTTTTTATTTTCTTCCCAACTTGCATACATAACCGCATTGAGGAAATAACCCAGCCTTCTAACCCTTCAGAACAAAGCATACCCCACCGAAACGAAGCAAGCAGTCTTCCTGATTCTATCTCCAAGCTTCGAAAGTTCAAATCAGCCCAGCATGGATATCCGCATCCAGAATCTCAAGAAGCCTGTAGATGTGGCGGAGTATCTCTTCACTCGTCTTCACCAGATTGGAGTTCGTTCGGTTCACGGCTTGCCCGGAGACTACAATCTTGTAGCTCTCGATTACTTGCCCTCCGCTGGCCTAAAGTGGGTTGGCAGCGTTAACGAATTGAATGCCTGTAAGTGCTCCCACGTTCTCCAGAGGATGGATACTCTTAGTCAGCCCCAATCTCCATAGCATTGATTGCAAGCTAACCTCGTATTTCCTTGACTTTTGACTGCCGCAGCCTACGCAGCAGATGGTTACGCCCGCATCAAGGGCATCTCCGCCCTGATCACCACGTTTGGCGTTGGTGAGCTCTCGGCTTTAAATGGTGTGGCTGGCGCCTTCAGCGAGATGGTCCCCGTGGTGCACATCGTCGGCTGCCCCAGCACAATTTCTCAGCGCAACGGCATGCTGCTCCACCACACTCTCGGTAACGGGGACTTCAACGTCTTTGCCGATATGAGCCGGCCTATCTCTTGCGCC
Organism: Xylariales sp. PMI_506; assembly: GCA_021365275.1. Classification (NCBI taxonomy): domain Eukaryota; kingdom Fungi; phylum Ascomycota; class Sordariomycetes; order Xylariales; species Xylariales sp. PMI_506. The sequence goes on along the minus strand of JAJTIY010000023.1, from coordinate 136,815 downwards.
GTAGCCAAGCTCAACGACCCGGTCGAGATCGCCACGCAGATCGATCACGCCCTCCGCGAGTGTTGGTTGCGCAGTCGGCCGGTCTACCTGATGCTGCCCACCGATATGGTGCAGGCCAAGGTCGAGGGCGAGCGCCTGGACACGGAGATCGACCTGAGCGAGCCCCCGAATGAGCAGGAGAAGGAGGACTATGTTGTAGATGTGATCCTCAAGTATCTTCACGCCGCCAAGAAGCCCGTGGTTTTGATTGACGCTTGCGCCGTCCGCCACCGTGTCACCGGTGAGGTGCACGATTTGATCGAGAAGACCAAACTGCCCGTCTTCGTGACGCCTATGGGTAAGAGCGCCATCAATGAGACGCATGAGTCGTACGGTGGTGTGTATGCTGGTGATGCCAGCCACCCGGATGTTAAGGAGGCCATAGAAGGAAGCGACCTTGTGCTTACCGTGGGTTCGCTCAAGAGCGACTTCAACACGGCTGGTTTCAGTTACCGATTGAGTCAGTTGAACACCATTGACCTCCACTCCAATTATTGCGTCGTGAGGTACAGCGAGTACCCGGGCGTGAAGATGAGAGGAGTTCTAAGAAAGGTCACCGAGAGATTGGACTTGAACCAGCTAAGTGTACAAAAGGCACCAAAGGCCGGCTTCCAGGTCAAGTCGCCTGGTAGCGATCCAACGATCGTACAAGAGTGGTTCTGGCCCCGCGTCTCCAGCTTCCTGAAGGATGAAGATATCGTGGTGACAGAGACGGGAACTGCCAACTTTGGTATCTGGGACACCAAATTCCCCAAGGGGGCAACTGGATTGAACCAGACTCTATGGGGCAGCATCGGCTGGGCCGTTGGTGCCTGCCAGGGTGCAGCACTCGCTGCCAAAGATGCCAACCAGGATCGCAGGACCATCTTGTTTGAAGGTGACGGCAGTTTCCAGCTCACGGCCCAGGAGCTCAGCACCATGATCAGGCATAACTTGAACATTATCCTGTAAGTCAATAATTGGTCTTCATCATATCTTTACCAGCCCAGGAGGGAACTCAGGAATAGCTGCTAATTGTTCATTCTGCGCCCTGTTTAGGTTCGTGATTTGCAATGACGGCTACACCATTGAGCGCTTCATCCACGGCATGGACGCGGGTTACAACGATGTTGTGCAGTGGGACTACAAGGAGCTTGTGACCGTCTTCAGCGGCGGTGCCGGCAAGGAGGGCGAGGCGCGCAAGTATGTGGTCAAGACCAAGGATGACGTGGAGAAGCTATTTTCCGATAAGGACTTCAACGAGCGCAAGGGCATGCGGTTTGTCGAAATCTACATGCCCAAGAAGGACGCTCCCCGAAGCCTCCAACTAACGGCCGAGGCCAGCGCAAAGAACAATGCAAAGAAGAACTGAAAGACGGCAGGGCATACTATACGACTTACGCTTAATTGGTTAAAAGGATAAAGGGATACAGGGTTTTATAATACATTTGCGATTCCAAGATTGGATAAAACTTTGTCAGATATGAGGATAACGACCATGATTGCAGGCCCCTGCTTTGCATCAGCCTATTATATTTGCACCTAAAAAGCTGTCCAGAAGTTCTCATATAATGTGAATTAAAGGGACACCACGTCTCTCAGATACAGATAATATCTTTTTGCAGGCAGCTCCACGATAGAGGAACTTCTTTATATTACTGCTACTTAGAAAAAGTAACAAAAGAAATTATTCTACAGAACGCCCACGGTATTTAGTACAGCGCAGAAAGCTTCAACTCTGTGCAGGTTTTAAAACGCATCCCCCTCCATGTCTCTGAGAATCTGCAACTAGAGGATAAATCAAAAGTGGGAAAGAGAAAAAAGAACGAAACCATTACAGGCGGCCGAGCCGAGCTGGGGTCCTTCTTCGAAACCAATTTTTGCTTTTACTCCTCCTCGGCCACAATGGTATTCGTGACGGAGCCCACGCCGTCGATCTCGAGTGTCACGACGTCGCCGACGCGGAGCTGGAAGCGGGCGTGCTCGATACCGGCGCCACCGGGGAAGGTGCCGCTGGCGAAGAACTCGCCCGGGTGGAGCCTGGTGGAGCGCGAGGCGCCGGCGAGGGCCTCGGCCAGAGAGAATTTCCAGCCGGCGGCGGCGGTCTCGCTGGCGACGCGGCCGTTGATGAGCACGCGGCCGGCCAGGGGCGGGCAGCAGGTGGGGGGGCGTCCCCGGGCCAGGTGGGCCAGCTCGTCGGCGGAGACGACGACCGAGGATATGCTGCTGGCGAAGGCTTTGGAGTGCTGAGGGCCGAAACCGCTGTTTTGTGTGTGCGTGGGTGGAAATAATTAGCCTCTTGGCCAGACGTATTTCTTTTTTTAGTTTGTAAAATATATGCAATATATATATATATATAGAGGAATAGTTAAGAAGAAAAGATATAATACAAAAACTTACCTGTTCATCTCGGCCATCTGCACGTTCCGAGCCGAAAAGTCATTGAAGACGCAATACCCGGCGATGGCCTCAGCAGCCTCTTCGACGGTGGCGTTGTACAGCGGCCGACCCAGCACGACGCCGAGCTCGAGCTCGACGTCAAGGTAGGTGGCGTACCGCGGGTAGACCACCGTGGCGCCGTCGGCGTAGAAGGCCAGGTGGTTGGACTGGTAGTAGATGGGCTGGGTGTGCCACAGCGGCGCGGGGCGGAACCACGGAAACTCGCCGCCGAAAGTAAGCAGAGAGTAGGCCCGGCCCAGGAGGTTCACGCTGGGCGCGTAGAGGCTCGTCATGCCGACGGAGGCGCCGTAGTAGTGCTTCTCGAAGAGCATGAAGTCTCGGCTGTGGTTTGGTATTAGAATCTGGTGTTTAACTTGCAGGTTTTCCAGCCCCGGGGGGGGTGGGGAGGGAGGCATAGCGTGGGCAGAGAGTTTGGCTTACTAGGAGCGAGGTTGGAATGGGAGGGCCTTCTTGAGCGGATCAGAGGCATCGGGAGGGTTCGCGGTGAGGACGTCGAGCAGAAGCTTGGAAGTTGGAGTGAGCTCGGCATCGTCCTGGCCGGGAAGTCTGACGACTTGATCATTCACACGATGGAATTTCATCTTAACGGATCGTTGCCTGGGGGGATAATGAGACGTGACTTTACTGGTTGTCTCTGTGGGATTTATAAAATCGGTAGTGAAGGTATTTTACGGTGTTTGTGTCTAGATGATGTAAGGGTGGGAAGACAGCATTGGACGGTATAAGTGGTAATTGCAAATGTACATTGGTTGGCCTCGTTTCTTTCGGAAAATGAACAATTTACCAAGACCGACTGCTTCGTGATATGCTTTGATTTTTAATAATTCTTCTACAAGCGAGATGATTCTAATCAGGAGGTTTATATAGCCTTATGCTTCGGGCGAGGAAATGCATCGTCCTCTTCCATTCATCCGTTCATTCACTGTGCAGACTCGGACTTGGAGGGGCGTCTCGGCAGGCCAGTCTGTTGGAGCGCCTTGTTAGCCAGCTACCCTACATATACATGGGCTCCCATACGTACGTACATGCACCGCCCTTGGTAGTTCTGGCATGCGACCAGGTAGGCAGGCTCTCGTCATGACCCAGTGCAAGCACCTCTAAACTCCTACTCAGGTGGTCTGGGGACCAGATGGTTGATAGGTCGCTGTGACTTGTGTGGGCTTCACTGCTTCAAGTCGCTTGCCCTGGCTCGCTACACACTGCGCGACTGGTTGCCTAGCTGCTATAGCTTCCAAGCTCCGAATGCACGATCCGTATGTTATCAGACCGGGCAGACGATGGCAGCAAAATATCATAGAAATACACCGTACAACATCACCCGCTAATCCACCACGCGTTGACTGGACCTATGTGCAGAGCCCACATTCGCTATGGAGGCCATTCAAGCTCTCTCCCTCTCACAACCATGTGCGGTTCAAAAGTATGTAACGAGTGTGACTGCGATGCACCACCAGCATCTCCCCCGTCTGACCTCTCGGACCCGTCAATAATTTCTGCAAGAAGTTTAGGTCGTACATTATAATATGCCACACAAAATACGTATTGTACCCAGTGTTCACATTGGCATAGCAGAAACAATCCAATGTTGTATCCCTTCTTGACGTTCTAGAAAGGCGTGCCTGTCATCACAAGGAAAACGAAACTATACTTGGTCACTGGGAAGGGTCTTCAAGGTTCTATTGGATGTCGGCAGATATTGCATGTTTTTATTGCATAGCTATATCTCGGAAGGCAGAGAAAGGACCAAAGGCCTACAAAATATAAATTGCCCATTGCCCTCAACCTCTAATCCTCTGTAACCTTCCCTGGTTCATATCTCTAAGAATTTCAAACTACCTTCTGCCAAATGTAAGAACGAAGTAAGACGAGACCGCCTCTTGGTACAATACGGGCATGGGTTCAAGGCACACGACCTTACGCATCCCATCCCTCCTCCGGTTGGAGTCGTCCGTTGGGATAGTCCTTAGGACTTACCTCTCTCGCAGGCCTGGAAGCCTCTCCAAACCCAGCTAGCACTTGACTGGCCGAAGTAAGTGTTCTGAGAGGGGTACAGATGTAACGAAATGAGGATAAAATAAAGACAAAATAAAATAAAATGGAGGAGCGAAATCGAGACGCTTGGGGGAATCATACATTGGTAAGTCTGAAATGCGATATACAAACTCGAATAACAGTATAGCGAGTGTCCATGGAACCGGCAACCATAAGAATAATGAAGCAACACCGCGTAAAAGAGAAAATAAAAACGGAACTCTGCTGAAGCGCATAGGTATATATCTCTGAACTCCGCGGTTTTTTTTTGGTCTCGGCTTCACTTCCAGCAGTTGAAACCCATTCTCCCTACTCCCCTCCATTGCTGTGAAATCACAGAGCGCCACGCAGCCACTTTTTCTCCCCCTTCCCTAACCCCTTTAAAATCGAATTCCGGCGCAATCATGGCGACCGACTAGACTGCACTGGGGGTGTGGGCTGGCGTGCCTCGTGGGAATTCCCCCGGGATATGTGGTGTGCTGTTCGTCCTGCCCTTAACGGGACGAACCTGGCCGTTCTGCACATATACCAAGCCGTCGGGGCCCGTAGCCACATAACCATTACCAACAACATTGTTGACCATATACAGCTGGTCTTTCTTCAGGGAGACGTAGTCAGTTACACTCGGCGGGTACCCTGACTCTTGCATCCCGTTGACCTCCTGGTAAGAACTGTTGGTGTTGCCTGAGTCCTGGCTCATCCCCCTCAGCTGTTCTGCATTGACTTGAACCGGGCCCGCGACCACCACAGGCGCGTTAGAGAATCGATGCGACGCGCTGCGTTGAACTGGTGCAGGTTCCCCACTATATGGGTTAATACCGTCCTTGTTTGCTTCGGTGTGGATGATGGCAGCGTGGCTTGGTGCACTGTCGATGTTCACGTTCGAGGTGTTGCCGTACGACTGTCCGACCATGATCTGCGAAGCCCGGGTTCCAGGGTACGGCTCTCCAATGCCACTTCCCGGCAGGGCGCCCGCGGCTGCGATCACATCGTATTCGGTTCCGGGATTGCCATTCGGTAAACCACTATGCATAACGTAGTCACCATTTAAATCCGCAAATCCTCCTGAACTTTGGCTACCAGGTGAGAGAGGCACCTCCAAGCCTCTTTGAGCATTCACTTGAATGTCAGATGGAAACCGACCTCCAGGTGCTGGGCGACTGCCAATGGAGTCATGCCTCGAGCCCGGGGTGTTGTTGATAACCCCGGCAGCATTGGCGTTGGATACGAATGGTTCTTCGTCCTCGTCATCGTTAATACCATCGCTAGATATGGACCGCTGGGAGGCACGAGAGAAGGTTCGTATGTGCCCCCGGACAAAGTTGCTGCGCTCCTCTGGCGTCTTCTCGGTCAATGCCTTAATATCTTCGTACCAAGCCATCATCGTATCGTGACTTTCTGCCCGGAACACCCAGGTATGACCACGGTGCATAGAGCCTGTTTGCCGTCCCTTGAGGATGAATTTGTTCGAAGATCCTCCTTCTACCGAGTGGGATCCGAGTTTTTGCTCGGGAAGATACAGAGACATGACAGGCGCGCCTGTCTTATCCGCACTCTTGAATTCGTGCAGGTGAGTGGGTGATAAGACGTACCTACGTGAAACTGTATTAGAAACAGAGAACCCAAGGGAATGATGATGGGCTGTAGTCAGCGTGGACTATTGGAGCATATAAACTTACCATCCAGCTGTGTAACTCTTGAGATATTTGCTCTTTCGCTCCAACAAGCCAGCTCTGATCTCCTGGCAAGCGTAGTGATCCCGGCCAGGGTAGTGAATATGCTCAGCGGACCGAATTGGCATGTCTGGGTCCACAAATTGAGGGTCTCTCTGTATAAACGCGTGCCACTCTTGGTCCTTGGCCATAGAGATAGGACCTTCGCGAAGCTCGTCAATAGCATTGTAAGCTGCATCCGACTCGCGCTTCAGAATTCCTGCGTAAGCGTTATATGACTTTTGTATCTCACCCACCACAATCGCCTCGAGTTCTCGGCCGGACGACTCTAAGTTCAGGTACGCCTGGTGCAGGTAGTTCTCTTCCTCGATTTGCCGCTCAACTTGACGATCGACCGCCAGTCTCAACAAGTACGGGTCCTGTTTTCCGGTGGTCAAAGCAGAATCCAACTCGCTTTGTCCGAGCACGTCCTGCAGGCTGTTGACAGCCCTCCTAGTGGTCTCCATCTCTTTCACGACAGAGTTCTTGAAATCACCAGAGAGGCTTTTGATCTCCTTAATCTTCTGGCCCAGGTCACTTCTCAATCCGGTAAGGGCGAGTATAACATCCTCCTCAATCTCTCGGGCCTTGTTGGCCTCGAGGATGGCTGTCTTGTGGTAGTCGCGCAGGACCTTAAGTGCATCGTCCAAACCGCCTGAGGCGAGGAAGCCAGGCGGCGTGTTGGTGTTATTCAGCACGTTGGCTAGCTTGAGCAGCGACTTGGAACGGTGCTCATAATGTGTTTGAATCTCTCTGAAATAGGTAATTATATCCTTGAGGATCTTGCGCCACAGCTGGAAGCGATTGGAAAGGACTTCCGTAGGGTTCCCCGTCGTGGGGACCGGGCAGTAGAAAGCGCTATGGGCTTCCTCGCTCTCGTGTGAGCTCTGAAGCGCTAGACTCCTGACACTCCCTGCCTTCATGCTGCGGCGGCTGCTGCTGCGCTTGAGGCTGCCGCTTCTGCGCAGAGAGGCCTTCTTCTTCAGAGTATTACCCCTTGATAGGGATATCGCACCGCTACCGCTGGTGGTGCCATCGCCCGTGGTTTGCGAGGTGTGCAGCACCTCGGGGCGGGAAGAGATGGATGCGGATCGCTGCATGTCTGGATGCGGAGCTGGGCTGTCGATGATTGAGCTTCCTCTTACGCTGGCATCCCACTCCTCGGTAAACTTGGGCTGGCGGCTGAGTGTCGGCTGCAGCAGGGCGTTTTCGGTGCCGGGCGAGGCAATGTGGGTGTTGGCGAGGGTGTTTGAGAGAGTTTCCTCGTCAACCGCGAGCCGCTGGTTGTGAGGTGAGGCGGTTCTCGCTCCTGCTGGCGTTGGTGCTCCGGGTTGCTGGTATTGGAAGTAGCTGGCGGAGCTGGGGTTTCTCGAAAGCGTAGCAGTCGTCGGGATCGCTGGATGAGAGTACGACGCAGCTCGCTCGAGGGCTGGCTGGCTCATGACGACGTTATTAGGTTGCTGCTGCGGCAGCGGGGAGCGGGCTCTGGCGGCCATGACAGTGGAATGCACCAAATGCGGTGTCTGACGCAATCACATAGGCTTAGCTCGATGCCACGGCCTCTGCTGCGAGTGAGGGGACGGGTCCTAGTCTGATGTCTTTTCCGGGCTGGCCTCTCTAGTGACGCTGTTAGGGGCAGCCGTGCGGGTGCTAAAGTCTCACCTGGGCGGCTCCTCGCTCGGCCGGTGTCCTCTAGGCGGCTTGAAGGTTTACCTTAAGTTTGAGATGGGCTGAGATGTGTCAAGGCTAAATTGACAGTCAAGGTGCTGAAAATACCTTGCAGCCCGCGGGGGTTTTGCAGCAGCGCCTGGTTTCCCTGCTCAAGAACTCAAGGTATCATGGTCCGTCGTGCGACAAAGCAGCTCGCAAGAGAGAAACGCAGCACTAAATGATGAGTGGGTTTTTGTTGTTTTTTTCACGAGCGAAGAGATCAACGCTGCCCAAGATGAATCCAATTCAGACAAGATCCAAAATCCCGTGGTTCTCGATCCAAGGCTATAAATTTCCCCTTTCTTTCTTTTCAAGGGTGAAGAGAAGAATCTCAGACACGATGTTCATCTAAATTTTGAAATTGAAATAAACTAATAATAACAGGCAAAAAAAAAAGGGGGCCAGCAGGCGGATTGAATTAGGCCAGGATATTTTGTGAAAGGCTAAAGGCAGGAGGAATGTTTGAGCACAGTGAGCCAATTAGCCTCAGCCAGCCAGTGCTTTGATTGCATCACTTCGCAACATGGAAATCATTAATGAATTAAAAAAAGGGAGCTGCCCCCCTCCTCGCCCCGAGCAACCGAAAGATGGGGCCTTGATGATGTCGTCGTCACCAGGGATGTGGCCGAGCTCCCCCCATCGGCCACTGCCACTGGATCCTGTCAGAAACAGTGCCGCCACTGGGGAGCTCGACGCACAGCGCGATGCTAGGCCGCATCCAGTATAACTTGTGCCGCCCCAGCCAGGGTCAACAGCGGGGTCTGCGGTCTTGGGGACTTTAACTCATGTTTAATGACGTCAGAGCGCTTGCTTTCACAACCCTTATCGGCGACAAGCAAACCCGCAGAGGCACCGATCTTCGCTTTGAATCAGGAACTGAGGTAGCCTACCCATGGATAGACGGCATCTTTGGCTGCACCACCGCGATCGTTTCAAAACTTCTTGAGTCAGTGTTACACCACCATCGTACAGGACGAAGAGGATACGGCTAGCCATCTGAGTACTGCCGTCAGTCCCTTTGCGTAGCTTTGATGCCGCAAATGGAATGATGGGTTTCCAAAAAGAGCCCCCCATCTAGCCCTTATTTCACATATATTATACTTGAATGTCATTGCGATGAGCTCTGTTTATGGAGCCAAGCCGTCTAGGACACAATACTGTAGTTGCAGCCCTCCTCCGAATCCCCAATCCATTGATAACCCGAAACTGGTCGCGTACAAGTTCACCAGCTTTATCACCAAGCTGTCACCTGCATCCGCCACTGCAGATATTCTCAAGCCGCCCAGTAAGGGCGGCAGCTTGGCAAGCATAGCCCGTACAAACCGCCAGGCCTAGCCTGTACGCCGGCTCAAGCACTGGCGCATCCTGCTTTGCATGTTTTTTTTCTTTTGCCCTGGCGATCTCAATCCCCCCTTCAATTGGGCCTTTGTGGCTCCTAAGATCTCTCTGTCCCGGCCCAACTAGTAGTCCATCCCACAGCACTGCCTCCCGTGGATCTCACGAGGTCTTACACTTGTTGTGGCGGCCCAGTGAAAAGTGCCCCAACAGCCCCAAACATTCCTTCTAACCAATGACCAATGAACTAGTCGGCTAATGAATAGCGCCGAGTCGAACGGGTAGGATGTGGGCTATGGGGATTGTCGATGCAGTGTTCGAGATCGGTCATTCCCGTTGCACTTGACGCGTGTTCGTACATGAGACTAAAAAAGTTCCAAGGCGTTGACTGTTTCGTTCTACATACAAGGCGGCCGTGCGAGCGGAGGCACCTTCATTGCTTGCTGTGACTGATATGTTAGTGGCCCCCATGGGGTCTTCCCGATAAGTCTCTCCGGCGGCATATATGTGCTAGATGAGTAATAATGCGAGATCCCGGCGGCATATGCCGTCTTTCTGCCTTGTACAATGAATCTTCAAATCGGGGGTCCTTGCTTAGATAAGGAAAGACCCGATGCCTACCGAAGCAGGTAACATGGGGAATCGAGCGAGCTTATCCCATCCTAGCTTTATGTACCTTAATTTGGGGGATCCGGTTTTGTATACTCGGGGCTCTAGTCCCCTAACCTAACCTAACCAAAACCCATTATCCCCTGATAGTCCTCATACAAGAAGCTGCCAAGTAAGATTGAGTAGAGTTGCTTCCAAAAGTTCACTTCTTGTGAGTACAATGAACCCTTGAAATTGAAAGGTATCTCGTTTATGATAATTGCACCCACGTGCAGTATTGGGATCATACAAGAAAGAGCTTATACAGTCATATTAGGACAAATCTCTCTGATTTCAGATCATTTATGTCTGCTCTAACCCTATCCAGACCGAATGTCGTACCCAGCTCACACGATTAATTTTCGTGTCTAATGATGGCGGATATCAAATATGCACTACCTCCAGGTATTATAGTGAATTCACTCTTCTAACGCCATGCCCATGATACCATTGGTATCCCAATGACCTTTTGGACAGCAACCATGGAACTCTCAGTTCTTACAATAGAGGAAGAGAGAGAACCGAACAAAAAAAAGAAAGAAAGAAAAAAACCTCCAACGCCAAATATTGCTAATGTGAATTCTCGATTTGTCGCTTTCGCAATGCTCTTAAAGTAAACTCTGTCTGTTGCTGGGTTGAGTCCAATGTAATATCATCAAACACGCAAAACTACCGAATATATTGCCATTGCACTTGCAGAAAATGTAACGCTTCAGTAAGTTATTAACCATCTCGCCACTCCAGTTAAGCGACTGGAGCTGTGGGAGCGCTCTCTGCGGTCTTGATCTTGTTCTTCCGCCTCGGGGGTGGAGTCTTGGGAGGTAACTTCTTGGTTACAGCTCCGGCTGCGGTGGTGTGAATAACGGGGATGGGAACTCCATGTCTGTGTTTGGGTAGTTCTGGGAGTGGCTTCTTCGGTCTTTTGGAGGTCTTTTGGCCTTCGTTTTCTTCAGCGCCATTTGTGGACGTTTCGGGAGACGATGGCACGGTTAAGGGAGGCTCCATCTCGGCCCTCCGACTTGGCGTCTTGATCCCGGGTTTTTCTGTCACGGCAGCCATATCAACAACACTAATCTTGCTGGCTGCCTCACTGGACTCAAGACTAATGCCTAGGAGCTTCCGGGCAACCTCTCCAGCGCCGTCGGCAAGCCACTTGACCTTGGAGACACGATCTACGAGACGTGCCGTTGTATCGTCCGTGGGTGCGAAATGTATGTTCCCAGATCCGGCAAGAAGGTTCAGTACTTTGATTATCTCTTCCCTTTTGTAATGGGGAGGTTGGTTCAGTTGAGTGTGCGCCAGTAACGGATAGAGTACTCGAAGGTAAGTGTGCCGCAGGGACAGGTATTCGTTCGGAAGGTCGAGCAGGTTGCGAATTATCACGTCAAGCAGAACACGCAGGTCGTTAGTGTAAAAATACTCGTATGTCGCCTTGGTGGTGAAGAGAAGGTAGAGAAGCTTCAAGATAAGCAGCTGCAACGAGGTCTCCGTCTCGCGGTTGAGCAAGAGGATAAGATTCTCTCCAAAGGTGCGGTATAGTGGACCGTACAGCGACAGGCATTTGACAACACGATTTGTCAGAGGTGCAGTTGGGGACTCTGGGTCGTTAACAGCCGTCGCAGATGATACCATATACTGTTCATTGAGGACCAGCAGGACACGAATGACAGGGTAGTGATATGGGTCGTGCACATCGTCCGAAGCCTCTTCGATAAGCTGAAATAGGTACGTCACGAAACCATCGTCCACCCGCAAAAGATCCTGGGGCCGAAGCGTCTCGATGCGCGACATCTCGTACATCAGCTCGAGGAGGAGCCGGTGCAGACTCGGGTCGTCGGCTCTGTGGCCGTTGATCAACTCAAGCAGGCGGTGGAAACAACCCTCATCTATCATGCAGCGATAGGTGGCCTCGTCGTGGCGGCCGCCTAGAAGCAGGAAGGTGGCGATGACGTAGAGGGGCCCAGCCTCGTCCTCCTCCAACAGGCTGTAGATTATTTGAGTGCGTACGTATTCCTGATTTGCTTGGAACAGATTGCCCTCCAACAACCTCTGCGAACAATCGGCGACATCGTCCTCGGACTGCGAGAATTCGTCGCGACACTTGGCGGCGAGGGAGAGCCAGGTGCGAAGCGCATCGTCAATCGTCTCATGGGCGTGGCCGGGGCATTGCGTCGCAACCACCTCGTTTATCTCTGCGCGTGATCAATCTGCCTGTCAGCGCTGTGTCTGCTTAATCGCAAAGCCAGAGGGGGGTTTCTAAATGACCACGACATCGGATGTGCAGTGGGCGGCGGGAAGCGGCAAGGAAGCATTACGCACCATCCCATAATTGCTGTTCGGTCTCTATCGTAGAGGACGTGTCCGAATCCGCCATGTTGATCTTCGTAATCTCATAGAACGCTTCGGGGCCAGGATGGCCGGGGGCTCATAGTGCTTGTCACAGAGATCGACTCGGCTCACAAGGTGCAGAACACACGAAGAGGCAAGGCAGGGCAAGAGAACGAAGAAATGGAAACCCCAGCAAGGACGACGAGACGACTCCGCGCATGTGCAACTATAGCCCGGCTCATGAGCCCAAGAAAGGGAGGGTGGATTAGCTCAATTAACAAAGCTCTCCAAATTATGGGAAAGAATTCTAGAAACTAGATAATCGAGACTTGGCAAGCTAGCGGCATGCCCAATTGACGTTTATCTGCAGCGAGTGCGGGACAGTAGAAATTCTGGACACCCGACTCCGGTGAGGAGGGAGGGGTTGGAGGGGATGGTGTTCCAGAAACCGGCCCCCCTTCAATAGCCGTGTGCGCACGGACCCCGCTGGAAGTCGCCGCAGTAAGATGGGATGAGATGGCAACTCCAAAACATATACGATCTTGGAACCAGTCTCGATGGTTTCAGTTGCAGACGTAGCTGGTGACACGCATTGGGAAGAAGGCATGCCTTCGCGTATGAAATTGGTTGCAGCATGCTTCAATGGGTGTCATCTCAATCATTCGCGGCAAAAAGACTTGCTCTTCTCGAAGTGATGTCAGAGGGTGTTGGTAAACCATGTTCATAGGTGCTCACTATGTACGTAGTCTTAGTACTATACTGCATGCTATTGGATGCAGTCGAGGGGTGGTCTCGTCTCGGAACTCGGCCATCCGTAACTCTCGCCATTCTGGCGCTACCTGTGGTACACCTGCTACCTATAGTACACAAGAACAAAGGCAAAACAAAAAGAATAATAAAATGTTGGCAAATATGAATACCGTCTGTATGTAATTTCGCTTTTCCTCGTGTCCAAAAACAAATGTAAAGTTTAGAAAACAAAATAAATCCGCTTGGCTGCCGAGTGTAATGTAGTGTATACCAAGGCCTGGTCTTACCCGGCTTTCAGTTTTGGCACTGTGCCCTTTTTTTTTTGGACTGATGCACATGTCGAACGCAGTATTGTTAAGGCAGAGGAAGGGGTGAATTCAAGAACACCGCAGTGTCTCCTTTTTGGTATCCAGTTGGCAGTACACTAACCCTTGGGTTTGCCTTCATCTCCTTTTCTCCTCCTCTCGAGGAATGCTTAGTCGCCAGGTGCTATTACTGATTGAACAAGCCTGCAACTCCATCGAGCCCTTCATCTGTCGTCGTTTCGACTCGGAAGCTACCGTCTGCCATTTCAACTCTTGAACCCCCAGCAGGGGCAGACATGAATTCCTGTGTCAGGCGACTGCGCGAGGCCCCCTTCCGGTTATTTGCAGACTTGGAAGAGGACAAATTCCCGATGCTCGTGCTCATCTTACCCATTTCGGAGATGCTGACGCCCTTCACCTCCTTAAGGAGCTCGAGCACCTGGTTCCGCTGAAGCCGGGAGTTAGGAGCACGCATGATTCCCTCAATAGCTAAGTCAACGGCCTCAGGCTGTAGCTTCGGGATCGATAAAAGTACATCTCGGGGAGTTGGTGTGAGCTGACTGTAGTAAGCTAGAATTGCAGCAATGAAGGACGCGATCTCCTTTTGCAATTCCACGTAGTAAGGTTCATTAATAGACTGGATGCAAGCCTTGAGGACGTCCGACGAGATATATTCACGAATGGCCGATGCAGTGGCTGCTGGGATCGGCGTATTGTCGATGTTGTTGTTCTTGTCGCTTTCTGTTTTGACCTCCATGCCCGGCGGAGAGATGGGCTCCACTGTACGGAACTCGGGGACAATCGACCGGAAGACACGCAGCATAATGCTACAGCAGCGCGTGTCTCGCATCCGGATAACATGAGTGCAGAACATCAATAAAGGCTCTACAATGGTAGATTCCATTAGGCAGAATCGACGAAGTGTCACAAACTTCTGCTGGTTGCCATCTGATTTCGTCATGGGTTGATCTAGCTAGTTGTTAGTTCGCTTTACCACAGCCAGGAGAAGTTAGGGGAGACATACTCATCCGCGCCGGATCCAAGAAATCGGCCACCATCATTACTGCTGTATAAGTCAACTGTCTCAGAATGCTCTCGGATTTCATTTCTTCGGCAAGGGCAGCTTCCCCTGCGTGGATATTGTGTTGATTATCTAGCTTTGCCCACTCCGATGTGATCTTAGCATCCATCTGCTGGAAGCATGCTGCCATGATCGGCGGCAGGAAATGGCTACGCAGCTCCACCGGGCAGTTATCCACGAGGTAGCGAACCAAGTTCAAGAGATTGATCTGCTGGTGCGCGGAAAGACAGTAAGAGTTGGTCAATAATGCGTGAGCAAGAGGCCCTGGAAGCTCCTCGAATCCGTAGAACTGCATGTCGAGGCGGCTCATGCAATATAGTATGGCGTAGACCGATTCACGCACGAAACGGATTGTCCCTCGGATAGTTGATCCAAGACCTTCCATAGTGTGCTTCTTGTCCACCACTCGAGCATAGAATTCGTCCTTGGATCCCTCCGAGATACCGGCTTGCCAGAAACGATCTGTCAGGACGCGGCCTACTATAGATCTCATATCCGGAGGCAAGCCTGCCCAGTTATCAGGAGTATGTGAAGCATGGGCATGGCTGAGAAATGATCAGCGCGAACAACAGGTGGCTTAGTGTAATTAAAACTGACCTCAAGAATTGAAGGAGCTCCGGGAGGATTATAGGGAAGCTGTCCTGCCACAGTTCGCATGCCGTCTGGTACGCAACCGTATTTTTGTCAATCTTTTCCACCGAAGCGGTTAAGACTGACTTGGTAGGACGCAAAGGCAATGCCTAGTTGGTGAAATTGTTTGGTGTCAGTCGTCAAGAAGTGCCGAGAAGTGTACAGGATCAACCTACCGTTTGTCTCTCTTCTAATTCCGCTTGCAGCGCCTTCCCTTCATCATCCAATGGCATCGAACCCCAATCTTGTACTTCGTGAGCACGCTTTCGCACTAGGTAATTCTGAACTTTATCGAGGGCCATCATCTCGCAAAATCCTTCGTATGAGGACAAGGCACTTTTCAAGGCTGCATTCTGCCACTGAACTCGAATAGGCTGGATAAACTCTTGTAGTTTCTGAACCTTGGTGGCCTTGTCGAAGCGGCTGCATCGGTGGCTGTATCATGTTCAGTAAGGGCTACAAAGTGTCTGTCCTCACTAGGAGTTGTCTCCTCCACTTACATGATTGTGAACAAAAATGTCTGGTAGGTAATCTGGCGCTTTTCATCCAAGGTTCCGGAAGCAATCATCTCATTCACCTTGGCAGCAATCTGGTCATAAACATCCTGTACACCATCTGTCAGTGATCATGAAGACGCGAAAGTTGTCAGGCGAAAATGTTTTCAAAATAAACGTACTAGCAAGTGATCGGGCATCTTTACTGCAAGCCTCTGCAGCTCAAGCATACTCTCCGTCTGCAAATCTTTGATAGCATCATTATACTGCTTGTACTCTGGCTTCGGTGCGGGCCAGGTCAAAAGAATGTGTTCGAGGACTTTGAGCATGAAACGAGGCTTCCGGTCGAGAGCAGTCGTTGAGAAAGCTACCAGAAGCTGAAGAACCCGTCTACGAATGAGCGGATCTTCAAAATTCATAGAAAACAGGCGATTGGCCCAGTCCTCGAGTTTCTCTTCCAAAGCAGCCACGCTCTGCTCGTGAAACTGCTCATCAACATCAGTTCGGGCTCTCCATTTGGTACAACCCTTAAGAGTTGCCTCGATCACGGTGGCCTGGGCATCAACTCTCAAAACGGGTGCTGAAGACTTCGAATAGTTTGTGGGATCGAATGCAGGCTGGCCATCATACAAGTGCTCAAGGATATTCTCTGTCTGACCAAGGATGTGCCCCACGGCATCGGCAATTTTAAGCTGAACAATAGCTTCAATTACTTGACAGCTATACCGTCGGTAGTTTCCAAGGAAGGCGTGCCGCTCCGGCACTGTGTCGGTATCTTCCACGAGAAAGAGAAATGTAGGATCTTCATTGTCTTCGGGCAAGCTCTCGTACCGAATCAGCCTCGACCCGCATACCTCCAAGAGAGGACCAATAAAGGCGGGGAGTTCAGCAATGTTTCTGCCAATATATCGGTGACCGAGAAGCCGCGTCCAGGTAACAAGCACGGGAATGGATACTACCAAACTTTGGCTCTGGAAAACCAGAAGTAGCAGATGTAAAAAGTCCTGAAAAGCAACTCGCTCCGGGTCCTTCGGCAGAACTGCAAATCGACGGTCCATGTAGTTGCCAAGAAATGAAATGACCTCGGAGAGCTTCTTTGCGACCTGGTATTTTTCTTCGTCTATGTCCTGGGCATCCACTGTAGACCACTCGAAAAGCTGCTTGAAGAGCAGAACATATTGGCTGTTATACAAGGGAACGACGAGGTCCAGGAACTCCTGATCGACGAAGCTCGTCCGGGAGTATAGGGCATGGATGGCCTCCAGCGCAGCCTAATGAAATCTCAATCAGTAACAAGAACTAGAAAGTGCAAAGGGATGAGGCTTCATACCTTCTGAACAGATATGTGCGAGGCACGCAGACCGTCACACATCACTGGCACACAGCCGGTCGAGGCGGCGGCAGCAGGTATAACCCATGGCATTAGCGAGAACAAGGCAGAGTACGCTCGAACAACACAGTTTCGCAGCTCTTCGTTGTTCTGCATATCGCCTGGAAGACACTGGCGTAAGAACTCGACAATCCTTGCCAGCCAGCCCTCGTCGCCACACCGCACATCAGGCCCCGCTACTCTGTTGGGGAAGGCTTCATGAAGCACAGTAGCCGGGGTGAATATCTCGACAGAAGCCTTGCTCAGGATTCCCTCACGCTCCGCTACCACGGTATCGTCCGAGCTGAATATCTCTTCGGCAAGGGTTTCAAGAATCAGCAGCACCAATTCCTTGTGAACAGCCGAGTCGGGGACCTGCCACAACTGCACAAGCATAGCATCCATGTCCATCCAATCAGCAGCCCAGCTACGCTTGGCCACCTCAACCCATAATTGGGCTATCTTATTCCGGATGTATCCTGGATCGTCCCTCGAGATCGACTGTGAAAGCTCTAAAACCCATTGGCGTAAGGCCGCTGCTTGTGGCGCGGAGTACTTGGCCCATTTGTGCTTGATAGCGTGCTCGAGCAGCGAGAGTGCGTAGTGGCGCACGACGGGGGACTGGGTCTTGTCCGCAGCGAGAGTGTAGCCGTGCGATGGAGCTTCGTCCGTGTTCTTGACCTCTTCGAGGAAGCGCTGGGCTTCCTGGCGCGCATCGTTCGCCGAGTACGGGCTGTGGATGAGCTGCAGAGCTTCGTGGATTTTGGGCAAAATGGACGAGCCATCAACGCCTGTGCCGTTCATGGCCGCGGCGCCAGCCATGGCCATCTTGCCGTCGAGGATTGAGGTCGGGCAAACGAGATAGGCGACGGTAGGGGTGGAGAAGTTGTGCGTCTTATCGATATGCGGTCTACGCAGTTAAAGTGACGTTTTGATTAGTGGTTTGGAGGGGTTTGTTAGAGGTAGGCAAAAAAGCCTGACGATCCAGCCAAAGAACCACCACTTCCTGTGTTAAAACTGACTCATCTGGCAAAGGCTGCCTGCTTGCTTGGAGGTGGAGAGCAAAAGCGAACTGGTACGGAAAGCTCTTATCAAAGACCAGTCGCCGCCGCCGGAGTAGAAGAGACCGTCTGCCTGTCGCGTCGGGGGGGTGAGCAAACGAGAGCTGGGCGCGACCTCGACAGATCAGATCCTCGGGATTTTGGGTGAGAATGAATGTAGCGCTAAACCGCCTCTAGGTGATGAAGTTGGGAAATATGATCCTAGTTCCGTTCTGTACTTAGGTGGGGCAGGTCCTCAACTCCAACTCCATGCAGGTGCTAGGTACATCCCATCGCCCCCACCAGCCTTAATGCGTACAATCCCTCGGACCACTAACTGTAGGGGTGCCAGATGCCGGGTCCTAGGGCCAATCAATCTCCAATAGCACGGCGTTCCATAATCCTTCCATGTACAGCGGTTCTTGATTGATCCGCCAGTTCTCTTCTCCTCCACTGACATGCCTTTCTGTTGCCTGTTCTTGAAACCTCAAAACCAGGACAAGTTCATTTTACACTAATGGTTCGTCTTCTGGGCCCTTTGAATTTTTTTTATCTCCTTTTATCAATTGTAGTGACAGATGGGGCCGTCCTTGTGAAGTATTCAGCATAATATTGCCCAGGTTCATGTATGACAGGTCGTAGCGCCTTTCAGAACGATCACAGGGGTGAAAGGTCTTCGTACAAAAGCTCTATTACGTAGACGTGCTAAGATAAATAATTTGGGCCGATATATCATGTGGTTTAACCCAGGCTATCGTTGGCACAGTGCCGCTTCTGCAACACATATCCAATGTATGACTCATCAATGGTTGATTGCATGCTCTCGACGTTGAGGGAAGCACATATGTAAGAAATACTCTGTTACGATATGATCCCTACTTGCCAAACTCCCATAGGCACAGCAACTTATCATAGAAGCTAGTTGAGATACATTGAAGAGGCTTTCCACCTGCTTCTGATCCTGGCTCGAAATCGCTTCCATAATTCATGCTCTTATGCTCCTCGAAGCGGCCCAATACCTGTATTTGGGCATCGATTGGCTGACTATCTCCGCTAACTCTTAGAATTCGAGAGCCGGCATGCATACAAGATGCCAAGACTGTGACTTCCCAATGCCCTGATGGTTTTCTTACGGTCTTGATTAATTTCAATCTCCAAACTCCGCCGCCGAGATTTGTTTCGGCTAATAACTGCGGCCGTTGACCTTGCTGGTGAATCAGATAACCTCGAATGTGGTCGTCGTAACTTCCGGTTAGCATGATATAGCCACCGTCAATCTCAATATCTAGTGGCAAAATTGCTGTTACTCCGGCTTGATGGCCGCGGATAGTGATGGGGGGAGTTAGGTTTTCAACCCAGTCCCCATCCCCCCCATTCTCCGGTTGATATAGGCACGCAGTCTGGAGAAGCTTGGAATCGTCGCCGCCGGAGAATATTGTAAAGAGATTACCTCCATTTTGACCCACACTTGAATTAAGCGGCGGTACTGATGAGAATGCAACTGTCCAGGCCTCAAGGGTATGAGTGAGGATGGGGTTTGATCCCGTCTCGGAGATATTCCAAGCATCATCCACGCGCAACACGTGAACCTCAAAGGTCGAGGTAGTAACGGCAATGAGGTCTGGAATGTTTGGATGCCAGCAACATGAGAGTATCAAAGTGCCCTCATCATCACCAAGTGGTCGGTGACATGCGAGTTCACTCAGGTGATAGGTCGTGGGATTCTCCAATGAGGGTGACAACTTCACGAACGCCAAAGTCCCAGTGCTAGACACCACAGCTAGAACATTCTGCTTGCTCTTCTGAGGATGAAAATGCAAGTCAAGGATCGCAGATGGTTGTAGTAAAGTTTGAATCTGACGCCTATAGAGCGAAGCCCACCTAGGTCAGGGGTTGATCTGAAAGCGAGAAGAAGACTGTCTTTACTTACACAGTATGGCTTTCGAGATGGAACAATATCAGGCTCCCGTTACGACTTTGAGGCTGTCGTGCAGGCGCACCATCCTCTCCATCATTCTCTTCCGTTGGCTCAGTGTCCTTCTGTAGGTTGTAAGTGCCTACCACGAAGAACTCGGGATAAGCGGGGCAAAACTCTATGCAGCTTGGGGGGAGGTCGAGCACCAAGGACTGTGTTGAAGCGATTGGCTGGTCCATGCTGCCGTAAAAGAAGAAACCGCCCTCAAATTATAGAATGTAACCACGATAGAGTTTTGTTTTATTTTATTATGTTCGATTTTGTCCCGTAAACATGTCGTCAGTTTCGATCTGGTTATCAGACGGCGTTGCGTACTAGGACTAAACTTGGCAAAAAAAAGTTAAGTATCCGATTTTGCTCACAATTTCGGTAGAGCAGTACACCCAGCCACAAAACACATTGGGGCTCTAGACCGGGGCGGGTGTGTCCCCGTAGCGGTGGGCGGATAATTTTGGCGGCTTTGTTTCCAGAGAGCCGGTTCGGCACATTCCCGTTACCGATTTTTCTGCTCCTAGACAGCTAGCGCCTTGTCCCAGCTGGGTCATACCCACAGGAGCTCCTTTAGCACCCTGGCCCTCTTACCACGACGCCATTTGAGAAGACCGGGGAGACGTAGTCCCCTGGGCAGGTTAGCACCCTGGTTTTGGTGCCAAAAGGTGATGCCTTGATGTGGGATGACTGTTGATCTCTTTTCTTTTTCTGACGCTCTCTTTTCCCCCTACCCTTTCTTTTTCTTACCTCTCCAGCTTGTTCGTGTTCCCGCCCAGTTTCGTAGAGTTGTCGTGCCTGCTGCTCAAGCTTGTTTTACCACCTCGTGCTGTCAAACATTTCGTGGTTGTGTGATATTTCGAGCTATATTGCGTCATTCATTCTACGTACTGCAACTTTTATAGAAAAGGTAATGGATTCTGACAATGAGTCTGACTTTTATGGTATGTTCTGGAAACAAACTGGCCGACGGGCGGCTATAGCTTA
This sequence comes from Xylariales sp. PMI_506, assembly GCA_021365275.1. Taxonomy (NCBI): domain Eukaryota; kingdom Fungi; phylum Ascomycota; class Sordariomycetes; order Xylariales; species Xylariales sp. PMI_506. The sequence goes on along the minus strand of JAJTIY010000023.1, from coordinate 115,954 downwards.
CGAGGCGAGCCAGGAGACGAGGAAACAATCGACCAGCTAAACCTTAGAGTGGAACAATTTGACCTGGACGAGTGGTGGTCATGGCACAGCATCCTCCAGACGCCACTTAGAATCCAGTCCCATGCCCAGACACACACAGATCTGACTCATTTACATAATCCATACGCAGGTGTGCCCTACGCCTGGCAACTCACAGAAACAGTGGATGCGTTCCTCGACCGCCTTCCACCGGCAACCACAACCGAAAGTAGCATTGGCCCATGGATCTTCGTCTGCAACCCCTACATTAGCCGGAAGGACCTGGCCAAGGCGCAAAGCCAAAGCATCCGCGGCAGTGAGAATGAAGCGCCGGAGGAGGATGGCACAGAGCTGCTGCGATTCGTAGAGGGTGGCATGGAGAGGTTGCATTTCGTGACTGGGTTCCTTGATCAGATAAATGGGGCAGTGATGAAACCACTAGTCCGCTCTCAGGAGAAGAATATTGCAGCTGCAGAGGCCGCAAGAGATATACAGCAACTAGCATATGCATGCCATGTGAAGGCCGGGAAATGGCTTCTCTTCTGTCCTGCTGCCTCGGTCGACGAGCTTTGGGCCAGTGTTGCCAGAGCTACGGTGAATAATGAGCTTGGTGTCGCAGCCAAGGTGTCCACGAGGGGAGAGGATGACCAGCAAAGGACGGAGCGTATCATCTGCATCTACACGGCAGATTTTACCGATAAAGCTGATGTGAAAAGGGTAGCGGCAAAGCTTAGACAGCTTGGCCTCATTCAGGCAAAGGGGCGGCCGTTGTACTATAAACCAGGTTTGCTCCATCCCTCCCTCACACCGATAGAAGGGTTTCTTGAAGTGAGCTAAACACATCCGCAGATGCTTATACATATCTTGGAATTGGCTCTGGCAACGCATGGGGCATTAAAGCATCTATTTACAACACGAAAGACATTCTGGATTAGAGCACAGATATAGAGGGTTGCATCAACCCGCAGTGTCTGACAACACCAACCTTGGGCTTACTCATGGTCATGATATTTCATATTGCTTCATTAACTTTTTGATACCCTTGCTGCCTCCAATCGAGTATCCATGTATATAGGTTCATAACATTGACAAATGCCAGTGTCGTACGGATGCCGATTTGGACGGTAAAGCGACCACGAGAGCTATAATCTCGGTTGAAGTGCCATATTCTGCAGCTGTGACCAAGCATTACAGGCAAATCCCAGAGCCTATACTTGAGTGACTTCTGACTTGACTTGGCATAAACATTTATGACAGTATACCCAAGGTTCCTACCAGTTTGGGACGTAGGTTCCCTCACCCAGCTGCAATTCTTGTTTTTCAAGCTTTCTCCAGCTCTCTCAAAGCAGGACTAAGCCCGTCATGGCGTCATTCAGACGACCAGCTATGGTCTTAGCCTTCCCCTTGACCTCTCACGGTGCGCGTGGATAACGGAAGCGGAGTTTGGCTACAGCTGCAGCCATGGAATTGTGGAGGGCAGAGCACCGCGCAGTCCTCTTCTAGACCGACTGTTGGTGCGGATCGAGGCTTACAGGGATGCCTGTCGCTGACTTCAGCAGTAAAACCAGTCGGTAGGCACTGTTGCCGTTGAGATAGTATCTGTGGAGCTTCTTAGATCTTATGAAACCAAGCCGCTCGTATAGGCGCATGGCCGGTATGTTGGTCTCTTCCGTTTCCAACACGATCTCGTCCGCATTCCTGTCAGCCATGGCGTCGATCGCTCTCTTTACGAGGGCTGTCGCTATTCCATGGCCGCGGTACGTAGCCGAGACCGCCAACATTGCTATGTATCCTCGGTGTGTCGGTGGGGAGTGCGATGCGTGTGTTTCGAGCTTGCAGATGATCACGCCCAAGAGTGAACCATCTTTTGGATTGAGCGCCTTTACCAATAGTGCGGGTTAGCAGGGGCCTCTAGATGGCCTATTTCTATTGGCATCGACAGAGCCAGTTAATGTTCATACCATGTAGCACAGATGAGCCCATTGATACAGGAAGTATCGGTAGACATAGATACTGTAGGGTTCGCTGAGGTCCTTAGAAATAAGAGCCCGGATCGCGGGCAGGTATTGCTCCTCCAGCGAATGCTCGTACTGGACATAATGGAGCTCGCCAGGCGGCGCCGTCACAGTCGCAACCGCCATGTCTGGTCCTTTTGTGGAGGGTGGGTGTGGTGCTGACGATGCCAGTCGTCAGCCCCACAGGCTTTCGAGTGCAAAAAGCTCAAAGTGGAAGCTTTTCATGGGATAGGCGAAAGGCCAGCTCGCGAGAAAAGCAGTATGAGACGAAGAAAGAGCCGCTACGGTAAGAACAGAAACGTCCCGTGCGACGGAAGAGTGAGGAAAGGGAACACCACTCGGCAGCTGTGAAATTCCAACGCTCGCCTGATGTCGAGTGGTAAGTAGTAGGATTCAAGGTCACGTTGGATTGAGCATGCATTGCAGCCAGCCCACTTTCACATGTGAGTGTGAGGCTACGCGCACTACCTGGTCCGATGCAACAGCCCAGGCCGAAAGCGCGCGCTGCTGAAGGGGGAAAGGCACCCTGGCCAGTGCGGGAGCCAGAGACCCGCTAGGACCAAAAGGGCCCAACTTCGACCCAGCTCAGTGTCATCTGTTTGGCATTGACGTCAGCGCATCCCATTCCCCTACGCTTGCGCAGATGGCGCAGATGAAAATTACCCGACCGACAAACCTAGCTCCTCTGCCGAGCTAGAGACAACAACCCACAAACGTGCCATCCAACCGTTTGAATAATTGTCTCTGGGTGACTCGCAAACGAGGCTGAGACCTGTTGCGGTCTGTGTCGCGACGATTTCTTGGCTGGCAAATCGTCTTCTGGCTCGCTGATCCGATCCGATCTCGTTAAACGCCCTCTACCGCTCTTTTCCCCTCCCTTCCGCGTGCCGACCCGTCGCTCGGCGCAGATCTTTGGGAAGGTTAAATCCCGCCCTGCGAATCAGTGTCTCTTCCACCCCCTCTTGGGCATGTGTCACTGCAGAACGAGCGATGGCCTCTAGTCTCCGACGCCGCGCCGTTGTCGCCGATGCCGCGGGCTCCGAATCCCCCTCGCCCGCACTTACTCCTCGAGACCAGAGTCCTGCGAAATCTGGAGACAAGGTCAAGACGGTGAAACACCATCACAAGCCAAAGACGGGCAAGAGGAAGAACACCTTCATTTTCCTTCTTGGAGGCCTGTTCGGCATCGTTGCCGCTGGCTTCCTGGCCAGGAGCAATGATCTGATAGACTTTCCCGAGATTGGTGAGCTGAGCATGGACAGCTTTATGGACGTTTTGCCGGCAGGCCTCGTAAAAGATATGGGAGATTTAATCGTAGGTGATGGTTTTTTTCTTTTGTGTGACCCGATATATTGTGAAGTACTTCTAGTGACACTGTTTGATACTGCAGAAGGGAGAAAGAGACTTTGTAGACAGCTACGATTCGTTTGCCGTGGGATTGCAAGCGCGCTCTGAAGGATTGGAGGTGCACCACCCAATAATCATGGTACCTGGTGTCATCTCGACCGGCCTGGAGTCTTGGGGTACAGCTAACATCTCTCGCCCGTACTTCCGCAAGAGGCTATGGGGCAGTTGGACCATGATGAGGGCCCTAGTGATGGACAAGGAGGTTTGGAAGAAGCATATCATGCTTGATAAGAAGACTGGACTTGACCCCCCGGATGGGGTTAAGCTGAGAGCTGCTCAGGGCTTTGATGCAACCGACTTCTTTATCACAGGCTATTGGATCTGGAACAAAATATTCGAAAATTTGGCTTCGCTGGGCTACGATCCAACAAACTCCTTTACAGCTGCGTACGACTGGAGGTTGTCCTATGCGAATCTCGAAGTCCGGGACCAGTATTTTTCCAAGTTGAAAAACCAGATAGAGATGGCGCACAAGTTTTCGGGGAAGAAGGTCGTCCTGGCTTCTCACTCCATGGGCGGCCAAGTGGTATTTTATTTCTTTCACTGGGTCGCTTCAGCGAAAGGAGGCAATGGTGGCGATGACTGGGTCGACACACATGTTGAAGCTTGGATCAACATTAGCGGCTGCATGCTTGGTGCTGTCAAGGATATAACAGCCGTGTTATCTGGTGAGATGAGGGATACTGCTCAACTAAACGCATTCGCAGTTTACGGACTGGACAAGTTTCTCAACAAGGATGAACGAGCTGAGTTATTCCGTGCCATGCCAGGAATTTCCTCGATGCTTCCTATCGGCGGCAACAGGGTGTGGGGAAACCTAACATGGGCCCCTGATGACCAGCCTGACCAGAAGCACTCATACGGATCGCTTCTCAACTTTCGCATCGGAGGTAACTGGACCTCGCCTGAGAAGAACCTCACGGTTGAGTCTTCCTTGCAGTACATCGTCGACCACACCGAAGACTGGTACCAGAATATGCTCAAGGGCAGCTACTCTCAAGGGGTGGCTGATACGGCTGGTGAAGTTGCCGCCAACGAGGATGATCCTACGAAATGGATCAACCCCCTGGAGACCCGACTACCCCTTGCTCCAAACTTGAAGATATATTGTTTCTACGGCGTCGGCAAACCGACGGAACGGGCGTACTATTACAGGACTCCGGACATGCCTCACTTGACCAACCTAAATATCACAATCGACACAGCTTTAACTGTGGACGATATCGACCACGGCGTCATTATGGGTGAAGGAGATGGTACCGTCAATCTTTTAAGCACCGGTTACATGTGTAACAAAGGGTGGCACATGAAGCGATATAACCCTGCAGGAGTTAAAATATCGGTCTTTGAGATGCCTCATGAGCCCGAACGGTTCAACCCCAGGGGAGGACCCAACACGGCCGATCATGTTGATATCTTAGGAAGGCAAAGCCTCAACGAACTTGTCCTCAGGGTTGCAGCAGGCAGGGGCAAAGACATCACCGACAACATCGTCAGCAACATAAGAGAATATTCTGAGAAAGTCAAGATTTACGAAGAGGGGGAAAGCCCAGCGGAAAATTAGGGAAGAGTCGGCGTAATGAGGAATTGGGAAAGGGTAGATAGGTGGTATGTGGCGTTTACAGTACTGCTCCCTCAATGGGGAATTTTTGACATTAGTTACGGTTTATACCAACTGTTTCAGCACCTAGATGTATGATTTACGCTATATATATTACTAAAGCAAATTCCTCCAAAGCTCGATATACGCAGGATATCCTTAGATGCAAATAAGTAGATGTATGCGTTCATGACGATCTTCAGAGCAAATCCCTCCTGCAATGGCACCCGTGATTGGTCTACGGCGTTTGTTCGCTGCCATATATTTATCAGAATGGTGTATTTATTAGTACACCGTCAATAAATTGTTTTAATGTGAGCTTCACATTTGTTTGGCGATTTGCTCAATGTTGGCCTCATACCAAAATTAACTGCGGAAAAAGTAACACAAATGCTGTGAGTGGGTTACCACGTGACCGCCAAATTTGTCGTTCCTAGACTACACTTGATAACTCGTGCATAACCTCACCTGGAGCACCTTTACTGGCACAGCTAACATTAACAACATCACCTTTGCGCGACCCATTCAGACGTCTTGGTAGAATGGAAAACTCCGTCAAGAGGAAAAACCCGCCGACGGGCGGTGCGCAAGGATTGCCCAAAAAGAGCAAGGTAAGGCAGACATCTAAATATGCTGCTCATTTCGAAGACTCATCCTCTTTTTTTTTTTTTTTTCTCAAATTCTTTTTTGCAAAAATGCGAGTGCTAACAGAAGGCGCAGGGAGGAAATGGTGGCAGGTGGCAGACTCCGCACCACAAAGCAAAGCTAGATTCTTTCAAGGCCAAAGGTCGAACGCTCGAGGTCGGCGATGTAGGCTTTTGGGTAACCTGCCAGCGGACCAAGGAGGTCCGAGCCCTGGAAGAACTGGTCTCGATCTGTGATGAGGTAGGTACTTACCGGCATATGCCCCAGTAAATATTCGGATGCATTCTGTCCCTAGCTAACGTGATTGCCAGTATGCTGAGCGCATGTACGGTATCAAGTCTGACCCTGCGGCAAGCGACGGCGACGACGGCGCAGAGGGCAGCGCTGATATCGAATCTTCGATTGAAAAGGAGATTGATTCGATGAAAGAAGCATCAACCAGACCCCGAGATGGAGACTCGGTGTTTGATCCCATGCGCATGAACCTAGACTGTCTACTCTTTATGCGGACAAAAGCCCCTGTAGAGCCGCGAGAGTTGGTCCGCAAGATCTGCGAAGACGCGAGACTAGTCACCAGCAGAAATCAAAGGAAGTCCAGGTTCATTAACCGTTTCATCCCTATAACGCTTACCGGCAAGGCCACAGAGCATGGGGTTGAGGAGGTTGCAAAGACCGTTTTGGCCGAACATTTTCAGCTCGCAGGGATACCGGATAATACAACCCTGGATGGCCAGGATGTGGCTCCCTCAGTATGCCGGCCCCTCCATCGGCCCCCAATGGCCTACTAGATTTCATTCTTACTAACCCTGTACTCTCAAACAGTATGCGATTCGCTTCTCATCCAGGGCGCATAATACTCTGAAGAGGGATGATGTTATAAAGCAAGTGGCGGCGCTAATTGGGCCACGCCACAAGGTCAATCTGTCTGCGCCAGATAAGGTTATTCTTATCGAGGTGTATCAGGTAAGCCAGGCCTTACGAGTAACACAACAGTCATGCTACATATCACTAATCGTCCCGTGACATGACAGACATTATGCGGCATGAGTGTGGTGGATGGAGATTGGGATGTCTTGAAGCGGTACAATCTCCGGGAGCTGTACGAGGAAGCTTCGAAGTCCAATACATCTAATGCTGAGGAGAAGGAATCCGACAAGTGACCGGACAGCCACTTCCGTGCCGGACATGCAAGCATAGACATCACAGACAATATAGGTGTCGCCCTATTAGGTAGCACGGATCCCAAGTAGGCAGACAAAATCAGGCCACGACTGCAAGTATAGGAAATTTTTACGACGAATCCATGTTACGCCATTGCAAGCTTGCCAGGGATGCCAAAAGCAAATGTATCGAGTTTAAATAGGCAATTGCCAAGCTGTGGCATTCGCCGCTTAGCTCGGAGTGGCATGGATGACAGAGACATGGACCTGTGTCGTATCCTGACCACTGGGAATGGCGCAGATATATGGGTATTACGGGTATCGGGGATAAAGTGAGTCGATTACCATAGTAGTACAGATAATAAGCGTGCAACGTCGAACCCAAGCGCCCGGCACTGGACACCTCACCCTAGGAACCTGTTTTTCCACCGGTTTGGGCCTGATTTCCACAATGGCAGCACGCAAACGGCGTCCATGTAGGCCGTACGCAGCCAAAAGCGGCGGCGGCACGGATCGCCCTTTCGCCATGTCCTAGGACCGCTAGTTTCATTTGGCTGAGGTGTTGCTATTATTATGGTTATTATTATTATTATGACCCAGTACTTTTATTTACTTTTTTTCATAGAAACAGCATACAATCTGCTTCCATAATTACATTAGCTTTGTGTGGAAATCACATGTCGGGCAACATCAATATTGGAATGCCAAAATGATTAGGCTGGAGAAACTTCCTCAGCAGATAATGGCGGGTCTACAATATATCATTGTAGCTCGTTTAATAACTCCGGCCGGAAGCAAAGATATCAATACGTGGTAGTCAGCCGAGTGGCTATCCTGCGTGGACCTTTTTATGGACTCCGAAGGAAAAGCGGCTATTACTTTGGGGGGAGACAAATGATCTCTGGTCTAGCTTGTTCCTAGCTGCCTTGCGCTAAGCCCTATTACGATAAATTTGACGAGAATACTCCGTGCGAAAAGTACAAGGCATACTATTGGCTGCTCTTAATGCAGTAATGGATTCATGAGACCCTCCAAAAGAGCCATAGTGGCGGGTTTATTGTACTTTCCCCCCTTCCTCTTGAGATCCATGTCCCGGGAACGTCATCACGTCAACGGTTGCCGTCCTTGGGGGCTATATTGATTATCACAGGCGGCTTGTACAGTAATTTGGGGTCCAAGACACATGCCGGTCCCATATCAGCGCTGCCAGCTACGTACAGGAAGCGAAGGGCGGGCGAGAAGCGGAAGGGGGTGATAGGGATATCGATCTCAACACAGTGCATTCCGACCAGGTACAGTAGTCACTCAAGTACGCATGGTACGTACACTCAGGTCGATCAGTACGCAACTCAAGTCTAACCTATCCTCAGATGTAACATGGGAATTGTGGGTGCACTTTGGAAAGACCATGTAGACACTCAGCTGGCTCTCTAGCTCGATAGGTTTCCAGGGGTGGTTCGCGGTACCCACGGCGGTCGGTGGAGGACGAAGAACACTCGCAAGTTTAACCGCACCTACACCCTCCACACACCTACGACACCAGGGGATGGGTCGCCCCAACTGTGCAGTCACGGCACGATCGCAACAGCAGCCGCCGCCGCAGGAGTCTAAAGGCGCAGCACGATGCAGCAACTCTGACGGGCCCCGGCTGTGTGCTAGTCTAGCTCCTTCTTCCTGTTCTGTGTACGCAAATGGTTGCATACTATATATGCTATGCCATAGGGCCATTCGCCTACTGTGCGTATGTGCGTATGCGGCGACTTGCTGTTCCCTGGCCTGAGAATGGGTGACCGTCAGTAATGAGTGTCGTATTACTACATACGTACATACATACGTACATACACTGCCCAGCTAGTCAAGAACTTAAGATGCGCGCGCACCCAGCAACCCGGAATTTAGTGGCAGAAACCTTCCCAGGGCTGCGGCATAGTGGGGCCGCATTCGCTGTGCGTGGAGGTGGCTTTCAGGGACCGTCGCCGAGCTCGTGCCCATAATTTCGTGCTTGGGTCAGCCCAGTTTGGCGGGCTCGCTTACTACCAGCCAATCAGAACAGCGCCGGCTCGCTTGTTGATGCAACCTCATCTCAATCCCAGACTAATCAACAACCGCCGACTCTGCTTGACTTGCCCGACTCGGGTCATTTCGATCGACTTCACTACTCACCCTCTCCATTCTCTGACCCGCCTTTTGCCTCTTGTGTGCGCTTCTCGGTCCCGGTCAACGCTGGGAATGTGGGAGCGAGAAGGATGGAACGGCAGAGAATAAAAAAAAACCATCCTTTCATCCTGCGGATCCTCTCAGCCCTCATAAGACGTGTACATTCGATACCGCTGCACCCGTAACGCTGTCCACACCGCTCCGCTGGAGGACCGGAAACCCAAATTGGTTTGAAGGTTACTTATTCTGGTCGACAATGTACGTACGTTCATGCCGTGTACTTTCCTCGCTTCTGCGGGTCTAGGTATTGGGTTTGGCAGCGAAGAGGCCCCGAAGTAAAACAAGGCCTGCCTGCTTCAAACAGAGTTGCTTTGTGGCTTGACTGCCGCCCTTCTTGCACGGGACCACATCCGAGGCGCCCTGCGCATGATATGATGAAAGCTTTCACTTGTATCACTCCCGATTCTCTCTTAGAGCAGCTACTCTATTGGTTTAGAGCAAACTGTCCCTCGTAACGCCACTGGCCCACAGGCTTCTGGAACGATTCCGTTGGTGTCTTGGCAGCTGGCACTTGACGTGTGTGTGCAGAACAGTCAGCTTAATAGCAATTCTCTCGGGCATGGCCCCCTCCGTGGCGCCAGCAGCTCGCCAAAAACCCCTTTGAATCGGCCCTCAGATCGTCTCAGGCCTGGGGAAGTAGTTCGAGCTACCATCTAGCTAATTAGGCGAGGCCACTCCTGGCCGTCTTAATTGCTCCATTTGCGCTGCCCCCTTGTTCCTCAACTCGCGTTCCTCTACCAACGCCTCATTCGTCAGTGAGACTGAGGCTTAAGCCGAAACTGACTGTCCACTACATCACTCTCGTTGAATAATGTCACTTTGGTTTTTTTTTTCTTATAATTATTGTGCATGGTTGATGTAATGTACCTCGTTGGAATCAAATGTACCAGCCAGTAATGATCACCGCAGCCTGTCGCCCTTAACGAGTCTCATCATATGCGTGCGTCACCATGGTGTGCTGAGAATCACCTTGGGGGGGGACTCTCTAGACTCGTTCGCGACCCAGTCTCACCACTGTGAAGTGGCCATTTGTAGCATGCTGGATGGACTGGTCCATATCTACCGCCCAATACCTTGCTATACGAACCGGGCACATCGAGGACTATTCGCGGCTTACCCACTTTCGCTCCCCAGCTCACCAATCTCGTCTTGAAGCACAACGGCCTGCCAAGCACGCCTGCAGATCGGCAGCTATCGTTTTGCCAGGTCTTAGGGACTTTTGGGCAGATCCCTGTCTCGGGCCTATATCTTGAATGCAATTCCTTTTCAGGAGGGTACGCTTCGAGCTCCAGGTTACTCACGGCTGGTAGCTCTGGGGAGTTTATTTCCTGAGTAATATGGGATGGGTTCTATAGAGGGCCCCCTCAGCACCAAAATTAAGTGGACAATGTCACAATCAGAGCTGGTGCATCGGAGGTCAAGTAGTGAAGCATACCTCGATACTCCTGTTACTACTGCCCACCACCACCGCACCCTAATGTCACTCCACGCTCCCGGTCCCAGAACCTCCCTTCTTTATCTACCCGAAAGTGTCGCAAGCTCGTCATGTTCCACCGATCCTCGCAACTCACGTCACCACCAAACACATCTTGTTCCACGAGCCGACTCCTCGTCTCCTGTCAATCCCATGAGTCGCCTACCTCCGCCTGAGTCGGTCAAAACGGTTATAAGCCGCAATTTACCAAACACAACTATCGAGTCGATCAAGCCAATCTCGCCTTACCGTCCCCAGAGAGACTTTACTGTACAGGTTTCCGATGGCAGGACCGTAGTATTAACCCTTTCTCCTTCCCGCATGCTGAGATTGCTACGATCAGAGCAATGCCTTGTCTTGTCCGAGGCTTTGATAATACGATGGATGTACCAAAAGCTGCTGGAAGACAAACCTAGAAATTCGAGGATGTCGATACAGTCTTTACTCGCGCCAGAACCGCAGCAGGATCCCTCAACTTCAATGTCGACCACCAGCCTCGGCAATGATCATATATCTGCCAAATCCAAGGGAGGCTTCTTGCTGTCGTGCCTTCCGGTTCTGTTGGCACATTCCATATCGAGTCCAGAACTAGGTACCGCATTTAACTTTTTCGAACAGAGCAAAGGATGTCCTGTGATTTCCCTGCCTGAACCTCTTTCTGCGGCTGAGCAGAAGGTCATAGATTTTCAGAAAGGACAACTTGTTCGCCGCATATCTGGCCTCTCGTCACCGAACTCAAAGTTTGGGCCAGTTGCCGCCGTTCTCGGGTCATCTCCTGCATCATCAGACGGCGAGGGGAGCATCAAAACAGCCGTGACTGGCTCAGGTGGTGTTGGGTCGTGGACAAAGGCATTCCTAGCTCTTGTCGAGGGGGTTCTCCGAGATGGCGAAGACCTAGCCGTCATGATGAGCTACTCCTTAATTCGGGGTCATGTACGACGATTAAGCCACCTCCTCGATACTGTCACTCTACCCCGGCTCGTGGTTATGGACGCTGGTAATGACTCAAATCTCTTGGTAGATCGTTCGCCGATAAATGGGGATCAGGATACCATGCCCAAGCACCCTAGCCGACCCAGTAGTGTTGCGAGTGTGAGCATCTCTGATGCCTCAGAGACTGCACCAACGACACCGGCTCAAGGTGTAAAAACAACGAACACACAAGAGGCAAAAGGTTCGCTCGATAAACAAGGAATGGCACCGATGGCGAAAGAGGATCTCCAGAATGCCTCAAGGGCGTCCCCTCAGATCGTGCTGACCGGCCTTCGCGACTGGAGCAATAGCATATTTGGAGATCCCCTAATGGCATGTATTTTCAGCCAAAACCCATCCCCCGAATTCTTAGACGGCTTTCGCCAACGAAAACACCCAACCAACTCACCATATTTCGGAGCCAGTCCCTCCCCTCCCCCTATCCCTTCGCCCCTCATTGCCCGTTCATCGTCAACGGCACCCTCAAGCGTGAGCGTAGTGAGCGGTGATGGTGGCGAAGAAGAAGAAGAGGACGAAGTAGAAGAAAACAACAAAGACGACGATGATGACGACGGTTCCGATCAGAACGATGGCCGTGACGATTACCCCTTGATCGAGGACCGCGAGCACGCCGCCGCACGCCTCCTGTTGTATGAGTGCTACCATGCCGCCGTCAGCCTCGTCCGCACCTTCTACCGGCCCTGCGGCGGTCGGGACAACGCGACGCGCGACGAGATGGCGGCGCGGCGGCGTCTCACCGCTGTGCTCAACCGCCTCGCCGAAGTCGATGACGACGGCAACGATGGAGAAGGGGCGCACAAGCGCCCACGCAAGGAGAGTGTGGATATCTGGCCCGTGAAGCGGCCCAAATCCTGAGATGTGTGGCCAGAGAGACCAAAAGGGGAACAAAAGTGAAGGCGATATGATGACCAAGATTCTTCCTCCCTATTTTGCTTTCCCCTTATTTTACGATCAGCGACATTTCATTTTGCTCCATTTTGCACTGCCCTCTCGCTCGAGAGAGACATCACTCATGATAGACGAAGAAAGTGGGTATACGGGGAATGATTTTCTTTTTTACTGTTTGTCCTTGCTTGGAACCTGGACTGGATTAACCACTCTGGCGTTTCGTAAGCGGGTGGTCACCGTGTTTTCTCGCATCTTGGGGAGGAGTCATGCCACCAAAAAAGCATTTTATTCCAGCGGGAGCTATGGCGGCGCACGTTCGATTTTTTTTTTTTTTTTTTCATTTCTATTCAACCCTAATCCCATTTATTTCTCGTCTTCGTGGTTGATTATGGTGATGGGGAGGTGGGCAAGAGACAAACAACAGAGGTACTATTGTCACTGCCAACAAGCATCTAACGCGCCTCTTCCGCCGGCGGACTTGTCGCCCGTCGACCTTTTCGTCGTGGCGGTGATATTTAATGAGCCACAAGCTCACAGAGACCTAGCATATAGCGGGAATTAGCTACGACAACGGGAATTCTCACAAATGAGTATATCACTTCAGTTGAAGTGCATTCATCAAAAACACAAAACCGTTGTAATGCCAGATGTGACAATGCTCAACTCTCCTCTATTTGATATTTTTTCTCGTCTTCGAAACTGGGTCGTCCTGTTTATTTTGGCGCCACCCTCTAACACAAATGCTACCACTCTTATGATAGAAGCACCCTGATCTCTCCCGTAGTTCTTGGGAATAGACCTCTTAGGCTCTCGTGACCACCATCCTGCTCCGCAACCTCGTCGGCAGCGATGAGAAGCTCTTCCACATGCTCAAAATCGATGCAAAACTTTTCAGCGGCCTCCTCTGTGACTTCGCGCGCCAGCTTGGAATCCTGCAAATGCCGTAGATTGTCCATGGCATCCATGAGCGCAGAAGGTAGAAAGTCGTCCAGATTTTGACTGGCCACAGCCAAAGCTTCCGGTCGCACTGCCTCCAGACTGCGGATTCGATCGACGTCATCTTTGGTGTCATTCAGGGGCTGGAGGGCGGTGAAGATCCCATCAAGACCTGATTCGTTTCTTAGGTATGCGTACTGGCTCTCAACAAGCTTCGCCGCATGCTCCTCCACAGTAGACTGTAGGTTCTCAGCGCGCTTCTGTGTAAAGTCGTATGGTGTCAGGGCAGCCTTGGCCGCCAAGAGACAGTTTATGAGGAAGACAGAATTAGAGGGGGGCTGAATAGTCCTACACATATTCTCGCACCCCGACACAAAAGGATCGAATGACTCGGCGAGGATAGGTTGAAAATCCGCTTCGCGGTCCCCAGTTGACGACAATGAGGTCTCGTAGGTCTTCATTATGGCTGTCAGCTGCTTCAGCGACTCTTGAAGGAAATCAGGCGGCCCAAGATCTGAGGGTGTATGCTGAAACTCTCCTTGAAGGGTCGCAATGTGATCGCGCATCAACGACCGGAATTGCCGAAGGGCTTCAGTTTCCAGGTTGGCAAGTGAGTCGAGAAGGACCGATTGAGACCCCAGGAGTTTTGAAAATGTCACGCGATAAAAGTTGAGAAGATTCGCAAGCTTGTAGGCAAGTATGGTATCCTCGTTGGTCTGGATCACCTGCTCGACCCTCTGCCGGAGAATGCGAGCAGCACCCGAGACGTCTCGATCGACCAGCTCATTAAGCGCCTTCACTGCATCAAACTCGGGAGGCCCATCCGCCTCATCAGCCATCAGGCGCCAAAGCTCGTTCTCACGGCCTTCTTGAATGCCCTTGGCAATCTCGTTGCCATCAGAGACGAAGAGAACTTCCAGAGCTTCCCTCTCACTAACTGCAGCAGAATGTGTCCATGCTAGCATGTCGCCTACATATCGTAGCGTGTCATGAGCCACCAGTTCAATAGGTTTCACAGAGTGGTCTTCGTGGCCAGTCGACGAGGTGCCCGTAAGTGCCAGGTAGAAAGCATCCGATAGAATCTTCTCGCGAGCTTCGGCGAAGAAGTCAAGACAATTCTGAAACAGCGATGGTCGCTCTGCGAGCACTCGAAGCGCTCGACGAACGGATGAGTTTATTTGGGGGTTCTCCAGATTGAGGGTCTTGAATTCCTTTTGAATCCACCGATACAATTTCTGAAAGGCTTGGTTCAGGTGCTTAGATGTCCGCTCCATAATCTCCAGGCCCAGAGTCTGATTCTCAAATCCCAGAAGCACCTCACAGTCGTTTCTGATCTTCTTGGCTTTGGCCAAGGTGGCGAAAAACCTATCGTCTACGGGCTCAGATGTCAGCGTCAGGGAGGAAATCTCGTCCTCCGAGAGCACGAAGTGATCCCGAAAAGCGACTAGAAGCTGCTGCTTTGTTTCCACATTTTGTCGCTGTGTCATTAGAGTAGAAGCCTCTTCAAGAGTTGACGAGGTGACCTTGTGCGCCTCCGTGACGTGGCTCTTCATCTCTTGGTAGCTCTTGTTCAATCTGTCAATGGTGACTCCAATCCTTCGGAGCTGTTCAGCAACAGCTCCAAACTCCTTGATGATCTGCCCGTTACTCTCGATTACCTCCTTCTGCACATCTAACCGCAGTTGCCGGCGGGTTTCGGCACTGTTGCGAATACCTCGCTCATCCAAGAGAGCGAGGGCATCGCGGAATTCTGCATCAGCATAAGATGTCGACAGGACGCTGGTAACTTTTGAAGAGAGTGGATTAGACGTCCTCAAGGGCAGCCCGGGTGAGGATGGGGTGGGAGGTGACAGAGCCCCGTCCCGAGAGGGAATGGAGACGGAACCAAGGCCATTAGACGCCATGGTTACGGGATGGAAAGGGCGGAGTAAACAGAAAACTGCTTGAGAAGCTTCCTTTTCATCCTTTTCCCAATGCACGTTGTGAGAAGCACAGAGTGCACAACCTGTGCAAAGCGGGTTCGTTATTGCGATTGCGCCGCCCTTCCCTTGGATGCCATATCAAACGTGGTCGTTAGAGTAGTTCCAGGCTGGTACGTACCCCAAGAGCGATACCTAGTCTTTGCACCATCCATCCCATTTGTCGCTGGAATTTTGGCAGCTGTGGGGCCTGGCAAGTGCCCGAGTGGAAATCCCAGCAGCGCAGCGCGTGCCATCTTTGTTGCCCCAAAACGCACTGGGCTGCGAGCTCAGGTACCCACTATAATATGGGATCCACTTACAAGGTGGTAGCTAGCAGGGATTACAGGCGGTCGCATGCGGCAGTAAGGCGGCACAATGACTTCACAGCGGCACGCGATAGCCCGCCGTAGCTTCGCCCACGGGGGTGGAACACCTGATACCACAGCTACGACTTTCTGCCAGGCTCCCACCCGAACGACAAATACCAGCTGATTGTGATCCCGAGACCATAGTGACTGGTGCTGTCTGTTTCTTCGTTGATTTCCAAGGGAACCCAGAGGGAAAGCGGCAGGCTCCTGACAACATGGACTAGAGTCAAAGTGACAACCTCAAGCTTGATGCACAGAGCCTCGACTTTCCCCTCCGACTTTCCAACGTTGACGATGCGAGCGAGTTGATTTGACCGCCCCCCTTATCGACTAGGCACATCTCATCCAAGACACATTGAAACTTTCGTCGATAAAGACCATGGCCGGGAATCTTTTTTCCCGGTTTGTCCCTGGGAGGGACGACTCTTCCTATTATACCCAGCTCCCGGAGGAGCACGACGTTGATATCGAGAACCGAGCCGGCCTTGCCCTGGACGAAGAAAACTTAGCGCACCATTTTCAAGATGACGAGTTTCATGAAACCGGAGGTTTTGGCATGGGGGACAGCCGAGTATCTGTTGGAAGTGCTCCGACAGGACCGAGGGAACCTCAGCGCAATCAGCGCAGATCAGGCAGACGAGACGCGGGGTCAAGATGGCTCGGAGCACCAGATGATGACGGTGATAATGAAGTCCCGGCCTCGCTTCTGGTGGAGCACGGGGAAAACCCCACGACAGCACGAACGCATACTCGAAGATCCGATCGTCAAACTTCGAAACCTGCACCTATAGCTGGACCATCATCACGAACGACGCAAGCGCAGTGGGAGACTGCACAGGCACACCAGAGACTGCATCAAGATGGGGATGAAGCACCGGAGGCAGTTCCTTTCCGACCCACTGGCTCCGCCAGGAGGCTAGGACTCAAGGGCAGTCCCAAAGAGAGAGCCATGTTCAGATGGGCTAACGTCTCGAATTTGGACGGCTTCACTAATGAAGTGTATGACTATTATCTCGGTGCCGGTATCTGGTGCATCCTTCTAGAAAGGGCATTACATCTTCTGTATGTGCGCGTGGTAGTCCCTACCCCTGGTTGCGGGCCCTAGCTAACTTGACACAGGAAAGTCATATTTACAGCCTGTCTCTTGACCCTCCTCACGCAGTGTATCGACTTCAGCATCATACGCGATAGCAAAAGCTTATCTCAGATAATGGTCCCTACGTGTACCAAAAGCATGTGGGGTATCTGGAATCTGGGGCTCTGGCTTTGCAGCTTCTACGTGATCTGGAAGACCATCCAGTTCGCTCTCGACGTACCGAGATTAATCCACATCCGAGATTTCTATATTTACCTGCTTGAAATTCCGGAGGAGGATATGCAAACTGTGTCATGGCAGGATATCGTCTCTCGAATCATTGGCCTGCGTGATCAAAATGTCAAAACCGCTACCAACATCACCCCATCCCAACGACGGTTCTTGAATAAGCAGCTCGGGCGGCATATGGTAGGCCAGGCCAAAGAACGTCTCGACGCTCATGACATTGCCAACCGGCTTATGAGACGCGAGAATTACATTATTGCTCTCTTCAATAAGGATACACTAGATCTGACTGCGCCGATTCCGTTTTTACGGCATCGATCATTCTTCTCCCGGACGTTACTATGGACTCTTCAGTTTAGTATACTGGATCTCGTCTTTAACGATGCCAATCAAATACGGCCACAGATTCTCAAGTCAGAATTCCGGGGGCAGCTCAGTCGAGAGTTGCGCAAACGGTTTGCCTTTGCGGCGACTATGAACTTGATATTTGCACCTTTTGTCGCTGCGTTCCTTTTGATAGACTTCATTTTCACTTATTACAATGTAAGATCTCTTGTCACAACCATGTGGATCTCCGAATGATGTGCTAACTTCCCATGCGCAGGAGTTCAAAACGAACACTTCGGCTGCTGGTACTCGTCAGTATACACCATTGGCAGAGTGGAAGTTCCGTGAATTCAATGAGCTTCCTCATCTTTTTAGAGAACGACTCAACATGTCCTATCCATATGCTAAGCATTATGTTGATCAATTCCCTAAAATGAAGACCGAAGCTGCTGCGCGCGCAGTCAGATTTTTCACCGGAGCACTCATAGCTGTTCTTGCAATAGTCGGTTTCTCGGATCCCGAAATGTTTGTCGACTTTGAGATTTTTCCTGGAATGAATGCCCTTGCCTTCCTCGCCATATGCACAACAACGTGGGCCATAGCTCATGGCCAAATATCGGAGGAGCACGATGTCTTCGATCCAGAATTTGCCATGCACCGCGTCATTGAATACACACACTACGAACCTGAGCAGTGGAAAGATCGCCTCCACAGCTACGATGTCAAACTTGAATTCGACGTTCTCTACAAACTGAAGATTGTTATCTTCTTGGAAGAGATCCTGGGCATTCTGGTGACACCACTGATCCTCTTCTTCAGCTTGCCCAAGTCGTCTGACCAGATCATCGACTTCTTCCGCGAATTCACAATCCATGTTGATGGTTTGGGTTATGTCTGCTCCTTCGCCGTCTTCGACTTCCAGAAAGACCCTAAAAACCCGAGGCAGCAGGGGATCAGTGGCGACGCTCGCGAAGATTATTACGCGACCAAGCATGGCAAGATGCAAGCGTCTATGTACGGGTTTTTAGACAATTACGTTTATAACCCGAGAAGTGGGCTCCCGGGCTCGCATCCTCTCGGCAGATATCAGTTCCATCCGCCTCCTGCTTTCCCAGCATTGACATCGCCAACCTTTGCGGCAGATCTCAGGGCCTCTCGCATGGGGCGGAATGAGCGGCCACGCAGCAGAGCTCCCCCTGGCTCTCAGCACGCTGGGAAAACTCCACGCTCTGGTCCCACAATGCCGCAACCATCCCCTATGGCGTCAATGCTTCTTGATCCACATCATCAACCATCTTCTTCACTGGTAGCGGCTAGAGGAAGCCAGAGGGTACGGCAACTTCGAGCTCCTTACCTTGGTGAGGGTATCACTGAGGAATCTATGGGAGAAGGACCAACGGGTAGCGCTCTGCAGCGCCAGGGTACGACATACACGGACGAGGATGTGGAGGAGAGCATTGCGCGCCTGGGTGAGTCGACATGGGAAAGCTCCCCTCGAAAGGGGCTTAGCCGCGAGAATAGCGCAGCCGCGGACAGTGAGGACGCCCCCGGAGTTGTTCAGATGATGCAGAAGTTTCACCAGATCGCAATGAATGACCGGCCAGGAGGAGTTCTCTGAGGCTTGTAATCCAAGGCGTTTTGGGTGAACTTGTATTTAAATTTGTCAGTCTCACTTCTCACCTAGTTTAGCCCTAGTCAAGGTACCGTTTATCGAGGCGGCCATGGCGTTCAGGCATTGGGGAAGAACAACACCAGAAAGGTCGATGCATGTTCTACTACATGATGAGAAGTCTCGCGTGGCCAATAGTCGTCGTAACCAACAAATAAAGAAGTACATAATGATGGAGCATCAGTTCTCTGCCCTACGGGGTTCGGGAATCAACCTTGTCTTAGGATGATTTGTGATTCGCTGTAAGCTTACACCAATCCATCCTACTATATTCTCACCGGGCACCGTTAAACCTGATCGTTGTCCTGGCCGACCGAACGAATGATTGAACGCTGACATACGGAGCTGCGAACACCTCTTTTTATAACAGCCCCAGCCTGGATGATCAATGATTGGCAGAAGCTCTTGATGTAGTAGTGTCGGGCATCCCAGCCCGTACGGCTAAGTACGCTGAACACCGGAGATTCGCTGCTCACCCTTACGCCATACTCTTGGCTTGCTGGCTATGTAAATTGTGTTTCCGCATCTTACACACCCACACTGTACACCTTGGTGAGCCCTGAAACATTGGAACTGCCCGTGCCCATATTCAGCTCAATCTCAGGCGAAGTGAGATGCCGGATTTCCAGAGAACCAGAGTATTCCGACAGTCCACACTACGGTAAGCTTGGGGATCCCGGAGCGGACAGACTTCGGCTGGGCACTTGATATTGTACCCGCACTTCCAAGACTCGCTTGATGGGTTAGACTCCCCAAATGTTTGCTCGATTGCCGGTTGTTATCATAATCACGCAGTAACCAGATTCTTGGAACGATAGAGAAATCGAGAGAGGATTTCACTTTCTCGCTCGATCTCTTGTGTAAGTGACGAGAACACGAGTTAAGATGCATTGCAGAATGCACGAGTCAGGCGATAAAAAGAACAAACTAAGGTTATGGGTGCGGAGACTCTTCTCCCTCTGCGTCTCTGCCGCGATCTATTGGTGTCATGTAAGCACGAGCGTTCTGCTGTGCGCTTACTTGGCCTGCCCTGCCGATAGGCCGGAGAAACAGAACGTGTGCGGACTGGATGCAGAGATAGAGTTGGGGAAGTCCGAAGTGGCTTATCCGCTGCGTCTCAGCGGGGAAGGGATCGACTGAAACTACCGATGCACGAGCTCTATAGTGCTGGCTAGTTCGGCCACCCTAATTTTGGAACCGCCCTAAAGGCTTAATCACAACGACATCCCTCTTCAGCCTCACTATCGGAGCCCAGGCAACGACGCCGCTCCCCGTGGCAAGGGGGTACTTTTTCATGGCTGCCCTTGTGGCCAAGATAGCCGTCTCCGGTGATGATCTTAATGTGCGAGCAGCAAATCTCGAGAACACCCAGCGCCACGGCACAACTGTACAGCTGCAACCAATAGCCATTGCTGGTGCACGCCACTCCCTCGTACCGAGCTGCAAGTTCGGCAGCATCTAAAAAAAAACAAAAAAAGAAGTAAACGGCTCCAATGCGAGAGCCAATGACCTCCTTAGATCTACATTTGCGTACGTGCCAGCACGCTCTACAAGGATTCGATAGTTCGGCATTCGTGATGAGCATCGATCTGAAGATACACCCTCCGCAATGAAGAGACACTCCTTTGGAGCTCCTACTGGATCACTCAAGGTAACCTAGTACGCACGGATGAATTGGGATGTTAAAGAAGTGGTCTCATCATCGTCATATCCTACCATAGGTGCACTCCGGAGTTTCATCTATCGAAACCCAGGACTTTAGGCGTAGGGTCTCCTTTATCGCCCTGTGCGTCTCAATAACAACACATATAGAGAAGGGGAAGATTACGATTACAGCCACACATATCGGTGTAAATATGCGTGTGACCCTGGCAAGCCATGTGTAGATCGGCCGTTCACTCATCTGGCCACTCCATGGTGGTGGCTGCATGGACTTTTTAGATGTTGGCTCACGGCACACCTAAGCCTCCTTCGATGACTGCCTACTTGCATACGGATCGATGTAACTTGTGGAAGCTTGGTATACAGAAGCAGCCGTGATACGTCCATACCACTTTAGCGTACTCGCTCAACACTAGCCCTCCGGTTCGATACGTATCAGGTGAAGTACTTTGAAGCAACTAATATGACACTGCCCTCGAGGGAGCTTCATCCTACTTACCCCGTATCATACGAGGATGTAGTTACACAGGGGCTGAGCTCTGTGCGCATACTATATGGTTCCAATGTCTCTTGTTTATATGCTCCTGATGAACCGGCCTTTGGTCTCGACGCCCTGGAGTGCCACGTTATGTCTAGATTCTGCACAAGCTTTAATATTATTACACTTAACAAAGCTGTTGCGTCGTCTTCCAAGGCTTGTTGCAGCTAATATATACGCCTCAAGAGCCTGCCGTCCCTCGCCGATCACAATATTGCTCAACTAAGTAACTAGCTTGGATATAGCCAACTATTGTGCCGTTCGCCTCTGCCGTGGAGACACCTGCGCTTAGGCAGGGCGGAGAAAAGAAAAGAAA
Source organism: Xylariales sp. PMI_506 (assembly GCA_021365275.1). Lineage (NCBI taxonomy): Eukaryota > Fungi > Ascomycota > Sordariomycetes > Xylariales > Xylariales sp. PMI_506. Next base: position 94,439 of record JAJTIY010000023.1, on the reverse strand, counting down.
AGAAACGCTAGGCAGTTCTCATATCATCAAGAGGCCACCATGGCATACAACGGCAACACTTTTCACCCCGGCTATCCCGCCGCCCTACAGCCGGTTCACCACGCAGATTCTGAACTGGCCGCCGCCACGGAAGCTATGCAACGGGCAATCGCTGCGGCAACCGAACAGTTCAGAAGGCGAGTTTCGACACAAAACCAACTGTCACTAAACACGCCAGTATTTGACTATCCCCTGCACCACGCAACCATGGGAGAGAGGACTTCTACAGACGGTTCATCCTCCTTGACCCCTCAGGAAGAGCTTCCAACGGGAGAGGCATCTATGCCTGATGTGCCACAGCTTTCACAGGAGCCGTTACCCCAAAGGACCACGCGGAGGTCGTCACCACCAAATGGGACTCGTCCCGAGACCAGGATTGAGATTCCTCCTCCACCACCTCCTATTTCCCCTGCACGCAGGAGGAGTGGGTCTGTCGGGAGTGACCTCTATGCCTTGCGCATGCCGCCGCGGATTGGAGACAACTTCATGACTGGTGACTCTACACCAGTGCTGACTGGAAGCACAGAAGGAAGGAACGGCCTCTTCTCCGTCGCCCCATCTGGAAACGATATCACGCTTCCGAGATCATACAGAGGATCTGCTGCGACAACAGTCCGCAACGACATGGACAACATCAGGCTGACAGGCTCAACTACATCCCTCCCAGGCAGCGTTGGTTCAAGAGGCCAAACCGGCACCCACATAGACCCAAGTGATCCGCTTGGCAAAAAAAATTTCAGGGCTTCCTACGCGACGACTTTACGGCCAGACTCATTCCAGCCTCACCACCACATTGCGGACGGTGAGCCTACGCCGATTTCGATTCAAATTGGCCGGTATACGTATATCCGACAAGACGCGCAGCCAGACCTGGCAGCACAGCTACAGCAGAAGCTTCGAGGGGAGAAGAAGATGCGAAAGGGCAACCCGGCAGGGCCGCCCCTCGCGCTGTGGCACGAGATATTCTTCGTATGGCTTATCTGCGCTGCACAAGCATTAATGCTCTCCGGCATCGCCCAGGCTCTCGTGCCCGCGCCCATCATCGGGAACTCGTTCGGCGTGAGCCGGCCAGCAGACCTCGCTTGGTTCTCGGCCGCGTACGCGCTCACCTCCGGGACGTTCGTGCTCCCCGCTGGCCGCCTGGGCGACCTGTTTGGACACAAGAAGATCTTCGTCATTGGCTTCTTCTGGTACGCGGTATGGAGTCTCGTGGCGGGCTTCGCGCCTCTAGTCCAGCAGGGCGGTGCCAACGGTCTCATCTTCTTCAACTTCTGCCGTGCCATGCAAGGAATCGGACCAGCCTTGCAGGTGCCCAACGGCCAGGCGCTGCTCGGCCGCGCGTATAAGCCAGGGCCCCGAAAGGCCCTCGTCATGAGCCTGTTCGGCGCCGCTGCGCCCTTCGGGTTTGTCGTGGGCGGTGTCATGTCCAGCCTTTTCGCCCAGTTAGCTACTTGGCCATGGGCTTTCTGGACCCTGGCCGCGGTGTGCGTCGCTCTTGGTATCATCTCGATAGTCGTGCTTCCCGCTCCTTCCGGCGAGGAGCCCAAAAAGAACGACGGCACGAGCTTGTGGATCCGACTTGACGGACCGGGGATGGTGCTGGGAGTCTCGGGCCTGGTTCTTTTCAACTTCGCCTGGAACCAGGCGCCACTGGTGTCGTGGTCCACCCCTTACACATATTTCCTCTTGATCATCTCCATCATCTTCCTGGTGGGCTTCGGCTACGTGGAGCGCCACGCCGCATACCCGCTCCTACCCATCGCGGCGATGACGGCGCAGACCAACTTCGTGCTGGCGTGCACGGCTGCAGGCTGGGGCTGCTTCTCCGTTTGGGTTTTCTACTCGTTCCAATTCCTCCAGGTTCTTCGCGAGTGGCCACCCTTGTTGTCGTCCGCGTGCCACAGTCCCGGCCCCGTCTCGGGCCTGATCGCCTCGCTGCTGGTGGCGCGATACATGATGCGCTTGGGGCCACACTGGATCATGCTGCTGTCGATGCTGGCGTTCCTCGCGGGCAGCCTGCTCATGACCACAGCACCGGTGAGCCAGACCTACTGGGCCAACACCTTTGTCTCGGTCCTCATCATGCCCTTCGGCATGGACATGAGCAACCCGGCCGCTACCATCCTGCTCAGCAACAGCGTGTCCCGCGAGCACCAGGGCATTGCCGCCAGCCTCGTCGTTACCGTTGTCAACTACAGCATCAGCACGGCCCTTGGGTTCGCCGCTACCGTGGAGACCCAGGTCGCCGCCAACGCCGGTGGCGACGTCCTATCAGGCTTCCGTGGCGCTCAGTACTTTGGCATCGGGCTTGGCGTTCTGGGCGTCTGCGTTGCCGGCGCTTTTGTCTTGAGCACCGTGAATATGAAGCGCAGGGGGGGAGGAAATGGTCCCGCTCCCATCGTCGCCGGCTCTGGCGGCGTGGTAGGGGGTGGCTCGGCGTCGGCACTGGTAGAGACAGGATCCGCCTCGCCGAACGGTGGGCCACCTATGATGAATGAGAAGAAGATGATGCATAATAATTGAGTAATGTCTCAGTTCCGGGGTTTTTGATTATTATTTTATTTTCCTTTTTATGCTTTTTTTGGGTTTGGTTTGGTATTTATAGGGCATCAACTCGGCTCGGGTTACGATATTTACAAAAACGTCATCTTTTTCTTTCATACTTCAAGATTCCCCAGTCAGCTCCTTGTCGTTGTGGTTTATCAGTTCTCCCCAACTGTTCGGCAAGTTCTTCACACAATTTACATGATATTTAGATATCCGCTATTTGCAATCGTACATGAGTTCATTTGTTGGCCAGAAAATCAAAAGACGAAGAAGGGATGGGCATATTTGGCGGCAACAGCGAAGGAAACAGAAGGCATTGGAATATGCGAAGGAGTTATAGAGATAATTCGGAATTACAGACCAAGAACCCTCCTTAATACCGAAAAAAGAACCTCAAAAACGTCTGTTTTCCCTGCTACCACGAGCAATGATGTTGTTACCTAGATAGTTAGTTTATTTGTTGTTAAACGAGTACAATAAGGCGAAGAATTTTGCTAGACATAACTGGGAGGCTTAAACCTCTGTAGGATCAGGCATAGCATCCATTTGATGTGAATACTGATAAAGTTGCATTCAGTGAACCTACCGAACCTTCGGAGCTGCACCGGTGAAGACCTTTTTATACACCTTTACGTGACATACTTGACACAATACAACCTGTCACTGATTTTCAAGTTTACACGTAGATAATTCATATCATCTCGTCGCACAGGTTTATACATTCCTTCCAGATGGGTTGAGATTATTCTAAAGCATCTCTTTACCCTTATGCAAGTGTCTTTTTTTTTCTTGATACTATTGCGACAAAGCAAACAGTGATGTATCCTTGAACGCCTTTGGCCCCTTTTTCGTGACCACGTGAAGCCCTTCCCTTGAATAGAGTAAAAAGAAATAATAACGCAACGCCGGCAGATGGACTGCAGAACCCAAGAAGGGGGAAACCAGGAAGCGAGCAGATCGTCGAACTTGGGATTACCTTCCGCGCCCGCTGCCGCTGAAACCACCACGGCCCCTGCCACCAGAGCCGCCTCTGCTGAATCCACCGCCGCCTCCTCTGCTGAAGCCGCCACCTCCACGGGGGCCACCTCGGGATCCTCCCCTCGAGAAGCCACCAGATCCTCCTCTGGAGCTGAAGCCGCCACGGCCGCCACGGCCACCTCGGGGAGTGAAGCCACCACCTCCTCGACCACCGGCTCCCTTGGGCTTTCTGACCTTGGAGACTGAGCCCGGCGGAGGCTTGGGCTTGGGAAGGAACTTCTCCATGGGCAAAAGCTTCTCGCTGCCGATGAAAAACTTGTCACCCGGCTTAAAGCTGGTGGCAACAATACCCTCGGAGGGCTTGATGGTGAAGTAGACCTGGTTGATCGGGCCGAGGACCTCATCGACCTTGCCTACAGCCGTCTTGTTCTCGAGGAAAATCTGGGCGTTGAAGTGCGGGACCTTAGGGTTGGAACTCTCGCAAACCATCTCGCCCTCACAGGCGTGCATGAAGGAGCCGAGCTCGAGGATCTGGGCGGGCGGGCCGAAATCGCGCTGGAAACCGCCTCCACGACCTATCAAAGATGCGAAAAACGTAGCAAGTCAGTCATTACTCTATATTTCAAAGCCCTTAGGGCATGCTGCCCCCAGGCGAGTGACAATGGAAAAAGCTGCAGGAGGGGACTTTGGTAAAAGATGCTGGATGGTGTGCTAGAAGGAATTGAAACATACCACCGCCGCGGCCGCCGCCAAAACCACCTCCAAAACCACCTCCAAAGCCGCCTCGGCCACCTCTAGGTGTTCCTCTCGACATAATTGCGTGTGACTGAAGCCAATTGCCCGTCAAGCGTTGTGGCGTAGAGGGTTGGCAAGTGCAAGGACTTGGTAAATTTTCATGCAATTGAGCACCAGAAGCTTCAATGCGAACAAGCACTTTTAGTGGAATTTTTTTTTTTTTCCTTTCAGGCTTGAGCTTTCGGAATCCGGAGAAATGATTGTTCAGGGTTGATGGAGCAGATGGCCCCACTTTGGAGGGGCACCCATACATTTGATACAATCGTAACCCCCAATGCTTAGTGGTTTAAAGCACAGCAACCTCGACTGATTGCCCCGATTTGCTTTCTTTAGGTGTATGTACGTACCCCATCTGTACAATTCACACATCGCCCAACCTCTGCTTATCGCAGCATGAAATCTACTGTATAAGTTGCCTCGATTGGTTGTGTAACAGAGTACTTAGCAAAGTGTCTGGGTCTGGGCAGCCGTAATTTTACGAAACACGACCATCAAGCCAAAGGCCTATTATATGCTAACACTCTAAGGGGAGAAATACACAGCCTGTGATGTGACTCAAAATTTCCATCCCAAGGGGGATATTACCTTGCACTAGCTGTCTCGACCGACTAGTTGACTCATAGAAGCTGTTAATTATAAATGGACACCCGTATTGATCTTTATGTCTTCCTTTTTGGATCGTAGCTCTAATCATTTTCTCTATCCTCCGTTGTCGTAGCAATCCCGAAGTGGCACGCTATTTCCCACCCACCTATCTGTACGTAACTTAAGAATATTGAGCTGGTGTACTTTTTTGTAGTGCAGTCGATCCCCCTCAGGGCGAAAACTAACCCCACCAAGCACGAGCCTTTTCCCCTCCACCGGAGTGTTGCATACCGCATAATTATTTACCATTTTGACTCACGACACCTCTGTCTGTGCCTGCTCTCCATAATTGAACCTCGCACAAACATGGAGTCTGCAAAGAAGGCCGTCGAATCTGTTGCCGAGGGCATCAAGAAAGTCGCTATCAGCGGCGACCAGAAGCCAGCTGCCGGCGGGAAGAAGGAGGGAGGCAAGAAGGAGAAGAAAGCAGCAAAAGCCGGCGCCGAAGTCTCGTCCGGTCCTCTCGAGCTGAACCCTGCCCCCGACTTCCTCCAGCACCGGTTGGATATCTTCGACCGCCTCAAGAAGCGACAGGATGAAGAGCTTGCCAAGAAGCCCCGCGAGCCCATCACCATCACCATGCCCGATGGCAGCGTCAAGGCCGGCACCTCATACGAGACCACCCCCGGAGAGATTGCCAGGGGTATCAGCAACAGCCTCTATAAGCGCACTGTCGTAGCAAGATTAGATGGCGATCGGGAGCAGCTTTGGGACTTGGAGAGACCTCTAGAGAGGAGCTGCAAGTTGGAGCTGCTCGACTTTGAGGACGAGCAGGGCAAGATGGTCTTCTGGCATTCCAGTGCACACATTTTGGGTGAAGCCTCCGAGAGACGGTAAGAAACCACGATGCCATAATTTTTCCACTGCTTGGGGGACAAAAGTTGAGATGTAGGCTGACTTGTGTGTATTAAGCTTCGGCTGTTCTCTCTGCATCGGTCCACCTATTGACAACGGGTTCTATTACGAAATGGGTCTTCCCGAGGGTGCTGCTGTGCAGACCACTGATTGGAAGCCGCTTGAGACCATCGTGTCGTCCATCGTCAAGGAGAAGCAGAAGTTCGAGCGCCTGGTCCTGTCCAAGGAAGAGCTGTTGGAGATGTTCAACTACAACAAGTACAAGCAGCACATTATCAAGGACAAGATCAAGGATGGCGAGTTCACCACCGTCTATCGAAACGGTCCTCTTATTGATTTGTGCCGTGGTCCTCACGTGCCCGACACTGGACGTATTGAGGCCTTCTCCATCATGAAGAACTCTGCGTCGTACTTCCTCGGAGACAACAAAAACGACTCCCTGCAGCGCATTTACGGAGTTTCTTTCCCCGATAAGAAGAAGATGGCTGAACACAAGAAGTTCCTCGAGGAAGCCGCAAAGCGTGACCACCGCAAAATCGGTAGGGAGCAGGAGCTGTTCTTCTTCAGCGACATGTCCCCAGGATCAGCCATGTGGCTGCCGCACGGAGCCAGGATTTATAACACCCTCTTGGAGTACATCCGTGAGCAATACTGGAAGCGTGGCTACGAGGAGGTTATCACCCCCAACATGTTCAATTCTGACCTTTGGAAGGTGTCCGGACACTGGAACTACTACAAGGATGACATGTTCGTCATCGACCTGGAGGAGGATGTCAAGTTCGGCCTGAAGCCCATGAACTGTCCTGGTCATTGTCTTTTGTATGGCCACCGCGAAAGATCGCATAGGGAACTCCCATGGCGAGTTGCCGACTTCGGTGTTCTCCACAGAAACGAAGCCTCCGGTGCCTTGTCGGGCCTGACCCGTGTGCGGAGATTCCAGCAGGATGATGCCCACATCTTCTGCCGAGAGGATCAAATCAAAGCCGAGATGTCCGATCTTTTCGATTTCTTGCACGAGATGTACGGTCTTCTCGGTATGACCTTCAAACTGAAACTCTCCACCCGTCCCGAGAAGTTCATGGGCGAAATCGAGACTTGGGACCGCGCCGAATCTCAGCTCCGCGAGTCCCTGGACGCGTTCACTGCGGCTGGTGGCGGTGCCTGGACCCTAAACGCTGGTGACGGTGCTTTTTACGGACCTAAGATCGACATCACCATTGTCGACTGTCTGAACCGTGACTGGCAGTGTGCTACCATCCAGCTGGATTTCGTTCAACCCGTCAATTTCAACCTGGAATACGTGACCAATGAGAACACCGCCAAGAAGGAAGGCGAGGTTGAGAAGCCTGCTCAGAAGCCTGCGGAGAAGGCCGTTGAGCAGCCCAAGGCGGCTGAACCGGCTGCGGAAGAGAAGGGCGGAAAGAAGGAGTGGAAGCGCCACGTCAAAGCCCTGAGCCCCGGTTGTGCCCGCCCGGTCATGATCCACCGTGCCATGGCCGGTAGTATCGAGCGTTTCACCGGCATTCTTTGCGAGCACTATGCTGGCAAGTGGCCGTTTTGGCTGTCGCCTCGACAAATCTTGATCATCCCCGTCGGTGTTGGTTACTACGACTACGCCCAGGAGGTTCAGAGTATCTTCCACAAGGAGAAGATGTTTGTTGACGTCGACCTCAGTGGAAACACCCTGCAAAAGAAGATTCGAACTGGACAGCTAAGCCAGTACAACTTCATCTTTGGTAAGTCCTACATGATATCCCCTTGGCAGCAGAACTTGGCGTGCATGTGAAGTGCATGGCACAAATAAGCACAAATTGCTAACATATATTGCGACAGTTGTGGGAGACGAAGAGATGAAGGGTAGACAGGTCAACGTGAGATGGCGAGACGACACCTCGGCCCAAGACCGTGGCAAGCCCATTTCCCTGGCTGAGGCCGTGGAGAAGCTGAGCAAACTGAAGGTGGATCGTGGCACCTACAACCCTTTCCCGTCTATCGTTAAGCCGGCGGCAAAGGAGGAAGCATCGGCCTAGACAAATTCGCGGTGTAGTATGTCCACAAGGATACCGATAGCGTAGGGGACGTCTGATGCGTAGATGGAATGGCGCCAGTTGGCATTGATGAGCCATGTCTTGCCAGTCATAGATGATAACGTGACGTGAATAGACAAAAGAAAGAAAGAATACAGATGTCTTTATGATACAAATGATTACATATCTATGGCACCTGCGGATCTACATCTAAGTTAGTCCCTGTTTCAATAGAAAGGGTTACTGAATGATCATGATGTTTTGCACGTATTTCAGTTTATCGGCCAAAAGAGCTTAACTATCCATCCATGGATGCATCGTTGTGAGTGTGACATGGTTTGGTCTATTTGTTCTAGCTTCACGTTACACTCTCTACACACTGAATGAGGCCTTGCAAAAAAAAAAATACATTGAATTCACGGGAGAAACGAAACTAATATATATGTGTGTGTTTTTCTGGGGGTAAGTATATAAATAAAGAGAACAGTATTGTGGAATGAGGAAGAAGAACAATCTAAGGACATGGAGAGAGACATCAATACATGATGTGAAATATTGAGAAGCAAAAGACCAGAATAACACAACCAGAAACTGTATCGTTGTCGTCGTTATTTTCATTTTCATGAAATCGAACTCTCATCTCACGTGGCAAGCAAGATCCGCTTCCTCTTCTCATTCCTTCCAGAATAAAAGTCCCAGAATCGACCCTGTTAAATCCCCAGATGCCCCAGATGCCCGGTTAACCGCTTCTCCCATGGTACTGTATGCAGTAACCAATCCTGCAGATCGCTCTGCCGAATGTGTGTCTTGGATAGAATCACCTAAATTGGCCTAAGAGAGAAGAATAATGGAAATGAGATCATGTTCGTACTGTATCCCCGGTTGTCATTCTTATCGCACATCCTGCGCTTCAACCGGCGCGGGCGCGAGAGATGCTGTCGTCTCATCATTGGTTCCCAAGCAGGAACCATAGAATCGAAGAATGAAAGCGTCATTGTGCTTGGTGGTGCCTCAGTCAAGGTCGAAGCACACAGGCCAATAGCCATTTATGAACGAACAAGAATTCTTTTGTGTTCATTTCAAGCAAAAGCTGCGGTAGCTGTATTGTCTACTTCCTAATGGTAGGACCTCCCACTTCGGCTTCGCGAACCTACGCAACTAATGCTGTCACTGGGCGCGATGCTGTCGTTGTCGTCATCCCAGTTGCCGTGGCTCTCAGGCAGGGGTATCATCCTTGCAGTGACATGGCTGCCGGCGTAGCTCTCGGGGAGGGGCACCATTCTCGCTGTGGCGTGGCTGCCAACGTGGCTTGCCGGTAGTGGAACCATCCTCGCTGATGCGTGACTTGCTGCTCTAGACAGGTGAGGGCGTGCCATCTTCACGGTCGCTGTCGAGTGTCGGCTCGGTGCACCAGAAGCAGCTTTCGATGGAGCTCTGGATCGTATTGCAATGTCCTCGTACATGACAGATTGTGCTGCAGGTCGGATCGTGCTCTCCGATTTCTCTGATCTGCTCGAGCGGCGCGATCTCTGACTTTGTGCAGAGATATAAGTCTCAACCTCAGGATCATGACGCCTCATTGACCGTGGGGTAGATATGTAAGTCTCAGCTTCCGGATCTTGATATCTGCTAGATCGCGAAGACGTGTGTTTCGATGCGCGGCTCCAGTGGTCCGCTTCGGGCAGCAGATTCGAAGAGTGTCTCGAGCTAGCATAACTGCGTTGCTCCGAATCCATGATCATTTTCGGTGCTGTGGTGTATCTGGATCCGGCTGCACTTCTCTCGTCGATGCTCCTGTACTCCGCATCTGCGATCATCATTGGTCTCCTGGTGGAAGATGCTTCACTACTGGCGCGCGATCTACCACTGACGCTGTGGCGCCTGGAGTGTCGACTTGAGCGATCATCAAGCTCTTCGACCTCACGACTTGGCCCGCCAACCTGGGAGTAGCGGGCCACGTAGCTAGGGGGAGGGTAGTGACGGCTTTTGGTGACGGGGGGGTACTCCTCAGGATAATGAATCTTCTGCACCGTTCTCTCCACCTCCACATACCGAGGTTTGTGGTTGGGGAAAGGGTCCGGGAAGGTTGAGCGGCGCTGGAAAGCCGGAGCATCAAACTCCTGTCGAGGAGCATGTTCGCGCTGGTTCTTCATGCTCATGTAAGTCAGGGCACCACCGAGGGCAGCACCAGCAGCAACAGCTCCAAGTACAGTTCCTACTACAGCGCCGGCACTCAAGCCGCTCGAGTTCTCCCGTGCGGTGGGGGACGTCTCAATAGTGGTTGTCGTGACCGCTCTGCGCAAGATGGGCGGGGGTTCGTCATGCGCGATCGGTGCCGGGCGTCGAGTAAGGGACCCACCTCCGGCTCCGGAAATCACGGACTTGGGATGGTGGGAGGGAGCGATGTCTTGGTTCCAGTCTAAGATACGACTGACTTCTTCAGTAGTAGAATGCGTGCGGCGACTCACTACGCTGCCGTGACGAGACGAGCGATCTGAGGGGGGAATGTAGACGACCTCCATTATATTTCCCTCAAGATCTTCAATTTTGGCGCGACTCTCGCCACCACCAGAGGGGCTCGAGTCGGTGTGGCGCAAAAAGTGGTTATCCGCACCGCTGATCTCCTTTAGATCAGGATTGGCACGCAACGCTGCCGCGTAAAAATCCGACACGACCGAGGACGAAGGGGCCGAAAGCACAAGGCGAGACTGCTGGGGCTGTTCCGCGCGATCGCTCGCGTTCCTCAGCTCAAAGACGGGATGTGTAGCGGTGGGGTCCGTCTCAGACGTCTCGCCGTACACAATAGAGGCAGGACTGGCACCTATATACCGAAGTCCCAAGGGGTGGGTAACGGCCGAATAAAACGACGCAGCCGACGGTAGGTGAGAGACTTCGACGTACGGCAGCATAGGTGAAGGAGTTCCCGAAGGCCAGAAGGCAAAAGGAGGCGTTCAATGAGAGGAGCAGGAGGACTCGAGTTTAGCGCCCGGCACCCCAGTTTGGACTCGAGGTATGTGATGGTGTGTGCAGCTAAGGCAGCCTCATCAAAAGCCGACAGGTCCAACAAGAATATAGTACAGCTTTTAAATGCCAGCCAGCGCGGGGTATTACTTTACAAGGGGAAGCAAATGCTAAAGAGGGTGTGAAAGCTGGATAGGATGATGGCGAGAACCGTGTGACACGGCAGCTCCACGCGACAAGTGTTGACTTCGTAAGCTGTCTGACCTCGTAGGTGATGTGATTCTGTCTGTATGTGCGTTGGGCTTGCCAGGTCAATCAACTTGAGAATAGCCACGAGAGACAACACTATGGCGCCAGTTGTTCCTGTTCTAATATAACACTTGCCCACCGCTCATCAAATAGGAGACTTCCTCACAAGACAAGCGACACCGCTGTTTAGGTACTAATGCAGTAAATCAGTCGGCTAGCAGTTGGGGAGTCAACTGAAAGGGCCTCCAGCGAAACGGCCCCCCTTGCCCCTCTCTCGTCTTGGGTCACTGGCACTGCGAATTTGGCAAAACAATCCTTCGGAGTCCATCTGTCCGCGGCGCAGCCAAATAACCGTCCCTCTAAGGAGATCACTAGCTCAGCCTGGAACCACTTCGTGAAGTGTCTCTGGTCGTATCTGCCAGACCGCAATGTTCGTTCACGTTCTCTGATAGGTATGAAGAAGTGTTGCGGATCCACGGAGCTACCTGGCTAGCAGGATCCCAAGTACGCACAGGACGGGAGTCTATCCGTTGCCGCTCAGGTGGTGTGGGTCGATGCTGGGAGGGGCGATTCGGCACAAAAGCATTCCCTGGCCGGTTGGCCATGGCGGCCAGCCCCAACCACTCAAGCCAGCGATAGGTGGCTCGCCACGTCAAACCCGGCTTGCTCCAGAGAGTGCACATACAGCTTTCCATCTTCGCCTGCAGCAGTGATGTGCGAGAATGTGCAAGGATGATTTGGTGAAAAAACCGCTCTCGCTGCTGCAGGCCTGAGGCCTGGAGGGCCCGCTTTGGGCAAGGGCTGAGTGATTGGGCAACAATTCAGGTCTTCCCTCTTTTGCTGACACGCCGCTGCTCCCGCAAGCTAAGCGGGTGCGTCAAACAGACGACCCACGACAAGTCCCCACAGGTAAGGCCGCTTCTAGATACCCTGGATGATTGGTTACACGTACGGAGAAGTCAAGTGACGGTACTCAGATTGTTAGGAGACGAGAGTAAGCCGAGGCATCCCCCTTTTGGTCACGCTGTTCCAAGTCCAAGAGAGTATGAGTAACCACTGATGTGGCATGAGGCGGGTTTGACTTTGATTTGATTGATTCGTGTTTAATATCTATCACATACATTTTTGTCACGATTGTGACGGTCGAATAGATGCGGCTTTCCTGCTGACCGGTATTGACCCTAATGCCAATGAGAGCATTAGGCTCTTAATTATGCGCATCTAATGTCTGGCTGGTTAGATTCTATGTATGCCGTGCGTGGATCTCCCGTGTTTGTTGGCTCCTTAACAGATCTCGCAGATACCTGATGTCATAAAGTGAACGTTCACGAGACTTCTTGTCCACGTCCATCCAGTAACTCGGAAGCTGACGTCACTGAAATGATCCTGTGAGTGATTATCCTGAGAACATTACTTGAACTTGGACATCCTAGCATCGCCAACTCGGCGTATGTGTAGTTTTGAGCAAAGTGGACTCCGTCACAGTCTGTCGGCGATTCTATCGCTCGGCTTGGGCTTCCACGGCTCATGTCCACGAGACCCATGAGCGCCTGCGTAGGGTTTGATCTGCTGGACTGGCCCTGCACGCGTTTTTGTTACAAAGTTTCTCTGCGAAGCGGACTGATATACATGCATCACCGCTCAAGCACGATAAATCGTGGCTTGCCAACAGTATTCGCAGGAACAGCGTCAGCAGGACAGGTAAGCCAAGTCAGGAAAAAGCTGGTGAGGAAAAAGAAAGAAAGAAAAAGGAAATGTGAGCCAAGTTGAAGTGGCCCACGAAGACGGCGAAAACGTCTTTGGATCTCATGTTGAACGCCTGATGTTTTGGTTGTAAAAACAAAGACTGAACAGAACCCCAAGACCCAAGGTCGGAAGTGCTTGCATCGGCCGAAATGTTGTATGACGACTTCTTGCAAGACAGTCCCGCTGTTGTTCATACCTATAACGTTCCCACAGCCTCCTCCCTTCTTCTTCTGCATCCTCCAATAGATCACAGCTGGGATACGTCACCGGCAGCCGGATCTTTCCTTGTATTGCTAGATAGAGGACGGTTTACAAGATGTCCCAGGCATCTTCAGCTGCGTGGCAAAATTTGCTGCAAGCCACACTGGCCGACAGACTGTAGTTGCTGATGGATATCTTTTCGTCCACAAATTCGTCCGCAAAGTTATCAGTACCCTTGGCCATAGCTCCCACGAACACACAAACGCTCTCCTTAGGTCCTACGCTGTCGACCCAATCTCGGACGCGAACTAATGGTGCGTCGAAACTAAGCGTCACCTTGCGGCAGTTTGGTGGAAGATGGTCTGTGATCGGGTTCTGGATCACACGCAACAGCTTCTCTTGGGACGTTGTTGAACGGATAGAGAGGCGGTGGAGCAGTTGAACCATCAAACCCGCAAACCGCTTGAAGGTTCGGGGGATACGCACAGTAGGTGATACCTCAATCAGTACACCTTTAGCTGTGTGGATGTAGATCTGCAACTTTCCGGCTTTATTGATGGGCGAGTCAAGGAGGGTGAGAAGGCACTAGGTTAGCACAGGTCAGCATGTTGAATGCTCGACGTAATAAGCAGGCTAGGGTCAAGCCAACCTGGTGTGTAATATCGGGGCGAGCATCACTGATGTCTCTGTTCATTTTTCTCATGACACCGATGTGCTCATCACTGTTGAGCAAGGAGTACTTCTCATCACGTTGCATACCGGCACGGCCACCACCATGAGATGCCTTGTAGGTCTCCAAGCTAGCATTTGAGAGAACCACTATCAGCCTCTGTGAATCCTTGTCGCTGGTAGAGATAGGAACATGCTGCTCCGCAACGAGCTGAGGTAAGGCGGGTGGGGGAAGTGACTGAGTGCCTGTGAAGGGATTCATTTCGTCAGTTTCATAGATCATTGAATTGCTTGTGTAGTTCGAGGACGTCTTGCGTAAGCGGACCACCCCGTGGGCTGATTTTCCTCGGTTGATCACAGCAGTGTCCCGAACAGTCGAAAGTGACAGAAAATCAAGCAAGATGCGTTTCTCTATTGCGGCATTGCAGAAAGAGAAACACCATCGAGCACACCCCTACGCTGGGTTCAAGTATCTGCTAGTAGCTGCACCTGCCCCCCCAACGTACGCGGGGTACGGCTGTCGAGGTGACCGGAACTGTGGCAGGCCCAAGCTTCGCGTTCTCGCCCAATGAAATAGAATCCAACCGCCTGTCGGATCGCCACTTTCCCGTGCAAAGAAAATTGAGGACTTACGGGGGCGTTTTCCGGCACGGTGCTCGGGGGAAGCCATTGTCGAAAACAGTGAGGATACACACAGAAATTGGTGATAAACAAAGTGAAAATACGGTACAAGACCCCTAAAAAAATATATATATGAATTAAATAATAAGTATATGGGATTCTTCCCGTCGTTTAATGCTCCGGCCAAGAATGCGTTGAGGTGGAAATTTGAGGCAATGGTTAGAGGAAAAGAGCTCTGGTGAAAAACTCGAGCGAAGATTTTTGTTTTAAAGGGCTCTTTCCCCCTCCACCCTCCACCTGCTCCGACAGTCCGACATCAGCACAAGCACGGGGAGACCCTGAAGACGCTAAAACTTTAAAGACGACACTCCAAGGAACCCTTACTCTGTTCGGTTGCAAAGCCCCGCTTCGCTCCTTACAGCAGGCTCTTAGCGCCGCATTCTCCCTGGATCCAACCCCACGATCCGCGCTGCCGGCGACTTCGGCCGCAGGTATCGCTCCCAAATCCCCCCTTTGGGCCGTTTCTCCCCCCTTCCCCCTTCCCCCTTTTAGAGGCTCGAATAATTCGGAGCCCATTACTGGTATTCGGCGAGCTAGCTTGGTATTGAACTCTCCCGCGATGTCTCAACGGTGTCTTAGTCTGCCGCACCAAATATCTTTTGTTGAGCTTTTTGTTTCTGTGTCTGTTTCTGTTGCTGCTTACCTTGGGCGGCTCAGCTATATGTCGCCGGTGGGTATCGGGGATTTTCGGTCGGCAACTTGCGGTGGTCCCAGTAGGATGCAGACATTGGTTAGGCCAGCTTGTTTCCTACATGCTTAGCCGATGCGAACAACTATACTCGGCTTAGAGTCTCACTCCCTGCAATACGGCGAGATTCCAATATTACGGAAACGAGTTGGTCCTTCGGACTGAGTAAGACAGATGGGTCATAAAACTAGTGCTCCGAAGGGTAGCTCCGAACCAGGCTATCCGTGATAAAAAACCACCGAGACATTTCCCGTTTAGTTGGAATTCAGTCAGACGGAACATAAGTCATGCCTGCAAAATGGTTATTTCTTGCGGACATCATAAGATTCGTCCTTGCTGCAGTCTCTTCCACTATTAGTTATATTACTTTTTGTTTCATCATCATTATTCTCGTAGAAAACTGATGGTGGTTGGATATGCAATTATATGTACATAACCCCAACACTTGGTTTCATCCTTCAACACCACTCTTCAGCTATCCGAAGTGAACAACGTGATTCATCATGTTCTCTGTACCATTGACTCTTGGGTGTTTAATACCATATCTACCAACTCCCCTGCGTTAGTTGAAGGAGAATATCCTTCCCAAAGCAACATGAACCCCCCAGTCATACACATAACTGGCTATTCCATGCCGCTTGGGGTACATCCGAGTCAGTTCTCCAAACCACCAATGCGCATAAACACCGAAAATAGTTTTACGACCATCATCGTGCGGCATGGGAGATAACTATATTGGTTTCCCGAAAAGTGAAGGTCGAAAATATACGAGTACGTCTGGCTAACGGAAATGTGACCCGCAGAAAATGGCCAATCTATTCTTCCGCTTACCTTCCATCAACAAGCATCCAGTCTGAGTATCCGGAGAAAGTATATCGCTGCTTCTATGTAAGTGAAAGGTACTTCTTGAATATAGAAGAAGAAAAAGTGGCCAGGGAATTTCGAATCCTGGGTCTGGAGCAAAGAACTATTCTGGTAGCAGATTGTTGGCTCTAATGGACATCTTCGTGAAGGGCAAAGTCTATAGACACCCGAAGAAATCGGGTGCCGTAGACGGTCTTTGTCTCAGCCGTCCCGGGTCATGCTTTTTTGCCGGCAGCCGTACCCGTGCAGGTCCTTGTTACGCACTATTGTATCGTCTCAGTGAAGGGCAAGTGCCAAGAATTGTCCTCATGCAGCCATTCAGCTTAGGGACGAAAACCGACCTGCCAGCTCGAAATTCAGGGGTTCTACATGTTAAAAATTGATTGAACCCTTGCTGTCGGACTGAACATTTTCATCTGTCATCCTAATTGATCATTATACTTAGCTCGGGTGAAAGACATCGGGCCCTGAACCCGCTCCCCAGTTGCTATCCTAGCTATTGGTACCAACGTGTTAGAAATCAGCTGAGGCTCAAGGGTCTACTGCGTTCTTACTAGACATAACCCCTTGTCTGTGTGGTTCTCGGTCCATGTATATAAGGAAGACTTCTCTTCGGATATCTCTGTGCCTTTATGAGTAAACTCATTGAGTAGAGAACGGAACGTCAAACCATTACAACAACAAGCAAGAAATTATGAATCCCAAGTTTCTCAAACTCGCTCTTGTCGGGTTCATTGGCTGGATTGGTTCTGCCCAAGCCGATGTTCAAGGATTTGACATATCCAACTACGAGCCAACCGTAGATTTTACAGCGGCCTATAATAGTGGTGCGCGATTCGTCATCATTAAGGTAGTTCACATTCAATACTTGCGCCAATCTGAGTTCTTGCTGATCCGTTTGTCTAGGCAACTGAGGGGACTGACTACATTGACGCAACTTTTTCACAGCACTGGCAAGGAGCTACGGCTGCTGGATTTGTTCGAGGTGCTTATCACTATGCTCATCCTGAAACGACCTCGGGAGCCGCCCAGGCTAAGACATTCATTGGCCATGGAGGTGGGTGGACTACGGACGGCAAGACGCTACCGGGTATGCTCGACCTCGAAGGCAGCTGCAGCAACTTGACCGTCTCTCAGATGGTCACCTGGATCTCAGACTTCAGTGAGACGTATCACGTGGTGACTGGACGCTATCCGATGCTGTACACCAGCCCCTCGTGGTGGCAGACATGTACAGGGGACTCGACGGCTTTCTCGCAAACCAACGCGCTGGTTCTGGCTCACTGGTCAACTACAGTCGGAGCCTTGCCTGGTGGTTGGAGTGCCCAAACAATTTGGCAGAATGCGGACACGTACGCGTATGGTGGTGATAGTGATATCTTCAATGGGGACGAAGACGCCCTGAACAACTTCGCAGCTGGCTAACTAGGTGTTCTATCTACCAACACGCGCTTCATTAAACTGAGCGTAGCATGCCAGCGTATTGTCACCTGGAAGGTCTAGCAAATAAGGATAAAATACCAGATGCTGTGTTAAGTGATAAATGATCAGAAATACTTCACTGGCGTCTTGTTGTATAATCCATGGTATTTCCATAGTGTCAGATGTTGAGCTTATGGCAAGGGTTCATCCAAGTTGGTCAATTGACCGTCCGATGGAATAAGTTAAACTGCGTTTAGGATGCCCAGCTAACCTGTCCCCTGAGCCATCATCCCATCTTTGGCTGTAGGAATGTTCTTACTAGAACACCGAAGTTGCGCTTTGTCTACATTGGCCGAATTTACTAACGTTAGTTACATGGTCTGAAGGTCATGTTGATAGCGCAAAACAGGATTGGTGCACAGAATTAGTGCGCCCGTGCTGTGCCTCTAAAGGGCAATCTGCTATTACCGCCTTCCACATTGGATTACCACGATGGCGCAGATCGGCGTGATCTGTAGTTAGCTCATTAATTTACCTGATAGCTGGGAATGGGAACCCTCCCCTCCCGGAAGCGTCCAGCGGCCTCGGCTGTACCTTGGAAGATTCGGTTGATTGGATGATGCATTTCTATAGCTTCCAGAAAAGGGCGAGGAGGACAAAAAAGACAAGTGAAATTTATGTTTACCCTGACAGTCTTTATGTAACCCATGACCATCTAGCCATCCCGTTAGTCGAGAAGCACTCGCGATAAATACTTACCCATGCAATCACATGCATTGAATCAAAACAACACGTTCGGAATTCGTCCCACAAACTTACATAGCTACGATTCTAAGAGGCGTGAACACCAACCTAGGCCAATTCATCAGGCACAGTTGCTTCAGGCCCATCGAGAAGCATATTCGCCTTTGAATCTCAGATAATTTTAATTATTGGCATCAACACTCCTTCGTCGTGGCTAGTCTACAAGACATTCTACGAACATAAAGCACGATGATATCACCAACATTTTTAGCATCTTTTCTCCGTTCGCACACTGTTGTCAGATTGCCGAAAGGGACCGAGTCTTTCGTCGGCCAGACGATCATAGTCACCGGCTCTAACACAGGCCTGGGTCTCGAGGCAGCACGGCATTTCGTGCACAGCGGAGCCGCGCGAGTTATCCTCGGGGTGCGCAGCCTCGCGAAGGGCAACGCAGCCAAAACCTCGATCGAAGCATCTGCAGGCAAGGCAGGAGTGGTTGAGGTTTGGGAGCTAGACCTCGCGAGCTATGCGTCCGTGAAAGCGTTCGCAGCCCGTATCTATGCGGAGCTGGATCGCTTGGATGTTGTCGTGGAGAACGCAGGGATGTTGACGCAGAAATTCGCAATGGCCGAGGATAATGAGGCCACCATCACAGTAAATGTCGTGAATACGTTTCTGCTGGCCTTATTACTGCTTCCCAAGCTGCGTGAAACGTCTACGAAACTGGACAAGAGTGTTGTCCTCACTTTTACCGGATCATTCGTGCATTATATAACATCGTTTCCCGAACGCAAGGCAAAGTTCATTCTACAGGAGACAGCGACAAACAAAGGTCTAATAAGGATGTGGGACAGGTGCGTTACTACTGGTGATACGGCATGCTTTGTTAGGCTCATGAGAAGTACAGATACCATGTCTCCAAGATGCTGGAACTGTTAGCATTTCGCGAATTTGCAGCTGCGCTGGCCCAATCACAGAAGCTGGGAAGGATTATTACATCTATAGGTAAGTTCTCTCAAGCTCGACCATGCGAAGTACACCTTCTGTCAAAGTAAGGATTGATTACTGACAGGGCTTTTTGTAGTAAACCCGGGTCTGGTTAATACGGATATTAATCGCGAAGCTGGTGCTGGCATTACTGGGATTCCAAGACGCATTTTCCTCTGGTTGCTAGGTCGCAGCAGTGAGGAAGGAGCAAGAACACTGGTGCATGCTGCCGAAGGTCATCCAGAGACCAATGGGCAATATTTGAACGATTGCAAAATTGGAGAGTAAGTTGTACTACGAGCTAGTGTCCATGTCGTTGATGGAAGCTGGGTGGATAAAGCTAATGCACTTCATAGGGTTTCCAGCTGGGTCAGAAGTTCGGAAGGTCAAACAACGCAGAAGAGGTTCTGGAACGAGCTGATCGAACAGCTCGAGCACGTGGAGCCTGGTATTTCTGAAAACTTGTAACCAAAAAACCCTTTATTTAAATGTATCTACTGGATACTAATACCAATATTAATAACAATGATCTATCGCTTTGTTGCTCCGATGTTACTGATTTGAAGACGGTCGCCCATTAAAGCGTAAGGTTTTCGTATGGGTCTCGCTGTTGGAAATCGATATGGGCTCCACTACAATTTGCGGTACAGTTGCCGGTCCGGCAGGGGTTAATCCGACGTTGGCATCCTAGCCCGAAATTTCGAAGCTGCCATCAAACCACCATTCACGGTCAAAGCCGGATCTGACAACAACTCAGCCTTCGAGACCGCCGCGGCAACCCCAATTGGCGCGGTATTATAAGTGGCGACAGAGCCCAATACGCGCTGATATTATCTCGACACAAGAATGGCTGCACCTGCGAGCGCAGCCGCCAAGGCGCTTTCTAATGCCATGAACCAAGCTCGGATCGTTGGCCGTCAACTCTATCAGTCGCAGACAGCAGTGGTAGTATCAGCAGGTAAAATGGATAGGACAGTTAAGGTCCGACTCTGGGGTCAACGGTGGGAGAAGAAAGTTCAAAAGGTAACCGCAATATTCCACCTACTTGAAAATCTCGTAGCTGTACAGCTCGCCATACAATATACAACGGCATTTCTGGGTTCTTCCTAGGGGACAGGTCGAATGATAAACGTTGGGTGACTAACTTGGATGAATAGTCTTTTCAAGTCCCTATATATCACCTCGTTCACGACCCCAACAACTCCGTCCGCGAGGGCGATGTCGTGTCCATTTCGGCGGGCTGGCGTACCTCGCAGCACAAGCGCCACGTCGTTCGGCAGATCATCGCCCCCCACGGGCCCCCGATTGATGAACGACCACCGGTGCCGACCGATGCGGAGCTCATGAAGGTGTATGAGGTGCAGCGCGAGGCCAAGCTCGAGCGGCGCGCGGCTCGGGATGCCGAGCGCTCCCGAATCACGAGCGAGGCTAAAGCCATCAAGGAGGAGAAGAAGGCCAAGAGGTTGGCGTGGGAGCGCGCCCAGAAGGAGGAAACGACGACTTCCTCCGTAGAGTAAGGAAAGGGACGGCGATCATAAGCATTTAAATTAAATCGAGTTACCGAGCACCGGCTTGGTTTGTACGGAACATGCGCCCCAAGCTATAGATGAATCGAAAAGGAGGCAAAGAAGTCGGGAGTAGACGAATCCTCTGGGGAGAGCAAAATCTCATATATGCGTGCGAAGCGAACTGGGGATGAGTAAACAACGGCGAGGCTTACTTCCCATTTGGACAACATCCAAGCGGTCTCTTCACTGCTTTGTAAAAGTGTATATATCACCATGTACCATATCTGTACAGCAGCAATCAAATTTAAACAATACAAAAAAGATGTCAAAAAAATATTTCCCCTACAATATAACAGTATCCGCATTTTTGAGAAGTTGTGATAGCATGCGGGGGCATCATTGTTGCCCCTTTCTGTAACACTAAACAATTGTCTCGGGCCTTGCCTATTTCCTCGCCTACAATACAGATGTAGCATAAAATAGATATATTGTGCAATTGGTTTCGCAAATACAGGGTGCAGATAGTAATGGTTCAATGAACTCAAAATATGTACCGTACCTCCTTTTATCTTGATCTGCCTTAACCCCCTCGCTCACCAAATTGTTTGGCCCAGTCCTCGTACTCTTTGAGGCCCTCTCTGCTCACGCTGGGACGAATGTTGCGTAAACTAGCCTTAAAATCGCTCAACTCGATAGGCCGGATTTGGTCCATGGTCATATGCAGCAACGCTTCTCCCAGCGAGCGGAGCGGTCCCATGGCAGCATCCTTGGCAAGAGCCGTGATGTCTGAGCCCGAGAATCCATCAGTCAGCTCCACAAGCTCCAGAAGGTCTTCCTCAGACAAGTTGTGCTTCTGCTGACCAAGCAAAGTTTTCATTTGTATGACCCTCGTTTCAGCTTCTGGGAGAGGAATGTACTGCCGCCTGACGAATCGTCGCCTTGCTGCTTCATCGATGGCCCATGGTAAATTGGTAGCTGCAAGAACAAGCACCCGATTTGCGTCACCTCTCAGATCCTTATCACCGCTGCTAGGGCTCTCGCGTCCCGCAGCGGCCCGTTGAAGGTCGCTCCACTGGATAAGAAACTCGGTCTTGATTCTCCTAGTAGCCTCGTGCTCTCCAGAGCCTGACCGCTGGGATAACAAAGAGTCAATCTCATCCACAAATATGATGCTTGGAGCCATGGCTTTTGCGAGCGCAAACAACGCCCGCACAAGCTTCTCTGATTCACCAAGATATTTGCTCGTTAGGCTGCTTGCCGATATCGAAAAGAATGTAGATTTTGACTCAGTCGCTACAGCGCGGGCAAGCATCGTCTTTCCCGTTCCTGGAGGACCGAATAAGAGCATTCCTATCGCTGGCTCACGTAGCCCCATGAATAAATCGGGGCGTAGAAAAGGGTAAACAACAGCTTCTCGCAGTGCCGTCTTGGCAACTTCTAATCCCGCTACATCACTCCAGTGAACTTCGTCACCGTGAACCACAATTTCGTTGAATATCGCCTTGGCAGCTTGGCTGTCAACTCCCGGAGGCAGGTTTTTTAAAATTGCCCTCTTCTTCTTCTTCCATGCGCTTGACGCTTTCTCTTCATTGTCCTCTGCTTCAGATGAACCCTCTGCTTGCGTTGATACATCAGCTGGGAGAAATTCTTCTTTGCTCTTACCCTTGTTTATTTGACGCAAGCGGACTGGTATTGGACTTTCATCTTCGGATTCTGATGTATACAATGCCAGTGGTTTGCGCTTTACGTGATCTTGAATCTTTCTTGCACTGTTGGGTTGTGTTTTGGAGGCACGAGCTGAGGCCTGTGCTGCAGCTAGAGGGCTTGCACCTTTGGATCTAGCTATACGCTCGGCTCGAAACGACCCAGTATTATCCTCCCGTCCCTCCGCCAACGTGAGTGCATTTAAAGCACTTGATGCAGCACCCAGTGCTAGGGGGGATGAGTACGCACTACCTTCAGGTGATGCTACCAGTCTCCGTGTATGGGTGTCCCAGCGCGACTGAGATGGCCGCCCAGCCTCATCAGAAGAATAGCGTGGGGTTGTCCCAATTATATCCGGTGGTGTCTGTTTACTAGAAGTGTCTCGCGGCCCACTTGACCATGCGAGTGTGGCAGCCTTGCTCGCTCCAGGGCCATCTGGTTTTAAGGCTGGGCGCCGAGCTGATCGAGATGTCCGATCAGCCTTTCCTGATCGAAGACTGGTTTTCATGGAGCGTTTCTCCGGACTGGATGATCTTGACGCAGTTTGAGGCTTGGAGGTAGCAGGGGCATAGGTGGGCAATGTTGGCTTTGAAAGCTCGGGGTATCTGATAGCCGGAATTGTCCCTTCACCTATCCAGCCTTTGGGTGATTGCGTATCTTCGTGGGGACTAGGAGGCATGACCCTTTCGGGATAGCCATTTGGAGAGTTTGAGACACGTGCCGCATCCTCACGAGATATCCTTAAGGCCTCAAGCAGATCAATTCTCTCTTGGCATTGTATTTCCAGAGTCTTCAGGCTCTCATATAATGCCCTTTCGGTTTCGCTTCTTGTGGTCGTGTTCGTGTTATTAGGCTTGCCAAGAGAGCTTTGTGTACGAATTTGGTCCAATGCCGCTTTCCAATAGCGCGTAGCTTCTTTCTCGTTGTTCTACGATGCGTCAGTTAATGGCCCAAAGAGAGCGTTGGGTCGGAAGTTCAATAACGAGACGAACCTGGCTTTCGTAATAAACAGCTGTCGAGCAGGCCAAATAGCTCTCATCGTACGTTTTCTGAAGACTTTTGTTCTGCCACATCATGACCTCTCACTGGTGATCAACCATTGAGCTTTGCCACTTGCCCAGGTATCGTACAATGGTCCCCACGGTGGTGGACGTCTGGTGGACGAAACCGCCTAACGGCACGTGGGTTCTTTTTTTGCTTTTTCACACTTTTTTCGAACTTGCAAGGCTTCGCTTGCAAGGGAATCTGCTCCTATCCTCGAGGCGTATCCCAAACAGATAGGCTGACCTCCAATCCGATGTCCTGGAAAACCTTGGAGCCTATCACGTTCCCCGCCCTAACTCCCTCTGCTCCTCGTCTCTCGAGCCGTGATGGGTCGGAAGTCTTGATAAATTCGGATATTGACAGGTTCAGGGGAGTTGTGGCTCAGGTCAGGGACGAGAGCAGGCGAGGTTGACTGAATTATGCAATTCGGTGACAAAGTGTGAGGAACAAAGAGAGATGGCACTTGGCTACCAAGTGACGTCGTTTGAGCTCTTGTTAGTGGGGTAGTTAGTTGGCATGCTGCATATGCAATGGCTCAGATCCAGTGGATCCCTCCAGCCAAGACTTAAGCCACTACCACGCTGCCCTGCTAAACTACCTAGGTATTGCTTAAGCCATGTGAAGTACTCGCTGGGCCATATGAACGTATGTTTTACAGTAACCGTCAAACAGCTCTGGTTCCTCCCAGCCCAGGAATTATCCTTGGATGGCGCACAAAATTCCACATGCTCTTTCTCAATACTTTCTTCTCCGTTTCCATTGTCTCCATTTTGGGTGAGTGCTCAATTTTCACTAATGATAAGGACGTCGCGAGCCATTTGTACTGGGCTTACCACAGCCATACCAATCAACTTCCGATATCTCAAGTCATTATTCGCGTCAGGCAGTTTTAATATCCTAGCTACGTAGACTACACATAAGAGCTATTTGTCTGTTACTTCGCTTCTTCTTCCTCCTCCTCATCTCGAGGTAGCTGCATTCCCATGAGACCTAAAATGTTCCCCGCTGGCCCTGCCATGCCAGCTTGACTCTTGAAGCTCTCAAGCAGATTCTTGGCGAGATTGTAATCGATATCAACCTCTTCATCCTCGCTAGCGTTCTCATCATCAGCATCAACCCCCTGACGGTCAACTTCTCTGATTTTCTCCTCCAAATCAATGCTTCCCTTTTCTTTCAGTGCCTTCAGTTTTCTTGGAGTGGGATCAAGTTTCAGAGCCCCATACTCATTCAACTCCGATTCCATCTCCGCCGCCAGCTGCCTAATTGCCTCATTTTCCTCATCATCTGAACTTCCCATCGGTGGTGTTCGCATATTGCCCACTGAGGTCTTAGAAACATCTTTACTGGAAGTTTGCTGTGGTTCCTTGGAGGGCATGCCCATCATTTCTCTCATCATCTGCGCAAACTGCTCCTCGTCAAAACTGACATCTTTGTCCTCGTCCTCACTATCTTCTTCATCGTCCGAAAAATCGTCATCAACGTCCATGTCATCAAGCTCGGCCCCTTCCAAACCAGCAGTCTCATCATTTAGAAATGCTTCGAAGCGTGAGACAATCTTTTGAAGATCGGCTTGCGTGGAGCTGTCTCCAAATGCCCCTCCCACCTTGTTCCCATTCCGTCCACCACTTTCTAGCTCTCGTTCGAAATCCTCGTAGTTGACATCCATCCAAGACTCGTCGTCGTCACGGTCCACGTCAGGCCAGGATTGAAGTACTGTGTCGGTGGGTAGAACCTGGTCGCCGTCTTCCTTCAAGTCATCCAGAAGAATGGCAACTTCTCGCGTCATCCGATTATCTTTGGTTTCAGCATTCGTTGCAAGCATCTCAAAACCGCTTGTGACTTTCATGCCCATCTGCAGCCGCTCCAGCCTTTTCTGTGTGTCTCCAGCGTCCGTACCTTTCTTCTCTGCAGCTTCGAGTACAGAAGCCCATTGAGGTGGTGCGGTAAATCGCTGGGACTTTAGCTGCGCAAAGAGCACTTTCGTAAATTTGACACTAATAGTGACCAGATCTTCAGGTGGGAAACTCAGGGTGCCTGTTGTGGAAAGGAGTGACTTCATTGCAACTGGATCCCGCAAGTAGAAAGCCTCCACAGCAGGGGCAATGGCTGCGGGCTTTTCATGTAAGATATATGCTAGCCGGCGTGGAACGGCAACCAGAGAATGGTGGATTGAATCCTGTATTTGTCCAGGATACTTCTCCAGCCTGTACATTGCCTCCGCTTCAATAAAAGGAGAATAAACAAGAGATGTTGGCTTTAACTGGATATAGATAACGGCCTCGTCCAGAGTCAGCGGACGCTTCTTGTGAGACCCTTTCTCAAGCGGGATGATTTTCATTTTGCCCTGATGGATCCAAACTCGGTTGTTATCTATTTCCGGGTTCAGCCAGGAGGGAATGACATTCGCGGCTTCGACCAAGAGAAACTCGCCATCACCGTCAAATACCCTGACCCACAGGTTATCGTAGGATTTGGTCAGTTCTCGGAGTAAGTACACGATCAACCACTCGTCCTCGACAGAATCTCCATAGTAGCTGGTGCCGTGTAGATATGTATGTCCGCTCTCGTTCTTAACCTCGAGTTGCAAACCATCTCGCTGCCAGATATAATCCCTGGTCAGCCGCTGAGTAAGTTGAAGGGCGGTTTTGCGAACGGTCTCGAGTGCGGAAAGCAGCTTGCGAGCCTCTAACTGGCTATCAATAATGAATAAGATGTACTCGACGCAGTTTTCCGGAAGGAGCCTCGGAAACCCTTCGAAGTCATCATCAAATACGTTTACACTCTCTTCGGCAGCCATTAGAGCTCAGATATGTTGATTTACTCCTCTTTGGAGGATTCTAGACTGCAATGCAGAACGGTAGATAGATAGAGGGGGAGAGGGGTTGAATTAAAATAAAATAAAAGGTTAAGAGTGGTGCATGAAAGGCTGGCGGGGTTTTTTTGTGCACCGCTAATGAATATAATCAATAAAAGACTTCAGGTCAAACGGCTATGGGTTTCCAGCTCCTGCGTGATTAGATGACGTTTTGCAGCTCATCTTCGATCTTGGAATACCACCACCTTTGATGCTTACGAAAATCCAAACCTATCAAATCTTCGAAAGCTTTCTATCCAATAGCGCGCTTGGGGCCCTATCGATAATGATCCAGTGCAGCGGAACAAGGATTCGAGGTCTATCAAAATGTTGGCGGGGAGAAGTGGGGTCCGCGCCGCGTACCATGGTAGAAACCTTAAATTTGGTTGCCCGTAGTCGATCTTTACGCGCCTCAAATTGATTTCACCGCGTCGCATTTCGCGTCTGATGGCACGTCTCGGGAGCTGATACACCACCTTCGTGCATCCGAGCACCGAACTTTCATTTCCCATGTTCCGATTGCCGGCATTTCCAAGACGATTATATGAGAAGTATTCAGGCTGGTACTAGGCTCACCGAAATCCGCCCTGAGTGCATATTACCCTCGTTTGGCCATGCATCAGGGTCATCAGCGGCCTCATAGTTTAAATTTACAAGGCAACACAGCGATCCACCAATATGCCGTCTGCCCTTCCCGGGAAACGATCGCGGCGCATCGCATTCGAGGATGACGACGACGATGTTGATGGCGTTGTAATTTCAAAAGCTAGCTCCAGTCTTCGCGGTGACAATGTAAGTCACCCGCCCCTTGGCTAAGATCATGATAGAGGAGAAGCAGCAAACTCTAACAAGCATGAATTTGGGCAGAGAAAACGAGTTCGTGTTCCAGATACCAATACTAAGGAGTCGATGCCCTCGCGCCGTGGACAATCAGAAGAGAGCTCCGAGGAGGATGAAGTGGACGAACAGATGCAAGATCCTGAGGCCAGGTCTGATTTGCCTCCAGCCTCGCAGTATGAGCGGCTCCGCGATGCTGATTTCAAACATCTCGATCACGCCGAGGAAGACGACCAGCGTGCTACTCAACGCCTCAAAAACCGCCCGGAACTGATAGGAGAGAACCACGCCGCCCTAAATGCCGTCATCCAGAGAATCGAAGTGTTCAACTTCATGTGCCATCGGCGCTTGCGGGTTGACCTTGGTCCTCTGCTCAACTTTATAGTGGGTGAAAATGGCAGTGGAAAGAGCGCGATCTTGACGGCAATCACACTTTGTTTGGGGGGAAAGGCTAGTTCTACGAATCGAGGTGGGAGTCTCCGCAGTTTTATCAAAGAAGGAGAGGATCATGCGAGCTTGGTGGTTTGGATAAAAAACCAGGGTCCGGATGCGTACAAACCTGACGTGTTTGGGGATTCTATCATTGTCGAGCGCCATTTTAACAAGACAGGATCCAGTGGGTTCAAGCTCAAAGGTACCAGCAGCAACAGGATCATATCCACGAAGAAAGCGGATGTCGATGATGTGGTTGAGTATTACTGCCTTCAAGTTGACAATCCGCTCAATGTGCTCTCGCAAGATAATGCCAGGCAGTTTCTCAACGCAGCCTCACCCGCGACAAAGTACAAGTATTTCCTACAAGGAACACAACTCGAGCAGTTGGACAATGACTTGGCGATTATCAGCGAATATATTGACAATCTTGAGTCGAGCATGCAAGGCTATGATGAAACGGTCGCTTACTTGAAGGAGAGAAAGATCAAAGCGCAAAAGTTGAAAGAGACCTTGGAGAAAAACGGCGAGTTACGGGCAAAGACTCGACTGTACGCAAAACAGCTGGCGTGGGCTCAGGTAGCCGAGCAGGAGACAATTCTACAAGAAAAAGAAAATAACATTATCGCGGCAGAGCAAGAAATCATACGAGTACAGCAGATAGTAGGGGAGAAGTCGGCAGCTCTCCAAAAGCAAGACGAGATTATACGCTCCGCAGAAGCGGCTGCCGATAATTTGCAAGAGGAGGAGCCTGACATGGAAAGGAAACAAGAGGAGGCTCAGGAGACTTTCGATAATGCAAGGGCAACTGTTCAAAAACTGCATTTGCAAGAACGGGAGGTTCGGGAGCAACTCAGAATAGCCAATGAGCATGCCAAAGATCGAGAGGAGAAAGTAATTGCTGAAGAGCAACGACTTGAGGAACGTAATGGCGGCGCCGTTGCCGAGAAGCAGGAAATCTTGGACGCAGCGCGGCGGGCAGCCGAGCTCGCCAGGGAAAAACGAGCGGAACATTTGACCAGCCGCGCAGAACTAACTGAAAAGTTCGCCGAGTCCGAAACGCAATATCAAGAGGCGGTCAAGCTCGTGGACGATAAGAGAACTGAGATAAATGGAGTGGAAACCCGGATAAGGACTTTGTCTTCAAGGCAGACCGATCCCCTTGCTGCATATGACCAGAAGATGCCTCAGTTACTAAAGCTGATCGAGGAGGATCGCGAATTCCGCCAAAAGCCAATCGGACCGCTCGGCTTGCATGTTCAACTCACGAAGCCGGAATGGTCCTCAATACTGGAAAGAACTCTGGGCAACACTTTGAACAGTTTCATTGTGTCCTGTAGGGAGGACCAAGCCCGCCTATCCCGCTACCTGGAACGTCTGAAGATTCGCGAGTGCCATGTTTCCATCACCCGACCAAACTTATCCCTCCATAATTTGAAGGAGCCTGAGGAGCAATTTGAGACAGTACTCCGTGTACTAAAGTTCAAGGATGAGCGTGTTAGAAACCACTTGATCATTTCCAACAGTATTGAGCAACTTCTTTTAGTCACCACCAGAAAGGAAGCTGAAAGTATCATGCTAGATGGTCTGCCACCGCAAAATGTGGTCGCCTGTATAACACATCACACCGCCAAGCGTGGACATGGTCTCTCATTAACCAACAAGCGAGGCAACCTTGAGACTAGCTTCATCAATCCTTACCCTGGACGACCGCGTATGAAGTCCGACTCAGATGTTGAAGTTAATCTCCAGAAGGAAACTCTGAGACAGCTGCAGTCGGAACTCAAAGAACTTGATTCTTCAACGAGAATACTTCAGCAAACAGTGCAAAAATGCAGTACAGCGGTTACACAACACAAATCCCGGGAAAGAAGCTTGGATACGGCTGTGAGAAACGCCGAAGCAGCCGTCAATGCAGCAGAGGCAGAACTCGATACATTTGATGGCGTCGATATGAGATTGCAAGGTTTGCAAGAAGAACTGCGCACTGCGAGGGAGCAGGAAAATCATTATGGAGAGCAGTTTGGAACACTATCCTTGGAGAAGTCCGAGGCAAACCAAGCTGCTACGGTTGCGAAAACCGCTTTGGCTAAGGCGAAGGCGGACTCAGCCGAAATCAATGCTCGCATTGCCAAAGCTCGCGATAAAGTCAAGCGATATCGCACTATACGTCAAAATATCCTCGCTGAAACCAATGCAGCACACGAAAATCTTGAAATATCCAAGGAAATGAAGAAACAAGCAGAGCGCTCTCGAGACAGCCAGGTTCGTACCGTGGAAGAATATGTCCAGGGAGCCAGCGAGCTCGTTCCCGAGCGTGTGCACATACCTGAGGGAGAATCCTATCAGAGTATTGAGCGCAAATATGAGACTCTCAAAGAGCAACTCAAGAAATTCGAGAAGCGAGTTGGACGTACAGAAAAGGAGATCCATGATGAAGCCGCGAACGCTGCCGAACAATACGATCAGGCGGAGAGAAATCGAGAAAACACTCAACGTCTCGTGAGCCTGGCGAAACAGACGTTGAACATGCGATTAGATAAATGGAGGATGTTCCAGCGAATGATCTCAGCTTCCGCGAGAACGAACTTTCAATACCTCCTCAGCGAAAGAGGCTTCAGAGGCAGCCTGAAGCTGGATCACAAAGGGAAACGCCTGGGGATCGAGGTTGAACCAGATGAAACGAGGCAGAACGTGTCTGGGAGAAATACCAAAACTCTGTCAGGCGGTGAAAAGTCATTCTCATCGATCTGCCTTCTGCTAGCCATTTGGGATGCCATGGGATCCCCGCTCCGTTGTCTTGACGAGTTTGACGTGTTTATGGATGTTGTAAACCGTGGAATCAGCACGAATATGTTGGTAAGCAGACATTAAACACGTTCTTATCTTGGCTATTATCCATGCTAACGTCTTTGATCTTTTTCTCCTTATAGGTTCAAGCTGCTCGACGGTCAGTTGGTAAGCAATTTATCCTCATTACGCCAAACGCTATTGAGGGTAAAGTGAAGTATGACAAGGACGTCCACATCATAAGGTAAGCTATGGCGCTTCTCTCTGTCCTAACCGGGAAACCCGGTTCATCCAAGTTTAGCAGCTAAAACAACTTTATTTTGTATAGGCTTACAGATCCTCGCCAGTCTCGACTGGACAGTTAATGGCAAGTCGTGTTGGCTGTTTGTGCAATTTTATGGATTATGATGTCAGTGTATTTGCTTACGCTGCTTTGGCTTGGCCGGAATATATGACTATGCAATAAACACATACACAGAAGCAGGCGTCCGGGACAGCAAATGAGGTAGTATAGTATTCAAATTCATGGGAGCTTCTTGCATCTGTGCGCCAGAGCCGGCTGAAACCGCTTAATTGCAGTGAAATGCTTAGATCAGATAGTGATGAGACCAGGCGTGGCTGTGCATTGATTTGACTCTGTGCGGGTAGACAAAGGGGTGCCTGTGTGTAGAATTTATGTATTTCCGTCATTCACCCAACTCTTGCCCCTCGGGAAATAATGTATAAGAGGCGACGGTCCTGACCATGATTTTGTCCTTCATCTCTATCCACTCTAGTAATATGTAAATCTTTTAGTATAAGTACAGATGGTGTTACAAACTGGTAAAATCGTGCGCGTCTATGCCATACACTGTGCATGCACTCAGATTCTCACGCCCTTGCTTCGCAAGACATTGACTCCTGCCGCCGCCGTGAAGCCTACCCATTGTCCGAGGCTCCCGATGGCCGCACCCATACCACTGGTCTCATCAAGCCTTCTCTGCAGGAACGCGCGAGTCTCTGAAAAGCCAGCGGAGTGATCATTCGTCATGAATAGTTCGGCAGACGCGTAGATAGCCGAGAGGGATCCGCGCTTCGTGTACCATGACGGGTCGACAGAAACATCGCCGGCGAGGTGATAGATCTCATCGACGAGGAGGGCGAGCTCGTGGAGAGACGCAGGAACGTGAGAGGGTTGTGCCATTTGTGCAAGCGCCTGGAAGACAGTGGTCTGTTAGCAATTGAACCCATGCAAGAGGGTATGTACCATGACGGAGTAGTCGTGTAGGAGAAAAAAAGATCTGTTGTAAGCCTAGAAGGGGGGAACATACTTCCTGCCACCGGTGAATAACGGCTTGATTTAATAGCAGCCTCTCCCATGTTAACCTCTCAACCTTCTCTTCGACTTTGGGCAACGAGGCTGCTGCTGTCGCTTCGCCATCAGCTGTGTAAAGCTCCTTGCTCCTCGGCGCCAAGGCCTCTCGCTTCGACACCAGGTGATACTTGATCAAGCTAAAAGGGCCTTCGGGCAGCAAATTGGTGCTGATGTCTAGATAGCCGGCGTCCCGGGCACCAAGGTTCAGCGCATGATTAGTGAATCCGTGCTCAGGTACGTGGGCATAGGCAGCCGAGAGGATGGCGCGCTCGCTGCTGTTGAAGACGCCTGGAGGAGGTGGATGGTCGTAAGAATGATAGCTACAACGGAACGTGAGGCGGAGGCTCTGCGGGACTTGGGATGCTCTGCGAGCAGCAAGGAAGCGGGAAGAAACTGCCCTAGAGCTCGCCATGGTATTTTGAAAGTCTATGGACCCTTCTAGAGGCTCCAAACAAGCTCTCGATATATTCAATTCCTCTGTCGCGCCTTCGTCTGATCAAGCCTGTGATGTAACCAAAAAGTTACCAGCAATGGCGGGATGTCGGAAAATCCTTAGTCCACTCTCAGGTTTTGCCGACATCCAAAGACTCTTGGGGCCGTTCAGTGGATTATCCAACGCCTACCCGAATAGGTTAGATTGTTCGCAGACATCCATGACTTTCAGGCTCGGGCAAGTATTCTGGGGTTTAGTAGTTATGAATCGCCTTGGCTCATAACACAACTGCCCTAACTTGTGGAATAAAATACGACAGAGATCGCGGTAGTATTGTGCTGATCCACCGACTAGTCAATCGCTTCCCGCTCCGCTTGCCGTGGTGGTGCCTTGCCGCCATCGCGAGATTATGATGGCTCCACTAGAAGTGCCTGGCTTGCTCAAAGTACCTACTTCTCAAGCCAGGGTGAATCTGCTATGTTTGTAGAGTGAAAGTCTAATCTTGCCAAAAGCCGGAAATCCTTGACTGACGACGTTGAAATTGCAACATGGCAGCAGAGGTATTTTCCCGCAAAATGTAACGTGAAATTTTTTTTCTCCAAAAGAAAAAGGTCTCCCCCCAATTTCCGCCCTGAATCTTTAGCCCAAATTTCCCAGAACATGACGACTTTTCACCAAATTAAAGCCTGGCTTTCGGTGGCCGTAAATATCAAGGTACCTGCGTATGTGGGAATACCAATCAAGATGGCAAATCAATCAAATCACCTCGACTCAAGCATTGGGGTGCACTCACAGTGGGCGGACACGAGGCGAGGCAGGCGCGCATGTACCAAGGACTTATTTCTGCGGCACAGACCTGGTGTTCTCAACAATCTGCCCCTCTATTGTAGCCTTACAGAAAGCATTGTGTGCTCTCATCGTTCCCACCTCCCTGCCTTATGTCCACGGAATACTTAATTACAGAGACCTCACCCACGCAACTAGCCATATGTGAGCTACAAACTGGGGCAACCAACGGACGATCTTCCTGATACGTTGTAGTACTCGACGAGGATGAATGCAAGAGTGTGGGGCTTAACCGAACTCGTATACAGTCAGATGCGAACAGGGACCGGGGGAACAAGTGACGGGTTTTTGCTGTCTTTGCCCCTCTCATTGGAGAAATCCTCGTAGCGCTCGCCTGGGATCCATCCCTAAGCACATAATGAAGCTAATACTCTGCAGTCATGCGGATGCAGAATGAGGAACAACCCCCCCGAAGCAAATATATAGTGTGCACAGTGAACTGTGGGACATTGGGTTAACTACGTACGCGTCCTTTCAGAGGAGGGGAGAGGCGGGAACCAACGAGCCAAGGCATCATTCACCACTTGCAGGATACAAGTATAAACTATAGCTGAAAGCATGCGGCTATCTGTACCATATCTCCGTTTGACGGGTAGCGGGCACACAACCACCACCCCTACTCATCAGGTCCTCCAAAAGAAGCAGCAAGCTTGATTTTCTTCATGTTGATAGTACCAAACGATAACCAGTCAGGGGAACAGAGTCTAACAAAAAAAAAATCTGTCTCCCTCATCCTTTATTTCACCTCACTCATCTCAAGTTTCAGCAGATGCGAGCCTCGACTGCTGTAGCCGGAAGCCCCCCGCTCTTCTCATGCAAGGAAGGGAGCTAATGCAGACCCGAAGGCGCTGGAGCGTCAAAATAGCATGTCGTAAAGGGCTTCGATTTGCTTGCTGCCCATGCAGCATAAATTACCTTCGACATGGGGTCGCCATGATATGACGATTGCCCTGTTGCTTGGGAGTTTTTTGGGCCGTTTTCTTATTACCTCAGTGTACTTGTCTCTCACCGTACTTGCTTCAGCATTCATGCTCCGCCCATATGCAGTACATATGTATGCCTATACCTTGTGAATGAGTTAATGCTAAGTCATTCTCACTATTGAGGTGCCACGGCTACACGCCGCATAAGCATGGCTTGTCCATGCACCAGAACCTTGATTCTTTTCATGCGCACAGTGCGGTAATTGCATACGGCGCTTCAAATGTCAAACTAACAGGGCTACAGGAGACTCTGCAGCTGTCGTCCGTCTTACTTTACTATAGAGAAAGATTGTGTCTGGCGGTAGGACTTTCGAGGACAAATTGCAAATAGCCTAGCCAAGGTAACAATCTATTTGTGCACCTCTTGGGAGTGTGATGTAGGGCATGTTCCTGTCGTGTAACCAAGCTCCGAGCATACAGAGGGAGTCCTCACTGAAAGATTGGCTGTTCACCACAACCCTAAACGTGTACCGACTGATGTACATGAGCTAGGCATATTCTTACATCGAAGGTACTCGGTTGGATTCACTCCGAGTAGGAATTTGTGTATCGTGGGCAGTAGCTGGCGTCGCCACCGTGCATGGCGCGACTGGCACACTTCATGCCGTTAGAGGTCGGAACACCGCGCCTAGATCCGTATGTAGCACATATATTGGCTTATCATATCCCAATTTCACGTTTGGTGGTGCAGAGAGTAAAGTTACATGTTATGCAGTAGCCTACTTTATCCAGAATGTGGACAAGTATATATGTTAATTGTTATTGTATTGGGAGAGGACCATCGTGAATTCTCAGAATCATAGCACACAGTCCTAAAACCAGCCTAGCTATTAAATACATAATAAATAATTACCTTATAGGTGTGCCACAGATAAATCTGCATGGCAACTAAAGGTTGTAAACGATGTAAAAGGCAAGTGTTTGACAGGAATGGACTACTGCAATGGGAAGGATGTGGCTCTGCCACCCAATCTACCCATATCGACACGTTTGTGCAAAGAGGATGATGACTCGTGGCCCTTCTACGAAAACGACGAGTACGGGCTGTCCTTTACCTGTGGGTATGATTTACAGTGGCACATCCAAGCAGGGCTCTGTGCTACTTTGCAAGGGGAGAGACGTGCATGGCCGACATGCATAGTGCGGGAAGCAAATCGGAACACTGCGAGAGCAGGGAATATGAAAATACATCATTCAACGTGAGAAACACATATATTCATTGTGAAAAATGGGTGTCGTTCATGAAATCTAGGCTCTATATACCCCTCCACAGCATCCAGTGCGAAGTCTATTGGTTTCTTACAGTAAAAGGGCTGATACCTCGTAGTAGCCGGTGGTTAAGGTGGTGTCTACCTTTGTTATTAGATTAACAAATACACAACCACCTGAATATCTGAAGAGATCATCCCACCCCCGCGATCGTTGAACGAAATTGCAACCTGCAGACTTGCTCTGGGACAAAATTATATTCCGCTGCTCTGACTACATGGCGTGTATTACCTAGCCTCGTGCCCAGCTGGACTCTCATAATAGAATCTAGCAACAACCCTCCAACTAGTCCGTGGACTCGGGGTCTGTGCTGAGCAGATATCTTTGTTGATGAAAAAGCAATATAGTAAAATTGAGTACTAGATCTACCAGTCACCTAACCTGGTGACATACAGGGAGTCGTCAGCAGAGTATCGCGTTTTATCGCGTTTTATATAGATCTATGGTCACCCAGAGAATGCATTTTGGGCTAATGGACCACAATCTGTAAGCTTAACTGTTCACTGGTTTGATTCGATATCGTAGCCTCACCTTGCAAATTTCCCAATGCATAGAGATAGGTAGTCGATAGGCTTCCTCAGGCATGGGATGAGCAATCAAGTACCTTTTTGAAAAAGGCAGACACCGCCCCGGAAAGGTGTGTAGATGTAGGGTTAGGGGTAGACTCTCGACACTGCTACATCGGCAGATGCCTACGGGGCTATTCGTTCCTGCGGTGCAGATTACGGGAGGGCAACAGGGCTTTCCCAGCCCTGTGTCTGTACTTGGGTAAGTGTTAGATGCTCTCACATCCGGTGGCGAAACTCAGCAACAGTTAGTCTGGCGGACTGCAGATGACCCTCCCCACTTGGCACTTCTACTTCTCTCTATCCCATGGTAAATATTGAAATCAATCCCGCTGAGATTGAACGGTGTCCAGTGTTTCTTGTGATCTGCACTTGGCTACCCCCCTATGCGTGCGAAACTTAGTTCCCAGATGATATGACGAAGTCGTCCAATGGAGCATCCGGTGCCATATATGTACAAGAGTCCTTTCTTCGCAACCCGGGAGCACAAGGCGGGATGGAAGAACGCCTAATGCAAAGCTAAATAAAGGGCCCGTTAGGAAAGCTCAACAAAAGCGTGTTCGCAAACTTAGCTCAATTACGACACGTACCCGGCTAGACATGTACTCTAGAAATACATACCTACTCTTCACCAGCGAGCCAAACGCCTGCCAAGCTTGAGGTGCATGCATAAGCAGAGTTGGTGAATGCGTACCAAAGGCGGGAATAGCTCGCATGGCAGCGGTCATCCACAGCAAAGGAGTATTCTCTGGGTTCGGGTGTTCGAATTGCAAACTCATCGTCAAGCCTGCTGCCAACGCACACATCCCTGGAGCAGGGCACATCACACCTGCAGCAACAACCTGGGAAGTATCTGGATATCGGCTTCTACATGCCACTCCACCTGTTGGGGTGTGCATTCGTCAATCGGCATGTAGTAAGATGTCAAACTGCAAGGCCATTGGCCCTGTCAAATTTTCCATAGCGCGAAAGGGCTTCGAGCCTTCGCATATAACTTGCAAGTCGGCACTTGCTTTTCCGTCACACACTTTCTCGAAGGGGGTTTTTCATTGCTATTATTATGTTTCTCGGGGGCGACTCCAAATGAAAAAGTATTGAATACTTTCATCGGGCCATCCTTGTACCTGAAGTACGAACGGGAAACCTTGACGTGCGCTCCGGGTGTGCCCCCCGCTGCATTTGGAGCTTCGGCAAATCAAGGGCTTGGAATTCGCCTGCCACTCCTGGACCACAGGCGCAAGTAGTGTGGATTTGTCGAAAGCCCCTTGGGCAAGCTTGGGGAGCACGAGGTGCATCGGTCAAAAGTCGAAATTGATCGTGGTGGCAGATTGGGCAACGGATCCCTGCGCATCATCGCCATCGCGGGCCCATTTTCCAGGCTTTCCCCCATTAGGACATTTACCTAACAATTTTCCTGTACCTTGGTCCAGGACGCGGTACGGCCTCCTCTTTTTCCACTGATCGCGTCAGAGAAGAGCTTTGCCAATCGCTCTTCGATTCTAAACAGCTTCGCGCCGTCCTATCCTAACGACAATTTCCCTTTACAAAGCGCATCGGGCCCCCTTACAAGCCCCCTATTAGGTAAGTTGAGAGTCAAAAAAGAGCTGGTGCGCCTTTGAGAGCAAGTGTACCTACCCATCTGTGGGAGAGGTTCTGTGCATATGTGCTACTTGTCCACCCCAAAAATCCTCATCGTTTCTCCAGCAAGCCGTTCCGTATCCCTTCCCTCTGCGGCTTGGGTTGGCCAAGCGCCGTCGCATTGCAGGGCAGGCAGCGCCGACAGATCCAGCGAGGCAGGAAGCTAGAGAGCCTGATTCGG
This sequence comes from Xylariales sp. PMI_506, assembly GCA_021365275.1. Classification (NCBI taxonomy): domain Eukaryota; kingdom Fungi; phylum Ascomycota; class Sordariomycetes; order Xylariales; species Xylariales sp. PMI_506. The sequence goes on along the minus strand of JAJTIY010000023.1, from coordinate 56,902 downwards.
CACCTAGCGTTCTCTCAGCCTGCGCGTGTCTCTGATTGCGGTTGATGCTGCTACTTCCTGTATGGTTCTCCTGCATCAAACCAGACCAGGCTGGATCCTAATTATTAATTGCGCAAACCATACATTGCCCAGTTGTACCCTCTGCTCACTTCACTCCCCCATCATCTGTACCTCGCATCTCGCCTACTAGCCCCCCAAGCCCGACGTACTTTCTGGTCACCACCTAAGCTGACCCCTCCATTACAATACAGGCACAAGCAGGAGGGTGGAAAAAGGACAGTCTTCCCAACCCGAGCTCCAGATTGGAAAATTCAGGAAAAAAGGGCCAGTCAAGTCCCTCTTCCACGACCAAGTATACAGTCATGGGTAAGTCTTGTCTTTGATCCACCAGTCGGTTCAACAGCGCAAACCTCAATTCTTTCTTTCGCCCTCTCACACCTTTCCCTCTATCTACTCCGCACCATCTTCTTGCTCCCATTCACTTTCTCTTTTCTTTTGGATCGTTTTCCTCCCTATTCATCATCCGTCGTACTGTCGGATCGTCTCTTCCAGTCAGTCATCACTACTACATACTCTTACCATATTCGCACACATACATAACATACCTGGCTCCCCCATCCTTAACACCACCCATCCATCCACATCCTTCCAACCATAAAATATCAGCCCTCCCAACCTTCTACCATACATATACGCACAACCCTTACAGTGCACCCAAAGACTCTCGGTCACTGCATCGCGCTTGCTGTACGACGAGGGGCGTCTTCGACCAATCTGCCTCCTTGTTCGCCTGTTCAGGGAACTGAACCAAGAAGCGCTTCCGCGACGTGCTGCAACCGCCGCCTACAAATGTGCACTCCCTACCACATCTTCATGCCAACACAGCCCATTTCTTACCTCTTTCTTCTCACTTCCACCACTCTCAAAATCCAGGCGCTTCTGTCTATTCCTTCTGCCTTTGCGTACCTCTAACAATCCTCCCCTCTCCTCTCTCTCTCCTCCCCCCAATCTTGCTTTCCATTCTACTCTCATCTACCATCTCCATCTCTCCTAAGTAGGTAATCGCGCTCGTCAATTTGGCAGCTCCATCGAGACCTGGACTGTAACTCCTTCTGGAAGTCCTCCTGCCTAGTCTTCATACTCTTGTTGTCTTCACCTTGTTCCGCTCCAAGCTCCCCTCGTTGCAGCAGTGACTTCCCATTTCACCACAGCCTAGTTCATACATGCCATCCCATCTTTCCTTGCGACACATTCGCTCCTTCTCTTGTTTCCCGTGTTTCACTTCCAGCTCAAAGTTCTAACTTACTCTATTACCAACAGCCGATACAGGAGACACATATCGACCGGTAAGTGGATAATTTGATTCTCTGCAGTGCTTTTTCTTGGTCCAGACTACCTTGCTGGGGATAAGGGGAATGACGGTTGCTTCATAACGCATCAGTCACCTGCAAATCACTTTCATTTTTGTGGCGTAAACGAAACTCTATATACTGGGTCCTATCCAACGTGGTTCTCAGTTGTTGTGTTTGGTCCCTTTATTTTCTGTTTTATTGTTTTATTCTTTAAACCCGAAAAAAAAAGTCCGCTAGCCTTCCTGAATGGACAATTGCGCTAGTCTTGAACATCCCTTGTTTCTGCCACGTAACTTTGCGCCAGAACCCGCGCCCTATAAGGTTCTGCTGCTAGTGTGGAGAGAGTGGGTTTGTCTCAAGGCTGCTGTACACATTCTCTGGCTAGGAATTGTTCTCCGCACCTCAACCACAACTGGTTCACCATCTGACCGCGACTGGGAATTAATCCTTTCTTTCTGTTCATTTACCTATCATCTCTGTTTTCTCGCAGGCTGCAGTGCTTGCAAAGGCGATAGCATTCATGAGCGATCAAGGAGCTGATGCGTCGCAGCGCGAGAGGTCTCGCTCCCCACGCCGAGGAAGATCTAGAAGTCCGACGCGTTCAGGTCGCCGTCGATCATATTCTCGCAGTCGGTCTCCCAGCCGAGACCGAGACGACTATCGCAGATCAAACCGACGTTCATCGCGCTCGCCTATGACTGGTGTCGGAGCCCCTTCAGGAGGATCTGGTCCGGGATACGGGGGTGCACCTCAGCGAAGTTTCGAGGATCGGCAAGCAGCACGTGAACAAATGCTGTCCAATATACGGGAGTCCTCTCAGCAGGACCGCCGCGTCTACGTCGGCAACCTGTCCTACGACGTAAAGTGGCATCATCTTAAGGATTTTATGCGACAGGGTGCGTCTTGGGCTGCTGGAGTGAATACTAGGTTACAGTCAGGCTGACATTTGCGGCTCGTTTTAGCTGGAGAGGTTCTCTTTGCCGATGTGTTACTGCTTCCCAATGGAATGTCGAAGGTGGGCTTCTATACGTGATTCATGGCTGGTTTTCTTTTCTTGGTTTTCTCTCCTCTGGCTTCTCTTGTTGGAATTGATGGATTGACGGGTTGGGACGTTGTCCATGGGTCTACTGTAGGGATGCGGGTAAGTCCTCCAAGCAGCCAAGAGTGTGCCTATGGCAGATGAGCTAACATCAGGCTAGAATTGTGGAATATGCTACGAGGGAGCAAGCCCAAAACGCAGTTGCGACGCTCAGCAACCAGAACTTAATGGGCAGACTCGTCTACGTTCGTGAGGTATGATAACTACCTCCTACTATATAAACATATATAAACATATAGCATATTAACCGTACTTTTCTCAGGACCGTGAGGCCGAGCCTCGATTCAGTGGTACTCCCGCCAACCGAGGCGGCTTCGGCGGCGGCATGCAAGGTGGTTACGGCGGACCCGGCGGCGGAGGCGGTTACCAAGGTGGCATGGGAGGTGGAGGCGGAGGCGGCGGCGGTGGTGGTGGCGGCGGCGGCGGCGGCGGTCGCCAGATCTACGTCTCTAATGTTGGTACTCCCGATTCATCATCTGCTGCGGCTTCACAAAAGGTATCGATCTCTTCTAACTTGGGGCTTGCAGCTTCCGTACACTGTCGGCTGGCAGGATCTAAAGGATTTGTTCAGACAAGCGGGTATGTTTCAGCTCTATTTAAGGTTCTTGTGCTTTTTATTTGACTAACCTTGGAAATCCCCTACAGCTCGAAATGGCGCTGTTATCCGTGCTGATGTCCACCTTGGACCTGATGGCAGGCCCAAAGGATCTGGTATCGTAATGTTCGAATCGCCTGATGATGCCCGCAACGCCATTCAACAGTTCAATGGCTTCGATTGGCAGGGTCGGCTGTTGGAGGTCCGTGAGGACCGATTCGCTGGTCCAGGTGCTGGGGGCGGCTTCGGCGGCTTCGGCGGCCGTGGCGGCTTCGGAGGCCGTGGTGGCTTCGGAGGCGGCTATGGCCGTGGCGGCTTCGGAGGTCGTGGCGGCTTTGGAGGCGGATACGGTCGAGGTGGATACGGCGGCGGCGGCGGCGGCGGTGGTGGTGGTGTTGGACCTGGAGGCGGCGGTGGTGGATACGATGCCGGCGCTGCACCGACCGCCGCTCCCAACCCTTTCACTGATTATGCTACCGCAGGCACTGATCCAGCTGAGACAATCTATGTCCGGAACGTAAGCGTCTTCTGAACCCCCTACACCCAGAAAAAAAATTGAGTCGTCGCGGGCTAACCTGATATGCAGTTGCCATGGTCTACGAGCAATGAAGACCTCGTTGAACTGTTCACCACCATCGGCAAAGTGGAACAAGCTGAAATTCAATATGAGCCTAGTGGTCGATCCCGTGGCACTGGCGTTGTCCGCTTTGATAGCCAGGCCACAGCAGAGACTGCTATTTCTAAATTCCAGGGATACCAATATGGCGGTCGCCCTTTGCAATTGAACTACGTCAAGTACTTGACACCAGGAGGAGGTGGTGAAGCCATGGATACTGATCCTCATGGGGGTTTGACGCAAGACCAGATCATGTAAGGTCCGCTGCAGTAGGGCAAAGCCAAGTCTGCAAGTACTTGTTCGGCGTTGTAGGATGGGTTAGGCTGGCATGGGTCGGTTTTATCTGCAACCGCTATAATACGACCAACGGTCGACCACGACTCCAACGAACCCGAAACCATCCCTCCATCACGACGGCTCTAGACGGCTGTAACCAACTTTGTTTATAATCATGTACAATTTCATAAGTTTCGGTCTTTCCTTTTCCTTTTCCCGGGTGCTCCCAACATCATCTTGAGGATATTGGGTTGCGAAGGGACATCGCCAAAAAAAATTTTGTTTTTTCCCTTCCGAACGGGCAATGATCCGCAGCTGTATGCTATTGCTGAGTTACTCTATTCGTGCGCTTTGGTGTTGGTGCTATCATACGATGCACTTATCCTTTTCGCATGCTGAAACTCACCAGCTTGGTAGCAGGACTAAAAAGTTCCTCTGTTTCTTGGTTCCAAATGGAGAAGGGTGTATCTGAATGCGAAGGGCAGAATTTGGGGGAAACTCGGAAGGCTTTCTACTAGATTGTTTCTCGAATAGCATCTGACTTTTTTCCTAGCTTGGGCTGGTCCACATGAAGGTCACTATTGGGAGTGTGGGGTGGAGAGAAATTGTGGTGCAAAGTTGCGTAGGATGCGTAGGGTCGAGATGTGTGCGTTGAGTGGACTACCGTAAACTTTGCGGAAGTGTTCCTGTTTGCAAGGTTGTCGCGTCTGGAGCTATGTCTACATGCTCGGGGCCGACGAAATGTGCTATAGGACTCTGTATGAACCCTGTATGAACCGAACGACGGGTTGGTAGGCATGTGAGCTGTTTTAGGTTACTACTATGTGCATATCATCCTTGGTTGTCCCTAGGTTCATTAATAACCACGACAATTTGACCAGACCTAAACACTATGAACCCAAACCTATTATTTTGCTCTACGACCAAAGGGCGACAGCAGGTAGATGCGGCGAGTGATACACGATAGCCATGAACAGATGATGGCTGTACTTGATCACACAACACCACGAAATACAGAAGATATGTTTGATCAACCAGTGGTACTACAGGCTTAATAATACACGCTAACTGTTTCTGTTACAGATCATCTCGCGAAGGCTGTCCTCATGGTAGCTTGGGGAGAGGAGTAGCAGACAAGAGAGCAGGTTCACAGTACAACTTACCAAGATTTGTTCATGCATGAAATACAGCCGTGCTGGGTCTCTAGTCAAAAATCGTTGCCCCACCTGCCAGCAAATGCTCCAGAGTAAAGGGAAGGGGTGTCGCATCACTTGTTCCAAATGAGTACCTCGATAGTAAGTTGGTGTACCGTGTCATGAGAGGTGACAGGTCAGAACAACGGTTGACTGGGGGGTGGAATGACGCGAGTAGAGCAAGTTGTAAGCAATGACTGTCTCTGTCTCTGGGTTAGACGATCGCCTCAGCAGATCGACAAGTCGGGCGCCGCTTCTTTGGAGATGTGTGTCCAGAATTCAATATGCGGGAAGAAAGACTAAGCCAATTCCTAAACGCTCGAGGTCCGTTGTACTAGTAGATACATGCACTAGTGAGGAACGAGGCGAGGAAAAGAAACCTACCGGTTGATTTGGAGCTTTCGCATTGGTCATTTTGATGGTTTGCCATGGGCAAACTTCTTATCCGTAGTTTGGGTTCAGCATGAAAATGCAGCTCCTTTTTTGACCAACAATGCGATGGCGGCTTGGGAATAGTGAAGTAACTGGGGGGCTTCAGCTTGTGTTCACCGCTCATCCTCGCTGATAGGTACACGGTGGATTGCCGCCAGGATTGCCCTTGACGACACGGAACTCAGCAGGAAGGTACTGTCTTTGAGAAACTTGGAATACATTTCAATCTAGTATGGTGTGTATTGGATGGGTACTGGTTCCAAGGTTTGATAGCATTGTCGCATGTCAAGGCATGATTTCCAAGGTTCTCCAACAGCATCCAAGTTACCTGTCTTGATTGGTTATGGCCAGTGAAGGGGATTCGTTCATTTTAACTCTTGAGAGTATTGCCTGCGCATTTAAACACTACGTCCACAAGAATCTAGGCTCAGAGAAGGAAGGGTGCTAACAATCGTGGCTCGGCCCCCATGATGATGCTCCGTCTGGTATCTCAAGGAAGTATCTTGCTGTATCTCATATATCAAGAGAGAGTGCTAGATCATCAAGAGATCCATACAGCTTAAATGATCTAGAATAAAAGTATCACATTGACTATCACAGATTAATTGACTATATAACGCATACCAATACTCTGAAACAAATATAGACGGCGATTTGTTGTAGGACTTGTATTTTTATGTTGATATACGTAAGGCATCTTGACGTAAAGGATATATATTGGCTTCTCAAAGACAATTACATCAAGGGGTATTAAAGAGGCCGATAAAGAAAGAATTGATGGTTCTTTAAGCTCCCTGCCCTCGCTATACCTTTTCCTTGAATCTACACCCATACCAGGTGTCTTCCATCGCGTGCGTGAGTAACTACATATTTTGATCAGTTCTTACGATCATTGTTGCCACGAGATTAGTGACACAGTAGCACGGCCCTGACTCTTTCGCAGAACTTCAGTATCACGAGAACTTCTACAGTTTGTTTCTTGCCTCAATATTGCGACTACAGCATTGCGTTAGAGTCATGCTGCGTGATATTATCACACAAGCTACAGTCATGTTCAATTTTGTCAATCAAGGACTTGTATAAATACCCTAGCATCAAGTTGCATAGCATCTCATATAAAGTTGCCCAGTGATAGGCACCTTGTCGTAATATCTCCGCAGTTCCGACCAAGACCATAAACAAAAAACACCAAGAATCAATTACCGAAAGCCAGTTCTATCACACAAATTTGTAGGCGCGATACCGAATCTTCACCCTAGAATTTATTTTATCATTACCACGCCTGTCCCAGTTTCCTCTCTCTCCGGAATTCCACCCTACATTTCTACTTCCTACCCCCCGATAAACGACGGCACACTGCCCTTTCAATAGGCATACCTTCTAGGTGGTGTGAAGAGGAGCGATTATGTGTGAGCTGCATCCCCTGAAGTGCACAAAGTGTAGGCGAGTGTGGATGGCGTACAGAAAATTGGCCAGCTGCATGAGCCAAGATCCGGGTGTCGAGTGCCCGGCGAGCCTTTGTATGTACGTTGGCAACCCCAAGAAGCCGACGAAGAGCGAGTGCGAAACTTGTAGGGACTTGCGGGAGCTGTGGGAAGATCTCGAGGAGGATACTGAGAAAGGAAATTTTCGTTAATCACCCGGATATTTGCATAAACCAGAAAGGTGTTGGGGAGCTCAGGAAGCGAAAGGAGGTTTGCAAGGGGTAATGGAGGAGATGATAGGCCGTCTCTTTCACTTGCTAGACATTCTCAGGATAGAAACTGGATAGAACCAGCTGTAGTCGCGGTTCTGATCTACTTCAACTGGATCCTAGTCTTCTGCATCATATCTCGGCCAGCTAAGTAGCCACAGATCGGCAACTGCCTTAGATGTTGATGCTCCGCGAAACGCGGTATGATTATTTACAAGCTTTAAATTATTTTTGTGCGACAAGGCTGGCAAACATAGTGGAAGAAGAACATATACTCCCTTCAAAGTTGCCGAGTGTTGCCAAGTGTTGCTTTCCTCCAAACGTGAACAACCGCGGATGATTTGTGCTTGTATGGCCTCGGGACGCTGAAGCAGCAGAATATCCTGGATTATTCTCCGTGATCCAGCTAGGCTTTACAGCCTGCTCTAGAGGCCATTCCTACAGCTACATCATATGCGCCCTCTAATTTCATTCCACTGGCCTTTCATGCCGCACTGGCGCCAACCCCAGTTCCCTTCTTCTTCTTAGCCTTGCCTTTCCTCTTGCTGCGATCTCTAGGCTTCAGGGTTGTCATGCCAGCCTTGCAGACCTCGGCATACTTGTCGAAGAAGGCAGGAATCGCCTCGGCTTCGACGATGGTGGACAGCTTTAGCTTTTTGTTCTCCTTGCGCTTCTCCTTGGACTTTCCATTGGTTGCCCTAACAAGCACGGGTAGTGGCCGCGGTGGGTGTAGGTCTGGGAAGATACTGTCGTTGGTTGTCTCGGGGAGAGCTTGATCGTAGGATACTAAACAGCCAGAAGATCAACCATCGGTAACCCAAAGTCTTCATTCCTCCTCCAACCTAAGATCGCTCCAGCAATCCATGTTCACTTGGAACGGAGGCGAAAGCATGAAAAGAACGAACTCATTGCAACGAGACTTCGGGATTATGGGGGAACGTACGTCGCTTCTGTGTCAAGAAGACTGAACCGTGATCTTTGCCTTTCCGACTGTCAAAGAGCTCCTGGAGCTTGACGAAGAACTGCGCATATGATTTCGAGGTCAGCTCAATGCTCAACACCAGTCTGTGCAGACTGGCCGGCAGCTAACCTACCTCATCGTTGGTTATATGTCCCATGGTCAGCAGAGTACCATTCGCGTCTCTGCCGTTGAGATTACTGATATGTGCGTCGCACGTGGGTATGGTGTAGCGGTCGAGGGACGGCGGGGACTGGATGTTGGTTGGCAATCTGGGAAAAATGCCCCGCAGTAGGTTAGAATAAACTGTCGTTGTTCTGTGGGTGGTTCCCGCTGTGGGGCAGCAGCTGTGGCTCGAGCCTCATTGTCTCTTGACAGAGTTCTCAGTATTATCTCCCCCAGTTAGCTCCTCAGATAAAAAAAACTGCGGGATTTGAAGATGACCCGTAAATGTCGATAATATTCATGAGCATAGTACACCATCTACGCAGGGTTTCTCATTCTAGTTCCGCTTAATTCCGCACAAAGTGTAGTTGATTGCATGTCAGCGTTCCCATCTACGCTCCACTTTCCACTTTGGACGGGTCCATCTTAGCGGATATTTTTTCTACCCAGTCATTTTTTTTTCTGGCTGGCGAACGCCAATGCATTGCCACTTATAAAATTCCTTGTTCATCGACAGTACTGCATATCTACGGCATCTGGCTTGATTTACAATCCAGCCTTAATGCTTGACTGTGTATGAACTAGGTGATAATAAATATGCCTGCATCGCAGAGGAAGAAGCTGGCGCTGCCTGCGTCGCTTCTTCAAGAAATCGGCGCTTCGTCCACAGGAGCAGGCAGATCGACCCGGCGTGGTGAGCCCTCCAGGAAAGAGCAACGCAAAGCTCAAAGAGTCCAAAAAAAGCAGACTCACCGCACTCCCAATAGGCGGAGCGAAACCTTGGGACTTTCAAAGTCAAAACCGACCGCTCCAGGGAAACTGGCTGCCAAGTCAAAATCCTTGCCTGCCAAATCCCGGGAGGTTGATCTGGACGACGAAGAAGATGACGAAGATGATGATGGTTCATCTGATGAAGGCGAGCTAAATATGGAGGACGACGACGACATTGATCTAGATGAAGACGATGACTTACTGTCCGTGACCGACCATGAAGATGATGATGGTGCTGAGTTCACGGATGAAGACCACAGCCTTTCCAAGTCAGATCGCCGGAAGCTAGAAAAGGAAGATGCAGAAATTGCAGCGCTCGAAAAGAAACTTGGATTAAAGAAAGGAAAAAAGTCCAAAGCAGATGACGAGGATGGTCTCGGTGATTTGCTTGATGACCTTGGGGACGACCTGCTGGGTGAAGAGGATGGAGAGGTCGCCACTAAGCGGAAGCGTAAGGCCGAGGCAGACGAGTGGTTGGCACAGAAGAGGAGGAAAGCCCTTGCTGCATCTGCCGTCACGTCTGAGTCCACCAAACCCAGGTTTCCCGCTAAGGCTGCTGAGCAACACTCTGCTTTCGTCGAGAGTGAGGATGATCTTATCGAAGATGACGAGGGAGACGATTCTGATGGACTGTCGAATCTCGGCAACTCTGATTACGACGAGGAATCTGAGGGTTTAGACGATGATGGGCAAGTGGGTAGCGATGACTACTACGACGAAGAAGACGACGATAACGACGATATGGGTCATATTGACGATGGCTTCGATGGCTTTTCAGATGATGATGGAGAAGAGCCAGCGCCAGTTCGACAAAAGGAGAACCCTTATGTGGCGCCAACTACAGGTGTGGCCAAATACGTACCCCCTTCATTGCGCAAGAAGGCGGAGTCATCCACCGACGAGGTTGATGCACAGGTACGGAAGCGGGTGCAAGGTCTCATCAATCGACTTACAAATGAGAACATGCTCGGAATTCTCAAGGATTTCACGGGACTATACGACAATTTCGCGCGGCAAATCGTCACATCCAGTCTGATTGATCTGATACTAGCCTTGGTATGCTCCCCGGAGAGACGACCAGATGGTTTCTTCACCATGATTGCGGGCTTCGTGGCGGCTGCCCAAAAGGCATTGGGTGTTCATATATCTGCTACCATGGTCCAGAAATTGGTAGAGGCTTTCAAGGAACATCACGACAGAGCCTCTGGAGACCAATCTGACGCGGGCTCCAAACACTTGATCGCTCTGCTAGCGGAGCTTTATAACATGCAAGTCGTGGGCTCGAAACTGGTCTTCGATTATGTGCGCCTATTCTTAAATGAGCTTTCTGAGCTAAATACAGAACTCCTTCTTCGAATCATCCAGATGTGTGGACCATCCTTGAGACGAGAGGACCCCCACGCTCTCAAGGAGATCATCGCCCGAGTCAAACCGGCAGACCTCAAGAACGTCTCGGTAAGGACTAGTTTCATGATCGAAGAGATGAAGAAATTACAGAGCAACAAAGCAAAAGCGGCTGCTCGCAACAAAGACCTTGCGGAAACTCGTACACAGATACGAAAGCGCATTGGTACGTTGAGCGGGAGTCGCGAGGTTCAGCCACTAGTATTAGGTCTCAAAGAGATTGAAAATGCAGACAAGAATGGAAAGTGGTGGGTTGTAGGTGCGAGCTGGTCTGGGAACCGCGAGAAAGAAAAGCAGACAACAACTCTTGCAGGAGATGAAGCCAATGAAGAGGCAGATGTTGCAGACGATGATGATTTGGGTATCCCTGATTTGTGGCAACTTGCGAAAGAACAGGGCTTCAATACCGAAGTGCGCCAGAAGATCTTTGTTGCACTGCACGCAGGTACAGACTATGAAAATGCGGAGCTCTTGTTGCGAAAGTTGCGGCTCAACAAGCACCAGCGCAAGGAGCTTGCTGAAGTGATTGTTCGCAGTGGCGAAGCACAAGCCGAGTTTAACCCTTACTATTGGCTTGTGGCGAGTCGATTCTGTGGTGACCGTGAATTAGCTTTCCAGTTCCGTCGATGTTTGACACAACGATTTAGGAAGATGGGAGAGGACATCGACACCGGCGACGACGGATATGATGATGTAGAAGATGGAGAAGACTACGAGCCACGGCGGGTGGTTAACCTCGGAAAACTCTACGGGAATCTGGTGGCCAACAGGAGTCTGGGACTTGACATTTTGAAGTACAGAAATCTCGCAGCACTACAAGAGAAGGCGCAGTGGTTTGTGGAGATCCTGCTCATCACGGTGCTACAAGAGGCTAGCAAAGAGGATTTGCGAAAGATCTTTGGTTCTTTGGATCAGGACTTGGCGAGAGCAGTACAATACTTCCTCAGGAAGCATGTTAAGAAGACAGACCTTCTCAAGAACGATGAGCCAGCAAAGAAAGTGGTTAAGAAGAGGGTGGAACTAGTTAATCGTCTCCTGCAAGCGGCGTTAACTGCGACAGATGAGTAATATCGGGGCTACCTTGCCGGAAAGGAAATAGAACTTCAGCATCGCCGCTACCGTCCCTGGTATAGAGATCACAAGTTCAAGTCTGATGAGTAAACATGTACATTTCCGATTAGCATTGTACTATATCCAGAGGGCTGTGAGGTATTCTTGCAATTCCGTGGCTAGCCGAGACCTGGATGACTATAACTATACCCTTAAGCCGCCCGAGACGACTCCTAGGCACATATAGACTGTAACCGTGCGTGCTTTAAATAACTTCTCGGAGCCGAAGCAGTTACAAAAGCCTAGGCGTTAAAAATCCAGATACCTACGTAGGAAATAAGAATAACGAAAAGGAGGCGAAAGAAGATTCCGGACCAGTTTATTCGGACTCGGCGGGAGCTGGGGAGCAATGAATAAGCAACGGTCATTGCCCGTGCGGTCACTGGTTGTCGGAGGCGATCGGCTCAACCCGGAATCAACAAGCCCGCCCTGCCTACATAGGTACTTAAGCCAACGCCAAACGGCTAGGTTTGTTGCCTCGCAGCTCGGACCCCAAATTTTCCAAGCGTTCCCCCAGAACGAAAAGCTCTGGAAAGCTGCATTCTTTTTCCACCCCCCCCAAAAGATACATCCTCAACGCTTCCCCATCTGAACCATTCGCTCAATTGGGATAATTCAGGTTGCAGACACCATGATGGCCAGCCGCTTAATATCACGGACACCTGTCCGATCTGCTTTCCGCACCCAGTCCTCGTAAGTAAAGCCCCTTTGATACGAAGCGAGCCGATGATGGCTTCATCTTTGGTAAAAATAGCTCGCCCATGCTAAACTCTACGTTTCTAGCCTCCCTACTATTGTCAGCCCTCTGTCGCGATGGAGGAGGGGATATGCCTCGCAATCTGGTACGGATATCTCGCTCCCCTGACTTGAATTCGTGTTCCTGTTGCAATCTGTGCACATTGAACTATCTGAGGGACTAACGCGTCGCAGAGGAGAAAGATCTGGTTATCATCGGAGGTGGCGTGGCAGGCTACGTCGCCGCCATTAAGGCCGGCCAAGAAGGCTTGAAGGTACCAATACCAAATATATCTATATACATGAGGGCTAGCCTAGAAGGCTTCACTTCATCTAAAGCAATGTGCAGTTCATGCAAACTAACTCTACTCATCTGTACAGGTTGCCTGTATCGAGAAGCGTGGCACCCTCGGCGGAACCTGCCTCAACGTCGGTTGCATTCCCTCCAAGTCTCTCCTCAACAACTCGCATCTCTACCATCAGATCCTTCACGACACCAAGAACCGAGGTATTGAGGTTGGCGATGTCAAGCTTAACCTTGAGGCCATGATGAAGGCGAAGGATACCTCTGTTTCTGGTCTGACTAAGGGTATCGAGTTCCTCTTCAAGAAGAACGGCGTTGAATACATCAAGGGAACTGGCTCTTTCGTCAACGATCACGAGATCAAGGTTGCGCTGAATGATGGAGGTGAGACTAGCGTCACAGGAAAGAACATCATCATCGCCACTGGCAGTGAGGCTACTCCCTTCCCTGGTTTGGAGATTGACGAGAAGCGCGTCATCACTAGCACTGGCGCCCTCTCCCTCGACAAGGTTCCTGAGTCTATGGTCGTCATTGGTGGTGGCATTATCGGCCTGGAGATGGGCTCTGTCTGGTCGAGGCTGGGTGCCAAGGTCACCGTCGTCGAGTTCCTGAACCAGATCGGTGGCCCCGGTATGGACACGGAGATCTCTAAGCAGGCACAGAAGCTTCTGAAGAAGCAGGGAATTGACTTCAAGCTCGGTACCAAGGTCGTCAGTGGCAATAAGGATGGCGAGAAGGTCAAGCTGGAGGTTGACGCTGCCAAGGGCGGCAAGCCCGAGACTTTGGAGGCTGACGTTGTGTTGGTTGCCATCGGCCGTCGCCCCTACACCGAAGGTCTTGGTCTCGAGAACATTGGCCTTGAGGTTGACGAACGTGGTCGCGTCGTTATCGACTCGGAGTACCGCACCAAGACCTCGCACATCCGCTGCATTGGTGATGTTACTTTCGGTCCCATGTTGGCTCACAAGGCCGAGGAGGAGGCAGTTGCCGCCATTGAGTATATCAAGAAGGGCTACGGCCACGTCAACTACGGCGTTATTCCCTCCGTTATGTACTCCCACCCAGAGGTTGCCTGGGTTGGCCAGAGCGAGCAGGACCTTAAGGCAAACAACATCCCTTACAAGATCGGTACATTCCCCTTCAGCGCCAACTCCCGCGCTAAGACCAACCTGGACAGCGAGGGTATGGTCAAGATGATCGCCGACCCCGAGACTGACAGACTACTGGGCTGCCACATCATCGGACCCAACGCTGGCGAGATGATCGCTGAGGCTGCCCTGGCTCTGGAGTATGGCGCCTCGACTGAGGATATTGCCCGCACCTGCCACGCTCACCCGACGTTGGCTGAGGCATTCAAGGAGGCCGCCATGGCTACTCACTCCAAGGCCATCCACTTCTAAACAAATGCCCCTTTCCGAAAAGGGCTTTTGTGTAGGCAGCAGGATGGATACAGATAGTGTATTGGGTGTATTGGGTGTACATTAATCCAGCATGCATGAGAAAATATGCGAGCGGCCCCCCTCAACACGTCGTTGATTTGAGGCGGCTCATTCTTGTGACATTAGGAAAGGTATAGATAGGCGTAATCCAACTGGGCTTTTGAGCGAAATACTAAGAATATCCTCACTTGGATGTAACGAGGATCTTATTGAACTGCATTCCCGCAAACTCTACATGTGGGATGCGCATAAGGGAATGGACATATTCGCCTATATTCAATGTTAAATAAACTAGTCTGTAACACTGAAAGAAACGGTTCACGAGGAACCCACGTCGCTAGAGGGCCTTAGAACCAACCAGTACAAGAAGTCGTTTACATCTCTGGCACATCCTTGAGAAAACCTGGCGACTCTGTTGTACAAGATAGAAAATACAAGTAAACCTAAACAACACACGGGTCTTGCGACATCAGAGCATACTAGGCTGGAACATCACACTGTCCCGCCGGGTTAGCTACACCAAAAGACTAGGATGGACAGAGGTAAAATCATGTGAACGAGATTGCATGAGCACTGAGTGGAACAGCACGATCAGCTGTTATGACAACCTAAACCGGAGGTCGATCTAGCGTCTGCATATCGAGCGGTGTTCAGAAAATCTGGCGACGACTGAAAAGCATCTAAGGGCAACAGATATTGCGGACATACATGCATCTGCATATCGGTAGAGCCTGGAGTCTCCGGTATAGGAGAGATGCAGGGAAATTGGAGACCTCTCCAACCACCGTGGTCTTTGCTGGGGGGTTGAAACAAACCCTTCCATAAAGAGACAGTGTGTGATAGAGAAGATAAAATGGACCCTCCCAACTGCAATGCATCTTGTTAGTCATGTATGTTGGATAACCAGTTCAAACTGCAGCGAGAGGTTCACGAGTTGTCCAACGTGGCTTGTTGTGAGGCATCACTTCTTTTCCCATCAAGGGGCGGAAACTCGGAATCGCCATTATGTAAACCGTTGAAGAGGCGTTTGGTAAATTAATGCTCAAAGCCATATAGGAGAACAACTTGTCTATTTTAGTAATAATAAGACAGATGAATTCTGGGCTTTCTACGTAAACGCTTAACTGCGGCGGGCAGCTTGGCTCGTTGGGGTGAATCGAAATAAACTAAAGAGCTAGAAACCCTTGATAGATTCTAGCTTATTATTACACCATTAAATGAAAAAGAACATTAAAAAAAAAACAGCGAGGAAACATGGGTACTGCTACATAGATGTGTGCAATAGATGGAAACGAAGGCCATCATCTCCTATCTGCTGTGACCGATTTGCGGAACTAAAGTCTTCATCTCAACGGTTGGTTGGCTTGACCGGGCTGCGAGTGGCTTGGCTGGACTTGGGGAAGTGGTCTCCCAAAAAAGGGAAAAAGAAAAAATTGTTGCACGGAATATTGAAGAGAATGCCACTCCAAAGAAACTCACGCCCTACTCCCCCCTGGCGGGAAGAACCTGATAACCTGAGCAGGTGGAGCTTGTAGGGGGGTGCAGATTATCAGTATCTGTACTGTACGTACAGTACCTAATTAGTACGTAGTAGTACTGTAGGTCGCCGCAACCCAGGCGTATGGATAATAGGCGATGCGGAAGGAAGCTGCGGAAACCAACCCCGAGGATCTGATAAAAATTATCAAAGTGGGTAAGCTACAGGGATGCCCGGTACATAAGAGCTTACCTACTGTACCATAGTACATACATAAGGACTGTAGTGAGGTATGTAGTTTTATTAGCTTCTCTTAAGTACACTTTGCGGGTGCGCTGACTGCGAGTTACTCGGCCATGGGATCCGCAGGCGGTGATTTGGGAGGCGCATAAACACACACACACACACACACGCGTGTTGCGCGGAGGAGATCGTCGCCTAAAAGCCGCACTCACAACCCGCTCCGTGGCTAGATCTTTTTTGTCGAGTTATCTACGCGCGCCTCTACAGGCCCCGGGGAGGGAGGGGCCTTCAGCGCCTCGGTTGAACGGTCCGGACATAACTTGCGCTCGGAGGACGGTTTTAATGATAGGAATATCATGGCATTGGTGGGAAGTAGAAAAAAGCTCAGAGACATTTGGGGGTGCTGTGCAGACAGTGGTTACTGAACGCATATGTATGTTTGCGTGTGCGTCTGCTCTAGGATGAAGAGAGTCATTCTTCGACTCAAAAGAGTCATGAACTGTGTTGGTCCTCTGGTCCTTCTGGCTCGTGTACGATCTCATCATTCCCCGATTGGGTGAGGGTGGTCCGGAGCTCTACCTAGGTTAAAAATGCGCATTGGAACCTGCAAGTTGGCTAGTTACGTACTGTAGGCGCAGATTGCCCCGCTGCTCGGTGCGAGAACGGGCCCCCGGGGTCTGCTTGTCGCCCGTTCTAACCGCCTCGCCTGGAGCTTCACTAACAACAGCAAGTCTGTTTGAGTGAAATGAAGTCGATACTGGACAGGGTGTTAACACATCCTGGGCCACAGGCAGGGATCCAACGAGCACCGTGGGTGATGTGGCACGGGTGGTAGAGATTGCATAAGGTACTTAACTCAGGTCAGAAGTGAGCGCCAACAAGAGGAGCGCAGTGCGCGTGGTAGAGCACTCTGATGGGGTGGGTGACCTGCACAGCAGTAACACAGTAGACTGAATGGAGCACACTGACTGATGTGGTTGTGTGGCTCTTGGCTGGGGGGGGGGGAGGCTCCAATTCCGTTAGCGGGTTCCATGACGAGGGCGATTTTTGTTTGATTTGATTTTTGCTCGGGCGCCTGACGGCATCAGCGTCGCACAGAAGACCAATGACCCCTGCTTGTCCGACCTCCGAATTGCGCTGGAGCCGGAAAACCGACTAGTTTAGACGATATCTGACTAGTGTTTCTATCCTAGAAGATTTTCAACCTCCAGAGGTCTCTCACTGATGCAGACGAGCTCGACGGCAAGGAGATTTGTGTGAACTGCTCCTAACTGAGACGACACCCGGCGCATCTTGTAGTTCAAAGCTGAACCTTTTTCACTGAACTTCTCTGCTCTGACTTGGTGTATTTTGTTTCACTGGGCTTCTACTCGTACATTAATTTTATTTTTTTTTGCTCTCGCTGCGCTCATTCCTCGAGTTTCTCTAATCGACGGGTTCACGCCACCCCCCGAAGTCGCCATCAATCCCACTCCGAATCCAAAAGAAACAAAATCCCTTGTCCTCTCCTGCTGCTTCCTCCGTGGCCGCGCCGTCCTCTTCTCCAGGAAGAAAATATCCTAACAAACGCAACCCTGGCGCTTCAATCTCAGGCGTTCGGCGAAGGCCCGCAAGCTGTGGCCAAAATGGCCCAGCCAACTGCCGAGCCGGTTGAGGAGTATGAGTAAGTGTTGCCGCTGACGATCAAGAAGCTCTGTAGATCAAAGGGAATCATGGTGAAAAGGAAGAGATGGAATACGAACCAGCCAGGATAACACACTGCTAACACTGACGCAATGTGAACAGTTATGAAGCACTTCCTCCCAATTTCTCACTGGCGCAGAATATGGCGGCTGGTGCATTCGCTGGCATAGCGGTTCGTATTACTTTCTCATGTGGCAGAGTGTAGCTCGCAGCAGCCGGTCTTGCCGCTCTTGGGGCCATCAATTCTAATTATCGACCTATAGGAGCACACCGTCATGTATCCCATCGACGCGATCAAGGTATGCGATGCCGAAATCTCTACGCCTCAATGCTCCTCGAAACTAACTCTTAGCGATCACAAACACAGACACGCATGCAGATCATCAATCCCTCGCCGAATGCCGTGTATAAAGGAATGATTGAAGGCACTATGAGAATTGCTTCGGGAGAGGGCATTCTGAAGCTCTGGAGAGGCATGTCGAGTGTCGTTGTAGGAGCAGGTATGTTCTGCACCTTACTGCACTGCACTATGGGCTATGACCACATTGAGCTGACCTCGGGATAACCATCATCAGGGCCTGCACATGCTGTATATTTCGCGACATATGAAGCTGTTAAGCATGCTATGGGTGGTAACCAAGCTGGCGTGCATCATCCTCTTGCTGCCGGTAAGCAAACTCCTTACAATGTATCTGTAAATTTAGATTCAGTCTAATGTGTGCCATAGCAACCAGTGGAGCGGCTGCAACAATTGCAAGCGATGCCTTCATGAACCCATTTGACGGTATGTACAATCATCATGTCCTTGCTTTATTCATGGTTTACTGATGGCCTTGCCCGCCGAATAGTCATCAAGCAACGCATGCAGATCCAGAACTCGAGCAAGATGTATCGATCGATGTTGGACTGTGCCCGATACGTGTACAAGAACGAGGGTCTTTCCGCTTTCTACGTCTCCTACCCAACCACCTTATCGATGACAGTTCCTTTCACCGCTCTGCAATTCCTTGCCTACGAGTCGATCTCGACCACAATGAATCCCGCGAAAACTTACGATCCTTTTACCCATTGCACGGCCGGCGCCGTCGCTGGAGGCTTCGCAGCCGCGTTGACGACGCCTATGGACGTTATCAAGACCATGTTGCAGACCCGAGGATCTGCCATCGACCCCGAGCTGCGCTCTGTCAATAGCTTCCTGGCTGGGTGCAAGCTTATGTACCGGCGAGAAGGACTACGTGGATTCTTTAAGGGAGTTCGACCTAGAATTGTTACGACCATGCCAAGCACGGCTATATGCTGGTCCGCATATGAAGCATCCAAGTAAGTTTTCAGAATCCTTCTCCCATCTGAAAGCGTTTCTTCTTCTTTCTGTTAGGCGTAAGAGGAAATTGTATACTGACTGTGCCTTTCTCTTTCTCCAGAGCCTATTTCATCAACAGAAACTCTCCCTCGTGATGATATATGTCCGAGGACCAAGTTTTGCTGCTGGTTGGCATCCAACTGCGGATCCTTTCGCTAATCTCGGATGTGTCTTGCGATTGGTACTCATTCTACCGACCTTGTTTTTCGATTTTTTTCGCATAGCTCCGAGGGCATTGGCCGAATCCGAAGTACACCAACTCGGCCATCCGAGTTGGCCTACCTGTACTGGATAGCCCTCTCACACCGGCCCCGGATTCTTCCGGCGTTTTCTCCCAACCCTTAACATCTTGGTCAATGTGGCTACCTCCTATGAAGCAAGCTCCCAGCTTGGTCCTACTTCCATGATCCTTCCCCCAAAAAATTCTTCTCCGCACTCATTGCCACCAGCGTTGAGGGAAGCACAAGGGAGAACAAGTGACACCGAACCAAAATATCAGACAACCCATCGATTATGTAGGGTATTCACCAGGTCTCGCGGAAGGAAATGGGAATGGGGGAAAGGATTAGAAATAATGTGCAGACTCTCTTGGTGTACATGTCACTCAGGAGTCCATCCTCGTCCTTGGCGAGATGAAGAGGGAAAGGGACACCGTTGGGAAACTTTGTCGTTAGACTGTCTTTTGCCTGTTTTGATTTCCCTTTTTTCGACCACTGATGATACCGACGGCGCAAGTGGCACTGATGACTTTGCGATGGCGAAAAAAAGAAAAAGTCCCTGTATACTACCTGCATATGATGATAATACAACACACAACGTCGCTGACAAGAAGCGTCAGCTACTTACAGCTCAACACTATTGGCATTGTCTTTAATATCTTCACGCATGAGGCAAATGTATAGTTCTGGGGTCTCACATGATTACACCAAGATGCCTTGAAGCAACAAGAACAAGAAAAATGGAAATTATTCGCCTCGGCGGCTGTTAATAGTTCATCGTCTACTGTTTATTGGTCTTTGTCTTGCTAACTTGAGTGGGTACAAGGACATCACCTTAAGTTCGCAATATCTCTGTGGGTTGACGGGGTTCACAATCAAGACAGAGGGTGATGGGGGGAAAATTGAATAAAGGACAACCCGAAACTCCCAGGCCTCCCCTCCTTTGATGATACATATATGCACAACGCTACCATGGAATCTGACATAAAACTTGCTTGATCGTCTGATCTTCTTAACCAAAGGGGAAACCGCCGCCGCCGCCTCCGGATCCAAACTTGAAGTGGAACTGCTGGCCTCCGCCTTGCTGGAACATGAACGGTTGGCCTTGGCCGAAGGGGCTGCCGTGGAAGGGGTTGCCTTGCTGTTCGTGGGAATTGGGATCATCACCTCGGTCGAACCTTGCTCGAAGCTCGGGGTCGCTGAGAACCTCATAGGCCTCATTAATGCTCGCCATTTTCTTCTCGGCATCCTCCTTGGTGACACCGAGGCGAACCGCCTTGTCCGGGTGGTACTGTTTGGACAGTTTACGATAAGCCGTTTTGATTTGTCTGTCGTCAGCATCCGTGGCGATACCCAGAACCTTGTAGTAATCCTTCTGCTTGCTGCGCTTGAGCGCTATCTGAGCTTTCTGCAGTAAAGGGTTGACATCGTTCTTCTTGTCCGGCCTAGTCTCCGCAGCCTTGTTGAGAGTCGCTATACACGGTTCAAAATCCTCAGCCTCCAGTTGAGTCTTGGCTTTATGTAACAAGCCATAGAAGGCGTTCTCATCCAGCTTCAGCGACTCCTCACAATATGTGGTGGCCTTCTTGCCATTGGACTATGATGTGTGTTAGTATGTGACAATGCCTCCAGCCGACATCAGACGGCGTCTAACGAGCAGTGAAACCTACCTCGTAGTAAGCTTGGCAGGCAAGCTCGACAATCCTGTTGAGGAGGGTGTTGGGGGCTTTTTCGGGAAGATATCCATCCTTGCGCAGCTCTTCGACCTGCTCCTTGACCTCTTCTATTAAACCCTTGTCTTCGCCTGAAGGAACTAGCATCTTAACACCAGTCATATACTGACTCTTCTCCATGGCCTTGTTGACCTTGCTCAGAGTTTTCTCGACGCTCTTCTCCTGTTTCAAGATCTTCCTGCAGACCTTGGAATCCGGATCCGAATGCAAGCACTTTCGAATCTGAGCCATACCTTGCTCCGCGTCACCCAAACCGTAAAACGTAGTAGTAGATATCGTGACGTGAGGAGTCGTATCTCCGGGCTTCAGCTGAAGGATGTGATGTAAATCACCCATGCCCTCCTCGACTTCGCCCTTCTCAAAGCGACATCTTGATCGCAGCTCTCTCAGGGAAGCCGCCCTGCTCGCCGTCAAGATAGCATCCCCAGCATGACTGATACACTCATCCCAGTTACCAGTACTAGCAGCTTGCTCCGCGAGAGTAGCAGCTCCCTCGGCCTCAATCAGCTGGTCGTACTCGGGTGAACCTTGGGTCTTCTTGCCGAGGGTGTACTGCTCTTTTGCGCCTTCCCAGTCTGCCACCTTCGCACGAATCTTGGCGAGCTGAAGGTGTGCGCCCTCGAAGCCTGGCTTCAGAGCTAGCACCTTGTTGAAGTCCTCAGTGGCTTGAGGTGTGCGTCCAAGAGACAGGTAGGTGGTGGCACGCTTGAAGAAAGTGAGGTAGTCGTTAGGGTCTCGGGCTATGGCGGCATCGTAGTAAACAAGGGCGTCGCTCGTCTGACCCTTAGAGAGGTGCGCTTGTGCAGAGGAGAGCAGAGACGAGATGGGGGTGTCGGCAGGGATGTCTGAGGCCGAGAGCGCGCCAACCAAGCCAGCGGTCGAGAGGATGCTGGCGGTTAAAGCCAGCTTCGACAGTGGCACCAACATGGCGATGGTTTATCCTCCGGGCCTGTATGGTAGGTATAATTATCGAAACCAAGAAATACTGGTAAGAACTAGAAGGCTCTCTGTTGTAGAGTGAAGGGCAGCCTTCTGGCTTGCCTGGACAAGAGATTGGAGCAAGGCAGTGGATTGTCCAGTCTTGCCTCCGAGAGAAACGAAACCAAGTGAAAGGAACGAAGAGTCAAACGATGGAGGCCAGGTACTAGCAGCCCGGTTAGAAGCAGCAGGACGAGTCCATCACGGAGAAGAGAAGGACAATAAGGTTAGTTCGAAATGCGTTCGTGGATAATGGTGATGTGGTTATTATCTACGTAGTAGTGAACACATGTGTTAATTGCCAATGATTGCTGGGATTTTGGGACGCCGTGTTAAGATGTACCTCGATTTTCCCAGAAAAGTTTAGTTTAAGGGAGGTATCGCACAAACAGCTGCAGCGCTGCATTGAAAGCTGGCCACTTCGGCCGCTAGGCCAAAAGTCAAATTGATCCTCTGACATGCAGCAGCTAACAAGGGCCGCAGAGGTTTATTTAGTCCCTCGCTATTGGAGAAAGCCACGAACAACCCCACGCTTTCCCACCAGCCTGGCCAGGGGCCTCTCCATCATTCCTGCGGCTCGACTCAACCGACGCGCCTTGCGCCTGCAAAACCCAGGTCCAGGTCGCGCCACCAACCCCTGTTGAAGACGAGGTGACGGGAGACGCTCAGTATATTGCGCTTATACCACACCGCATTGGGGAGTAGATAGAGCCGGTACCCATCCACTGGATTGTATGCATGCACACTACGAATTCCCCAACTGCCCTAGATCCATTGTTCGGGTATATGAATTTAATTGTTTCCCTAGCTTTGGAGTCAATGAGAGGGAATTTCCAGGGTTTCAAATCAAATCGGCCTGCATGTGTTGCTTTCTTTAAGATTCACGTTCCTAATCAGTATACAGGAGGATTTGGTGGTCGCGACGTTGCCGGCACTTTCCTTGACGATTAACATCAACACCATCTGCCCAGCCCCATGATCGCCCACACATAGATGCATGAGCAGCATCTCTGAGCGGTTTTGAGAGGATCTACAGAGTAGTGAAGTGTCTCTTATAGACAACGATCATGGCGCATCTCGTTCAGCACACCGCTATCTTCTCCCCCTCGGTGGCTCGAGCTGCTGCATCCACCGCCAAGGATTGGTCCTATGTCGACGGCTGGCTCAAAACCAAGTACCGGGGCCGCAGTGTGCCTGCCTTCGAGCGCAACGCAGACACCCTGCGAGCTCTTCTGTCACTCGCAGCTCACAACGAGGCCGCCGATGAGGAGCGTGAGCACTTGGCACATATTGAGGCTGCCGCCCTCGAGGAGGTTGAGGCCGCTGCCGCCGAGAAGGAGAGGAGGAGGAAGGAGCGGCGGCAGCAGCAGCTTGAAGCGGAGGCCGGCGAGAAAGGCAGGGTAGACGAAGGCGGCTCCCTTGACGGCGAGCTCATCGCGGACGACATACTCAACGCCATCGAGGCGCATCTGACCCGGGAGGGGCGCACGGCACTGGAGACCATGGCCAATGTAGCCGTTGAACTCGGCGTAGCCCACCCAGAGCCCGCGGCCCTGGGCTCGCGGTTCGTGGAGCTGCAGGGTCGTGCGCTGCAGCTTGAACACGCCACTGAGCGCGTCGCCCTACTGCAGCGTTACCTGGATCGCGAATCCACAGCCATGGAGGCCCTCATCGCCGAGGTGCGAGGGCCCGAGTACCGCCCGGAGCCGGACCTTGCGCGTCAAAACCTTGATCTGCAGCGCCAGGTCCGCACCATGGCTGCTAAGCTCCCCGAGCTGAGACAACACCTTATCACCGTGGGGGCCGCCACCGGCGATGAGGGATCACCCACTCCTACTGCTGCTGCCGGCCCGCGTCCGTCCGTCGAGGAGGTGAAGAGGGTCGAGCAGGACTACCTAGAGCTCCTCGCCAAGAAGAAGGATCTCGATAGCCAGGTCAAGGCATTCGCGGGTTTGCCACCTTATCTTGACGCTGCCAGAGCCGAGCTAGAAGCTCTTCGTATGGAGCTAAGGAACGCGACGCAACGACGCGACAATGTGTTTGAAGGCCTGGTCGAACGAGAAAGTCCTGCAAAGCCAAAGAGGCGATTCTGAAACTGCTCCATCATGAGACCAACATTCGCTCAAATCAGCAACTAGTAAACTCAAGACTCATTTTAAAAAATAAATAAAAGTTAAAGCATGGAACCAAGATCGGCAACCTGTATTCATGGGTGATCTCTGATAGCTCTGGCAAACTAATTAAGGGTCATGGTGTATACTTGACATCATTAAGTACGGCTAGTGTGACAATCAGGCCAATGCTCTTCCCGATCGATGCACTCGAGCCAACATGTCCAAATGTAAAACCCTCCTGATACGAATATCAATAGACAGCCCAATACTTATGTCCACGTACTCCCAAAACGACCAAACCATGCTATCTCGGTCTGCAAGTTTGGAGTGTGGAGGCGCATCCCACACTTGACTCACGTTCTCTTGCTCCTCCCGGCGACAGCACCGCCGAGCCGCCCGAATTGCCTGCCAAGTCCAGAACCCTTCTTCACTGGCGCTGCTGCGGGTATGGTGTCCTTTTGGGGCACGGGTGGACCTGCCACAGGCCGACCAGACTCCTTCAGTCCTGAGGCGTCCGCGATGCGAAGCTCCGTGAAATCCAGCCCCTCATCCAAGCCACCACGGAGTCTCTGTAAACGTCGCGCCTTATCTTGAACGTTTCTGAATTTCTCCAGAAGTTGGTCCCACCTAATGAGCGTCTCTTCGCGGCCTTTCAGCCGGTTGGGTCGATCATAATTAGGAGCAGCAGATGTAGATGCAGAACTAGGTAACAATATATTAGTGTCGTGCACGCTTTGGGAGCGGGAATCAGAGAGTTTGATAAGAGGGGTGGGTATCTGGTATAGAACCTTGGTGGAGCTGAAAGGACTGGATAGAGAATTTCCGAGGTACGTACGGTCTAGGAGCGATGTGTATATAGCCGATGGAGCTGACGCTGTTGAGTCGATTTTTCAAAGCAGCAAAGGCAGAGGACTGAGGCAGCAGCATCAACAGCCCATATAAACACTTGTACAAGTATGGATATTTTTCAGGTTCTAGAAGTTGAAGACGAAGGTCTTGTCATCATAAAATTAGCTTGATTACCGCAGGTGAATGGAACAATACACTTACAGGTAAATACAGGCGACTCGATGAGCTGTACGAGTTTATCGATTTGTATTAGTATGTTAACTGTCATCTCGAGTTCCGCACTATATTAAATTAGCTCCAAAATCTTGATTGTGAGACTTGCTAAGGTTCAAATTTCATACAATATCTGCAAAAGGTTATATGCGGCTTCGTATGCCTGCGCAAGCAGACAAAGAGAGAAGGTAGCCACGGCATTATAACACCACGAGCGGAAAAGGGCAACGAAGAAAGCTTGGCCGTCCTGCTTTTCCTATCAGCAACAGTCGTTATAACGTAGTTTTTGATATTCACCTTGGTTTCTAGATTCCGTAGTCGCTTCCTAAGATCAGCGAGCTCGGGAGCGGTAATAAGATTATTGTTGAGATTCTGCACCATGATGCTAGCAAACTCAACATCCTCTTCCTTCTCGATACATTCAGCCAACGTTCGATAGATGCGTTCTGCGCTAAGACTTGTGCACAGTTGTCGGATGATCAGGTTTCCCCTCGTCTCAAGCAGCTTTCTGTCGGTAGAAAAGAGTTGCAGTAAGCTGACCATGAAATTGGAAAAGTAATCATCCTCGCTATTCCTGGAGATCTGCGACAGCAACTGAAGATCTTTGGTGACCACGGCTTCAGCAGGATCGGAAAGAGTTTTGAGTAGGGCAGGGAAAGTTCCGTCATTGAATGCGACAACCTTTCGCGGAGCCTTGCGGTGCAACATGATAAGCCAGGTTAACGCTGCAACACGCGTGGCTTCGTGATCATTTAGGAACAACAAGGTAAGAGAGTTCACAGCAGCGGCATAGTCTAGATCGGCTTGCGGCCCCACTGAGTACGCCGGTGTTGGCGTGCTCTGATTCTGCGCTGGAGTCGGACTCCGCAGCTCCAGATCTCTGGAACTTGACAAAGAGGCTCGGGCACTAGACTGGCCATCCACACGATCCGCACCAAGAGACACGGATATACGAGACGAATGCTGATTGGGGTAAGCATCGGGTTCATCCGACAGTGACACAACATACTCCATCAACGCGGTATTCACTCTTGCCGCAGCCTGTCGAATCGGTTCGACACCACTTGCCATAGCGGGGAGTAGATGAGCCAGAATCTTCGGAGTGAATGGCAATACCTCTTCGGGGCAGATATCAAGGAATGCAATAATCCAACGCAGGCTCTCTTGTAGGCTATCCTCCTCTTCGACACTGTTAGTACATGTATCCAAGTTCAGTCGATCTCCTCTCAAACATACCTAGTGGAGAATCCAATGTTGCCGTCAAAATCTCCAGGATAGCTTTATAATTGATCTGAACATCTTGTCCGGGTACCCAGTCATCTTCACTGCTGACTTCTCCATCATCGTCTGCAGCAGTTGTGGAAGCTGCCTCGTCAATTTCATCCGGAGCCACGTGTACACTGTCACTATCTACAGATTCCTCACGTTTTCGTTTACCATCAGCGCGAGACTTCCTGCTGTCGGCAATACCCTTCTTCACGCGAGCAATACGCTTGATTTCGTTGAGAAACCTGTCCAAGCAAGCCTGGGTAGCGGCATGGACATCGGGGTTGTGTCCCCCCAGAAACTTGAGGAGACCGCCCAGGAACTCTGGAAGATAGGTCACCAATTCCAGATCTGGAATCGAGTCGAGCAGGGTAATCCAGCCTACGAGGAAGATCCTAGTAAATGGGTTGATCACCCAAACTCGCTCTTTCAGTAGTGGAATGAACCTGGGTAGAGAGAAAGCGGTGGGTGGTTCTGGCTGTTCATCCATGGAATCAAATTCCTTATCCTCGTAGGAATTGTCCTCGAGGACAGAAACATATGTAGCGGCAGATTCAGAGATGATATCCTTTATCAGTCGATCAAGAAGCTCGGCGCCATTCTTGACGGAGAGCTCGGAATCTGCGCCAAGCTAGAGATGTGGCACAATTAAAGAATTAGGGATCGGTTATAATGCGCCATAAACATAGGAGGCGTCCACATGGGGTAGATGTGAATGAGAATAGCAGAATATCTCGTACCTTACACAGGGCATCAAATATAAAATTGAAATACTTGAGAATTTCTCCTTTCGCAACTTTGGCAATGTTGTACATGGATTCACAGGCGTAGTATCGGACTCGTGCATCTTGGTCCGTGAAACAAGCTAGCACAGGTGGTACTATGACTTCGAGATATCTCGGGAGCTCCTTCGAGGTGGGAAATTCGATATATATGTCAGTCACGTGGTTCGGAGTTTGGTGGCAGGCTCCGAATGGAGGACATCCAAGATCAGGAACTCACTGAGCCGAGGGCAATAGCCGCGGCAGCCAGGCCTATGAGACCCCCGTTGCGGGCATGCGGCTGATGGACCGCGTAAGCGTATTCATTACATAGCTGCTCGAGGATAGCCTGAACCTTGGGAAAGTCCTTGGCTGCAACCAGTTCGCGAATAACCCGTTCTAGCCTATCAGATGAGGGGAACGCGGGATACCATGGTTAGTTGATTGAAGTTGACTGGAGGGAAGGATATGGCCATTGTCTGGAGATGTAGAGACTCAAGAAGGGCGGTACTTACTCTAATGCGCCGACCTTTCGTTTATCATAAAGCTTATCGTTGAGGAGGCGCTGGACGTTGGGCTCCATGGCAGCTCTTCAAAAGGCGAAGCCGATGGCCAGCGACCATGCCGAAATGACGGGTAGGGTTCAAAGTTTAGTTCCTGGGGGAGACTACTTGAGAGAAACAGTCAAAATATAGCACGGCCGGTTGTTGAGGCGTGCGTAGTCCGTGAAGATGCACGATGATGAATGAGGATCCAACCTTGGCCCAGACAAGGCTGAGAATAAACAGGGATCTGACAGTTATGGCGGCGGAGGCGCGCCCAAACATGTGGCGTCACTCCAACGGAGGTGTCCCAAACCCCAAAGAGCCAAAGACACTACCGCACTAGTACCTGGGGGTGGGGGCTTCGTGGAGCAACAGCTTGAACACTGCACAAACGGTGAAGAGATACTTTTATAAACTTTTGTCCACAAGAGTCAATTATTGATATCAGGAAAGCAGACCTCCAGCATGATCAAAAGTTTCTCATGTGGATAAGCATGCGTTGCTCTCCTGTCCACAATCCAACAACCCGTTAACTACATCTACCTATCACTTCCCTACTTCCCTCTTGATTTTATCCTGTTCCAAGTCGGCAGCACTCCAATAAGGAACTTGCGTTCAAGGATGTGATGTGATTGTTTAGGATCTGTTGGGTAGTTGGTCGTAGGGAGCAGTTTTGCCGCTTGACCAGCGAATTGCTAATTTCCATCTACTGACGTCTCACATGCTGCCCTGGTCTTAGACATTCTGGGGCTTTGTTCGCAGAGCTGTTTGTTGTAGTCTAGTGTCTTATCACGATGTATCCCCTCAAAACTTTTACACCTCGTGCACGATGTGGAAACATAGTGTCATTGCGTTATCCGGTATCAGCTGCTGGTGTTCGTATCGGAGGGACCTTGTGTGAGGAGCTATGTAGGCCTGGTACTCTTATCTGTTAGATTAACCTACGCTGCGAAGCACTGGGAAAGCCCCGACGTCATACGATCTGCCTTTTTTGGGAATTTGCAAAGACAAAATAACACAAATCATCTAGTCCTAAGTGGTCTTCCCACTAGCAAAGGCCATTTCATCAGGATGCGCCAATGAATGTTTCCTAGGAGCCTGCGTCATGCATGTTGGCATGCAAGAACCTTTTGAACTACAATCGCAACCCATTCCGCAACCACCGCAAAAACAGCCCTTGGTGTCATCCCATATCCGCGTTCTGTAAGTACCCAAAAGTTCAAGCAGACGAAAAGTCTCTATTACCAAATCCTCGCCTTTCAGGCCTATATTGGCCTTTCCTTTCAATATGGCTAGCTCTGCCGACTTGGTCCATCTCCACAAAACATACCACTATGAGCATTTCGCTGTCGTGGTCACAGTGATTGTAGACGTTGTAAAGGCTCGCCGAGATTGGGTCAATAAGCCACTCTATCTATGAAATTCTCACGCGAAACTCGCCTCTCCGGCGCTTGTCGACATAAAGGAGTCAGCAAGTCGTGCTACCGACACCGAAATTCGTCTAGACAACTCCCGGCTTCATTATTAACAATGGCATAATCAGCTCAACTGGGTGACTTAATACAAGATTATCGTTCACGCCCGAAACCGGGTTGTAATGGTCTCTTCTGTTATATGGAATCCTGTAATTCTCAGAGCTCCCCGATCACGCTCGTCATAGTTTTACAAGTCATCGTAAAATATTTTAGCTTGCAACAATTTCTCGGGATTTTGACATGAATATCAAAGGCTTGTTGGTCATCTAATCATGGGGAAGAAACTTGACAGCAGGATCGCCTACAGAATCCCAACCCCCGGAAGGAGTGTCATGTCTTAGTTCCTCAATGCGTACATCGCCAATCGATGAGTTGGTTCTGTCTTTGCTCTGACCTTAGTGGACCAGTTGGGAAGGATGTGTTTAGTCCAACTTCCCTTGCAACTGATGCTGCCCGTGACTGACTTGTCTCTGCTTTTTCTGCATTTGTGTTCCATGGTCGGATCAGACTTATATTGCCCTGCCTATTCCAGGGCACTCCTTATCTTCCCTTCTACGTGGTTACGGGCTGAGTAGGACAGACTAAAGTCCTGACTATATCCATCAATGCTAATAGGAAAACCACGTTCTACCTGAACAACAAAGCAGGGAATATAGTGCCAATGCGGCGGAGAAGTGGTAGCGTAACGAGGATAGTGATATAGGAGGAAACAGTGGAAACCGCATCATATACGATGCTGCCCTGTGAGTCCTTATGTACAGAGGGCTGTTCCCACCCCTTTTGAGAAGCGAACTGTAGATTGGCCGGAAGGCAGGCGCATATTCAGAATGTATTTCCACCACCATGCATAATTCTTCGCCATGCTAAAATACATGATATTTGCGAATCGCCAGAGGTTAGCAGGGTCCAAGGCTCCTCTGGACACCGTCAGGTCTAGCTCGGCAATATACTAGGCCATTATTCATTTCGGCAGGTTTCTCGACACCAGTCACTTAAACAATTCTCAGCCATCTGTATCGAGGAGCTGTCCCAAAAACCTGGAGATACTTGGAAATAACGATGAGAGTGTGCTAAAACAGACTGGCCAAGATCTTGTAAGTACTAACTATCAATGTAGTCGCGCTAAGTACGGCTACCTTATATTTGTTGTCTCATCACACTCAATCTGGCGAGCTTGACGATAAGTTTTTGCTGAAAAAACAAGGATAGGACAACGTGGGAAGCCTGTAGAGCAAAGGTCTACGATGGAACAACCGAGCTCCAGTCCAATGGAACCAGAGTTGACATGTAACCCGATGTCATAGTTCATTGCTCCAGATCATGTACAAGTTACATAATTGACAACCACGAGCAACAAAGCCTGGTGCGGATTTCGCCATGAGCTTAGATTTTATTCTTTGGGTTCTCCGTGAACTATCACCTCTACCCTAAAATGTAGAACATTCCATACCCCCCATGAGATACACCACCTCCTACTGTCATAGTAAAGAGCCATCTACTGCCGAGTGGCTTATGAGTCACCAAATTCTCCACCGGCTAACATGAATGCTGCCAACTATCATCTTCAAAGGATTTATGTCATCGCCATCAAACATGCTAATTAGGAAAATGTTTAAATTTTCTCCAAGCCAATGTAAGACATGGTAGGACAGGGGTTCTTCACTAGCACTAGTTTCCCTTCAAGGAGAGCTGATACATTTTGATCTCGGCAAGGAGATATCATATTCTATGCGATTCTAGCATATATCGGGGTAGCATTTTACAGAGCAGGGAGATTCTCTATTTGACCTAATGACCATGAACTTTTCCATGCTCTGCTAGAGATTTCTGGCACTTGGCTAAAATTGCGGCTTGTCTGGACACTTGGGCAAGTCGCCCAATGACGACTTGATTCCCGTCCACAAATCCGAATAGACCATACGGTATACCAACTTCGTCACAAAAGCCTTGCACCAATTTCTGGGTGCGGCGAAGATTGTGGCGAGGGATGCGCGGGTAAAGATGATGGATGGCCTGGAATTGCAAACCACCATGGAAAAAGTCAAGCCATTGCGGACAGTCGACATCCATCGTGGTGCGCAACATTTTCTGGGGGAAAGATTCATGGGGACCAAGATCTGCCGTGCTCATGGCGAAGTGAGAAAGTGTGATCTGGCAGTGTAGAGGCATCGTCACCATGTGGCTAATCATTACGTAGACAAACCGATCCCAGTTGGTGGGCAGGGATCGGTAGACCACGCCGTATCCAAACCAATACCAGAAAAACACCTGTCCAGCGATTTCAAACCACCTATGCCACCATGCTGGGCCTTTTCGCGGCCCCAGCCCAAGGAAGAGGTATTCCCAGGATAAGCGGTAGAGATTGAAACGACCGAACAGAAGAATAAAATAATAGGTATAATGCTGAACAGAAAGTAACACTTTAGCCGCAGCATCATACTCCATCACGCGCTCATAATAAGTAGAGCGGAGATTCCCTAAGAACCGGTGTGAAACGGCGAAGAAAGGCATATGTTCGATATCAGGATCGTGCTCGGGGGAATTCGTCACGATGTGGTGTACATTGTGATTCCGCTTCCACCAGCCAAGTGACAAGCCGCCTATGTAGTCGGCGATAATGATACCAATGACAGTATCTGCATGGAAATTGTGGGTTATTCCCATGTGTCCAGCATCGTGGGCTGTGAAAACGAGCTGATGCCACAGAGCGCCAAGGGAAATTGCGCTGGGTATATACCACTCCCAGCGCAGAAAAACCAAGAATAGCACAAAAAGGAGAGAATATCGGGAGGCTTCGATGGCGTAGGCCATATAATTGCAGTCATACAGTCCCTCGGCCTTAATCTTCTCACCCAAAGCTCGATACTTTTCGACAATGGCGTCCTGGGTGGCACCGTCCAGGGATGGGTATCTGTCGAGGTCTAGGCTAATCTCTTTCTTCGTCTCCGAATCTAAGTACGCCATACCATCGCTCATAGCGCCCTTCAATGCTGGTGCAGCAGGGGGACAATCGCTAGACTCATCTGCATGGTGACGGTTTCGCAATGCAGAGTCTTCAGCATCAAAGATAGGCGACGGCGTGCGAGAGTTTGAGTGGCTGGACTCGAAAGATGCATCTAGACTGTCACCTGCTATCGCTTCCTCTTCATCCGTTTCGTCGCCGCAATTCTCAGGTAGATGGCGAAACTTGCCGCCTTGGATTGGCGGCAGGAAATTGACCCATCTGCCTTCTATCCTCCCGATCCGGTAGCGCTTCATCGTCTCTTTAGCTTCGGTGGAATGCAGCCTAGAGTAGCAAATTGAACAGTAAGAAACTGGATGCGCAGGAAAAACAGACGAGTTGGGAAATATGGCACATACACCGTCACTTCGTCAGTCGCGTCTCGACCGACCATGTGCATGATTGCCTTACCACCACCCGGATGATACGGAAGCCACGGGTCTGCCCTCACCACAAATTGATTCATGATGAAGACACATTTCCCGTCGGCAATCATGCCTTCTATTTGCCTCCTAGAGAGGAGCGGATACGTTCGCTCGGCCATCGGTAGTTCCTCTTCCTCAATACCAAGGATACGATGGCCCAGTTGGATGCAGGACGGCGAAAAGAATGGCAGATTGGTAGAAGCTCGTTATCTAGGAGGCCATTGAACGTGGGGTTGCGACAAGGGGATTTGCGAGTCGGGCTTTCAAGCAACCTGGGTTGGCTGTCTATCTCCTCCACTATTCTTCAGCAGGCCGAGGACAAGTTGGCACCAAGAAAGCCGAAATATCTAGGTAGGTACAGAGGGACGAATTTATTGCCGGTGGGCATGCGGAGACCAGGGTAGATTGTTGGCGTTTCAGGAGTCCATACCGTCTGCAGGGCTTTCTGTGGTTCAACCGTCACCGCCAATTGGAACTTGCCGAGGGGCCAGATCAGCCACAAGCCGCCCTAAATTGGCTGGAGGAACTAAGATTAGGTACTTCTTGGTAGGTCTGCCCGGGCATATGTACCTAGGTAAGCGTAGCAAATCGATATACAGTACTGAGTCAGCCAGTAAATATCTACCATATGTGTACCCTCGCCTCCACCATTAGTTCCTCAAAAACATTTGCTCTGGTCAGAGTACCTGAAAGTAAAGA
The DNA here is from genome assembly GCA_021365275.1 of Xylariales sp. PMI_506. Classification (NCBI taxonomy): domain Eukaryota; kingdom Fungi; phylum Ascomycota; class Sordariomycetes; order Xylariales; species Xylariales sp. PMI_506. The sequence goes on along the minus strand of JAJTIY010000023.1, from coordinate 23,720 downwards.
ACATAGCCGCCACAATCCTGCAGTCACTCGTCCACACACTCTTCGAAACTCCTCAAGTTTGTAAACTTAAGGAGCATATCCAGATACCCAGACACTCGGCAGGTAATGATTTTGTTATAGAAATCTGAAACGATGAAATGAAGAAGCCTCCTCAGGAAAAGGGGAAAAGAAAAAAACCCTTGATAGACTGGGTATCTGAGGCTAACCACAATTCTCTCCAAAACTGCTGGTTCTTCGTGGTCTCATTTTCGTACCACGTTCCGAAACCTCTTTGCAGAGTCAGGTACTGTGGGCCGATGCTAGCACTTTAGGTGAAAGCGCTTCAGCAGAAATCACTTCAATATCGTACGATATATCTAGTAGTAAAAAAATTTACAATGGTATGGCCCAAGGCATCCGGGCAGTGCAGATCTAGCCAGGTATAGGTGTAGATGTAAACGGAACCTGGGGTGTAAATCGAGCAGCAGCTCCCTGCAAAGGACAAGGTCACTACCAGTTAAACATGCTCACATGTCATAAGCTACACTGTTGGTCGTCCTTGTCATTGGTGCCACATGAGGACTGTAGACTTGTTGATCTAGGGGGAATAATTTCTCGACTTTCTCATCTCGTAGTAGAGAACAGCACCAAATACTCCATGACACCATATTAACCACAGCCGTCCGGTCGTGAATAGATTCGAGGCAGACATGCCACCGAATAGTCATAATTAGAACAGCTCATCTTTTATAAGCGTACATACTACAATCCTAGCGCTCCGAGAATCTGGGTTGATATTAGTACAAGCGGTTCGAAATACAGTAGAAAGCTGGTTTCTAATGCTCACAATTTAATCAAACAAGGAGCAGTTAACATTTTGTTTGTAGCATTTTATACAAATGGAACCGTCGAATAGCTTCAGCCTATCCCTTCCAATACACATCGCGTCCATTGCAGATCCACCTCGGCTGAATGCGGCAACATTTCCAATCCTCGTCATACTCTTTACGGATCTATTATCGATTACTTCATGCGTACTAGTCTTTTCGTTGTGGCTGAAAATCTAGCTACCTAATCCCTAGCAAAATACGCCCTAAGTTACTGGTAAACTATCATGTCTGCACGTAATCCGGCTTAAGGGTGGTGGTATAGAAATGCTCATTATTTCAGAAGCTATGGTTTCAGCATTGATTATGCATATAACACCGCAGGGTCTTGCTTTCTGTATAAGAGTTATCTGGTTAAATTACCGAACTACTGATCTTAAGAATGCATCGGGAGGGTCCCATACGACGTCTTGTAGGCGAACTCTTCGTTTTGCGGGTATCTCCAAGGTCTGCGATCCAGTGTGACCTGGCAGATGCCAGTGTTCCTCGTTGGTGATAAGTAGCATGGGCTGCCACTTAGCTCCTTCGAGGATTTCACCGTCAGATACCTCGTCCTCCAGGCCGATGGCTGCCCTAGCTCTCCAACTAATACAAGAATACAGAAGTTCAGCATCAGGTGCAGTCCCTGCCTGGTATATTCCAACGCCGAAGGAAGCAAGTTGTATCGGGTCGCCTGTGCCAAATGGAGTAAATGCGTTACCTACGTTATTGACACCAAAGCAGGCCGAGAACCCGAAGTCTTTGATCATTGACAGTACCTGAAGAGTGGCCCTTGGGCGTACCTGTGAGGTCGCTGCCGATTGGATGCCAGGCATCGGACGGCCCATCATGAATATATCACTAGTAGGCAGTCCAACAAAGTGAATAGGTAGACCACTGGAGCGGATCTCTGTTGCAAGACTCGCCAAATCTGAGTTTTGGAGAACGGTGAGTTGTGTGCAATGCCCTAACACGATCGTCCTTTTCTTTCCCGCCCTCCTAAGCCATTCTTGTTTTTGTAGCAATTCGATTACGGTATAGACTAACGGTGTCTTTGAAGACGGTGGATCGAGATTATAATCTAGATGAAAGTCGAGATGAATATTGTATTTTAGAGCGGTAGTGATAGCCCACTCAATATTCTCTGTCGATGAGTCCAGGGAGTTTTCGACATATGGCGTAGTTCCGAGCACTTCAATATCTGAGCTGTACTCCTGAAGAGCAGAGGTGATGATAGATCTATTGGCCTCTCCATGTTCTGTCGAGAAAAGGGCATCCTGGGCGAATGCGCAGATTTGCACCTCCACTAGATGTGCAAAGTCTTGCTTGAGATTTATGGCCACTCGCAAGGGCAAAGTTTTTGTAACATGATCGAGCTCTACGAAAGCTCTGAGCGACGTAACACCCTGCCTGTAGCTTGTAGCCAGGAGCTGTGAGCCTCGTAGGTAGAGATCATCGAAAGTATAGCGCGCCTTGGCTTGAGATGTGTTTACCAGTGCCTCGCTGAAAGAGCCGGATCTGGGCGCTAGATCTGTATAATCGGGTTGATCCGCTGATGTTGGCTGTATGTTGCAAGTGAGGATATACGATTTATCAATATGAATATGAGGGTGGCAGAGAGCGGGTAAGAGGAGACTGCAATTGACATTTTCTTTTCTCGCCGAGGGACTGATAGTGTGGATATAACCATCCTTGACTTCGATGTCCCATAGCCTGTTGTCCCTCTTAGCCGGTAAGATCACGTTCTCAAGCTTCATTGCCGCTGCCGGGATCGTATGGCCCCTTGGATGGGATCTCAGTATTCCGGATATCACTGCTAGCTCGAGATTAACAAGGTTAATATGGTTTCAGACAATGCTGCGGGGTACGACAAAATATAATTCGCTCCATACATTGTTCAACACCGAATTTATCAGCCACTATAGCCGTATTTTCTTCATCACGCTAGAGGCAAGTAACGGGCAAGACCTGGTTCAGTTGAAGTAGATAGACTAAGAATAAAGCCAAGCCTATTATCGCTCGAGAGTCATTATTCCATCCCTTGCCTCGCTAAACAGGTGTATCTTCGGCCATTGTTTTGATCACCACAAATGTAGTGGGGTACAACTTCTCAACCAATAGAGCCTGATCCATCCAAATTAATACAGCTTAACATTTACCCGTATAGCGATGCACACTGCCTCCCATCTCTCACCTTTTATCCTGCCCCAGGTATCGAGGCAATATGTTTCCAAGGGGAGGTTGCGTCGGTTTCTGGACAGCTGGCGTGGTATCATAATGACCGACCCCACCGTTCTGTCGTGTATTGACATCATTGGAGGGGCAGCCTGAGAACGAACCCCAGAGTTCCGATCGACTCAGTCAAGCACATCTCCGATCCCGGCTTCTCAGATTAGCGCAAAACCGCTTTTTTTTTTGGGCCCTAGAAGCCAAATCTAACCAGTCATACAGGAAGGAAAACCAGAGCTAATTTCAGGAGAACTAGAAAGACTACTTGACTAACGTTAAGTTGCTCAACCTCCATGCCGACGTGTGTGGCTATTTGCAGAATTTTGGCAAACCAGGAAACCCTCAAGATTGGATATCGGATTTGCTATCCACCAGCAGTTCCGCGATTCGTTTTTTCCAGAGCAAGAGGAGTCCGCCATGCCTTCCTTCAACATAGGAGAATCTATACCGGCTGATACCGCTCACGTGAGTCATAACACTTCATTCTGCATATCGCCGGAACCAAAGCACCTGACAACTCTCACAGGCCGTGAGCGTTTCACTACCGACATGGAAAGCAAACGTGGGCTATGAAGAAGGAGAGGACTGGGTCGTTGGGAAGATGGTCACGGGTTACCCAAGGTGAGCAAGGCAATATGCGGGGAGGATGATGCCCGCTTTATATAATATTCATGCTAAAGAAGTTACACAGGTTTTTTGTGCACAGAAGTATCGAGGCCTTTGCCAATGATATTGTGGCAAAACTTGGAGGCTCAAACCAGAGGGCTATGCTCTTTCCTACCAAGAAGACTGCTCAGAAGTGCCTCCAGTTCATCCAAGACAAGGTTCCACAGGAGGATCTTACAGATATTCAACTGGTTCACTTGGTGCTCGATCCGACCAAGAAGGCTTCGGAAAATTTACTATTTCTTCGACCCGCCACTTCGGCGGTTTTGATGAGAGGAGATCTTTTTCCTGTCGCAAAGCAGTACTGGCAGCATTCTGGCGATGGCGTTTCCAGTCGTCGAGCCGAGTTTTGCCACGGGCTCTTCAAGGACGAGATACTCGTAGTAGAAGGTTCTTCCCACAAGTCGATAGTCCCGCCGGTCAGGAAAACTGGCCGTGGCCCACGACGGTACCAACGTCCTTCATCTATTGATATCACTAACCGTGGAGCCTCCTCAGCTAGCCCCGATCTCACCAAAAGCAGCTCGAGCGATGAAGAGGCTACTGAGACAATAGAGAGCTCTCGCTTTCTCGAGGAACGTTTTGGAAGGAACCTTGGTGTTTCTTTGGTGGCTAATGCAAAATCTGCAATCAGACGCCGTATCGCCGGCGTGCTTACCAGTGATGTGGATTTGACCACTACGCTACCGTCTATGGATTCAAATGCCCGAGGGGTTTCAGACTTTCGTGAGGATGATATCTATCTCGTTCCCTGTGGCATGAATGCCATCTTCACTGCTCACCAAACACTGCTTGCTACACGAGGGCCACATAAAAGTATCAACTTCGGCTTTCCATATGTTGACACCCTCAAAATTCTGCAGAAGTTTGGCCCTGGTTGTCTTTTCTACGGTCACGCATCGTCCGCCGACTTAGATGACCTTGAAACACGCCTGAAGAACGGAGAGAAGTTCTTGGCACTTTTCTGCGAGTTTCCAGGTAACCCTCTACTAACATGCCCGGACCTGGTACGAATTCGCCAGCTGGCAGACGAGTACGATTTCGCCGTGGTGGTTGATGAGACCATCGGAACATTTGCTAATATCAACGTGCTGCCATTTGCTGATATTGTCGTTAGCAGTCTCACCAAGATCTTCTCTGGTGACTGCAACGTTATGGGAGGCAGTTTGGTGTTGAACCCCAATAGGCGCTATTACACTGCTCTCAAAGCCACGTTAGGCAAAGAGTTCGAGGATACATATTGGGCAGAAGATGTTCTCTTCATGGAAAGAAATAGCCGCGACTTCCTTTCAAGAATTGACAGAATCAATGCCAATTCGGAGGCCATATGCGAGATACTTCTAGCACATCCCACTGTCAACAAAGTTTACTATCCCAAGTATAATGAGACTCGGGCAAATTACGATGCTTGTAGGACGCCGAGCGGTGGGTACGGTGGTTTGCTATCATGCACTTTCAAAACGAAGCCTCAAGCTGTAGCCTTCTTCGATGCTATCGAAACAGCAAAGGGGCCGAGTCTTGGAACAAACTTTACGCTCACATCGCCCTACGTAATTTTGGCACATTACCAGGAATTGGACTGGGCTGAGAGCCTTGGAGTTGATCCGAACTTGGTGCGCATTAGTGTAGGCCTAGAGGAACATGAGGCATTGAAGGCGATTTTCATTGAGGCGCTACAGAGCACCGAGAACATTTAGAATCGAACCGAACCAGCAGGGAGCAACTGCGGGTGTGAGATATTCACCATATCTTATTCAACCAGGGCGATGGGGAAAAAGGCAGCCCATGATGGTTGTGAAGGTGTAGAGGCGGAAAAAGGACGGTATTATAAATAATCCAACATTAAGGGGTATCATTAAACTCGCTTTTATAACACACCACACCTCCAGAAGGATGCCATTGACAAATCTTTTGTACCCGTGAAATTTGCAATGTACCGTAAACCAGGCATAGGTTTCCGGCGAGTAAACGGCTCGGACCAGATCACATAACAACACAAGGTCGGTCTGTGTAATCAGGGCCGAATATCTCTTTGCCCCGTTCAAGCTCATTCGCCCTTACTTTTTCTTTGACTTCTTTAGGAAAGTATTCTCGCAAGAATGCTGCGTGCGCTGTGTCAAAATTTTCAGCCCCCGCCCTCATGATCACATCTCCACGGCACAGCGGGCAGAACCTTTCTCCTTTTCTCTGCATTTTGACTAAGCAGCGGCTGCAAAAAACATGGTCACATGATAGGCGGATAGGCCAGTAAGCAACAGCAAAGCATATTGGGCATAGGTAGTCGTCGAGCTGAGGAACCACGGATATAATCTGTGACGACATCTGGGAACAGAGATCCTTCGCAATACCATCAGCAAGAAGTCTCTCGGAGTGAACCATGACCGGGAATGTCTTCGCGACTCCTAGGGATGTTCTTTTGTCGAATTCTGCAGATAATTAGTGAAATGATCACAAGATACAATCTGTGCATGACCTACTCTTGAGAATTTTCCGGATCGCGAGCTGGTTGATCTCCTGGAACTTGAGATTCTGGAGTAGCGTAGCATTCAAACTCAGAAATTTCTTGTAGGCATCGCGACTGTTATGTACCTTGAGACTGTGGACCAGCTTGCGCTTGGTAACTTGATCCTGGAACCATTGTAGTTGTTTCAGAGCTTGCGTACTTGTTCTCGAGCCGTGGTCGCTCTCGCGCGTTGAAAAAAAGACACGAGCATCCAAATACAGCTCGAAGATGTCCCTCCATGTCGCTAAATCATCCTGCGCCTTCTTGCCGTTCGATGGCTTCGTTGCCAAGGTTATTTCTCGTCCGATGACGGAGATCTCCTCCTTCAGCTTCCGCTGCTCTTCATTCTGGAGAATATCCAGGTTCGATACATCTGTCTGCAGTATTTCAAAGAACTCACCATCGAATACCAAGGGCACTTCGACTCTTTGAACGGAAGGAACGCGCTCCAATTGTGCTCCACTCCCATCAGTGCAACTGAAGCTCGAGCGCCGGCTCACACTTTGACTCGAATCGACAGAAGTGGGAGAGGACATCCCTGAAGAGTCTAGTAGTTTCCCATCTGCTTTCTTCGCTGCGATCTTGCCCAAATAAGTCCTCGTCGCCGGAGAGAGAGTGGCGTCAACAGCCACCCCGTCCTTGAGGTGTACGAAGACGGTGAGCTTTGGGCGTAAAAAGTGTAGGCTATTTCCAGCATCTAAATCGTAATGGAAACCATGATGGCCGTCTGACTGCTGCCCTGCACTTAGCTGCGCCAAAGTGTCTTTATCCAAACCCAGCTCTTGCAGCTCGTTGATAACTTTTTTTAAGCACTTCTTGAGCTGCCCGTACGGAATAGCGGAGTCAATCCATTTCTGAGGGAAGCCTGTGCAAGACGAACACATCACATTAACAAACGCGTTATTTATTAGCTGGGTTTGTGAGTTGCGACAGACCTTCTTCATGAAGTGCCCTTTTGAATTCCTGCGCGAACTTCATGACGGGATGTGGTTGATTCGCACGTCAGGGCTCCCAAGAATGTTTCGCCTACAAGCCACAAATTCCCTTTAACATATATCTATATCCCATATGTGATCTCAACCAACCAGCAAACGTCCCCCGGTTGGGCGAATTCCATATAGTGGCAAAGTGAAAGTGAGGGGCAGCAGGGTGATGAGTCTTATGTAAGGACCCCGTCACACTGTGAGGTCAGGCTGTGAGTGGAATAATATTTAAAATAGCAAGGGAAGTAAGTACCTCACGGTGAAAGTAACGGATAATTCTGATAGAGAGGGTTGTTCTCCCCAAAAAAAAATAAAAAAATTTCCAGCCCCCTGCTATATGTACATGCCATGGATGATTTTAAGCGCATGACGAAGTCTCTTTGGGGAATGGGAGGGGACATGAATGGTCTTTTAATGCTGAATGTGACTTACAGGCCACACTAAAATCGGTATGGCGTCTGGCTACCGCTGAACTCACAGCTTTCCATCTTCCTTGCCCCTAGACCCAGGCTCAGGGAACCAATAATATGCTTGGTTCAGCTGCAAGGTGCACGCTATCACTTGCCCAAACCAAGCGAGGGCTGCCTAGTTATTCTGACATGGTGGATGATTTGCCCTCCTTCCTTTGTCACCTGCATCTTCCGATATCCGCAGAGACGAACTCTCCAGCGCCACCCCCAGGCTGGCATGGGCCTCTAGGTAAGGTCCGTAGTGGTATCAATCAACCGAACAGGTGGCGAGCGGGCTTTTGACATTGATCGTATCCACTGCTTAGCCTCTCATATATTTAATATTGGTGGAAAACTTGACTTTGAGCGGTAATTGCTGATACAGGCTTAGCCTTGTTATGTTGGCTGGTATATATGCCAAGACGGTACAGACCGCGCGACAGTCTCCAGTCATTAACGAACTAATATCCTAGCAACTGAACCATCATGATGCCAATTCTGCATTTTACAATCAATCACTAGGAACGAGTTCACCCACGTGGAGGGCTTCGCGTAACGCCACAGGCCAATGCACGTTCTTCTAGCCCTCTATCCTAAAGCTTCGTTCGCATGTTGTCCCTGTAACCTAAACTCTTTTCGCTGGCCAGCTTTTCATTATGGCCTGCTCCAGCGTGTAAAAGAATAAAAATAAAAATAAACCTGTTTTTGTTTAGTTTGTTCCCTCGTTGGACGAAATCATCAGTGATCAACTTTGGTTTGGCAGCTTCTATCGCCCTGATCTTACCATCTTTTAGGCGTTAGAAAGCTGCGCGGAAAGCAACTCGAGTCAGGGTTTGATGGCCACAGCTGTAATTCAAATTCGTTCGAGGTCCAAATTTATGTAGTCTTGGGTCGGATCCAATCCGATTCAGACTTAGGTAGTTCCCAACTCAATCCCGGGAATGACCCAACCCCTCGTCACCCCGCTCTCCACCTTTGCCCAGCGCAATATTTTTTTTCTCTTTGGTCAGTCATTTTTGGCACATTATCTCCTGCTGTCCTTGGTTTTGGAAAGGGAGAAGCCTGAACTTTAGACAGAATGGGGGCAGAGCAGTCCTCTAACAGAGATGCCGCGACGAACAATGCGGCATCCAAAAAAACCGACTACTACGAGCTTCTCGGGGTAGACCGTCAAGCTTCTGATGACGAGTAAGGGACCTAGTTAGATAGACGCTCCAGCCCAGAGTCGCTCTGTGGCTCACATCCAAGTACTCACATGTGCTGATACGTACCTGTGCCAACATAGAATCAAGAAGGCATACAGGAGGAAAGCCCTAGAGTTACATCCAGATCGCAACTTCGGTGATGTAGAAAATGCCACCAGGAAATTTGCGGAAGTTCAAGCCGCTTACGAAGTCCTCTCCGATGCACAAGAACGAGCATGGTACGACTCACATCGTGACGCCATTCTGCGCGGCGACGATCCAAACGATGCTGATGCCGTACCCGAGTACTATAATGTGCGCATGACCAGCGCCCACGAGCTATTCAACCTCATCAGCCGCTTCAACTCCACAGTCCCATTTACTGATGCGCCTAATGGTTTCTTTGGTATCCTACGGGAAACATTCGACTCCCTAGCTCAGCAGGAGGTAGCGGTTTGCGAGTGGGATGGCTTATCTATCGTGGAATACCCGTCCTTCGGCTCCGCTGGAGATGATGATAATATTGCGAAACCATTCTATAGTGCATGGTCCAACTTTACCACCAAAAAGTCCTTCGCGTGGGAGGACAAGTGGCGTCTGACTGATGCTCCTGACCGACGTGTTCGGCGACTTATGGAAAAAGAAAACAAGCAATGCCGCGAATCAGCTGTGCGGGAGTTCAACGATGCCGTGCGATCCCTGGTAGCCTTCGTGCGAAAGCGGGATCCCCGTTACATACCGAATACCCAGTCCGAAGCCGAACGCGCCAAGATCTTGCGTGATGCTGCAGCTGCCCAGGCGGCACGGTCAAGAGCTGCGAATCAAAAGAATATGGACGAATACGTGGTTCCTGAATGGGCGCAATCTCGGGGGGATGACCACGGGTTAGAAGGTGAATTCTCGGAGAGCGACGAAGACTCCGAAGTTGAACATTTCGAGTGTGTAGTCTGCAACAAAATATTCAAGACCGAGAAACAGTGCGAAGTTCATGAGAAGAGCAAAAAGCATATCAAGGCAGTACAGCAGTTGAAAAGGCAAATGCGAAAAGAGAATGTCGGTCTCGATCTGGATGAACAGCCTGCGTCAGCAGTCATCTCGGAGGATGAAAGGGCTGAGGAGCCCCCCGTAGGAGAGCAAGAACCCATATCTGATGGAAGATACGAGCCTGGTATCACACAAAGAGCCTCCAACCCTGTAACAGAGTCTAAGGGATCAAGTCATAGCTCCGGAGACGATAGCGAAAGCGATGATGATTACGCCCCACGAGCTGCGGTTGAGGAGAGGTTGGCGTCAAGCGGCCCCAGTCCTGCAATTAACAAGGATAACATAGACGAGCAAGCGGCGGGTTTATCAAGTCAGACTGAAGACCTCTTGATCAACGATGATACACCGCCAAATAAAAAGGTAGGCAAGGCGAGGGCGAAGAGAGAAAAGAAGGCTGCAAAGCTGGCCGAGCTGGAGCAGCAGGGTTCCCTGGTATGTTACTAGTCACTGAGTTCGAGGAGTTTTCGTCATTTTTGTTGCCGTTCATCCCACTAACACCAAAATTCTAGCATAAATGCGTTGCTTGTGAAGAGACTTTTGACTCCAAGACTAGATTGTTCAACCATCTCAAGGCAACTGGCCATGCTGCCCCTGTTGGGAGCGTTAAGCCACCCAATAAGTCAGCCAAACCGGGGAAGAGGAATCGTTAGGCTCCGTCCCACTGGCGGCAACATATATCTAGAGTTAGAAGCACTGCGGCATTTCGGAGTTTTCAGCACAGTGCTGTCTTAGCCGAAATTGGTATCAGCACTTTGCGGTATTCGAATCATAAAGCATTTGGTTAAAGACTGCAGCAGGCCGGATAGTCCTTTCTACTTGATCTGCAAAATATCTGCTGCGTGTGGTAGTATTTATGCTGCAGTTCAAATAGCTCCTCTTCAGCAGCGAGTCCTGAATGCTGTTATCTACACATGAGTCCTATCCCACCTTGATTACCGGAACGCCAGCTTCCATTATCCAATTGCAAAAGTACCCGGTTATGCCCCCCAAATATATATATATATATATATGCTATGAGGCCGACGGCTCCGACTCGTTTAGAGCAGCAATGTCTTCGCCATCAGACTCGTCACTCATGGCTTCCACCTGATCCATGAAGCTGGCTTGGCCTGGACTCTGAGCCAAGGGATCATGGTCCGAGACATGAATGATCGACTTGCCCTGGACATGCTTTACACTTCGCCGCCAATCCAACCAATCTTCCTCATCGCGAATCAAGAACCCGATCAACATGCTCGGATCCATCTCCTTGATATGTAGTCGGCGCAGCTTGCGAGTGTGGCACGTGTCCACCTCCTCTGGAGTATACTCGTTTGGATCACCGTGATAGGGGAACGCTGGCCGAGTGAAATGGGGATCGAGATAGAAAAAATACAGGCCTTGCACACCGATAAAGTAGTGCGAAGATGATGGACGACCTCTAACTCATGGTTCGTAAAGGTTAGCAAAACTGCTTTCAGCGTACATAGAACGGGATTACACAACCCACCCTGCAATGCCTAGTGATTGTGGCATCTGTATAGATGCGATGAGGGCTTCCCAATAAACTGGCGTGATTTTATCAATGCCTAGCCTCGTACCCACAAGAATGACAGTGGGGTGGAATTTCTGTCCATCTGGTTTTGCGATTTTCAAGAAGTTGTCTTCATAAACATCTGGCCCATCTCCAGTTGAATATACTCGAAGATTTGGCTCATTGGCATTTGTCAGGGCCCTGCTGCTGTTAGCTACAGCTCTGCATCGGGGTAAATCGTTGAAAAACTATAAACTACGTACTGTATGCATCTAGCTGTGGCAGATGGCCCAAACCACTCACCGGGGTACTTGCCACAGGCTGTAGCCCCGTGACGCACAAAATTGTGGATAGAGTAAGGGGCTCTGGGATCGTCTGCGAAAAGGGAGAGTAGCTTCTTCTCCTCGATGTCACCGAGTTTCCTTCGCCAACCTAGATGACGAATAATGAGTGAGCGACGGAACCTTCGTGTAAGCAGAATATACGGTAATCAATATACCTCGCCCAAACCGTTGCATGACCATGGCGTTAGCCAAGAGACTCTGACCCGACCGGATCATACAACCCCAACCACTATCTGAAGAGAAACCCGGCTGGTCTGATAGCTGGCTCTTAAGCCGCATTGAAAATGACAGGGCAGCCAAGGCTTTAGGGTCTTGCGATTTGGTTATAGATTCGAACTCAGACCTATATGTCATCCATATTCGTGACTCGAAATCGTCTAGAAAGGCAGGCGGCCAGCCTCCATCTCGAGGAGCATCTTCATAGGCGAGAGATGAATCGAAACTGCTCGACACCGAATCAGGCGGTGTATCGGGTAGCTTGACTTGGGAAGCTGCGGAGGGTTTCGCAATCGTGGCCTCGGTGGCAGCAGGGTCACACGTAGTGCAAGAAGATGGCGGCGGCGGCGGGGGAGGAGGGGCTGCTTCGGGCTTCGGAGGAGCGGAAGGGTTGTTGAGCTTGTAAGAGGAACCTAGACACCATACGGGTTGATCACGGATCACGTCGTTGGTGGGTTCAGGATCCCAGAACATCTGGACAATCCGTCGACCCACGTCTAATGTTGCATCCATGCTGTGCTTGCTGGTCTTCACTTCCGATAGATAAAAGACAAAGCTGAAGGGGTACGTATCAAAGGCACCAGCGATGAGCCGGCAGCTGGCTGTGCGGGTTCAATGATTTATCGTTGTAGCGATGTCGAACGAAGCCTTGGTTGCAAGCCGCCTGTGGCTATCAGGCTATCAGGCGCAAGAAACACTTGGTCTCGGTAGTAGAGGGCAATTAAAGAGGCAGGAAAGCAAGAGGGTTGTCCAGCGTCCCTGAGCCTAAGGAGAGGAGAGCAGGAACTACAACAGAGATAACGATATGCGTAGGTGCTGTACGTAGATACCAATAAAAAGGACGAGTTTCAAGGTGGAGACCCCCCTAAGGCCCTCAGCCAAGATATGATGGAAAAGTCTATATCGGTGTAAGAAAATGGACAAGCAGCGATTCAAAACTTCGCTTCTTCTTCATAAAAAGGTTGATGGGCGAGGTCAACACCGATATGCAGTCAGTCAGTCAGTCATGCCGCTCGGCCAGCTGGACGGTTAGCGGATGATGCCTTGTGACGCAGATCGGCCCCCCCAGGAGCCGCGATCTCTCCTATTCGCCAGTGCCGCTGCTGACTAGTGGAGAGGGTACCCTGACGAACCAAGAGGTACTTACTCGGTGACGTTTACTTCGTCCAGGTAGGTAGGTTGGTTTGCTTTTGGAGCAAGCACTCTTGGTTACCTAGAAATCGATATTGGAAATTACTCTGCGAAACCTGATGGTAAATCAACTGGATTTTCTCCTCCCTCAACAGGGAGTTGCAGCCCAAGAGGGGTAAACCGGTTCTCTATCAAATTATCAAAACAACTCGGCCTTGTATTGTACTCAGCGCCTACCCATAGTTTATGGTGGGCCTCCTTCGCCCCTCAGCCCCCCAAAAATTCGAGAACCCCAGTCCACGTTTATCGATAAATTTCACCCTCAGATTCTGCTGCCTCCTAAGATAAAATAGGTATAAGCATGTGCGAAGAATGCGCGAAAGGCTACCTGCACTTTCCTTAAGTCTGCACACGGCGCTATATCCGAATAAGCTTGCATCGTCCGCTGTCAGCATACTCCAAAGACGAAAGGAATGCGAATGAAGGGCTGAAGACGTCAAATATCGACAACTCTCAAGCACCCGGAGCGTCCATGCACACAGCTCTCAGCCTACCTGTCTTTAATGCACTTTGAACCCTAAGCATGACCAATATTGTCACCTTGTACTTGAACTAGTCATCAAGCCGCACTCTCTGAAGGATCGAAATTGCATAGGCATCCCTTCTCTCATTTCCAGCTCTATTTCGCGCAACGTGGAACTAGTATCCTTCTACAGTGGCATCATTCTCGGCTCAACAAGTGCACGATGCCACGTAAGAAGAACCCGAAAGGGAAGCGCCAGGGGCAAATTAATGGCTCACGAGGCCAATCGCCTGCTGGTCGCTCCAGGCGTGGCCTACTCGACAAGATCAACCGACCCAGTCTGAACAGCACATCACCGTCTCCATTCTTCAAGCCATTTGCCCAAGGTGCGAACTTGCCTCCTTACCCTTGGTGGAAATAGGGGATGAGTCTCCTCAAAAAACTCATATATTGGCTATCTCGAGTGGGATGTGATCAATGAAACGAATTTTAGCGTCGTGACATGAGTTGAAGTGCTCAGGCCTGGAAGCTAACCACATATCATAGCTCATACTCTTGCTGATGAGGCCAAATTTACGGGTCACAGGCGGCGGGATTTGTTCGAGGCTGACTCCAAATTCCGGAACCGACCTATTGCGTTCGTCAGTGCGGGTTGCATTAACCCCATGAAGGAACTCGAAGCTATGCAAAAAGACCAACAGCCACTTGTCGTACAAGATCCAGCAGAGAATCCAGCAGAGGATCCAGCAGCAACTGGTCTTGAGGCTCAATATCCCACTATAGGAGTGGATATTTCAAGTGCGCAGACTAAAGACATATTTCAATCAACCGAAAAGCAGCCCAGAAGCGACCCACCTCATTTGGCAGCGTTCACGATAGATACCAGTGGAGATCGGTCATTACGGCCTGTAAAGGAGCAACCAGTCAAGTTCGCAGTGGATGTTGAATCTGGCAACGAAACAGACTCCAGTGAGGAAGTCATATTATTCAAAGGCCGAGATTCACGTCGCCACACTGCTGCACAACCACCTAGGGTTGGCTCACAAACACGCCAGAGTACCAGTCGGCTCGTGAAGCATGGGCAGAAGGGCAATCAGAGTAAAGAAGCCGAAAACAGCTTCGACATGCAGATCATAGAAACGAAAACCCCTGTCTCCTGTGCCTTACAGGTAGTATCATCGGAGCAAGAGACACTAACCCGCGGGAAATCGCACGAACAAGATGATTCTCGTTTTGCAGCACTATTAGATGTAACACAATCTGATGAAGACGCTGCCATTATCGCCGATTATATATCCAACATGAATGGAGATAATCAAATTGACGACAGTGAGGCTGATACGCATCCTGATCTCGGCTCGCATGCATTCCATATGCCGAGGGATCTCGGCGGCACAGACAGTGACGCGGTCCCGCATGAGGTTACACTAGACGAGAGTGATGAGTTCTCCTCGGAGGAAGATAACAATACAGGTGTGGAGTCGTCCGAAGCACTGAAACGCATAATTGAATTGAAAGATGAACGAATAGCGCGAATCCTCGCGAAGCAAGAGGAACTCGGTCTCGGGAGTGATGATATCCTCCTGTACGACGACGCGGACAACGAGGATGGAGAAGACGACTGGCAGATCGCTCCGAAAGTACCACCACGCCGCAAGAAAAAGAAGAAGGGTTCATCGCAGACAGCCAGGCTTATCCAGAAGAAAGGCCAGTACCCTAGTGCCAGTGCCATGGCTGACGCTTTTGATGACTTAAGCCTAATGGATTGGCATCGGGCAGCTCTAAGCAGGTACAACCAGGCTACAGCTCAATTTTCACCCGCTTTCGACTCGGATTTGGAGGAGGCTATGGACATGTCAGTCAAAAAAGATCGACCTAAGATGGCTGAGAGAGAGAGAGATGCGCTGCATTCTCTCCAGGCTGCTATGGAAACGGCGCGCCAGAATGATCGTCTCAAGAAAGCGGAAAAGAAAAAGGAGCGGGAGGCTCGGCGGGCTCAAGGTCTATTGGGTAAGAATATCAATTTGAATGATCTGCGCGTCAAGTATCCCCTGGGTATGGCTCAGGACGATTTGGTGTCTGAAATCGAGCGCTTCATTGTTGACGAGGATGAAGAGTAAGTGCTAATTTTCGACGTACTCCTATCTCCAGCCCAACGGAAATTTTCTTGAATTGACTGTACCTAACATGATATGATTTGTAGACTCATCCTCCCTCCATTTGATCAAGAAGCGCGGAAATCACTCCATCTTCTAGCACACAACCTGAAGATTAAGTCGTCATCCGCGGGCTCAGGCACGAACCGCCACTCAGTTCTCTACCGTACAGGTCGTACACGTTACGATGAAGGCATATTCGAAGCTTTTACGAGTCGGTATCTGAAGCGCCACTATTATGCACGTGCTGACGCCGATTCTGCCGCTGCTCGGCAACAGGCGCAGGCAGTGTCATCCAAACGCAAACGCAATGCCACAACTTATCGTGAGGGCGAAGTTGTAGGCCAGCATGCTGCTGAACTCACCTCAGATAACAAAGGCAGACTACTTCTGGAGAAGATGGGATGGAGCAAAGGCATGGCGTTGGGAGCTAGCGAGAACAAGGGCATCATAGTCCCTATTGCCCAAGTCATGAAAAACACGAAAGCTGGTCTTGGTGGAGTTTGAAAATTTTTGTTTTAACAGAAGCTTGAGCAAATTGGGTTCTCAACACACATTACACAAGACTAAGACAGTAATATTATACTGTACGGATTAGACTACGAAATAGCACATCGGAAAAGCGTCGGCTATTTGGTTCATTGTTCAACTAGACAAGAGTGCACAGGACATACATAGACAGTTGATAAGGCTTGGATAGGGGTAGAGACCTAGAGAAATATGTACCAATCTAGGACCCTCTAACTATACAACGAATAGCTTCCCCTTGGGCGTTCAAGCACTCACAGTAGCTATACGGGCAGCAAGTCGGGCAAATCGTACCCAGCGGGCGCAGTCGACATCCAATGCTACCCACATGTGCTTTTCAGCAAGCAATATATCGTTCCAGATTGGTGACATCGCTACCACGCGCGACAGAACCTACTCCACGTATTGTTTTTGCCGAGTCGCGTTTTGGAGGAGAAATCGAAAATCGCGTGTTTTGGGCACAATGTTCTTCTTGCACGCAACTACCATTTCTCGCTTACTGTTTGAACTGAACACACTGCACATTCGAACGCCATCTTCGGGATCGTGCTCCAGATGTAAATTTGCTAAACGCGCCGGCTTTTCGGTGCAGAACGGGTGCTGGCGCTGAGGCCGACAACCCGCGCTTCCTAAGCCTGTAGCTTATCGTTTTCATAGTTAGTTCATCGCCAGAGACCGTCATGTCACAGAATAGTTGGGAGACTTTTGCTTGTTCATGTTCAGGTGTCATTTCCGAAACCCTATCGGCAAAGTGTATTGTACAACCGCGAAACCCCATACCGTTGTGCAGAGACAATTGCCCCCAAAATCAGAAACCATTCCGTAACGCATTATTGAGACTCCAATATCAAGGAGATCCCGATCAGCCCAAAGCAGTGGCCAAGTCTCATCATGATGCCAAAGCTAGCTAGAAAGGATCCCATGCCCAAAAGAAATCACGCAACCCCAACGCATACCCCTGTCAATCAAGCATTTATTTCGTGGACGAAGAGTACTTGGTGACCGCCTTGGTACCCTCCGACACAGCGTGCTTGGCCAGCTCACCAGGCAGGATGAGGCGGACTGAGGTCTGGATCTCTCGGGAAGAGATGGTGGACTTCTTGTTGTAGGCAGCGAGCTTGGAGGCCTCGGTAGCGACGCGCTCGAAGATATCTGCAAAGAATGCGAATTAGTACATTGAAATACAGTAACAGATAATAATCTGAGTGTTATAATATGCTTACCGTTGACGAAGGAGTTCAGGATAGACATGGCACGGTTGGAGATACCAGTGTCGGGGTGGACCTGCTTGAGGACTGATAAAAACAAGTTAGAATATTGGTTCAAAATATGCATAGGGCGATCGCGTGAGACGCGAAGAGCGCGCTTAAAAGCATCGCGTCGAAGTAAGAGAACTCACCCTTGTAGATGTAGCTGGAGTAGGTCTCCTTGCGGGCCTTGGTGCGCTTCTTCTTGTCACCAGAGGCGGCAGTCTTCTTGCCGGCATCCTTCTTCTCGGGAGCCTTGGAGGCAGTGGCAGGGGCCTTGGAGGCGGGCTTCTTCTCAGCGGCGGCTTTGGGAGGCATTTTGAAATAGTTTGAAGATTAAAAATTGAGTTGAATTTGGGGTTGATGAGATCAGATTAGGACTGCGATGCAGAGTTGCGTTTGGTTTGCAGATGATGAAGGTAGAGAAGTTGTTGAGTGGGAAGAACAGTGGATGGGGGGGTATTGCGGTCCTTTTGTAGCTGGACGCGCCAGAGCCTAGCGTGGTTACTGATTTGACACCTCGATTGCACGCCCAAATAAGTAGAAAAAAAGAGTACACGCACAGAAGTACCTAGCGCACCCTGCGCGCTGGTCCCCCCGGTCCCCACCTTGGCCCGAGCCAGAAGCCCACCTTACCCTTTTCGTCGGAACGCGATTCTTGCTTCCCAGAGGACGAAGCGCGTTTCTCCCTAGCTTGCAAGCATGGCTCTCACCCGCAGCTGGCCTAGTACTGTACCCAGAAAACCAAAACAACCAACCCCATGCGAATCAGAAAAGCAAATCACCCGTTACCTTCTCGGGCAGTCTGCCACACGTTTTGGTGGGAATGCCCACTCAGTGCCTCCGCAGCCAATCAAAATTAATCACTGTCATTATTTTATTTTGTCCTGATCCATCGTTATCCATACTGTTCCTGTTTAGCCGCTAGAGGCCCATTTTCCTTGGGCCCCCCCGTTGGATCTGATCTGCTTTGCAAGCACGCCAGGCCAGCTCGAGGATGGTACCCAGGAAGCTAGCGGTACCGCCACCCAGCATGAGGTCCCGCTGTGCTGATGCAATACAAGATGCCGTGCTTTATGCAGTGACATACCTACATGCAGTAGAGAAATATTACCCGATTTGTCTTGCAGATGAAGCTATCTCCAGTCTTCTCCGCGTTCCCGTGATGGTCGGCCCGAGATTTAATATTTACTACCCCAGATCTAGGTCTCCATATAGCTCAGATCTTGGATCACTACTTTATAACTCCATCCCAGCAGATTATGCACGAAGAGTATGTTATTTTACTCTGAAAATAAAATAATAATTAAAAATAGTAATAAAAAAGGCTATAATTGATAAATAATCAAAAGATTTTGAACCATATCTATACTGGCTTGTGACCTCAACTAAATATGTCGTCATAGAAGATGTGTGACAAATAGCAAAGGTATACATGACCTGACTATCAAATCAACTTGACACATACGCAAACACACGAGATAATCTTGGACAGCCCAAACTAGGGGTCCAATACACCGATCATCAACTCTGGAAGAAAAGGAGCATCCAGGCACAGATCTCTCATCACTTTGGAACACAATGAGTGTGGCCACCAAAGTCTTGTGGAACATAACCTGTCCTTCAAACAAGGGCCAAGTCTGAATCGTGATCCATCCAAGCGCCTGGTCTTATTTGGCAAGATCTCTGGTTCTGGAGCCAGAAATTGCAAGAAATTCAGGATCAGAATAGATCTGAGCGAAAATTTGCACCAGAGAGCCGAGAGAAAATGGATTTTTGGCCAAAAATGTGTTGTGATCTGAATCCAAGGTGCTATATTTGAGTAAGTCAGTCAAGTCAGAAAGGAAATTCAACATCGGGGGGAGCGCGGGACCAAGGAAAGCCAGAGAAGTTGGGTGATCTGGCTTTGGAAATCAGCGCTCGGGGGGAAAAAAAAACATTGGAATAAAGGAAAATCAGAAATGGACAGACGGGTCCAACGAAAAACGTGGGTGGTGGTCAGGTCTAATATTCAAAACAAATGCGAGCATGCCGGATCAGGACAACCAAAACAAAAAGTCTTCGATAAGGGACAAATCAAGACACAGCCATTCTCTGATTGGCTAGTTGTGTAACCAAATCATTGGAGGTACCTGGCATCCGGGTACTTTCTATGCCTTTAGACCATGTACATCCATTATGCGGGTGACCCGTGCTTTCAAATGTGCTAGGCTTTTTTATTTTTTTATTTTTTCGGGTCCCCCCAAAGTGGCACCTGCCTTCGCGCACCCACCCTTCCATTTGGTGCCAAATCTGGTTTAGCCCCTCTCTCCCCAAAATCAGTGATCTGATTGCGAAGCTTGACGCGACCAAGCCAACTACTACTTAAGCAGCTTTCCCCCCACCACCGACATAGATCTCTTTCCCGTCCATCCAACAACTTCTCAGCGCGTCTCTAGTCTCTCACCCGCTCTAAAGCATCATCAGCTTCAAGTCGTCTTCGGACTTCATACAACTAAACCACATCTTTTTTTCCAACCCCCAATTTAATCCATCAAAATGACTGGAGGCGGCAAGTCCGGCGGCAAGGCCAGCGGTTCCAAGAACTCGCAGTCGTAAGTTATTCCTCAAGTTCATATCTCGATCACACTACTCCCGATCCATCTTGTGCTTGTCTAAAGCCCATCTGGACGCGTCTCTTGTCTTCATTCAGTCGCGTTTAGCATAGGCTGCCCGGGTATTCAAACTTTCTTTATGTCTGTTCGATGCTAACATCTTGCGCTTCTAGCCGATCTTCCAAGGCCGGTTTGGCTTTCCCCGTTGGTCGTGTCCACCGTCTTCTCCGCAAGGGCAACTACGCTCAGCGTGTCGGTGCCGGTGCTCCCGTCTACCTCGCCGCTGTCCTCGAGTACCTCGCCGCTGAAATTCTTGAGTTGGCCGGTAACGCTGCCCGTGACAACAAGAAGACTCGTATCATCCCCAGGCATCTTCAGCTTGCCATCCGCAACGATGAGGAGTTGAACAAGCTGCTCGGTCACGTCACCATCGCCCAGGGCGGTGTCCTCCCCAACATCCACCAGAGTAAGTCGCTTCACCATTGAATTGCACTCTTATCAGCATTACTAACATATTTTAGACCTTCTGCCCAAGAAGACTGGCAAGCCTGGCAAGAACGCTGGCTCGCAAGAGCTATAATTGGTGTTTTGCATTTGATTTTTTCTGGCTGTTTGGGACGTCTTTATGAACTAGGGGTCACGGTTGGGCACGGCACTGCTTTTTAACGCACGCGATTGCGATTGGGTTGTACATTACACATAATCCGCCCTAAGGCATGGGTAATGGATATGAATGAGAAATTCTGAACAAACACGCATCTCGTCTTCCAAATGCCAGTGATCATAACTCGTTTTAATTAATATAATAGCCACGACTGCTGGTAACTATCGGGTGCTGCTACGAATATGCTAGAACAGTTGGATTCCGTCTTGTGGCGCATGATGGCATGCTGATCCGTAGAAGTATCGCATCCGTTAAGGTAATTGCGAGCGACTTGGCGGAGTAGAATGTCGATGGACTCGGGGGGAAGTAAAACCCAATGCGTAAAGTTAGTCTGAATCAGATGCATCCTTGGTGTCTGATATACAAGTGACTGTATAAATATTTGCGATGTCCTGTGGACTATGGCCTAGGTTGCGAAGTTGACGGAAATGCGGACGGTCTGCCCTTCGCGGCATAATCCCTGTGACAGAATTATCACGCGCGCATCCCATCAGCTTGCACAAAAAAAATTGTACGGTTGGCCCACAGCAAAGCAGAGCATGGAAATGAATGTGACATGGTGATATTTGGCAACTGTTTCTCAGTTGTGTTCGACATCTATGCCCAAATTATAGAATCTATATACACAGTTTTCATGCAACGCAGCCTTGATTCAAACATCTTTAGAACTTGAGGTCCGGTGGAGCTGTAAAAATGCTGTCAGCAATCATTTTATACGTGGTGAAACTCCTCTGGGTTGAGTGGAAGC
Organism: Xylariales sp. PMI_506; assembly: GCA_021365275.1. Taxonomy (NCBI): domain Eukaryota; kingdom Fungi; phylum Ascomycota; class Sordariomycetes; order Xylariales; species Xylariales sp. PMI_506. The sequence continues at coordinate 2,153 of JAJTIY010000023.1, read as the reverse complement.
ACTTACGAGCTGTTGAGGGTGCCGGCAAATTTCTCTCGTACTTGGATCCTGTTGTGCAGCAGCATGTCAGCATATCTCCGTTCTCCATGGTTTAACCAAGGTTTTCGAAAGATTGGGGGTATATATCCCCTTCCATTTCGATGTTGGCAGACACGTACCTCCAGGAGCTGTGGGAGGGCAATAGGGATCAGGGTGCTTCCAGGTCTCAAGCAGCTTCTCAGTCTCGCTCAGTAATGCCTGTCAGAGAAAATAGCCATGAAATGGCTTCAACGTTAGCACGCTCTCTATCTTTCTATGTGTGTATGTATGCACGCGCGTGGTTGCCAGGTATTTCCTTGCGACTCCAAAGCGTGCGTGGGTTTCGGGAAGGAGATGTATCTCATTACCCTTTGTTTCCGAGGATCTGTGACGTTGCGGTTGGCTTCGAAAAGGGATCGGATGTAAAGGGCTTGACCTCGCCACAAGTGACGATGGACGGCCCAGTCAAGCGACAGCTTCAGCGAGCGTCGGTAGAGCGACCTGAGAAATTGATAACAGAAGTTAGAGCTAGGCCAGCCTGGGGGGAGAAAAACCCTCGTGCATGCATGTACAGGAACGGGAGAGGGAATCGCCTACAGGGCAGCTTGTCGTGTCGACATTTCGAACAGTAGACTTTTGTGCTTTATGGTTCTTCGCCTGCTTTAACCCCGTCCAGGATGACCTGTTCCAAGAGATAGTCGTGGGCGATGCGCGCGTTTTGGGAGGTCCCGCCTTTGAATGCAACAGTTGCAATTGACGAGTTCAGTGTGACCAGGTAAGATGTGACCCAATCTCAATTGATGGGATATAGATGGTTAAAGGAGCGGAGATGTCGATGTTCCGTCGTTGAGGACGCGGTCAGGCCGACTCGCGATGCTGGAGGTGGTGAACGAGGTGGGCAAAAGGGCAGTCAGTTGAGTGCTTGGATTCAATTCATCTGCTACTGGCTGGTGCTCGCTGGTTGGAATCTGCAAGGTCCAAGTGCCCTGCTGGGCAGAGAACTTCTGCCTTGCAGCCTTAGGCAGGAAGAAATGATGTGGCGGGGCATCAATGCTAACATTCAATAGGTACTGTGGGTTAGTACATAGATGATTAAGAGCTCAGATAATTTACCGAGCACGGGCACCCATAGCACACCAGCCACAATACGCCCAAACTCTTCGTTTTGCGTTAAACTTGAGCCATGTAAGTACCTACCTCAATGCATACATAGTCCTAGCTCCTCTTGAAGCTTGCCACAGCTGCGGTCAGCTGAGACACAGCTGCTACTAGCTGGGATGAGTCGGGAATTTCTCTCCAGCCGACGTCATGCTAAATACGCCTTAGCTGCCTGTATGTTGCGGGTGAAATCGGTGCCGCTGACCAGTAGAGGTTCCATTGCCCAATGATGCAGCTTGAATTATTAGCCGGGCTTTCGTGCCTTTTCTTCCCGGGGTGCTTTCCTTCCAAGTCCGCCCCAGTAGCTAGGTTACCAAAACGTGCTGCGAGCATTTCCTCCCCTGGTGGTTTTTTATTGGCTTTTTGGAGAACTTAGAAGCTCCCTGCGACAACTTTGTAACACGCCCGAACTGGCTTTTTCCACATCTAACTTTGTCCAACGTAGGGAAGAAGAAAAAAAGGAAAGAGTTGTCTGCAAGCTTTCCTTGATCACAGAAACCATTGTCGCGTTCCAATTTCGGTGACGAATCTACTTGCAAGCCTTGACATTCATTCGTCGACACTAGCTCGAGTCCCCAGCCGCGTTCATCCGGCCCGCCTAGTCTCGTGTCCTTTTTTTTCCCGCTCACAAGCCTCCGCCTTCACGAGAAACAGATCTTGCAAATCGCCAACGCAACCCTTTCAAAATGTTGTCTAGGAGATTACTTACCGCCGCGCGCGTTGTGCAGCTGCGCCGGCCCTTGCAACCTTTACGCGGCGTTCCCTTGCCGAGCCTCATGAGCCAGGTGCGCACCTATGCCGATGCTGTCGTCAAGGTTCCCCAAATGGCCGAGTCCATTTCGGAAGGCACTTTAAAGCAATGGAATAAGCAGGTTGGCGATTATGTCGAGCAGGACGAGGAGATCGCCACTATCGAGACCGACAAGGCAAGCTAGCCGGACTCTATCTACGCTTTATCGTCACAACTGACCTCTAAT